>OW052239.1:67382211-68632211 GCA_932527175.1 Operophtera brumata
TTTGTTTTCAGCACCCTAATAAACATCTGGAATGGAAAAAATAATAGCCGGTAGCATATAATTCACAAATTAGTGTTAGACGTTTCGAATTTCTAGTTCACAGTTCACTCGTAATTTCCTAATGTTATGTACTTTTTTTAATTACATCTGATGTATGACAATAATTAAGATGTCACCAGGAGGGCAATTCTCGTGCTTTAGAGATTAAGTCGAATTAGACATATGTCGAAAAAAGATGGCGAATGTCGAATAAAATCTTAATTTGCTATTCTCGTGATGTCACAAATAGACATAAGTCGACCAAAATCATTCAAATCGAATACGATTTGATGGTTAGTGTGACATTTTCGTGACATTTTTTTTAGACATTCATGCTTCGGCATTATCTCTAATTTAGAGATAATCTCTACAATCCGAGAATTGGCCTCCTGGGCCCTTGTTCGCTATAACCAAACGTGACATAACGCGGAGTCGTTACTCATCGTTCTGAAAACATTGTGACGTCACACATAATTAATTTTCAAGTAATTTTCTATGGTCATAGCGGGCCCTGAATAGGTACTAAATATTGCATGCGTGAAACGCTGATTATGGCTGTACATAAACTGTTACAATACCATTAGCACAGATAAAATAAAACTATACTAGTCTCATAGGTATCATGTTAAAAAAGTTTCACACTAAAATCTCACACCATGAAGGTTTTATGACAATTCAAAGTATCTATTACTGTACAACGGCAATTTCATACTTTAACCCCTATTATCTTGATAACGTTTTGGCCGTTTTGGTAAATTATTAGAAATTTTTGTTTAGAATTGAGTGTTGAATGTTTCTGCCAAATATTATCAAAATCGGCCAGTAAATGGCGCCGCAGCAAACTTCTCCCCTTTTTGAGGGAAATACCCCTGCAATCAAAAACCGCCCACGACAAACGAAAAACTATGAAATTGTAGAAACTGTATATGAAGTTTAAAAAAGATTAGTTTCAAAATACGACCTGTACGAGAGTAACACAACACACATACTTACATATCTACATCCTGACAGATGAAAGCAAATTTTGCCCGTTGTTGCATACGTGACAGCGATGCTGGAGAGTTGTGAACGTATCCGGGTTACTTTTTAGGGTTCCGTACTCTAAGGGTAAAACGGGACCCTATTACTAAGACTCCGCTGTCCGTCCGTCTGTCTGTCTGTCCGTCTGTCATCAGGCTGTAATCTCGTGACCCGTGTTAGTTAGACAGTTGAAATTATCACAGATGATGTATTTCTGTTGCCGCTATAACAACAAATACTAAAAACAGAATAAAATAAATATTGAAGGGGGCTCCAATACAACAAACGTGATTTTTTTGCTCATTTTTGCTCGATATGGATAACGGCAATAGATAGACGCTTGAAATATTCATAGAATATTTAGTTATATATTCACTTTAAAAATAAATAATAAAAAAATAAAAAACTTGATTTTTTGCCGTTGTTATACATAATGGTACGGAACCCATCGTGCGCGAGTCCGACTCGCACTTGGCCGGTATTTTGTTCTTGCTTACGACATGTTTCCTAAAGCAGCTGATGCAGACTGATGTATGTTCGTCTGTCATCGCTCTTTAGACAATGCCAAACCGTCCGCGATCGCATAAATAACAATGTGATTGAAGTAACCGCATTTCAAATGAAGACAAGGAAATCCCAACGATAGTGATGTTCGTTCAAACAAAATTATTTGTTTAGTTTTAGAAAACTTCTATCTATCGGAAAAGAACATGGGCAACTCCCCATACATTGTTTGACCCAACTTTTTAAACTAACGTAACGTACAGTTGTGGATACTTTTGGTTATTGATAATATATGTTAAGATAATGAAAAAGCTAATTTAATTTCTTACGTAAAAGTTGTGTGAAAGTAATGAAGCTTGTTGCGTTTTATTTTACGCAAATGCAATGAGTCAATTTATCTAATTATTTAGAAATTCAGCTACCCAACATCTAAAACTATACAAGTTCTTTAGAAAAATTGGACATATTCATATATATTTATTAATACCTTAGGATCACAGCGAACACTCAGTCACGACAATTTACAGTGGTGTCGATTCTGTGCAGCATTCTCTAATTTTAAACCGCGTTAAAGTTGTCGCACGCCCTTTCTAATAGACTGAAATAAAAGAGACCGCGATAATTTTAATGCGGTTTAAAATTAGAGAACGCTGCACAGAATCGACACCAGTATAGCATTTAAAAAAACAGTTTGATACACAAGAAAGATGCAGCTGTATAGAGGCATTGTCAAATTATAAGATAAGTCATTTAAGAATATCACTTTAGCGGCTGTACATTTAGAACCGTACTTATTACTTCCATGGAGGGACCCTGTTTTTTTTTATTTTTAACCTAGGTCAGCGGTTGCCCACCTCCTTTATAAATAAGGAGGCGAAATTAACGAGATTTATTAATTTATAGTAGTACAGTCTAGTACTTTCAGACAAAACAAACTTCAAAGAAAATAATCCTCCGTGTAAGGATAACAGGATGTTCCATGAAAGAACGAGAGGCAGGGGCCACCTCCACTCCACAGTTAAACAAAATTTAATTAGCATAATTCCCCAGGCAAGCCTACCCCAAATGAGTTATCTGGGGAAGCTTACTTACTTTATACCATTTCACTAGATCAGAGTTAATTGAATATGGACCACAGCAAAGCCGGTTCATGTACGGATTACGAGATATTATATTACTTTACCATATATACTCAGGGTATGTATCTTTTGGAGGGATCATTAAGGGACATCTTAACTACTTGAATGACGGAACAGGCTTATGGCCCACCTGATGTTAAGCGGTAACCTCTGCCTTTAACAACGCATTACCACATAGGTCACGTCCACCTAGGACGCACCCTATGAGGCATTGCAATGCGCCCGCCCCCCTGAGACATAAAGATGGAAAGTCTCATGTTCCTGTAATTTCACCGGCACCCATACCTTTCAAACCGGAACACAGCAATGCGAACACTACTGCTTTGTGGCTGAAATAGGTATGGAGGTAGTACTTCCCCCGACGAACTCTTTCACAAAAAAACTCTACTAAACTTATGGGTTTACATTACCTACGTAACACCTATCAGACACACACATCCTGATCTCACACTAGGATACCCTGTGTGTGTCGTGGGTATGTTTGCAAGATCTGCAAATACATATTTGTTCCGGGTCTGGGTGTTGTGGTACCATGAAACTTGCAGTTTCTGATGCTCATGACACAGAGGATCCTAGAGTATGATCTATGTATGTGACTGTTGCGTTGTTATGTTTATCGGATCCCCTGGTTTCCTCAATAGATACCAATACATATAAAATCGTTGCATAACTGACTGATCAACTCACTGACTGATTATCAACGCACGGCCAAAACCGTAAATCTTAGAGACCTGAAATTTTAGAGGGATATTCCTTCTGTTGTCTAGGAGAGCATTAACAAAGGAATTTCCGAAAAGGGTGCAAGGGCGTTGAAGTTTGTATAGAAAAACTCCAGGCGGACGAATTCGCGGGAATTCCGAGACTATGTATAGGCGGACACAAAATCGATAGTTTCTTCGAAAGACGAAGGCAGGCATCCGGTACCAATGATATGCGGGATTGAATAGCGTGTAACTGTATCCTAAAGGTAGGTACAATATGAATACGCGAACCAATATCAGTATCTTGATTGAGTTCCCTTTACCTGCGCGATCACACCTACACACACGCATAGGCCCCAACATCAAATACATTTATATTACATCCAGAACTTTTATGAATATTAGGTACCTATCTATCAATGTGTTCTTTCATTATTTGCTTCGTAACGTATAGATACCTAGCTCACGTAAATAGCATCTCTTGCCAAATCTATGTTAGTGAACTTTACATTTGGCACTCGAGAGTGTGTCTGCGTTGTTTGTTACGTTAAAAATATGCGGCGTCATGAACGAGTCACAGTGGCTTTGGTCGTCTGAGTGGGCTGGCTTAGGTCCAGGGTACGACAGTTCCGTGTGCCACGATCCACTAGCATAATTCTGATTGCCTAGTTTCGGGAATTGGGAATATACCACGTTGCTCGGCAACCTTACAACTAGATTGGCCTTCAAATGTCGCTCACGAAACTCGCATGTAGTGGTGTATGTGTTGCTACGTAATAGAGTGCAATTGCTTTGCACGGTAATAGGTACCGAGGTCCGCTGTGACGTCACGCAGCCCTACATAACCAGCTATATAAAAACAATATTCACTATCCTTGTTATCGTTTAGTTGTAAAATACTACGTTGCAACATTACCTACTTAGGTACCTACATGTTAATACAGGCATACTATCAAATACTTAGCATATCGTACAAATTCAACAGAGTTACTTGAAAAGCCGTCCTTGAAACGTTATCTATGAAACAGGCGGGTCTAACTCGCTAAGTACCAGCTGATAACAGCGGTGTATTCAACCCAGATTTTGCAGAACCCATTAATCCGAGTAGTTACTGCAGGAGGTAAAATGTGAGTCGCAAATGATCGTGGCTACAACAGTTGATTGTGGCGAGTCGACTGATGTCATAGTCAGATGCGTGTCGCCGTCCCCGCTCCGTCGTCGGGTACGTAACACTTAATGACATCACACGAGCGTTTATTTTAGTGTTCACTCGAGCCTTCAAATTATTATTTCGAATCGTCACATCTCAAGACGGTTCACTTGCTTGCTGCAAACACACACGTGTACAAAACGCCACCGCCAATAATCATTTTCTTTTGTACGTATTTGCTACGAATAGATATTGACTCACACGACTTCCTAATTTATTGATGTTTATCATTAGCGGCTAGTTAAAATTAAACACAACCGATGAGTGTAGCCACTCCAAATGTTCCTACTCAGTATCTTATGACCACTCGAGATGATATTTATCTAAACATACGCACGAGTACTTGCGAATGGCATCCATGTCGACCACTAGACAATTGAATTAGAATGTTGCTAAGTTTATGACTAGAAAATTTTCATGCAAATCTTTTATTTACAGTAGGTATCAGATATTGTTTCACAGTCAACCTAGGTGTTGCTAAGAGCCTCTTTAACATGTAAATTTAATGTTAATTTTCATGTCTCAGAAAAATGTTCGCGAAAAGTAGAGTTTTCTTAGAACAACACCCATGCGCGCAAACAAGCAACTCGACCGGTAGAATCAAACTAACATAGCAAAGTATAACTAATATAACTAATATGTAAGATTCCCATACAAATCCGTGATTTGGATACCATATCAATTGTAAGAAACTGAGGGGTCTAGTTTATTTTATGATGTTTACAAATCAATACAAATTTTCATGTAATTTGATAATATCATATATAGGAGCTTTGTTCGTATGCGGAGGGGATGAAGTCTCATGAAAATAAAAAACACAGTAACATTATATGTTACTAATACGGCTGACGTCTCCTTAACCACGGCAATGTGCTTTGCTAAAATGGTGAAGGCCTTAGTGTAGCCTAGTTTTTTAATGAAAAAGATAAATAAATCATTAATTTTTTGAATGGGTTTTTGTGACGGGACTGTAGGAGCTACTTTAACTGCTGTAGCTACAGGAAGGCCCGTCCGAGATATTTTGACATTCATATGCATAGCTTTCGGAAAAAAATACAGTTAGCCAGAAAATGGTTTATACAAATATATTGTCCTGTTTCTAATGTGGATCAAAATATTATCGGAACTACTCAGGTCAGAGTACTAAGAAATGCCAGAAATCGTAAAAAACTTTACCATACATTTTGTAAAAATGAAACTAACTTTTTGTTTTAACTGCTTTTTTAACGGAACTAGCAGATGACCTACCTGATGTTAAGCGGTAACCTCTGCTTTAACAATGCATTACCTCATAGGTCACGTCCACCTAGGACGCACCCAATGTGGCATTGCAGTGCACCCGCCACACTCAGACAAAAAGATGAAAAGTCTCACGTGCCTGTAATTTCACCGGCACGCATACCCTTCAAACCGGAACACATCACTGCTGCTTTGCGGTAGAAAAAGATAAGGTGGTAATACTTCCCCGGACGAACTCTTTCACAAAGAAGCTCTACCACTACTACTTTTTAACAGACTTCCAAAAACGGAGGAATTCCACTGTTTTACATATTTATCCCACGATATCTCCGTTATTTCTAAGCCGATTTAGATGTATATTTACGTGAGTAGATAATGATTCCGGCGTGGTCCCATACAAATGCTACCATAATAAATAAATAAATAAAATAAATAATGCTGGACAGTTCACACAACATTATCTAGCTCCAAGCTAAGCAGAGCTTTTGTTATGGGTTTTTTTTTAGCAGGTGGCCCCACCTGATGTTAAGCGGTAACCTCTGCCTATGATCAGTGCATTACCTCATAGGTCACGTCCACCTAGGACGCGCCCTATGTGGCATTGCACTGCGCCCGCCACCCTGAGACATAAAGATGAAAAGTCTCATGTGCCTGTAATTTCACCGGCACCCTTACCCTAGATAACTGATATACTTAATACAATACATTACAAAGATAGATATTTTTTATTATACATAGAAAATACCCAGAACACCCTGAAGAAATATTTGTTCCGAGGCGGGAATCGAACCCGCAACCTCCTGCACCGCAGGCGCACAGCCGCCCGTCACGCCACAGAGGCGGAGGTCGTCACCATAATTGGTTATTTTTCCGTTTATCTTGAAAAACTACTCTTTTGATTGAAAAGTGTCAGTTTTCTGTTTTCTGAGACAAATAAATGGTCCAGTCAAGTTAAACATAAAAAGTGGGTCGTGCTTGCAAAAGTTCGGGTCACGCTGATTTTTTTATATGCTGTTATGACCTTAAACCAACATTAAAAAACCAGATTTTCAATTTTCCAAGTGCTGTGCGTTCGGCGGTGTGCCTAAAAAACCAGGAAATTTTGGGGTTTTTTTTTCAGTTATTCTCAATATCTTAGTGAAGGAAGGGTCTGACCGGTATGATAACTGGGCATACTTTTAAAGATGACTAAATTTGCTACAATTTTACACTAGCGCGAGCTCTATAAAGTCATTGGTTCCCAAGATACAGTTCTTCAAAAATAGGCAATTTTTTCCTAATAGTGTATTTTTTTCGAAATGTTCACTTACTTTGTGAAATATCTTCTAAAATACGCATCCTAAGTCAAATATTATAAACACTAAGTTGTAGTAAATTTAATTAGGTTTAATTTGAGATCAAATTGATACATGTAGGTACAGCGGTTCTCTCAAAAACGGATCTTCTATCTTAGATGGCCCGGGCTTGGGCTCGCACGAAGATGGTGTCTCGATGGCCGTGATGGACGCTGGGAGAGGCGCCCAGTCAGCAGTCGGGTCAATTTCATCATCCGAGCATTTCAGGTCCACATCCGGGACGTTAATTCACAATTTGCCACCGCATGACTGGCAGAGGACTGCATTTTGACGACCTCTGTGGCGGGGCGGGCGAACGTTCGCCTGCGACGCCGGAGGTTGCGGGTTCGATTCCCGCCTCGGAACAAATATTTGTGCGATATGCAGATATTTGTTCAGGGTGTTCTGGGTATTTTCTATGTATAATAAAAATATCTATCTATGTTATATATTGTATTAAGTATATCAGTTATCTAGTACCCATAACACAAGCTCTGCTTAGCTTGGGGCTAGATAATGTTGTGTAAACTGTCCAGCATTATTTATTATTTATTATTTTATTTACATGAAATTTTTCGCAGAAGGGCAGGAGGTGCTGGATCCGTGGTGGTGGGGATGGGGGTGAGTCCCTGAGAAGACAGATTCCGCCCCCAATCAGTGGGATTAAAGTTGACTCCCCACCACTTCTGCACTTGGAGGTAGCATCTTGCTGCATGGTGGCCTGCGGCATCTTCTTTTGCAAGCACGGGTGTACATCTTGACTGGACTAAAAGAAGTTAAGACGGAACGTTGCCCTCTATACCCTGGTTCAGAATTCGAGATATTTTTTGTAAACAAAGGTGATACCATAGCAAAAAAATAGGTGCTCTATGGTAGTTTATTAAATTAGGCCAATAAACAGGCTAGGGCATGTTATTCTAACTCAGATCTGATAAACTATAAAGAAATCAATATTTTTGAGTTATTTCGGTTATTAAGAAAGTTATCAAGCAAAAATATATTTGTTAGAAGAAAATATTTCATTTTACTTGGAACACTACAGAGATTCTAAACAATGGGCTTTGTTTTGAAAGCCGGTCCCCATTTTGTTAATTTCATTCTTTTCTCCTCATTTGCCGAATACGAATGTGCTTTTCGCACAGTTTTACAATGGAATGGTCATACTGTATCAATAGGTAAGAGTTATATATAACATTTTGCCGTTTACACATTGACTCGACAGATAAGCTTAGGTAGGTAGTGGGTTTATGTTTATTTGCCGCAAATTGAAGGTACATACCGCGCGAACGAACCCGCAGGCGAATATTACAAAAATTAAATATTGTAGGAAAAGCCGCGGTTACTAGTAAAATATGATCCACGCAAAAAAATGTTTTTACCACTGGCTTGTCTCTTTGACGGTGACATTTGTTTGTTTACAAAAAATATCTCGAATTCTGAACCAGAGTATAGCAAACTGAAGCCAGTTTTTTTATGCGTGTGTGCGTATCATACAGATAACACACAAACACCCACACCCTACACTAACACACCGACACAGACTATAGATAGAGTGATGATCATAGTTGGATGAGTGTACTATGTTAGTGCGTTTATTTACTTGTATTACTAATACTTATTACGTGTTATGAACATGGTTTTTTGGCTTCACATGCATCATGTTCTGTTTTAACTTCTTAATTTGTCTGAGAATGTTTTTTTTTTGCGTTATAATGAGTTATAACTCTGGTTATAACTCTGATTTTAACTTAACAATACAGTTGTTAGACAAGTTTAAATAAACGAAAAATAGCTTCACATCGTGCATTTGAATGAAGCCCTGTTAACAAGTAGGTAGGTAGTTAAAACATGTCATGCAACTTTGTCGTGTGTATTGAGCGCAACACGCAAAAGCTCTTTTTGACCTCGTTTTTATAGTAATGCGATTTACTGCATTTGATAGACTAACATAAAAATAATTTATTTACTCATACTTGAACTTTTATGAAATAATATTAAGAGACTAGACCGACAAGGGTACAAATAAAGGGTTGACAGTTAAAAAGATACCTACTTACTTAAACACATATACCCAAAAAAAAACTAAAATGAGCAAGGTCTAAGCAAAGTTTCAATGCAAAAAAGTGTCTGAAATGGAGCATTTCAGATTTGATTCCAGACAAACAAACAGGCAAACGTGAAAAAGACAAAGAAAGTGTCAAAATAAAAAACAACATATAATTGTCTGAACAGTTAGGTATAAATGCACCGCCCTGCCAACAAATCCTAATGGGTCTATAGGTACGTTTATCGCGGAAATTACAACAACGGTTGAATGCGGCGTAGACACGCACACCGACCGCCGGAGAAAATAATTACAAGCACAAAACACGAACCATAGGAGTGTGCGATGATTCCATAGAACCTAGTTTAAATGCCACGTTATTGTTGGACTTCATTGGATCAAAAATTTCATCTATATTTTCCTTTATAACTAGTGGTAAATACGATTTAAATAACAGTCGCTGAAGCCAAAATTACATTTAAAAATATATCGCCGCGAAAACGCCGTTACTTCGGTACTTTCATATTATTTTTGCGTCTTAGGCCCTTCTCCCATTACGATACGCACAGGCGATTCAAGTATCCTGAAGGTATCCTGCAAGTCTCGGAGACTAGTCGCCACGACTTGCAGGATACTTGAATCGCCTGTGCGTACTGCAATGGGAGAAGGGCTTTGGGCTTCGCGACGACTATTTTAAAATCGAGTACCGCGCGATTTTATCGAAAAAACAGTTTCAAAAGTTTTTTAAACACAAAAATACCTTCTCGTCGATATATTCGTAAATTTAATATCGGCTTAAAGCCGTGAATACTATTAAACATATCAACATAATCTTTCACTCAGATCGATGGGTTTTCAGACACTAGAAAGTCACCACAAAGCTCTTAAATGCCACACCTTCTTTGTTATCATCCACCCATCTCATATTGGTCTGCCAAGTCGGGGGTCTAAACGTAGAATTGATTTGCCACTGTTTTATTGACGTTTGCACTACGTGGCTAAGTGTAAGCCTAAAGCTAAACGACTTCGTAAGCAGAATGTCTAGATCTCAGAAATCAATAATGACCAAAATCAACATCTGGCAGACACATCAAATCATTAAAACTGCTCAATAAAATTATGAAAGAGCAAAGCGTTTTCAAGACGTTCGTGATGATGATTAATTTACAGAACTTGGAACATAACGACTAATTTTACTATCCTATAAAAGAGTTTACAACCTTAGCTATAAAAAACTAACCACTTTTTAGGGTTCCCTACCCCAAAAGATATCAAACTATTATAGGATCAGTCGCGTGTCTGTCTGTTCGTCTGTCACATCCTATTTTCTCTGAATCTATAGTTCTATAAAAAAAACTTAAATTTAGTAAGAGTTAGGGAACCCAGTTATGGACATAAATCAAATATAACGTGATATAACAAATATCTCGTCTCATTGAGGTAAACTTTTTTTTTTAATTTTAAATTGAAAAATCTTGTAAGTTTTGAGAAGGAGTGGTGGGAAACTGCCAAAGACAGGGACAAATGGAGGAATTTGGGGGAGACCTTTGCCCAGCAGAAGGAAAATATAGGTTAGGAAAAAAAAAAAAAAAAAAAACATGTTTTATTTCAAGCTTCTCTCATATCATAGTTTACAGGAAAACCAGGAAAGCCTGAGTCTTAAAATTTCCACGGGAAACAGAAATGTATTATAGTGAAGAGAATAAACATATAAAATATATTACAATTCATATGTTTATTTATTATTTATTTACTTATTTATTTTAGTTTTGAATTTTCAGAAAACTTACAGCTTGGTCCACAGTACTATAACTTATTTAAATACTTACTTAAAATGCAAAGTATATATTGGTTACTATGGTAACCTACTTGTACAGAACCTTCCCCACGCGTGTCAGACTTGCGCTTAACCGGTTTTATTAACCTATATTAGCCTGCTGTTATTTAGTGGTGGGTGTGATTCTCACAGTTTAAGAGTCCCGATTTCTGAGTGTTTAAGTTTGACGACCTCTGTGGCGCAGTGGGAGAGCAGCCAGCTGAGAGGCGAGAGGGGTTCAAATATGCAAATATCTATTCCGGAGCTTGGTGTTTTAGTACCCTGGTCAAGTTTCTGATAACACATGACACAGGGAACCCTAGTTTGGGATCACAACTATGCATGTGTATGTTGTGACGCCTTTCAATGAACCAAAGACATTACAGAGGTCGCAAGAAAGCGGTGAATGGAGGCAGCTCAAGACCATTCGTCGTGGCATTCTACGGGGGGTGCCTGTGTCCAGCAGTTGACTTCTGTAGGCTGATGACGATTGTTTTTTTTTAATTAAAAGTTAGTTTTAATTATAATAAGTTTTTTGTGTAATATATATTTTTCAATACAAGCTTTTAAAACGGCCTAAACACGGCCAGTCTACTATTATCAATCGAGGAGTTCCGTTGTCCACCGTCAGTCTCCATCATCAGATCACCTCGCTGTCACCATAATATTGCATTGTCATCGGAACTTGACAGGTATGCAAAATATCATCTCAATCGGTTGAGGATACCTTGCTTTAAAATTCAGTTGCAAAATTCCACCCGGACAGACATACATACATTGCAAGTTAAATAAAAGCTTGTAAAAAGTAGATAGCTTCGATACATACTACACATTGAAAGCTATCAAGTAGTCAACGTCTCAGGGGGAGCATCTGTTGGATAGCTCGCATCGTCCCCTTATACCTAAATTTGGTTTTAAGGAGGCTTTGTAAGTTGTAACATATTGATACAATCACGTCGATCACGTATGATAGACCCAACACGATGCCCCGAGCGGTACTTCCGAGCGATTTAATGCTTAATATATTGGGGTTAACTGCCTCGATATTGATCTACGTTACATTTACATAATATTGTATGCGTGGTCATCAATTGTTTCTAAATCAACGCATGAAACCTTACACAAACAAATTATTGCATCCGCCATGTTTAGTTAATGTTTCAAAGAATGGCACGTTTTGCGTCATGATAGGTAGTATTAAACCGATTCTAATTGAGTTGTATCCTATTATTAATACTGTCAATAACAGAGATTCCCACCCTAGCACAATTACCTCTGCGACAATCTGAGATATACCTACTATTCGTTTAGCTCAGAGGACTGACGACCTTTTTCTCAGCAATTAATCAAATTTATTTTGTTCTAGGAACATTGGTAAGGTTGTCTTCATCTGAGCGTCAGAGCTGAATCGCTTGCAACTATAAGATTTGAACTAATAATGTTAACAATTTTTTTATTGAAAAATACCTTTTTCAAAACAAGCCTTTAGGAAATTAAATAATTTCGGAAATTCCTTTCATAACTTCTCGAAAATAGCTGGACAATCAGAAGTAGTTCCTGTTCAATCCCTTGAGGTCGATCCCTTGTCCTGTTCGATCCCTTATACATATAATTTTGTTCCTATTCGATCCTGCCTCTAAGGGATCATTTTAAAATGATTATTTTAATAAGCACCATTGATAACCTTGTGGAGAAAAGTGACATTTCGTATTTTCCTTCTTTCAAGTATATGTAAACACTTTAAAGAACAAGAGTCTATTTTTGTTAGGATATCTATGTGAAATTTCTGTGCAGGAAAAAAGCAATACGCGCAAAATTTATTACTAGGTTCCGCCCGCGGCTTCGCTCTTATTTTACCAGGATTAGGTAGCCTGTGATCATAATTTAGCTATGTACCTTTGAAATCGGTTCAGCCGTTTCGGCATGATTGAGTAACAAACATCCAAATATCATATCTTTTACATTTATGATATTCGTGGGATAATGTAGACGTCTACCGGCTGATGAATAAGAAAATAATAATACAGCGCGCACTGTAGGGTTCCGTAGTTAAGTTAGTTTTTGTGAAGACTGCGAAAATATGCCTTTGTCATAAATAAATTATAGTGCCGAGTTACGACCTGACCGAAATATCGTCGTTACAGACTTTATGCCCACTAAACAACACTTTAATAATCGATTCGATTCATTTACACTATCTATAATGTAGATCGCTTTAAGGAAACGTTATCGCCCACGTTTAAAATATCTAGCTTTCGTGTTCGGCTTGGTTTCAAATTGAATCGATTACGAATTAAGGCGATATAGGTTCACGAAATGTCTATAATGAGCTCTAGAATTTTTAAGTTTTTGAAAAGAGTTCTTATAGTGTCCAAGAAGAAAAAAATATAAGAAATTCTTAAGCTTTTTATCGCATGTGAAATCGTAAATTCAATTATTTTAATTACGATAAGAAAAAACCTCTTTAAAATTGAAATCCAATTATAGACTTACTTCTTACACGTCTCAATTTAATTTAATTTTGGTAGGTAGGTAACTTATTTTTTAGTTTTTTATCTATTTATTTCATACACAAAATATCTAACAAAGTTAATTGAGATATTGTTGTACCTTAAAACCTCCAAAGGTTGAGTTATTGAATTTATAAACTAAATTCAACAAATCTTTGAAGGGTATTTTTTTAATATTGTTTTATACACAAAAACACGGTATCAGAGCTTGCATTCACCTTCTTCTCCTCGTACAAAATGTTCGTTGAACCTATAGCGCCTTAACCACGGGGCGCAGTGGACAATAGTGATGCAGTAAGAAGTGTATCGCTAGCCAGCTCAATACAAACCCAAGTGTGCTCCTCATTGGACATTAAATAAACCAAATCAATAACATTTTGGAGACAATCTAGAGACAAATATCAAGACCTGTGGTTTGTCAGTTTTCAAACTAGCATGGGTTATAAGACTTCCATACAAATCATGAACCGAACCAAGAACCGATAACCGTTGGGGTAAGCGAGTTCTTGAGTGGAGACCACGTCTTCGCAAACGTAGCGCGGGGCGCCCTCTGGCTAGGTGGAGCGATGACCTACGAAAGGCGGCGCCGGCGGGCAGAAAGTGGATGAGAAGAGCCGAACACCGGGCTCAGTGGCGCGTATTGGGAGAGGCCTATGTCCAGCAGTGGACTAGGTTTGGCTGATGATGATACAAACCATGTGACGGTGTGATTTGGAAACCATATTATTTTATAAGAAACTGACAAACCACGAGTCTAAATATCAGTGTATTGATAAAGAAACCATGGCGTTTGAGAAGATAATATCCCAAATAGGAGCAAACTTTGTTTGTGCGCAAAGGCACAGAATAAATATTAGAGAGGGCTCAACCACACTAGCAGTCTTAAGGGACACTGATTAGTGCGAGTGTTTAGTGATTAGTGCATACAAAACGTGTATTGCTTCGATCGCAGATATGTGTATTGCGAGTAGTGTCTAATACTGTTTAGTAATCATCACTAAACACCTGCACTAATCACTCACACCCGTACTAACCCGCGAAACGGCCTTTCGTGTGCGAGTTGTGTGAGACGAGAAATAATCCTTCGTCTGCAGCTTTTAAGGTCCCTTGTTTTGTATTTGCTGTCGCATATCGATCGGGGTCATGGAGCTAGAAATTTTGAATTTATTTTCTTGCAATAATTTTCAACTCTAAGCTCGATACTTCGATGTGGCTGCATTATTCCCGAACTACAGAATACAACGGAATACTAGCCGATGTTGATGCCTTCTCTTATCTAATTACTGCATTAGCATATTATATTTTTTCGTTTAGGTACGGCTGGCATAATTGCGTCCAGATTAATAACTAGTTTTAATGTAATCACACCTATTTTGAATTGAACTTTTTCTCTTTTTAGATGGGCTTGAACCCGGCGAGCGCAAGGTGAAATCACAGGCACATGAGACTTTTCATCTTTGTCTCAGGGTGGCCAGCGCAGTGCAATGCCACATAGGGTGCGTCCTAGGCGGACGTGACCTATGAGGTAATGCACTGTTCATAGGCAGAGGTTACCGCTTAACTTCAGGTGGCCCATCTGATTGTTCCGTCATTCATATAGTATTAAAAAAAAAACGGGTAAAATTCACCCGAGGTAAATTTGATTCCTCGATAATTGGAATTTGGCGCGCTGAACTGTGCTGTACGCTTCAATAGCTGCGCGGGGAGGAGACGAAGCGAAGAGTGAGACGGTTCCATCAGCCACCGCTCGGCGAGGGAGTAAGACGGTGTCAAAGTTTTCGGCGGGTGATTTATAAGGACTATCAACATACATCAGTGCCGTGTCCGGGCAGGAAATGTCAGTACTGTGAATTTTAACTTAAATTATGTATCAAAATACATACATACATACAAAGACACACGTCTTCTTCCCAGAAAGAGTAGGCAGAGCCTCAATAGGCCTCTATTCACCGTGCGTTGCACCATCGTGGAAATATAGACGTGCATCAAAATAGAGCTGAATATCAGCATTCATAAAATACACTGCATCGGGCCTGACAGGACACTGACGTGTAAATACGTCAATGACAATAATGGCTCTATAGGCATACAAATTAGGATCAAATTCACAGAACGTGAGCTCGTGTGGAGCTCAGTAGCTCAAAACCCATATACCAAGCAAGATCATGGTCGATCGTAAACATTATATTCACATAACCTACCTACCACAAAGTTACATTAGGATTCGATCAACGGTTCTGCAGTTATCTTCGGACAAACACACATACCTACTTACATACGTACAAACGCCGCATCCTGCAATGACACTAACACCTCGCTTCGATCAGTCAATCTATACTAATAATAAAGAGGAAAGATTTGATTGTTTGTTTGTTTGCATTGAATAGGCTCTGAAACTACTGAACCGATTTGAAAATTATTTCACTTTTGGGAAGCTACACTATCCCCGGGTGACATAGGTTACATTATATTTTCAAAAAAAATAGGGATCCTTACTAAAACTCCAATAATGTAACCCAACTCCCAAGGTGTAAAAAAATGTAACATAGGGGGAATAACTTTAGCAGTTTGTTTGTATCTGGTGTGTGGATAGATGGGGGTTGGGAAGGGGGGAGGGTTAGGGGGACGGGAGGGAGGGGGGATCCCGACTCAACCCGTGCGAAGCCATTGTGAGTTTCTAGTAATTGATAATGTAATTTAATCCTTATACGCTAGCCGGGGTACGTTTTGAATAAAATGTGATGTGAGATAACATTTAATTAAATATCCATGGCCCTTGCACATGGTGCGAGTAACTGGAGCGTGAAAAGGTTAGGCGTCCCGTAGACACTCATGCAAGCGTCAATCATTTCCGTCATTCATGAATTATATATCAATGTTGGAATGATGTCGACAGACAAAAACAAACTCAAACTGCTTGACTGAGGGTTGAAACCAGATTATCCAGATATTGTTTGATTGTAATGGATAAACGCAAAACCTATTGAACCGATTTAAAAAAAATATTTTACCGAATTTATAAAGTATCAAGTAGAAAAGCACATGAGGTGCACAAAGTCCCTGCATGCAAAACTGCATTTGCGCACGGTTTTGCGTATTATCTGGGACCTTTTTTATATAATCGCATTAGTAAAATTCAATTGGGTACTAGAAGACTAGAACAGGTATTTACGTGGAAAAACTGTATTATGCCAATACGACACTGAAAAATTATTAGTTAAAAAGATTAAATAAGTAACCTTGTAAGTAGGTTTTGTTCAATATTTCTGCTGTCTAATTATTTTTGTAAATATATGTATTCTGGATTTTGCATGTCTACCTAGCTTTAGTATTAAGATTATTTAAAACTTTATTGTAATCAATTATAACCCAACATTTATTATCAGCGCATTAAGTATGTTATTATTCATTATTTTCTTAATTTAATCTTTTAGCACACATTAGCTCTAATTCACTGAATGAGTATCTAATTCACTGTAAAGAGTTACCTCGCCGTAACACAGTTTTCAACCAGCACGGGAGATACAGTTTTACCCAAAATATAAGTCGCCCCGATGTACCTGCGCCGTAGACCAATTTCTATAGCGCGGGAACCTTCTTTCTACCAATAGCAATCGCGCGCTAGAACCTTGCGTGGTTGTTGGTTAATCGATTTCGCGGCAAAATCGCGGCCGGTTGTGCGCCATCTTGTTCATCAGTCGACTCTTAGATGTGAGCGGGACAGAGCTATACAGCGGGACAGAGCTATACTTTACGTTCGGCTATTATCGGATATCGGATCGGGCTTATATTTTAGGTAATACTATATGTTCCTAAAACTCAAAGTGCCTACGTTATTTTTAGTTTTAATAGTTGTTATTCCCTAATATGCACTATGTAAAATATCCTTAAGTTATGAACTAAACTATTATTATTCTTAATACGAGTATTCTCCCATTCCTCTATCAGTGCTGCTTTCAGTTCACGAAGCGTGAATTTCGCTGACGTACACGTCCTTCCAGTTCGTCCCAGGCATGCTCGATGGGGTTCATGTCTGGGCTGAGTGCTGGCCACTCCATAGCGACATCTTCAAGGTAGTCGAACACTATCTTAGCTATATGGGGACGAGCGTAATCTTGCATAAAGATGTGTAGAAAAATGGGACAACATACTCGTTTAAGATTTCATTCACGTATCTTTCTGCAGTAACAGTGACATTTCCTATCACCACTAGCTCGGTGCGGCTTTTGGTGTGCGTTCACACGTTGACGATGGACTCAGTTCGCGGGCGTGTCGAGCGCCAATGCGCCAAGTGCGTTCACACGTTGACGATGGGCTCAATTCGCGGACGTGTCGAGCGCCAATAAGCCAAATGTGTTCACACTTTGACGATGGGTTCAGTTCGCGGGCGTATCGAGCGCCAATGCGCCAACTGCGTTCACACGTTGACGATGGACTCAGTTCGCGGGCGTGTCGAGCGCCAATGCGCCAAGTGCGTTCAAACGTTGACGATGGGCTCAGTTCGCGGGCGTGTCGAGCGCCAAGTGCGTTCACACGTTGACGATGGGCTCAGTTCGCTGGCGTGTCGTGCGCCAATGAGCCAAGTGCATTCACACTTTGACGATGGGCTCAGTTCGCGGGCATGTCGAGCGCCAATGCGCCAAGTGCGTTCACACGTTAACGATGGGCTCAGTTCGCGGGCGTGTCGTGCGCCAATGAGCCAAGTGCTTTCACACTTTGACGATGGGCTCAGTTCGCGGGCATGTCGAGCGCCAATGCGCCAAGTGCGTTCACACGTTGACGATGGGCTCAGTTCGCGGGCGTGTCGTGCGCCAATGAGCCAAGTGCATTCACACTTTGACGATGGGCGCAGTTCGCGGGCGTGTCGAGCGCCAATGCGCCTATTGCGTTCACACATTGACGATGGGCTCAGTTCGTGGGCGTGTGTCGACGGTGCAAAAGTTTGGCCAACGCGCCAACACACACGCGCTAGCACAGTAGTTGGGCCAACGTGTAAACAATATCACCAATGCTGGCCCAATTATTGTTATGCTTGTTAGCAGCAGCAGCAGCTAGTACGGTCTCGATTCGTAATAATTTTCTTAATCGTTCTTTTATCAAAAGTAGCTATTATAGTCGGCTATGACGTCTTTCTGGATTGGTTAGTAATAACGTACACGATTTATTAGTCGATTCATATCCACGTCGCCACCTCGGTCACTAGTTCACGAGTACCAGGCTTAGTCGCAAGTTCAGAACGAAAACTAGTTCGCAAACTTGTTCACAACTTTTTAGGGTTCCGTAGTCGCACCTCTTTGATCTGTCTTACACCTCGGGTATCGTACCGACTTCGTGGAAAATAGCCCATGTTCATCCGGTCCCGAAAAAAGCCGATCGAACAAACCCTTCCAACTACAGGCCCATTGCGATAACCTCTCTACTCTGTAAGGTGATGGAGCGAGTGATAAACACTCGGCTTCTGGGATACCTGGAGGAGCACCAACTGATCAGTGACCATCAATACGGCTTCCGTCATGGGCGTTCGGCTGGTGATCTTTTGGTATATCTCACTCACCGTTGGGCTGTAGCCGTCGAGAGTAGAGGGGAAGCCCTGGCAGTTAGCCTAGATATCGCTAAGGCTTTTGATCGGGTTTGGCACGGGGCACTTCTTACGAAATTACCATCGTACGGGCTTCCAGTGGGGCTATGCAAATGGGTTGCCAGCTTCTTATCCGGGCGGAGCATCAAGGCTGTTGTTGATGGGTCATGCTCAGACCCCAAGTCTATCAATGCTGGTGTTCCGCAAGGATCAGTGTTGTCGCCTACGCTATTCATTCTGCATATCAATGATATGCAGCAAATTAGTGGTCTTCATTGTTATGCGGATGATAGTAAGGGTGACACCTTTTATTCTGGCCGTGCTAACGCCTCTCGTTCTGAAGTTGATGAGAACAGGCGTAAACTTGTGTCTGATGTTGAGAGCTCCTTAGAGCATGTTTCCGACTGGGGTGACCGGAACTTGGTTACCTTTTGACGACCTCTGTGGTGCGGCTGGCGATGGTTCGCCTGCGACGCAGGAGGTTGCGGGTTCGATTCCCGCCTCGGAACAAATATTTGTGCGTTCTGCAGATATTTGTTCAGGGTGTTCTGGGTGTTTTCTATGCACAACAAAAAAAAACTATCTATGTAATGTATTATATTAAGTATATCAGTTATCTAGTACCCATAATACAAGCTCTGGCTTAGCTTGGGGCTAGATAATGTTGTGTGAATTTGTCCAGCATTATTTATTTATTTATTTTACCTTTAACCCAACAAAGACACAAGTTTGTGCGTTATCTTCTAAGAAGGCCCCGTTCGATGTGTCGCCGCGATTTCAAGACATTCCCTTATCCATCTCGGCAAGTATCGGGATTCTGGGGGTCGAGATATCTAATGAGGTCCAATATGGGAGTCATCTCGAAAAAAAAGCTGCACTGACTTCTAAAAAACTTGAGAGTGCTAAACCGTGCTAAGCAGTATTTTACGCCGAATCAACGGCTGTTGCTTTACAAAAAACAAGTTAGGCCGCACGTTGAATACTGTTCCCATCTATGGCACGGGGCACACAAGTACCAGCTGCTTCGCTTTGACTCCCTACAGAGATGAGCCATTAGAATCATCGGCGACCCTAAGCTCTCCAATACTCTAGAACCGCTTAGCCAGCGCAGAGCCATTGGATCGCTTTGCGTGTTCTACCGCCTGTACAACGGGGAATGCTCTGACGAGCTTTTCGATCTCATCCCGCATCGAGATTTTACCATCGCTCTTCCCGGCACCGTGACAAAGCTCATCCACACATCATAGATCCCTGGGTTTCTCATACGACTCGTTTCTCGAGATCATTTCTTCCCCATACCTATAAACTTTGGAATGAGCTTCCATCTGTGGTTTTCCCGCTTGGTTACGAAATGTGTCGCTTCAAGAAAAATGTTCATAAATTCCTTCAGGGTAGGCAACGCATCGACAATACCCCCGGTATTACCGGTGTCTATAAGCGACGGTGACCACTTTACATCAGGTGGGCCGTAAGCTAGTTTGCCTATTAGTTTCATTAAAAAAAAAAAGACAAGGGTCCCTTATAGATTCGTCATGTCTGTCTGTCTGTCTGTCCGTGTATGTCACAGCCTTTGTTTTCCGAAACTATAAGAGCTATACTGTTGAAACTTGGTAGGTAGATGTATTCTGTGATCCGCATTAAGATTTTTACACAAAAATTGTGAAAAAACAATTATTTTTGGGGTTCCCCATACATAGAACTGAAACTCAGAATTTTTTTGTTCATTAAACCTATACCTGTGGTGTATCTATGGAAAGGTCTTCAAAAATGATGTTGAAGTTTCTAATATCATTTTTTTCTAAACTTAATAGTTTGCGCGAGAGACACTTCCAAAGTGGTAAAAAGTGTCCCCCCCCCCCCCCCCCCCGTTACTTCTAAAATAAGAGAATGATAAAACAAAACAAAAATATGATGTACATTACCATGTAAACTTTCACTCAAAATTGGTTTGAACGAGATCTTGTAAGTAGTTTTTTATTTTTGGGGTTCCCCATACTTAGAACTGAAACTCAAAAATTTTTTTTTCATCATACCCTTACGTGTGGGTATCTATGGATAGGTCTTCAAAAATGATTTTGAGGTTTCTTATGTCATTTTTTTCTAAACTGTATAGTTTGCACGAGAGACACTTCCAAAGTGGTAACAAGTGTGCACCCCCCCTCCCCCCCCCCCATAACTTCTAAAATAAGAGCATAATAAAACTAAAAAAAATATATGATGTACATTACCATGTAAACTTTCACTCAAAATTGGTTTGAACGAGATCTAGTAAGTAGTTTTTTTTTAATACGTCATTAATCGTAATCCATCCAAGAACTTTTATATTATGTTACTTGCTGCTACGGAACCCTTCATGGGCGAGTCCGACTCGCACTTGGCCGCTTTTTTAATTATAGGACGTCTTAATGAATTTAAAATAATGTGTTCGTCAGGCTCTCTTAGTATCTCAAATATGTTAAACACGGTGAAGGAAAATACATCGAGGCGATTATTTGTAAAACAGCCACCTTAATATTCTCCGGATCAGCATTGCCACCGGAAATATCATGTTAGTAAATTATGCTTAATCATTTTTGTCATTGCAAAATGTCCAACAAAATTGAGCGCTTATGTTATTTATTGAATTATTTTTATATATTATATTATGTTAGATATTTATATAGCTAGTTATTTATGTTAATATTAGGTATTTAATTATGTTAATAATTTAATCTCGACCTATAATCATTCTCAATAGCACTACCACCCACTCTACATTACACAAAGGTTAGCTAAAAGAAAATGCTAATTAGCATTAAGTTTGCCTATGTACTGCTTTTTTTGTCTTGTGCAATAAATAATTTTCTATCTATCCATAGTATGATGAAATAAAATGTGAAATCAAGGATACCACATAAACAAATTCAGAATTACATGCTTACCATTACAATAATTTAATAGAGCCTGCTTGAAATAGGTACGGTAGGTACACATTTGATAACATAGTCGATTATTATGTCGATTGTGAATTACTTACACAATCCAGACCAATCATGTAATCGTACATGACCGAACCGAACCGACTTTGATAAAGCATGTAGCTAAGAAAAGTTGCTAGAAAACCTGCTTTCAAATTAAAATTAAATAAAACAGCCAAGTGCGAGTCGGATTTGCGCACGAAGGGTTCCGTACCATCAACTACAAAAACACCAACAGCAAAAACAGGTTTGTAAAATACAAAAAATTGCACGCAAAAAGTGGTCACTCGTCCAAAAACTGACCCCGCAGAGCATCCCTTAACCTACATTTGCAGAAATCACGTTTTTTGTATGGGGTCCCTTTTAAGTATTTAATTTATTCTGTTTTTTAGTATTTGTTGTTATAGCAGCAATAGAAATACATCATCTGTGAAAGTTTCAACTGTCTTACTATCACGGTTCATGATATACAGCCTGGTGACAGACGGACGGTGTTAGAGCTACGGTGCCACAGACAGACACACATAGCGATCCATCTTATAACATCCCTCTTTTTGCGTCGGGGGTTAAAAAAGTAAGATAAGTAGTCGTCAAGCCGCCTTGTGTTATTCTAAGCGCAGCAAACAAATCCCGAAAGTTATTTCACAGCAGTAATTTAAAACCTTCACAGAATTTCAGGAAAGTTAGTCTCGAAATATTCCGATATAACAAATAAGAAAATCAGTATTTGTTAATCATTAAAATCTTCGTTAGCAAAACCAACTTGCAAACTTTTCTCGAGGTCCGCTTACGGCCTGAAAGAATTTCTTACAGACGACACTATACGAAGTTTAATTTCACTTTCTAGACTCGCGATTAACCAAATAAACGAACCTTCCAAATAAATATGCTTTCAAAAAAAACCGAGTTTAGACTTATATTATAAACCTTTCGGGGTAGAATCTAACGCCATTCCGCAAGTTTAATGATTACTCCGATTGCAAAGTTTCTTCATGTAACGTAACGTCCATTCAATGGGGAAAACAACTGTCAATTAGTTCCATGTAGAGGGCCCCAAATGTTTGTTACCTGCGAACTATCAATCTACATTGAAATTGTATGGTTTTCAACTTGTTTTCTTGTAATACTTGAACTTTTGGTTGTTGAGTAGCTTTTTCATGTGCAGAAATAGGTGTACACAAATTCCCAAGTGATTTAGCATTAAGGAGAAAGTGGGAAAAAGCATTGAGAAGACTTTATTATAAATCAAGTGATTTTTCGAGATTCTGTGGAAAACACTTCACAGAAACTGACTATGAGACCACTTCTAAGATAACCGGTATTACTGTGAAACATGTCTCTTACTAAGTAGGTAATCCATTTTATGCGAAGTTTCAATGTTACTGAACATTCTAAATTGTTTTAGATAAAAAAAAAAACAATTTTATCACTAAATTTAACTAACATTTGACGAATAAGTGTATGTTAGAATTAATAAAATCAAATTTAACCAAAATGTTGTCCTGAAAACAGCTTAAACTTAGTAAAATGTTAATTAAAATGTACGTTCCGACTAGTTCGGCTTTCTTTCCTTGGAGCGATGCACCTCTCATTTTCAACTCCTCCTTCAACTGGACGATACGCCAGGTAGAATACATCACAAATCTATTAAAAAGCTCGCCAAAAACCAAACCAATGCATAGAAAATCTTAAAAGCAATGTTTTTTTTTTACCAAGATATTTTGTCAGGTAACAAACACAGAGCGCCCTCTGCCGGAATAGTTTTTGATATTCTTCCCCATTACAAGATTATATCTGTGTTGTTTTTTTCCGATCGGAAGTGCAAATGACGTAGGACTGAATTGCCTACAAACGGGTAGTATTTATAACATTTCCCATGTTTCTCAGGTACCAGAGCTGAATAGAACAATGGTAGGTAGGTGTTCATACAAAAGGAATGCACGCTGTTAGGTTTCAGCATTGACGTATTTTAGTAGCATTGCTTCAGCATGTCATATTATGTCAATGGATTTCAAAGAGTATTTAGAGTTACGTATACCTGGGCCATCATTTTGAACGGCTCAAACGTTCGAATGTTCGAACTTTACTTAAATCTGATTGTTCAATTTTGGTGGCGTCATCACAGATTAAATAATTGTAACTGAACGGTAAAGGTTTGGCTTCGGTTAATACGTTAAAAATTAGCGTGATTGAGGCCCTGTTAAAATAAAACCATGAGGCCCTGTTAAAGCCATAAAATGCTTTCAAGTTGTATTTGCATTGTAAATGTATTTTAATATTTTTGCTACACTTAAATTTCCTAGGTGTATGTTATTAATTTAATGATTATGAATATGAAAGTCGGTGCATGGAGGCAGCCCATGGCCGTTCGTCGTAGCATTCTATAGAGGTATCTATGACCTGCAGTAGACTTCTACAGGCTGTTGATGATGATGAAAATGAATACAAATTCCAACGTTTTGGTTGTCACTCATCTTTGGAAAACTGCTAATTATATCATTTAGGAGTATCGGGACAAATATATACCAGCTGAAACCCGCGTCACAATTTCTTTTGTAAGTTCTAAAAGGAACACATCCTCTAAATTGCAAGTCTCCTTTTCATCATAGGACGAGCAGACGTACGGCTCGGTACCATCCTCACCTCATTAGTACACCCTCTATTCGTACTAAACGTTTCAGTTCTACCTTTATAATGTGAACTGCTAAGGAGTGGAATACCATACAGTCTACTGAGTACTGTCTTTCCTGAAAACTATAATATAGGTCTCTCAAGACTTGAGTGAATAGGTGCCATCTAGAACTTTTTGCTTCATCTTTGGCTACATCATCACTTTCCAACAGGTATCATTGATCGTGGTCAAAAAAAGGTATAACATAGTCCAAAAAATAAAAACCTCTAGGTTGAACAGTTTGACCTGTGTCAGTAGTCAGTCAGCACTTTGATTCTTATATATACCTCTATTTAATAAACCACAGCCACAGACATTCTAATAGGTAACTCTATGATTGACTTAGCATTCGATACAATAACAACACCAAAATATAGCACCTTTGAAAATGTTAATGATGACAAATGAGTTTAATACACTGCTGGTTCATACTCTAGTCTTTAAAAATGTGTTCAATAATCAAGCAGCAATGGACGGATAAAACTGATCAGAATTGTTCCTTTTGTTGAAATGTATCACATAATGAGTCTGTTTTAATTGAGTGAGTATGAATGAAATATCATATATTTTTATTGCACTGAGTAAAAAACAAGAGGCCCATTGAGGCTCTGGCTATATATAAAAAGAACGTTTTAAAGATATATAAAAAAAGAAAAGGTGTGTAATATGTACATACTAATGTCCTCAACATCCCGCTGATTCCGTAAATTTCGGAAATTCCTGCCTTTGTGCACCCCTAGCCGATAAAAGGAATGTACCCTCCAAATTTCAGGTCTCTAGAACTTACGTTTAAGGCTGAACGTGGATAGTCAGTCAGTGAGCAACAAACTATTTGTTTCAACTCAATAATACATTCTCACTGAGAAAATGTGTTGTGACACACAGACAGACAGCATGTGTTTCTTTAATAATTCCGTAGGTACCTATTGAGGTATGGAATGCTAAGAACAGCTGCCTTATTAATAATCTCCTTTTTTTTGGAGTTGGTTATATTATGTTTAATTGGACATTTATAGTATTCATAAGTTTGTCTTTGACGTAGGCCTAGCGCACGTTGATGGGAAGACATGGCAAGGGATGATTAGGCAACCGTGTTGTGAATTTTGAGACATTTTTTTTGTAATACTTTGCAAGGAGATTTCTTATTATATAATTTAGAAGGTGGATACAATTACCTGTTTAAGTATGTCCCAGGTTTGAGTTTAACTTATGTTGATTGTTGTATGATACAATTTGTTTTATAGTTTCGTCTAGAGTTTAATGACAATACTGAGCTTCTGTGAAAGTTCTACGGTTCGTAAACGGTTAAAAGAATATGTACCATAATGTGCAACTTACCATTCGGGCTGCTTCCCAGGTATGCGGCCAAACATCTTTGTTTTCATTTTTCTTCATCACTTAAGAGTCCCTAGTTCACTTACAAACTTGATATTTAATAATACACTACAATAACTACCTACTTATAAAATAAGTTACATGAATTATAAAACATACTTCACAAAATATGTAAACTCTACCTTGCTCTACCTTCAAAACCCTGTCTTGACAAACTGCCTGCAATCGAAATTCAACACTACTGGCTCATGAATAAGTTATAATCGTCCGAGATACCTATACAATACTTACATCGTTTTTAATAATAACAAACTCAAATGGCAAAGCAATAATGTGAAAATTAAACTATTTCAAACTGATTACAATCAAAAGAAACGGTTTACGTACATTGCGTTAAATTCACATTTCACTTTAGATGCTCATCTATTACACTACAGTCCATTCATGTGCATGTCTTGTTAGAATTATGAAGTGACAGGTTTATTTATCAAAATATATCTCCCACTGCATTTTGTACAATTCTTTCTACGCCATATTTGCGTTGCGATTGTGATATGATGTGAAGTGCACTGCGAATACTGCGATTCATTCAACCAACCAAACAATTAAGACAACCAAACCACACCATGTACGATGCTGCCATAGTAAAAAAAAATAGAAACATTTACCTATGGATTCAGTCCCAGGGTTTGTTTCGTCATTGATTCAGTCAGAGATCCACAATTATTTTCAAGTCTCCAACAATTCTCCAATTCTTCTTCAACAAGTCTTCAAAAAATATTTTCTCTAATTAAAATCATATTATTCATATTCTCTCCGGTACATAGATTTTCGAGAACTACAATAAAAATAGCACCAACAGAATAAGCTACCTTTAGATCGTTAGCAGCGGTCTTTCAGGTACCTAGCACAACTGTTATATGTTTTTTTTTGTACACACCTACTAGTTGTATTGTTCTTTCTGTAAATAAATGCATATTTATACATAAAATATCAATCATTATATGAAGCGCGCTATAGAATTCTCTACCAAATACAACTGTAATGGGAAATTTTAACGCGAAGATTGGCTTATGTATGTACCTTACAATGCAGCTCTAGATCCGTGGGGGTGGGGATATGGAACGAGAAATAGCCTGGGTAAAACCCTTACCTAATTAAATGGTAATTTACTTGTAGAGTTCTACATCATGACTAAGAAAAAAGCCAAAAACAAGTGGACATGGCGGTCACCTGTCCCCCTATTCCCTAATTGAAAATCACTCGGTGACTAACGTTTGACAAGTAAAATTACCACCGAAAATTACCGCTTTGTAGTACATTCTTCTTAGCATACAATACAAACAATCTCAAAGCAAGCAAGCAAAAGCTGACAAAAGCAAGCAACTCAAGCAAGTAGCAAGCACACCACAGAGAACTTTTGAATGCTTTTGAAGCACACAAGTCACAAACAATCATAATATTTTTTGAAGAAAACGCACACCACACAGTTGTCTTCACAAGAAATTGCAAATAATCATTTTTGTTCAACTTCACGGTAGGTATATATTTAAAGAAACAGTATTGGAATTTGTATCTGTGCATTTTCCTAGATATTATGGGTAAGTTTCATACAAAATTGTTGTAAGATAAAGTGTAGAAAACTACTTGTCGAAGTATAAAAATAATGTTTTATTTCAGAAAATCTATCCGATGTCCGTGAAAACTTGAATGATTTTCTCGAAGAAGCCGAGCTTCAACAGTATTATGAATTCTTTAGGTAAATTTGAATCTTATTTTGCTAAGTAAATGTAGTTTTGTGTCAACTCGTAGCAAGCTTTTCCATTTAGAACGCGTCCTTCCACCGTTTTTTGTGACTGCCAAGTATGGTTAGCTTCCTGTGTATCTCTCGGCTTGTAGCTGCTATGCGAAGTAGATTTTAAATTTAACTTACCGGCGTTTTGCATTGAAAATTCGGTTAGTTTAGTGAAGTTTACTATATATAGGTTGTACCATATTAATGGTCAATTGTATCCAACATATTCTGATCAGGACTTGAGCATTGATCTTCCTTCAAATTCCTCTACCTTTTGTCTACAACTCTTATTCAGATTACAGTCATACTGTTTGGTGACACCAAAACCTACTTCCTTAAGTTTTGTTTACTGTAAATGCAGAAATACTCGTATAAGTTACTGGTTATCTGAGTCATTTGTCCCCTGAATTATATATGATACCTTGCTATGCTTTTTTTAATTTGTTGACTTATTGATGCCTACTTATTGACTTCCGGTCATTTGTGCTGAATTAGCAGAAAATTAAAGTTTTTTTTTTTGTAGGTTTCTTGTTTTTACTATAGAGTTGCACCATACATAGACCGTATATGTGTTGAAAAAGAGCATTTTTTTTAACCAGTAGTGAATGGTTCTCATTATAGGCTCAAGCCTTAATTGTATAACTTCATTGGCTTTGTGTTGAAATACTATTCTAAACAAACCTCTGATGACTACTGATTGACAACCTCTGTGGTGCAGCGAGCGAGTAGCCGGCTAGGATGCTAGAGGTTGCGTGTTCAATTACCTATGACAAATGTTTTCATGATCTGCATATATTTGTTCCAGGCCTGGGTGTTATACTCGTAGTTCCTGATACCCATGAGATGGTATCCTAGTGTTGGATCAGGACTATGTTGTGACTGTTGGGTATATTATTATGATATCATTTATAGGTTTCGTAATTGAACTGATCAAAATGAGCAATATGATTCCTATTATCCATCATTGATTTCCTAGGTTAACATTCTGTCTACATTGAGTTATCACCATAATCAGCTTGCTGCCACGAACATACATCTTACAAACATACAAACATAAATAAGAGCCGGCCTAAGAAAAGACCCCTTCATCTCAACCTGTGGATTTTGTAAGAACCGACTACAGTGTAAACACCACAATCTGCTTGCCAAGTGTGGTAGCAAACCCCTTATTGCTTTATATGCGGGAGGCCTCGTCCAGCAGTATCCGATGGCTGATGATAGTGATCCAAGTTGTCACAATGCCAACCTTTTTTAACTTTCCCAACTACTAATAAGGTTGGCAAATAGAAAGTGCTGTTAGCACTAAGCTCACCTTTTTACTATAGTTTTTGTGTATTTAGTATAAAATAAATTACCATATTATTAAGCTGCATGTGAGGTTCTTACTTGCCAAGCATCTGATTTTCTTTATTGGAATTATTGTCTCCGGCTTTTGTTCTGGCATTTTTAGTACCTAAACCTCAGTCGGCCTCAGAGACTTTTGATCCCTATAAGAAACAGGATCGATTGGCATCAAAAAAAGTTTTTGTGTAAAATTACCATTTTCTTGCTGACTGTAATTTTTTTCCAAAATCCGTGAATGCAGATCAGAATATCTCAAAAAGTTATGGATGGTCTCTTAGGAAAGTTTTCCTGTAACTATAACGGTTAAGGTACCTGCCCTTACTGTCCCGTCTCAACAATCCACCCTGTATTCTATAGAAATTGCATACATATACCCATAGAGTTCGAATGCGAGAAAGAGAGTTCTTAATTTATTGCATGCACCTTTGTGCGTCATCATAGCTAGCGAATTGCGAACGTGTTTTTAAACATTTGTGAATGTGCTTAGTCTCTCTGTAGACCAAGATACGTTCTTGGTGATCCTGATGACGCTAACGCTGCCGCTATTGCGGTAGTGATGTCATCCAATTACGACAGAGAAAACACTATCAAAATAACGACCCCGCATGCAGGGTCGACCAGTCTCCTAAGTACTTCTGTACCTCAACGCCTAAAACCAGTACAAGCATGTTCCGGGGCGTTTTGTCCGACCCCTAACCTGGCAACAGCCCAAGCTGAGGTCCGTATCCTGTTGAGCTCGCTGCCCCAACCTAATTTGAACCGGTTGAGCGCCATCTGCGCTCGCTTCAAGCTAGGTAAAGGAGTAAAGACCATCTGAGGTCAGCAGCATTAAAAGTCCATTCAATAAAAAGATATGTAAATGTGCTTGCATCGAGCTCGCCGCGGGTACGCAGTGAGCTCTCCGTCCCGCGGTCTCTCAAAACAGCAACGCGGATCGTATCGCTCGTAATTGGCTAGAGTTACAACGCTCTTTGTGTGCTTGCAGCTGTGTTTATTGTTTTGCATTTTCTTATCAAACCTTAGGCTCTCTGGAAGTAACTTGTTAGAGTTGTTACCGAAGGATGTTAGGCAAATTATGATTATTGAACGCCAACGTGTGCAATTTGGCTTTTATTTATTTGAATCCTCACAAACTAACTTCAAAAGTCAAAATTGTATTTTGGAAGCTTAGGTTTCTATGTTTTTTGGCTTCACGTAGCGAAGTATAAGTATTTTTAACCGACTTCAGTGAAACGAGGAGGTTCTATGTTCGTCTGTTATGTATGTTCACCAAAATTATCTCCATCAATTGTGAACCAAAATGAAAAAAGTTTTTGTTTGAATGGGTATACTCCCGTGGTTGTTCTATATTCCATAGTCAGGATCTGATGATGTAATCTCAGAGAAATCGCGGGAAATCTTCAACAATTAATAAAGAATATCGTACTTTCGGAATGGAGTTTCTTAAACTTTGTAGGTATAAACCAAATTGTATAACCGTGCAAAATTTCAGCATGTTAGTATTGATAGGTCTACGAGCAAAACGGCTCTGACTATGGACGGACAGACGGACATGGTGGAACCGTACTGGTTCCTTGTTTCATTTATTTTCATTTCTTTCATTCATATCATTATGTTTGAATTCCTGCCATATTCCCTAAGAATATTAAGGAAACAAAAAAATACTTTTATAGCTACCGAACCCTCGGTGCGTTAGTCAGACTTCCACTTGGCCTATTTTTTTTATAATTTCTGTGTTAGCAATACTTTGAAGTTAGCCAATATATTATAATAAAAATGTCTTAATATTGTTTTTTACAGAGAAATATTAAAGGTTACAAAAGTATCACAACTGAAGTTTGTTGTAACCGAAGACCTTGCACAGATTGGATTATCAAAACCAGAGCAGAGACGTTACAAAAAGATCTATTCTAAATACTTTCCGAACCCGTACTTATCTAAAATTAAGAAACTTCTCAGTTCAAACAAGAAAAATGAGCTGGTTAGTAAACATTTTGTAGAAATAGATAATTAATACACGGCGACTTTCGCAGCGAAACTGTTGGTCTACTCTATTCCTTTTATTTTACAAACGAATTCAGGCACAATCGTCAGACTAGCATTCCTGTCATAAGACATTGTGTAAGGCTGGATTTAGTGCTCGACTGACGGTGAGCAAGTTCCTTCAGAGCTGATTGTATGCGGGCTCACTATACGCGCGTATATATATTGCAAGCGCGTCACTCGACCAACGAGCTCCCGACAGTTCTCGTCAGCGTGATGTTAGCGTACGCGCGTAGCAATTCATCAGCGCTGCACTGAAGTCGATCCTTTTCATAAGCGACCGACAGTGAGCGCTCACGTCTCGGTTGAACACTAAATTAGGGCCTGAATGTCAATTCATTAATCTAACTATCTCAATAATTTACGTTGAAAATGCTTTTCAGTACTCACACGGTCACAGCGCTATTCCATTGGACATCCACCCATTTTCAGAAAATAATGTTAAAGTTCCTACTAAGCACATTATATGCATCGAGGATATCACAATCAATAAGGAACTCGGAATGGGCCAGTTTGGAGTTGTGCAACAGGGCACGTGGACTGCTGGGAATCAAAGAGTAAGCCCAAATCTAAATAGAAAAGTTTTCTATGATTTAATAGTTTTATAAATCAGCTTCACGCCGGTCTCGTGAGTTCGTTACGCCGAAGGATCTGCGCACGAACTTGTTTGTTTCTCGAACCCCTACCTATTTTAAAAAGAAAGGCCTTAATCGGTAGCTTGTCGTTCCTTCTTCAGATAGCGTCATTGCCGCTATATTGCTTTGAAAATATAAGCCGAAGCGATTTCACCTCATTTGTATTTTTTTGCCTTTTGCAATTTTTTTGTTTGAATGGTATTTCCCCTAAAAACGGGAAAATTTGCTGCGGTGCCATTTACTGCCCGATTTTCATAATATTTGGTAGAAACATTCAGTACTCAATTCTAAACAAGAATTTTGCATATGAGCAAAATCGGGCAAGCCAAAAAAGTTTGTGCTTGCGAGGTCTACTGTTCGCAGGACTGCAAGTAATAGTGTGATGAAATTTTAGAAAAATTACGTTTATTCACCACGTACCTATTCTCCTGCTGACGTTAATGCTGACGTAGCCGTAATTTTTCTAAAATAATACCAAGGCACAATAATTTCAATTCTGTGATGCTCACGGTAGTCGGGCTATAGATGTTTTTAACTGAACACTAACCAGCTTTAACTAGAAATGTTTCGCAGCTGCAAGTAGCGATCAAATGCCTCGGTCACGAGCGCATGACGTCTAACTCCACGGAGTTCCTGAAGGAGGCGGCTGTGATGCATAGTATCGAGCACCCGAACATCGTGCGATTGTATGGAGTCGTGCTACACATGGACTCATTGATGCTGGTACGTAATAACCACAGATGAGAGGCGCAATTAATTCCTCGGGCACGACGTGAAACTCCAAAGAGTTCCTTCACTCTTGCTTTGCCACAAACGTGCCATAATAGGCATTATAACTGCTTCTAAAAACTATTGATGCCGGTCTACTATTGCCAAGTCTAATTTTGTGTACAATAAAGTATAAAGGGATAAAGGAAGGAGTCAACCTCAATTAGAATTTTCAAATAATATTTTATGTACAAATGGCCCAGTTTAGTTTTATTTTATGTAGTATAGATAGAAGATACATAGATAAATACATATTTTGATGCAGTTTTCAACGTGTAGGGAATTTAAAATGGAAGTTTTAAGAATATATATTCCGTGTAAATATTTACGAACCACGCGGATTGAGCCGTGAACAAATGCTAGTGGTTTTATTATTATCTCAATCATTTATTCAAAATATCGTAAAAAAAAAATATTTTTCATTATAAAGGTATACTATCTACAAAAAATAAATAGTATAAAAAACATTATTGTAATTTTTTTAAATAATAATTATTATTTTTTATATGCTGGAAGTTTCCCACTGCAGTACAAAGGCCTGGTGGTTTTATAAAAGGCATATTTTCTTGTTTCACAGGTGACAGAGCTGGCCCCTCTCCGTTCCCTCCTGGAGTGCCTGCGGGAGGTGTCTCTCCGGTCAAACTTCCCCGTTCCCAACCTGTGTGAATTCGCTAAACAAATATGTGATGGCATGACTTATTTAGAAAACAAAAGACTGATTCATAGGTAAAACCATTCACAAACAACACAACAAAAATCAAATGGTGCCTCCACATGTCTGCCGTCACGCAAACACACGCAAACGCAACGCAAACGCAAACCACACGTCGCAAACACAATCCGTTGTGGATTAAGTCATTCGAGTTCCAAATGCAGGGCACTCCTTGATAGCATTCCAAAACTAAATAAATAAATAATGCTGGACAGTTCACACAACATTATCTAGCCCCAAGCTAAGCAGAGCTTGAGTTATGGGAACTAGATAACTAATATGCTTAATACAATACATTACATAGATAGATATTTTTTTATTATACATAGAAAATACCCAGAACACCTTGAACACATATCTGCAGATCGGACAAATATTAGTTCTGAGGCGGGAATCGAACCCGCAATCTCATGCGTCGCAGACGAACCTTCGCCCGCCGCGCCACATAGCATTAGAGATTAGGTCTTAGAGAGATCTGTTAATTAAAATTATATTTATTATTTATAATTTTCAGGGACTTAGCAGCAAGAAATATTTTAGTTTTTAGCAAGGAAAGAGTAAAGATCTCGGACTTTGGACTCTCCCGAGCGTTGGGAGTCGGCAAAGACTATTACCAAACTAATTATAATGTTAATCTCAAACTGCCGGTGGCCTGGTAAGATTTATTAATATTTTTACTAAGACATTTTAGTGGGGTGAAATACTTACCTACATGATCAATTTAAACTAACAAACAACAAACGGGCTCTTCCAACCATTTTCAAAAAGAGACGTCGTCTAATTTTATTTTCCTAGTGTTTTTTTAAGTTATCTTGTGTTATTTTTGTGGCATTTTAACCATAGCTCGTTTAAAGAGCACATGTGTACGTGAAATTAAATGGAAGTGAATTGCGTGACTTTTCAAAATGGTGGAAATTGTCTACCAAAGGTTTAGTCAAACTGCCACCGTTTTACTAAAACATGACTTGACTGTGACTTTGACGATTTGGAAGGAGTGTAACGTTGCAAAGTATATTGAAATTACAATAAATAAACTAGAAAATGCAAGCCTTGCGGCGCCAATAATAAAGAAGAAAAAAAAACAACAAATGCCTACTGCATATTTACATACAGAAAATGAGGATATTTACTTCGAGAAAGTGTACATATTTATCTGACATGTCATAGGTTTTTAAACATTGAATAAATAATGATTGATTAGATTTGCCTGCCAACCGTGGTGATTATGGCAAAACCTCCCATTGCATTCTATAGGGAAGCCTCGTCCAGCAGCGGACGTCTAAAAGCTGATGATGATGATGATGGTAGGATAAACATGAGTGATCGATAAACATGTGTGATCGATAAACATGTGTGATCGATAAACATGTGTGATCGATTTCCAGGTGTGCTCCAGAATGTATTCTCTACTTACGGTTCACGTCGGCGAGCGACGTCTGGGCATTCGGCGTGTGTCTGTGGGAGATGTTCACATACGGCTTCCAACCCTGGGCCGCCTTTTCCGGCCAACAGATCTTGGAAGCCATAGACGCACCTAAATATCAGGTTTGTCTTGTTAACCGTCTCAAGGAAACAGAGATGAGTTTCTCAACAGTTTTGTTTTTAAAGATGGTTTTTTAAACCCCAGCTTCGCCCACGTATTACCAGAATAAAAATTAGCTAAAGTTTTGTTAGTAGTAGAGCTTTTTTGTGAAAGAGTTCGGCCGGAGAAGTACTTCCACCATACCTATTTCTGCCGCAAAGCTGTTGTGCTCGCATTACTGTGTTCCGGTTTGAAGGGTATGGTGAAATTACAAGCACATGAGACTTTCCATCTTTATGCCTCAGGGTGGCGGGCGCAGTGCAATGCCACATAGGGTGCGTCCAAGGTGGACGTGACCTATGAGATATTGCACTGTTCATAGGCAGAGGGTACCATCTGGTTGTTCCGTCATCTAAAGTTGTATTTTAAAAAACTCAATCCAGGTCATAATATATCTGTGTACCAAATTTCATCAAAATCGGTCCGACCGTTTCGGGTTGGCGTATGTGTACTGACGTATGTGAGTCTGTTCGACCATCTACGCCTGTGTTGTAGGCCGCGGCTTTAATATATTATGTTACTTTTCAGAGATTAGAACGTCCCGAGTGCTGTCCTGATGCTTACTACACAGCAATGCTCGAGTGCTGGTCACACGATCCAAATACTCGGCCGAAGTTCAAAGATTTGGGATCGAAGTTACGTGAAATAAGGACAGAAGAGGTAAGTAAGGGCCTGTCTAGGCAGCGCCCCGTGCCGAGCGGTGTTTATCGGGATTTAGATTTATCATCTAAGCGGCACAATCAGCTTCGTCGCTTCAACCATCTATCCATTATCTATCTAACATCTATATATCTATCATCATCTATCTAACATCTATCTATCATGTGTCTGTCATCTAGGTAACATATATCATGTAGCTATCATATATACCAAACCTCAATCGTCTGATCTATCAATCTTTCATATATTATATCTATGATAATACACACATCAACACGGTCTAGGGATATTTTTAAAAAAGCGAATTGCTATCAATGTGTTAATTATTTATATGACATGTATATATTTAAAAGATACGTTATATTATTCTACCATTTTTAATAATGGTTAAGGTACTTCGATTAAAATTTCAGGATTTTATGGAAAAAAAATGAAGCATAGACGGAAACCGTATATGAATTAACTTTTAATTTATGTGTAAAAACTGAAAAAAATAGAAAAATCATTTAATTTGTGTTTATAAACTTGAAGTTAGTAGTCTGAGAAATCGCCCATGATGTTCATAACACATCGGCAACGATTCGGCATGCTCAGAACAAGGTTGTCACTGTCTTGCTGCGGAATATTGTCCCATGTCCTTCTGAGGTGCGCAAAAAGTTCCAACAAATCGGTGTATAAAAGATTCCAATGCGGCCAGTACTTTTCGAGTTATTTAATTGAGTATGAAATATCCCTAGACCGTGTTGATGAGTGTATATGGGTGATAGATTATGAAATAAAAGTTATAGAAAAATGACTGGGCAGTGGCCAATGTTTGGGTGCCTGCCCTGTAGTATGTAGTTATGTTTTGGGGGGCAATTAACAGCTGTCATAATAATACACTGCATAATTGATGTACTACTTGTACTTACTTGTACTTGTGTTGTACTTGTACTATCTGCGAGCCTGTTATTGGCGCCAGCGTTCCGCAAATGCGTAATTGCCGACCGGCTGAGTTTTGCTCATAGTGTTCCCATAACACTGATATACCATGATTGATTGACAGGTGCAAGCTACTACCAACTTCCCTAAACCGGAAGATGGAAGACGGACCAACATGCTTGAGTACAAATCAGGACAAATAATCACTGTGCTGGGAAAGGAGTAAGTACAACATTTTCACTATATCCGTTTATTAAGGCTGCTTCACACTTTGGTTCGTGTGAGTGCGAGGTTTTAGTGATTAGTGCATACAAAACGTGTATTGCGTCTTTTCCCCAAGAAGGTAGGCAGAGCCTCAATAGGCCTCTTTTCACCGTGGGTTGCCACTATCGTGGGAATATAACATAACATCCCACAGTCACATACATAGTCCTGATTCCACACTAGGATTCCCTGTGTCGTGGGTATCAGGAACTACGAGTACCATGGTATCATAACACGCAGACCCTGAACAAATATTTGCAGATCATACAAACATTTGACCTGCAGCGGATCGAACCCGCAACCTTTCACATCTCAGCCGGCTACTCGCCCGACGCGCTACATAGGTCGTCAATAGACGTTACAAGGGGTGAGTTTCCTCCAGTAGTAACACATTCCTTAATAGGCTAGCCAGGGTAAATCTCCATGGTACCATATTAATGCATTGTGCCCGAAGTTACATATTTTTCCGCATTCGAACTCTATGGGCGGTCCATTATGCGTGTGGAAATCGACCTGTTAAAAGAACTCTCTTTTCCGCATTCGAACTCTATGGGCGGTCCATTATGCGTGTGGAAATCGACCTGTTAAAATAACTCTCTTTTCCGCATTCGAACTCTATGGGCGGTCCATTATGCGTGTGGAAATCGACCTGTTAAAAAAACTCTCTTTTCCGCATTCGAACTCTATGGGCGGTCCATTATGCGTGTGGAAATCGACCTGTTAAAAGAACTCTCTTTTCCGCATTCGAACTCTATGGGCGGTCCATTATGCGTGTGGAAATCGACCTGTTAAAATAACTCTCTTTTCCGCATTCGAACTCTATGGGGGGTCCATTATGCGTGTGGAAATCGACTTGTTAAAAGAACTCTCTTTTCCGCATTCGAACTCTATGGGCGGTCCATTATGCGTGTGGAAATCGACCTGTTAAAAGAACTCTCTTTTCCGCATTCGAACTCTATGGGCGGTCCATTATGCGTGTGGAAATCGACCTGTTAAAAGAACTCTCTTTTCTGCATTCGAACTCTATGGGCGGTCCATTATGCGTGTGGAAATCGACCTGGCAAGTGCTTGAAAAATTTATTACAAGTGTTGTACCTGAAATACAACGAAGTAAGTCAAATAAAAGCTTTTACTAGAAAACCTCCGTTGTTAAATAAATAAAAATAATAAAATTAAAACTTCCATTATAAAGTTGGATAAAGATTATTCACTCTTGTTGTTACAAGCTTTTACTAAAATTTGCTTTCCTGTCTGTCGTCTGTGGGGGACAAATTTCGCGATCTAATTTTCGAGCACTACCCGATATTCGATTGAGCTGAAATTTGCCAGCGAGCTGATCTGATGATGGAGGCGGAAGGTGGCAACGGAACATGGATAATAGTCGGAAAAGAGATTTTTCAACAAAAACTTATTCTAATTCCAGAAACATGACGAATTCTCTGATGTGGTATGGGGTCGTGGCGGGCGGCGCATGCGGCTTGTTCGACCCGACCCACACGAAGCCCTACACCAAACCTGACGTATGATTTGGTCCTATTTCGTTACTTAACAAATAAGTACAGTGGCGGAATGAATACGTTACTCAATTTGCAAAGAAATTCCGAAACGTTTAGTACAAATAGAGGGTATACTAATAAGGTAAGGCTGTTACCGAGCCGTGCGTCTGCTCGTCCTATGATGGTTTTTTTCCTTTTTAATTGCCGTCGCACGTCTTGTGCAGTCTCTTGCGTTGAACATGTTTTCATACCGCCACTGAGAGGCCGCAATGCTCTAAGGCCACTAAACATTGCTTAGATCCCAAGTAAACACCTCGTCCGACTTTTCGGCTGAATTACGCTTCAACTCTCGCCAAATATCTTCCGGTATTTTTTTATGAAAATCTAGCTCACTGCGTTCCTTGATAAGTCTTATCCGATTGTATCTACAAAATGTTATTAAGATCTGACTGAAAATTTTATTGTAGTTTATAATTGAAATTCAAATTCGAGACAGACGGAACGTAAAAACGTAGTTTCTCATACATTTAAAAACTAAGAGTCAGATCTTTATAAAATGTTGTTGATATAAACGGATAAGACTTATCAACGTTCTCCTTATGCTAGATTTATGAAACAATGAGTCAGATAAGTTCAACATGGCATTAACCTGAAACTATTAAGGGTGTTTTATTGAAGGTAGGCGCCGGTCAAACTAAAAAATCATATTTTCAACTTCTAATCTATATTAGGCCACACCCCCTAGGATGTGCCCTACGTACGATACGCATTGTGATAATTTCACCGGCACCCACTTTACTGCTTAGCGGTAGAAATATGCAGGTAACCCTTTCACAAGAAGCTACACTGTTCTAACCGCTTATAACATCAGGTACCTTTTGGGCTTTCAAGTTCTTAAGATAAGGTAATTAAAAAAAACCTGCATCTCGCAGAGATAGGTGAAGTAAGTCTCAAGTTGTATATTAAAAACCAGTTTTATCATAAACATAGAGAATCAAATTACAAAAAAAAAATACGTAGAGTGTCAGGATATCTAAAACATTATAGGCCCGAAACTCGACTTTCGTCGAATCGAAATGCGACTTTTTAAATGAATTTTGGTTTTTAGAGTTCTACATTTGCTACGGACCCCTGAATGCGTGAGGTCCAATGCTATTTTTATTGGCTCCAACTAATGCGAAATTTAAAAGTATACTTATTATTGTTATTGGCACCTACTAGTGAATTATGTTTTAATTAATGTTCCCTGGAAATTAAATAAAAATTAAAAACCATTCAAAATCTGAAATCAGGCGCTGTTGTGCGCCACACTGGAGTTCGAACTGAATTGGTTTTTAAATCTACGTTGTTACGATCGATATTGCTTTCAAAACGCATTGACCTGTTAATATTAAGAACTTACTTCGCCTTAACATATCACTTACGATCTTGACAGCTCATATATTTCGTTCTTTTACATTACTACGTTTATTACAACTTCTCTATAGTTTCCATACACTCGGATAATTGTGACATTACATAAAATAACAAAACATAACATAACACCCAACACAGACAGAAAAGTATCTAAAAATCTGACGTAGTTTTTTTTAATTTTTATTGTCTCTTTTGTACTGTATATAGCAGATTTAGATACAATTTCTCTGTATGATCTTGGTAAGTAACTGATTCTTGGTGGCTGGGTACATTTTAGCTTCCAATTTGTGTTGAATTAACCATCTCTTTCTCTCCATGTTAATTCACGGGTTTCATCCATTGACCAAGCTTTATGTTGTGGAAGTTTGATTTGTATTTGTATTTGTAAAGGTCACATTACTTAATGAAAATAAAACTGCTAAGACTCCGTTTCGTTTCGCCTTCTCTACTACTACCGAGAAACATGAGAGAAAAGCGAACAGCGATATGCTCGTGCGTAACAGCGTTGTCAGCGCACGTCAATAGGTATCAATGACGTGCACATAATGCGCTACGTTATCGAGAATACCGCTGTATGGTGGCTTGTTTGACAAACCTACTCTCATTTGAACGTAACTTTTTGAACGAAGCCTCATGTTACCAACATTACAAAGACCACAACATAAAGCTGGAATATCATTCGCTCCAGAAGGCTATAACTCACGTGTCGCTATCACCGCACCCGAGCCGCCATTCTGCGCGCAGTATCCGCTCCTCCCTACTACGGAGTGATGTGAAACGACATACATACACGGGCAAGCGGACCATACAACGCAGCATGATATCAAGCCCTCAGGGAGACGTCAAGCACACGGGTCATGTGGGACTCGACGGAGCCTACTTCGGTGATATAGCCTTCCTCGACCCGGCTGGATGTGTGAGTATACCTACAATGACGTCACTAGACTCATACACATGGACAGTATTATATCAAGTCAATGTGCACGAGCCATGTGACGGCGCCTACTGTGGAGATATACCCGCCCGCCCACTCTCCGCCCGAGTAGTTCCTGTTCGACCCGGCTTGAAGTGTGAGTATCTTAACTACAGTGACGTCACTAGACACATACGCGAGCCAGCGACCAGCACGGCTTGTTACGAGGTGACTGATTATTATTACTGTAAGAAATTGTAAGTACTTAATATAATCGCTATTAAACATGTGGTCAGAGAATTAGAAAATGGCAGAATTCAAACATTATTTTAAGAACCTTCTAGATAAATCGACCTTGCTGACGTAGGCCGGCAATACAACGGTCTTCAGAAAGGTCAATTAATTTTTTTGATTAATGTAATGTTATATTATTGTTTAGAGAAATAATAAAATAATTATTCCAAAAAAAACACGTTAAATTGTTATCTCTGCGAGATGTATACATATAGATTTGCAAGATCACCATTGTGTTTGAAATATTAAGCTAAATATGGCTTGTAACGGTCTCATAGAGCAACCACTTCTCTAATGTTTATAGAGAACCCGCTCAAAGTCAAGAAGAATACTTAAATTGTGTCATCTTGAATCAAAAGTAGTAGCGTTGAAGGCATTCCTAATTCTCGGATACATAATATACAGCTTTACATCGCTCAGAACACCAAGCTATGGGTGCTTGGCTATAGTTTTATTTGTTATACTAACAGACTATTGTTAAGAGGAGTTTACCGGTAAAGCGCTTATGCCCATTTGCACGTGAACGAAGTTCGCTTCTATTTTGGATATTGTGTCCGGCCCAAGAATATACCCCTCCATCTCCTCCCGTGGATGTCGTAAAAGCCGACTAAGGGATTACCCGGACTTGTTTGTAAGATTCGTTGGTATAAGATTTGTCCTGGCTGCTAGCTTATTTAAGCAATGTATTTTTACTGGAAGAAAGCGTTAGTTGACTCAGTCGTGGGAAGCAATGGTGACGATGAGCTCACCACTTGTCACGACTATTTCCCACGATGGTGCAACCAACTGTGAAAAGAGGCCCATTTGAGGCTCTGTCTACACTTTCGAGGGAAAAGGCGTGTGTCTTTGTATGTATGTATGTATAAGTGCCCTAATATCTATTAGTTACCCGTGGTTTATCCGTTTCTTTTAGTTTTATAAGCAGCTAAAGCACCACGGATCATGTGTACACGACATGATAGTGTACTGATCATGTGTACGAAGTTTCACGAGTTTGATGAAATAATATTCAAAATAGCAGCAAACTTCGTCGCCGTGCAAAAGGGCGTCAGCGCCCTATCGGAACACTCCTCCTAAGATATCGCTCGCAGGTCTATCACACGCTAAGAAATAACACGAAATTGACGATTCAGTACATTCCTACGAGTTCTATTATTAATGGAACAATTTGTACAATTAGTTCATTGCTTCAAGATTGTTATATGAATATAAGTAATAGGAGTATTTCTAGAAAAACCATCCTAGCAACCTACCGTGTGACTAATGAATGGAACTAACTGGATAAAAGGGAGTAGGAGAAAGTTATTAGGGAGTACCTAATAAAGTATATATAAGTTATATTATTTTTAATGTTGAAGTGACTGGTCACCTCTTATCCTGGACATCCTAAATATGGTGAAGCGTGCATCACAAACCAGGTAAACAATACTTTAATAGTAGTATAAGAGACTGTTACATAATAGGAGTTATTAAGGCTCGGTTTTTACTGGGTTCACACGATTGTATGAATGCCTATGTAGTCATGTGCAGTTTCTATGTAAACTCATGCAATCAAATTTTTGTTTGACCAACAAAGCATAATAACGTAAATGGTGTCAAATGTCACCATTCTACCGCGCATGCGGTGTAGCGCACGCCGCCGTAGGTCACTAATGTCACGCTTATAATACGTAGGGACCTAGGAAGATGTACTACTACATTAATGGTAGGGATAGATAGTACCACAATAACTCATTCTACTCACATTTTATATTTTCTATAACAACCTGTGATATTTCTATGAGTTTCGCCAGGTAGTCACAAAAAATATACATTGTCCACAGAGAAAACATTAAACGGATGGCACGTAACATTTTTGATTAACTAACCAAGGGATTAGGTAGTCAAATAGTTGAAATAACGAACGGAATTACGAATTGAAACGTCTGTTCTCGTTCTATTCCCGTTATTTAAGTGTAGCGCCACATCTGCGGAACGTAGGGCGCCGATCGATCGCTTCAATACGCTCGTAGTGTTGCAAAATACATTGAATGCGTTTTGGCTGAAATAATCGCTCGAAGGGAGGTTCGGCGCTACGCTGAACGCGACGTAATTTCGGCTGATGTGTCATAGGGAACTTGAAAAACACTACGAGCGTTTTGAACCGAACGATCGGCGCCGAACGTTCCGCAGATGTGGCGCTAGCCGCTAAACTTAGTTTCATTGATGGTACTGGAATTATTTACCAAGTTTTTATTATTAAAGTAATGTTTAGTTTGTTTTTAAGGCACGCTGCATCAGTAATTATATTAGATTGGTTTTAATACAGGGTTTTTGCTTATTTTCATTCGCAGTGTGTTTAACTGTTGTTTGCAAAGTTATCTGTGAATTAAATTTATATTTGTTACAACAGTTATAGTATTAATGAATTACCGAATTAGATCCAAATATTTACTATTTACTAAGAACTACTGACTACTAGCTGACCCCTCGCAACATCGTCAGTGCATGATGTGCAAAATGTGTATATACCTGATTGTATTATTAGTTGTAATATTATTTTTGTAAATAATTATATCTTTGTCTAGCAGCCGCCTCGCCAAATTGTGACTCCTTACAAACCTTCTGAGGATTTGGAGCAAATGCCTCTCATCAACCCTAACTCTCCATCACACCTGTCCGGCGCGGGCTGTGCGCCCCCCTACCCCCTTCTTGCTCATAGCAGTGGCGGCAAACGCAACTGCGATGAACTCGACTTAGCCTGTGAGTACCAACTTGTAACAAATTTAGGTTAGGCTATGTCTTGACCAATCATGGAGCTTGTGACGAATAGTGAGCCAATCAGATACAGTGGTGGCCATATAATTAAGAACACTGATATAAAGGGAAGATTTTTTCCAACTAAGATGCAAAACTAATTGTATGCATTTGTTTTTATTTCTCTCGGTATCGTAAAACATTTCCATATTACCACTGTATTCATTGATACACATGATTGGCTAAAAATCAATAGGCAAACTTTTTACACTACTTTTAAACAAAGTATTCCTTATTACTAGCTGGTCACGTAATTAAGAACGCTAAGTAGTTTATACCTTCATTCAAATTTCAATAGAGAACACTCAGTCGATTTGTTACTGTTTGTATAATTTTGGCGCCATTACGTGCTGTAAAAGATTAAAGGTGATTGCTTCTTTAGAAAAAACAATGGGAAAAAATAATAGATGTGATAAATCTACAACGGAAGTAATAATAAAACTTCGCCGGAAGAATTGGTCTTATAAAAAGATAGCCGACCATCTGCAATGTTCAAATACGATGGTTTTCCACGCTGTAAAGCATTTTGCTACGTATCAAACTACTTCGAATGTTCCACGTGTACCTAAACAGAGAAAAACAACTCCTCGAGGTGACCGAAACATCGTTCGTATGGCAAAACAAAATCCTTTTAAAGGGTCCAATGAGCTTAGAAAATAATATTTTGGTGAAAACAACCCTTCAGCAATCTCAGCACGCACTATTCGAAGACGTTTGGTAGAAGAAAAATTGCACGGTAGGATAGCAAGAAAGGTACCCATGTTAAAACTTTGCCACAGGCAAGCCCGGCTTGCATTTGCGAGAAAGTATGAAAACTGGACTGTGCAACAGTGGAAAAATGTACTTTTTTCTGACGAGACGAAAATAAACAGAGTATGTTCTGATGGAAAACGATATGTACGACGTCCCCCGAATACAGCATTCGACCCAAAGTACACGAAAGTTACATTAAAGCACGGTGGTGGAAATGTGAAAATTTGGGGTTGCTTTTCTGGACATGGTGTAGGACCTGTTAAGTTGATAGAAGGTAACATGGATCAGTTCCAATACAAAAATATACTGGAAGAAACAATGTTACCATACGCTGAACACGTTCTACCGGTCATTTGGACATTCCAGCATGACAATGATCCAAAGCACACTGCACGCACCGTAAAGGAATTTCTTACAGCGCAATTAGTTTCTGTCTTAGACTGGCCTGCTAACAATCCAGATCTAAACCCAATAGAGAATATGTGGTTTGAAGTAAAGAAAAAGGTTTCAAATACAAAGTGTGGAAATTTAAGAGAGCTGTATGACGTTTTTTTAGAAGAATGGAACTCTATTTCTCTTGCGAAATGTCAAAAATTAATAGAGTCAATGCCTCGCCGGTGTAAAGCTGTAATTAAAAGCCGTGGATATGCTATTAACTATTAATTTTAGTTAAATATTTATTAAATTTCTTTTTATGTTTCCTGTGCTACATAATATTGTGATTTTTTAAATCTAAGTGTCATACAAAACAATTCCCGAGCAGTTAAATAAATCGTTCTTCATTATTTGTCCAGTTTCAGTACTATTTGAATGTGTTACTTTGATAAAATCAATAAAATGTGCAAAAAATAGTTAGCGATTTCATACTTTATTCTTAAGTCAGGTTGCTCTATTAATGTGACTATTATATAACATAACTAGTTGCTTCTCAGAAGGTACACATCTCTGTGTATGATACGATTTAAATAAAAAACTCCTAGAACTTCAAATCGTTCTTAATTATATGACCACAACTGTATGTTTCAAAAGAAAAAGAAATGACGTCAAAATTGTAATCATGTCTATACCTAAATCTCTACCACACATACTATCTATCTATACACACTTTGGTTACTATAGAAACATCCGGTGAGCCAGATATTCGGCGGACGTCCGAGCGCTCAAGGTGACCCAAGGGCACGTCCGCGACTTACTTCTAAGTGCGCATGCGCTGGTGTATTTTCATTGACCAGACCCGCTGTTGGCTATCAAAATGTAAATCGCTTCCGATTACTAGTTTGCAGTACATTGCGCTGCGTGGTCAGAATATTTATATTCTTGAATTGAAGCTAAAGTACGCGCCGAAATGTACTGCGACCTGGTAATCAACAACGATTACCAGGGGCCCAATTCTACTATTTTCTAAAGAAAAACTACTATTATACTATGCAATTTATGCTATTTATTTTATTTTAATTACAATTAAAGTCTGCAAAATTTATGATTTTACGATTGTTTCTAAATGGTCACAATTATATTATAATGCAATTTCAAAACCATTGAAGTTAGTAGAATACCAAAAGTGACAAGTATGAGACAATTCATTAACAATGTAAATACAATTGGTTTAGTAGAATTGGACCCCAGTTTGATAGCCAATAAGCTGATACGGCATAAATCACGACTGTCAGTCGCTATTAGATGGGGCCTGTATCTTGGTGACCCTAGATTTGATAGTGGGAATGAATGCTTGCTGAATTGTAATGTAATTGCTATCACAGATGTACTCAATAAGCTCATTTTGTCCATCAGATGTAGAATCGAGAACAAAGAAACAAGACAAGAAATCATCTCTTAAATCAATCAGCGAGCCAACTACGAGTAAGAGTATTCTAAACAAGGTAAATACCTGTGCAAGACTAGCTCTCATTGGTTCTTTTAGGCCCAGTTTCCACCGAAATGGAGAGGAGAGGAGACGAGAGGCGATGTGTTTTAAATAATCAATCAGATTTCGTTGTTTCCACATCTGTCCGCTTAGCTTCAGTGGAAATGGATCAAGCGTAGAGGTCATTTCTTGAGGTTTTCTATAGAACTTTGTGCCGCGCGCGAGCTGATTCAAGCTCCAACAGATCACATCTCCTCTCCGCTACGCATTTCCTCTCCGCTTTGGTGAAAATAACCTGCCAGCTTCGCAGCACATCTCCTCTCGTCTCCTCTCCTCTCCGTTTTTGTGGAAACCAGGCCTTATGGTTCCATACCTACCTTGTTAGTAGTATAGCTTTTTTGCGAACAAGTCCGAGGAAGTCATAGACATATACATAACTAGTGTCCGCCCGTGGCTTAGCTCACGTTTTACCAGGGTAAAATGTAGCCTATACCTCACTCCAGGTCATAATCTTTCTGTGTACCAATTTTCATCGAAATTGGTTTTGCCGTTTCAGCGTGATTAAGTGCACACAGAGCGAGCCGTTGTATCCGCGCAGGCTCAGCGGTTTTAGTATACCTACTGATGAATTTGCGGTCGTTGACGATTCTAACGGCTCTTCTCTGTGTCATAGTTTTGTGTGTATCTGTGAGCCCAAATTGGCCCATGTCGCCAAAAAATTTATTAAATACCAAGGTTTGGAATCCTCACTAATTGTTTAATTACTTAGAATGCCATATCTTATTCGCAGGTGAAATGTGCAACTTTGGGGCGATCGCATAAGTCTGAAGAAGGTGGTGGTTCTTCAAAAACCGATGAGGTCCACGAATATCACGAGATTTCGGACACAGACACAGTGAGTAATCAATAATATATTAATATAAAATCGTTGCTTGACTGACTGGCTGACTGGCTGACTGACTGACTGACTGACTGACTGACTGACTGACTGAGTATGAACGCACAGTCTAACCTACGGTTCCTAGATATTAGTGTATTAATCATGTCTATGCAAAATTTCATGGAGTTGACGAGATACTAAAATAGAAGCAAACGTCGTTTGTATGCTGAGGGCACAAGAACCTCAGGAGTACACTCCTTTCAACGATCGTTTGTTTCAGGAGAGCATTGCCACTGATAATGTAAGAGCTGAAAACTTCGTGCTACCAGAAAGTCCTGGAATTCCGGTGAGCAATACCATAGATTAGTAGTAGTAATAGTAGTAGTAATAACATAGATGTTATAATTAGTACATCATCAACCTATTTCAGTTCACTGCTGGATATAGTCTCTCCCATGGCGTACATGGACCCGCCTTTCGGCACTTCCCTGCTGGTCATAGTCTCTCCCATGGTGCGCAAGAGCCGACCTATCGGCTCTTCCCTACTGGACATAGTCTCTCCCATGGCGTACATGAACCGACTTTTCGGCTCTCCCCTGCTGGACATAGTCTCTCCCACGGCGCGCATGAGCCCACTTTTCGGCTCTCCCCGCTGGACATAGTCTCTCCCATGGCGCGCATGAGCCCACTTTTCGGCTCTCCCCTGCTGGTCATAGTCTCTCTCATGGCGTGCATGAGCCCACTTTTCGGCTCTCCCCTGCTGGACATAGTCTCTACCATGGCGCGCATGAGCCCACTTTTCGGCTCTCCCCCCTGCTGGTCATAGTCTCCCCCGTGGCGCGCATGTGGAACTAACTTTTTCCCCTTTTTTTTCGTTCTTCAATTGTATCCTGTTTCCCCTTTCAACAACAATCTTTTAAGAAGTCATAACATGACAGTTCTTCTTCTTCTTCTTCTTCTTCTTCTTCTTCTTCGTCGTATTCTTCATTACTGAAGGTCGTGCCCGTCTTGAAAGGATTTAGTAGAGATGCTGACGAGCTTCTTCCACGCTGTTCTATCCTGGGCTTGTCTCAGGGCAGCGGTGATAGGGAGGCCAGTAAGTGCCTTGACTTGATCAGACCAGCGACTAGGTGATCGGCCGCGCGGTCTTTTTCCATCCACTTTTCCCACTACAACCAGTTTCTCAAGGTTATCTGGCTGTCTTCGGGCTATGTGTCCAAAATAACTAAGAACTCGCTGGTAGCAGATGGTGGAGAGTCTGGTCTTGATGGCCAGCTGGTCAAGTATAGACTTGTTGGTTCTTTTTGCCGTCCACGGGATGCGCAACATTCTCCTCCAGCACCACATCTCAAAAGCGTCTATCTTTTTTCTATCCACCGCTCGGATCGTCCATGACTCGGAGCCATACAAAAATATGGAGAAGACCAATGTTCGGACGAGTCTCTTTTTAGTTGCGTTGGAGACCTTTCTGTCCTGCCATATTCTTGTGAGCTTACTCATGGCAGCCTTAGCCATTTGTGTGCGACGTCGAATCTCCTTTTTGCAATCTCCTTGGTCACTTATCATAGATCCGAGGTACACAAAGTCACTTACAAACTCAGAGAGAGCTCCTTGAGAGCTGACCAGCTCGGTCTATGACCATCACCTTGGTCTTGGATTTATTAATTGAAAGTCCAATAAGCTCGCTCTCATGCTCTACTCTCTTGAACAACTCTGCGAGTTCGTGCTCAGACGATGCAAAGAGTGTGGTATCATCGGCATATCTGAGGTTGCTGATTTTGTTGCCGCCTACTGCGATACCTCCTTCCCATTCCTCTAACGCCTTTCTCATGATGTACTCTCCATAGATGTTAAATAGGAGAGGAGACAAAATACATCCCTGACGCACACCTTTTCCCGGTTTGAATGGTCCCGAGACCACATCATTTACCCTGACCATCGATTCACCACTACGCCTACATGACAGTTAAACACATATTTATGCCATTTCAGAAAAGTTACGGTGACTTTAGTCAGAGTTTGCTTGACGAGATGGAGTCCATGTTTCGCAGTCTCGACGACAGGAGACGCGATGAAACTGTAAGTACAATCTGATAAATAATATCTACTACAAATAAATAGGAGCAAATAACTTATTCCTAAAAGAGGCGTAGCTAATGAGAGATTGCCCCAAAGCGGTGCCTCTTTCATTATTTAGTGACAACTTAAGAGGAGTGTACCGCTAGGACACTTGAGCTCTCTGCACACAAACGAAGTTTGCTCCTATCAATATAATATATAAAATTTTTGCGTGAAACTGACTCACTCACGCACTGACTGACCATCAACGCACAGCCTAAATCGTAACTCTTAGGTATCTGAAATTTGGAGAGAATGTTCCTTTTGTGGTCCAGGGGTTCACTAAGAAAGAAATTCCCGATATTCAACCCCTGGGGATGCAGCTGGCTGTTGAAGTTTGTATGGAAAAAACTACGCGTACGAAGTCGCGGATATTCCACTAGTTTTGGATATTATCTTGTTTCGGCTGTCAGTTTCATATAAAATATATTTAAATAAATACTACTAACCCATACTAGTTTTATTCTACTCGTATACAATTGACAAAGCACAGGTCTAGACATTAATCTCTAGATTGTGACTATAAAATGTAATTGACTTGAATGAATTAATATCCAAATGAGGATCTAACTTCGTTTTATACTATTAAAACTTCCGTAAGTGTTATTCATAACAATTGAAAAACCGGTATTAACTCACGTAGATACCTGTTTCGAGTAAAAACACCCGACTCGAGTTTCTGGGATTTATTAACTCCGTTTTGTATGGAGCGAGCTAGCGGTACACTTCCCATAAGGATTGTCACTTAAAATATTTATTGCCATAATTATAAAAACAGTGTATTAAACACTTTATCCATGGTGGTCACGGCCTAAGAATAACACTCCTCCATCTTCTCCAGTGGATGGCGTTAAAGGCGACTTCTGGTTTCCGCATGTGGATTTGCATACCTACTTATGTGCTGATTATGGCAAATAAATAAATAAATAAATAATGCTGGACAGTCCATACAACATTATCTAGCCCCAAGCTAAGCAGAGCTTGTGTTATGGGTACTAGATAACTGATATACTTAATACAATACATTAAATAGATAGATATTTTGTATTATACATAGAAAATACACAGATCACCTGAACAAATATCTGCAGATCGCACAAATATTTGTTCCGAGGCAGGAATCGAACCCGCAACCTCCTGCGTCGCAGGCGAACCTTCGCCCGACGCACCACAGATGACGTAAATAATTTTGTCATGATTTTCCACCTTCATACAATAGCTTTTGTTTTAACTTAAAATCAGCCTTAACACAGATAATGAATAACTATATTAATATAGTGTCGCAACGCTACCATAGGCACATACCGGCACGCGGCAGGTTCTAGAAACCCAGTGTTCTGTGATGTGTGGAAGGGCCTTGTCACGGAGCCGGGAAGAGCGATGGTAAAATAAAGATGCCGGAATGAGATCGAAAAGCTCCACGGAGCATTCCCCGTTGTAGAGGCGGTAGAGCACGTAAAGAGATCCGATGGCTCGCCGTTAGCTAAGCTCTGCTGTTATAATAAGGAATTTCTTATGGTCGTCTCAAAATGAGCTTTCACATGTCTGGCGCCGCATAATTCCTTGGGTCAGTCGTACGCTCCCCGTTTCTTTTCACGATATGGTTTGACGAACAAACGTGAATCATAATTCATATGAACATGGTCATATCATCCACGTTTGAATGGAATTGTATGAATGAATACAAGGTAATAACTGGGAAAACCCAGACGGCTTATGATAACATAAATGGTCTTGGAAATACCAATAAAGTCTTTCATCCCACTAAAAGATCATGACAAAAACTTTTTTTTTTTATACAACTTGTTATGATGGGTCATTCAGACGGCCCTGATGTTATGTGGTACCCTCTGCCTATGAACAATGCATTACCTCATGGGTCACGTCCACCTAGGACGTACCCCACCCATTGCAATGCGCCCGCCACCCTGAGACATAAAGATGAAAAGTCTCAGGTGCCTGTAATTTCACCATACCCTTCAAACCGGAACACAGCAATGCGAGCACTACTGCTTTGCGGCAGAAATAGGTATGGTGGTAGTACTTCCCCGGACGAGTTCTTTCACAAAAAACTCTACTACTACCATATATTACTATATATTAAGGAGTCCCCGAAACTTATAGGGTTCCTTAAGGAAATGAGCTGGCAGGTAGCTTGAAATGGTTCGTATATATCTTTTAAAGGTAGGTATCCTGCGATCTATCTCACTTAATCCAAAACTCTATACTATTTCGAACGTGTGACAGAAGGCATCAGTTTCGCTTTCCCTGTGATTCATTTGCATAATTTTTATTTCACGAGCTGTCCCGTCCGTGACTACGACCACGCGTAGACCGCTTCAGATAAAAAAAATAGCATGTAGCGCTCAGCGATAATGTAGCTTCCTGTCAGTAAAATAATTTTAGGAACCGGATCAGAACTTCCGCAGATTATCTCGACCATACAAACTCACAAACTTTACCTCGTTATAAATACTAGTATTCAATTAGCCTTTTGGGACTAATGTGTGACCGACACTTAAAACTTAAAGAAGATCCTGTATCCCTATTTTTGTGTCCCATTCTCTCGTTGAGTTCCGCCAATACCAGTGAGATTTTTTAGTGGTTGTGTGAGGCAGATTTGCCGGAATATAGCGGTTGGTGTCCAAGAGTCAACCACGTAAGCGTAAAAGTCGATTTCAAGCTTTTATTTTAATTTATAGATTATTTGTTTACCTAAAATTCTCAAAAAGATATTAAATAAAATGGTATTTGATAAGTATTTATTAAAATACTAGCCTTTTGCCCGCGGCTTCGCATGCGTGGTTTCGGGGTGAAAAGAAGTCCCCTTCCCCCCTCCCTCCTCCTCCCCAGCATCCATCGACACACCAAATATCATCAAAATCAATCCGCTCAACCGTTGACCCGACAGACGTCCTGTCTTGAGTTCATAGAAACAAGCTCTTTCAGTTTCTCCGGTCAACTTTTCCAATTTCGCTGTCCCTAAAAACATTATACGGAATATTACGAACATTTCAAATGAATAGTCTAATCGATCCAACCGTTCTCAGAGCTCCCAACTAACAGCATTTTTGTAAATAGATAGTACTCGTAGATGTTATCAATAAGGTCATCTCGATTTTATTGTAATATATATTATTTTACTCGTAGATGAAGTTAAAAAGCGCTACCACGTTGAAATTTTGGCTAGGAAGATGGACTAAAGCATGGAACTAAGGATAAAAACGAAACGGTATCGATTATACCAGTCTCATTATTTTATATGAATGTTGTATATCATGTGTTGGAATGAGACAAGCATATATCTATCTGTTTTTATTTGTGTAACTAGTACCAGGCCAAATGTCAAATTACTACTACATTCATGGTAACAATCTAGGAACATGTATATGCATGGTGCCAATATTCAGTGTACGGAACGGAAAAACGACTGTCGTGTGACAATATATTTGTTTCTCTCTAACATAGGATAGCAAGCTATCTTCTAGGATAGGAGTAAGAAGGAACACTCTATGCTATTTTAGCACTCACTCCATACTATTATACTTTCATGAATTTTGGGCTCATCAGTTGCAAAGTTCATCATTCAGTTTTTTTTTCATCTCATGTTGGCGTTACGGACTTAATCTATATTTGAATATTGCTGTTATTAAGTATTATCAATAGAAAACTAAATCAAATAAAACTGAAAAAAAGTTAGTCATTTTTATCATTTTAAACTGTATATTTTGTACACTTATAGTTATCGCCTTACTTTCAACGTTCTCTCATTATTGACTACAATTTGTTCCAAACCTAATTAGTTCTCTCGTGATTATATTATCAAACTTGCTCATAAATAAACAAATATAGAACTAAAGGCCGCACTTATAGTCCCCAATTAAAGTAAGGGTTCATTAATTTGTTTTACGCCGTGGTGTGTCCGGCCTAAGAATATACGCTTACGTCTCCTCCCATGGATGTCGTAAAAGCCGACTAAGGGATTATCCGGATTTGTTTGTAAGATTTGTTGGTATACGATTTGTCCTGGCTGCTAGCTTATTAATGAATGTGTGAAGAATGTGTTAGTCGAGTCAGTCGTGGGAAGCTATGGCGGCGATGAGTTCATCACTTGTCACGTCTATATTCCAACGATGGTGCAACCCACGGTGAAAAGAGGTCTTTTGAGGCTCTGTCTACCCCTTCGGGGAAAAAGGCGTGTATATACAGTGGTGGCCATATAATTAAGAACGCTGATATAAAGGGAAGATTTTTTCCAACTAAGATGCAAAACTAATTGTATGCATTTGTTTTTATTTCTCTCGGTATCGTAAAACATTTCCATATTACCACTGTATTCATTGATACACATGATTGGCTAAAAATCAATAGGCAAACTTTTTACACTACTTTTAAACAAAGTATTCCTTATTACTGGCTGGTCACGTAATTAAGAACGCTAAGTAGTTTATACCTTTATTCAAATTTAAATAGAGAACACTCAGTCGATTTGTTACTGTTTGTATAATTTTGGCGCCATTACGTGCTGTAAAAGATTAAAGGTGATTGCTTCTTTAGAAAAAACAATGGGAAAAAATAAAAGTTGTGATAAATCTACAAGGGAAGTAATAATAAAACTTCGCCGGAAGAATTGGTCTTATAAAAAGATAGCCGACCATCTGCAATGTTCAAAAACGATGGTTTTCCACGCTGTAAAGCATTTTGCTACGTATCAAACTACTTCGAATGTTCCACGTGTACCTAAACAGAGAAAAACAACTCCTCGAGATGACCGAAACATCGTTCGTATGGCAAAACAAAATCCTTTTAAAGGGTCCAATGAGCTTAGAAAAGAATATTTTGGTGAAAACAACCCTTCAGCAATCTCAGCACGCACTATTCGAAGACGTTTGGTAGAAGAAAAATTGCACGGTAGGATAGCAAGAAAGGTACCCATTTTAAAACTTTGCCATAGGCAAGCCCGGCTTGCATTTGCGAGAAAGTATGAAAACTGGACTGTGCAACAGTGGAAAAATGAACTTTTTTCTGACGAGACGAAAATAAACAGAGTATGTTCTGATGGAAAACGATATGTACGACGTCCCCCGAATACAGCATTCGACCCAAAGTACACGAAAGTTACATTAAAGCACGGTGGTGGAAATGTGAAAATTTGGGGTTGCTTTTCTGGACATGGTGTAGGACCTGTAAAGTTGATAGAAGGTAACATGGATCAGTTCCAATACAAAAATATACTGGAAGAAACAATGTTACCATACGCTGAAGACGTTCTACCGGTCATTTGAACATTCCAGCATGACAATGATCCAAAGCACACTGCACGCACCGTAAAGGAATTTCTTACAGCGCAATTAGTTTCCTGCTAACAGTCCAGATCTAAACCCAATAGAGAATCTGTGGTTTGAAGTAAAGAAAAAGGTTTCAAATACAAAGTGTGGAAATTTAAGAGAGCTGTATGACGTTTTTTTAGAAGAATGGAACTCTATTTCTCTTGCGAAATGTCAAAAATTAATAGAGTCAATGCCTCGCCGGTGTAAAGCTGTAATTAAAAGCCGTGGATATGCTATTAACTATTAATTTTAGTTAAATATTTATTAAATTTCTTTTTATGTTTCCTGTGCTACATAATATTGTGATTTTTTAAATCTAAGTGTCATACAAAACAATTCCCGAGCAGTTAAATAAATCGTTCTTAATTATTTGTCCAGTGTCAGTACTATTTGAATGTGTTACTTTGATAAAATCATTAAAATGTGCAAAAAATAGTTAGCGATTTCATACTTTATTCTTAAGTCAGGTTGCTCTATTAATGTGACTATTATATAACATAACTAGTTGCTTCTCAGAAGGTACACATCTCTGTGTATGATACGATTTAAATAAAAAACTTCTAGAACTCAAATCGTTCTTAATTATATGACCACAACTGTATGTATTTATTTATTTATTGATCGCTTGCAGCGGTCTTCAGGTAGCACAACTGTTTCATATGTATTTTGTACATACCTTGTATTATTCTTTCTGTAAATAAATGTATTCTTATTAAAAAAAAAAAAAAAAATATATATATTTTATTTTTACAATTTTAGAGAAACTAACAGCTAAACACAAACTATGGTATTTATATATAAAATAACATGTTTAAACATGTTAAAAACCAGAAGGCTAATTATAAGTTTCTACAAATAAACTACTAAATGGATAAACTAGAACTAAAAATCAGTAGACGACAAAAGAAAAATAAACCATAAAGATATGTATGTTAGTATATTAAAAAAATTTGATTTTTGTATTATATGAGATTTAATATATTTAATTTATATTACTGGTATGTCATCTTCAGCCGTTAGACGTCGACTTTTGCACGGGGCTGTCCCCATAATTCTATTGGCATTCGCCAATAGAAATTTGCCATAATCACCACGCAGCCGGAGCCGGAGCCGTGCATTGGCAGCCGGATTGGTGATCGCAGTATTGTTTTGAGTACTCAGGTGGCTGCTGCTGCCTATCCTCTGGGTAATCACTGGCTTTTATTACATCCACGGGAGGAGACGAAGGGGTACATTCATAGGCCAGATAAACCACGGCTCGAGTACCTGTCATGATTGCTAAGTTTATTTTGGTATTTGGTAGTCCAGTTATATATGTTTGCTTTGCAGGATTCCGACGAAGAATTCAACGCATTGAATTTCGAGCATTTAACAATTGCTTATACATATATAATTCGTTATTTATTAATTTAATTTATGTGAAAATTACAAACGTTTAAAATTGCTATTTCGTTTACTCAGGTGGTTTACTTGTGGACAATCGGTAAGAATGTTTATGTTGAGATTCATTGAATGAGTAGTAGGTAGATAGTTACTAATTTTGTCACGTAGGTACTTTCATAATAATACTTCGTACAAAAAGACATGTTTTGGAGAATTATATAATAAGGTCTATTTCGCCGTAGTGGATAAAACAATAATTGTATACGTTTGAATAGCGAAATATATATTTCAAATGTATGGAGTGTCACAGTTATCATATAGCCGATAGCCAATCAGCCCCAAAACTGAACTCTGAACTCTAATACACACAGGAAAATACGGCTCATATATTCGAATCTAGACCTAATAATATTCTGTTCCATTTTGCACCAGCTGTGTCATTATTTTATAGTAGATATTTCGACCGGTCATGTCATATTTTTCATTCTCAGCTATATAAATTACCGTTTATTTCTAATCCATAAAAATAACTATAAAATTAGTTAATTATTTTGTACGTCATCACAATTTCCTTTTTTAACACATTGCATTATGTTGAACTCATTAGACATTTCTCAATATCTGAATCGCTCAACTGCATTTGTATACAGTATGCTCCTTAATAGAGTGAAAATACGAAAAATACAATTTAATGGATAAGCACATCTATTGAGAATCCAGAAAATATTATATTATTGGAGACTAGAAAATATATTTATCTTTTATTTCATCACATTTCTGTCAATAAATGGCTATAGTTTAAAAAATAACAGGGTTATTAAGTTAAAAAAAAACCAGAAATTATAGTAAATAATGATAAAACAGCAACAAAATCTGAGGTTATTGGGGGTTATTTCAATACGGGTTTTCCTTCGTGTGGAAACAAGCATAGCGTAGGAGTTTCGTACTCAAGTCACATAAATCCCTCCATAACTAAGAGAGTTTTCATCGCAGGATATCTCACATAATTTCAATGTGAGTTTCCATCATGATCCACTATGTATTTTTAACAAACAGCTACTAACCACGTAAATCATAGAACCCTGGGTTTCTCGAAGGACTCGTTTCTCGAGATCATTTCTTCCCTATACCTAAAAACTATGGAATGAGCTTCCATCTAAGGTTTTCCCGCTTGGTTACGACATGTGCCACTTTAAGAAAGAAAGAACCTTCAGGATAGGCAGCGCATCGACAATACCCCCGTGCTGCTGGTGTCTATAAGCCACGGTGACCACTTTTCATCAGGTGGTATGCTAGATTTTCTACTGGTTTCTCAAATAAATCTCGACGTTTCGCTAGACTTCAGGCCAGCTTGTTGTCAGCCAGCTGTCTGAACGAGTCGCGATCCGGGCAGTCACTGCGGTATAATCCACTATCATGAAAAAAATAACAAATTTCTTACCACATTAGAACTACTTTGACGGGGAAAATCTCGCTGACGATACGTTTAGTAAAACAAAGATGTACCAAATCACTATTTCATATAACCTAGTCGATGATATAACACGTGTTAACTAAAAAAACACGTCCCTTTATATTTATGAAGAGGTAACACTAAATGTTTAAATATAAAACCTTTTTTAAACAGCTTTATCAAATAGTATGCATCTGTGTTCATAATTAGTGAAAGTGACGACACTGACAGACTTGGACGGACGGACTGATAGTGCTTATAAGGATTCCGTACTCAAAGGGTGCCATTATAAGCCTGCGCCACAGCCTGCGCTGTCCACCCGTCTGTCTGTATTCTGTCACAGGGTTTTATCTCATCAGCAGTAAGAGGCAGCTAGTTGCACAGATAATGTGAATTATTCCCATTTGTCACCCTGTTCTAGGGAACAGTTAGGACAAAAAAGTTCCCCCTTTTTGGAACGGTGGGACAAATCGAACTTTTATTAATTTACTAAGTTCCATCTGTCCCCCTGTTGCAAAAAAGGGGGACGTACAAAACTCTTTATTCCTGCCTGTCCTGCCTGTCCTCCAATAACAAAAAAACATTGAATAGGTACACTATGTACACATAAAGCTGTACACATTCAGTCTGTTTATGTATTACAATGGCGAAATTACATATAATGACTTACCGTCCCTACTAGAACTAATTTTGCTTGCAAATTAATTCCTTAATAATCAGGCTATTATCATTTTGTTGTTGAGACATGAACCCTAGACAAATAATAAAGACATTCTGTGATAACAACTTTTAGAGTTACGTAGAAGAAAACTATGACTTGAAAACGGAACCCCATGTATTCCTCCGAAAACCCATTTGGCCGTTATGTTGTTATTTGTTATTATAATTAGCAACTTTGTATTATAACGATAAGTTTTACATTTTACTATCACCCTGTTATTATTTAAACCTCGTTAGTTCGTACTTTATAGTCATTTATTTACTTAAAGAAAACATTTAATTAATTAAAAATATTAATGAATTTCCGTTTTTTATCCATTTTTAACACTTCATTAAGAATCACTCTGTTTGTATTTTTGTTTAGTAATCGAATACATATTTGTAGATCATTAACGATAAAATAAAATCGATCACGCATTTTACGGTTAAATTTTGGTCATTGAATGCCTCTTCTACTTCGTAGCGTAATAGGTCCCTTGCAATTTGTCTTCTTGAAATTAACATCCATAGATAAAACTATAATTATATTTTAACCTCTCAATGACCGAGATAATAAATGTCTAGATTTTAAACGTAAACAGTGTAAGTAAGCACGTACTCAAAATACGTTAAATACATTAGCTTATGATCGGCTGTTACGACAGTTCATTTTTAATTTAGTGGTTGTAGTGCATTTCGTGAGTTATGTTTCATTTCGTACACGATACGAGTATGCAGGTGTTCAACAGACTGCGACGTATAAGTGATAGATGTAAACAGAAGTACTTCCTCATAGAAGATGATGAGGTTTACCTCAGCTCGTAAGTTGAAAATATTTTTCATTGAAATTACGCTTTCAGGGTCCGCCGGGACATTTTGACATCGACTCGGCTATCAGGTTCGTATGCTTGCACATTTTGTTGTAATAATTGCATGATCATCTCTAACTTTACAGTACTACTAAGAAAATAATGTGTCTCGGCAATCGTCTTACGTGTCTGTCGCTTTTTCAATCACTTGCAATCATTATTCTCTTTCGAAAAGCCGATGATTGTTGAGGTACCTATTTAGTTTGTACATAATACATTTTTCATAATAATCATTTTGCTTTTTAACTTTTGAAACTATCATGGTTATGTACTTTTCACTATAAACGGGATATTTACCGTGATAGCGCATATAACTGTGCCGAACTAACGGAAACTAATGAAAACTAAAAAATCATGGATAATATCCCGTTTCTAGTGATAGTTGTAGTACTTCCCCGGACGAGCTCTTTAACAAAAAACTCTTCAACTACTCAAACTTTTTTTGTAACTTGGTACATTGTCAGAAACAAAGATGCTATTCGTGTCTGTCTGTTTGTCCGCTTTATTCTTCTAAACCACGCAACGGATTTTGATGCGGTTTGCACTATCATTTAGAGAATTTCTTCCGGAGGGTTTGAATGTATAATAATTTGCGGGTTGCTAGTACAAACATATATTATTTACACTCATTCTAAATTTTCAGGTCACACACTTTAAGTAAAATGGAGAAGAAAAAAGGCTTCCAAACTAACACGATGAAACTCATGTCAGCCCACGATACACGTACCCTGGATACTGCTGTCGCGATGGCTAACGAAATCACCACCAAGTAAGTATTACTACTCTCAGTTGGCCACTATGTCTATTTGGGCCAAACGATTCAAATGGGTCCAACTTCGTTGAAGCAGACGAATCCAATTTGGATGGCCAGCGTTCGGGAAGCTATGCCATATCTCCTCGTCACAGATACCGCACAGCTTCAAGAAGTAAATCTATAATTAGTGCGTGTTGCCAGTGAAGACTTACGGCACTGAGACGTGGTCGCTAATACTATTGGCAAAATAGGTAAGGTCTAAGCAGCGGGCTAGAGAAATTTATGCTCGGAGTTTAATTACATGATAGAATCCGAAATGAGGAGATCCGTAGAAGAACCAAGATCACCGACATAGCTCACAGAATTATTAAGTTGAAGTGACAATGGGCAGGGCTTATAGCCCGCAGAATTGATAACAGTGGGGAAGAAAGGTTCTCGAGTGGCGACCACAAACCGGACGACGCAAAAGAGGAATGCCCACTTTCGGTGGACCAAAGACATAGAGGTCGCTGGAAGGCGTTCGTCGTGGCATTCTATGGGGGAGGTCTATGTCTAGCAGTGGACTTCTGTACGCTGATGATGATGATGAAGTATTGCTGGTAGGTATTGCTAGTACCGGTTCGTTTGGATCACCCTGAGTTAGGTTAGTAAGTAGCTTGAGGTATGGCGGCCCTGAAAAGGGCCTTGTGATCGTGTTGAAAGGATTCAAAGCACCGCCCAGTTGCTCCATTCTGTCCTTTGTTCGGTGTAGGACAGATTCTGGATTGGACAGATCAATGTCACATTTCTTATAGATTTGGGTTCTAGGACATGCAGTTATTTCACGAAGTTTTCGTGTCAGTTATGGGTCGTGGGGGGAAAGACGGCTGCTCTTGACTGTCTGCAGTCCGTGCCCTGCGTTCATTGACGACCTCTGTGGCGGGGCGGGCGAACGCTCGCCTGCGACGCCGGAGGTTGCGGGTTCGATTCCCGTCTCGGAACAAATACTTGTGCTATCTGCAGATATTTGTACAGGGTGTTCTGGGTAGTTTCTATGTATGCTATATATTGTACTAGCGACTCGCCCCGGCTTCGCACGGGTAGCCCACGGTGAAAAACAGCCTCCCCCCCCCGATAATTTATTAATTATTCTGCTATTCGGAGCGGAGAAGAATCCACCAAAAAGAGATAACTAACATCGGTCCGGCCGATCTTGAGTTATAAGTGGTGTAATTAAAACGACTTTGTTTTATATATATATATAGATTAAGTATATCAGTTATTTAGTGCTCATAACACAAGCTCTGCTTAGCTTGGGGCCAGATAATATTGTGTAAACTGTCCAGCATCATTTATTTATTTTTATTGTACTGGTTCGGAGTGCGAAGCCGCATCCACGTGCGTAGCTGAGACAACGGCAGAGGGGGGAAAAGTTAGCTAGCTCATCTGCGGCGTCACTACCTTGTGATCCGCGCGTGCCCTTATCCATTGCAGAGTCTCCTCTCTAGGGTTACGACGGATGTAGTTCTTACTTAGCAAATTATTATAGCCTCTTGACCCGGCTTCGCGAGCGATCTTAACAGGTCCCATCAAATAAATAATCCGGCCAAAGTAGTACGGAGTAAATACGCATACTGTACCTGTACATATGCTGTGGGGTTACATTTACAAATCACAGTTTTGACTACCTATCTATAACTTTGTTACTATAAAACTCGGATTATCCTTGATATAAATACACAGTGTTGCCTTTTGCAAAATCCGAGGTCACTCCGCCAAGCCTGCGAAGACCCCAGGAAACTTCTGTGCGGACGGAGTTAGGCCGGCTAACTACCTAGTCATACAACTCTCACGCATAATGGACCATCCATAGAGTTCGAATGCGGAAAAGGGAGTTCTTTAATATTAATATTGTCTTTTGCAATGACAAGCAGTTCCACAGTCATACCCTTATGACAGAATCGAGGAGGACAGACAGACGAACGCATGGCGTATCCTCTGAGGACAGAACTCTAAAAATTCAGGCGGGAAAGCTAGTAATTAATAATTAAAATATACAGTTTATTTAAATGCTACACAGCATTAACGAAATAGCGCTATTCGTGCGCAATAATTGCCGAATCAACATAAATATAGATAGACGTTTGTCTTGAATCAGCAAATATTTTTCCATTTAAGCTCTCGCATGTAGCGCGAAATTCATTACAGCTCATCAACACTTCTTCGGATAGCGAGAGTTGTCGCAAAAACTAGGAGACTTAACACACATGTTTTAATTGATAGGATCTCATAATTTATCATCAGTTTAGCCACGAATACCCTAAACAACATACAAACAACAAATAAGTTTATTTCTAAAAACAGATTAGACACAATTTGGTTATACACATGGATCTCGCACTAGGGCTAGCCTGTATCGCGGGTATCCGGAAATAGTTTAATAAATACGTAATCGTAATAGGGAGAAACAATGCGAGACAATAAAAATAAATAAAATAGAAAGTATTCTTACATACATAGACACACGCCTTTTTCCCCGAAGGGGTAGGCTGAGCCTCAATGGGCGTCTTTTCACAGTGGGCTGCACCATCGTAGAATATAGACGTGACAAGTGGTGAGCTCATCGCCGCCATTGCGCATCGCATCCATTCTCCTAGTTTTCGCGAAATCATCTTTCGCTATATGAAAAAGTGTTGATGAGCTGTAATGAATTTCGCGCCACAAGAGAGCATCCACCTTAAGCTATAGTTCTAGTTACAAGATAACGCTGAAGACGAAAATGTTGGGACTTAGATGCTTATCGTGTTATTTACAGGTCAATGAACGATCTCGATGGTGACGTTAAACACCCGAGTTCGCCGGGTGACCGCTCCAAATTCCACTTCAAGTTTCCGCAGCTACACCACAACCAGCCTCACGATTTCGACAAGGACACTCTTGGTGACTAGTATATTACTTTATGATTTATAGATATTTAAGGATGACATGGAATCCGAATCTGCTTGTACATATGACCTTTGAAACTCTTTTTACAAGCTTTTATTTAACTTACAATGTATGTATGTTTGTCCGGGTGGAATCCGGGTGGAATCTTGCAACTGAATTTTAAAGCAGTTATCCTCAACCGATTGACCTGAAATTTGGCATACCTGTCAACTTCCAATGACAATACAGTATGATGGTGACAGCGAGCTGATCTGATGATGGAGACGGAAGGTGGACAACGGAACTCCTCGATGGATAATAGTAGACTGGCCGTGCTTAGGCTCATTTTGATCAGCACACGGTTACGATCACTAATTTTATAAATGCTTGTATTGAAAAATATATTTTTCACAAAATACTTTTTCTATCACTGACCTGAAAGTAAATGGATTTAGGCGGAGATAAAATAGATCTTACTTAGTAGCACTAATGCTTAGCATTATCCCTGTCACTTTCACACGCATTTTAATTCACGCGTGCCAGAGAGGGACACAGACTGCTAAGCATTAGTACGTGCTATTAGTAGCAGCTTCTAGACGTCCGGCGTGGCCGGCCTGAGAATAAGCCCTCCGTCTCCTCCCATGGATGTAGTATAAGCTGACTACGGGAATACACCAGGGGAGGTGTGACAGCATGCACCTGAGTACTCAACACAACACTGCGATCATCAATCCGGCTGCCAAGCGTGGTGATTGTTGCAAATCGCCACATTGCTTTCTATGGGCAGGCCTATGTCCAGCAGTGGGCTTCTACAGGCTGATGATGACGATCATAGTCAAAGAATTGAACATGAAATATGAGCATGACCAACGTGACAAAAATATGAGCTATTTCCTTTGTGGTCAGACTAAATAAGATTATATTTTTAGAAAAAAGTTTTCCTTCCTCCTTCATGCATAGATAAATAAAAATAAAAAAAATAAAAATGGACAGTTCACACAACATTATCTAGCCCCAAGCTAAGCAGAGCTTGTGTTATGGGTACTAGATAACTGATATTATATACTTAATACAATATAATAAATAGATAGATATAAATATACTAAATAATCCGCTTGCTAGATTAACAATGTAACAGAATTAGCAATAAGAAAAATATAAATAAATTGCCTTTAGGAATGTGTCCGCCCCCGGCTTCGCTCGCGTTTCACCAGCATAACCTATATATCGCTTTATTCAGGTTCTAATCTATTTCTGTACCAAATTTCATCGAAATCGGTTCTGCCGTTACGGCTTGATTGAGTAACAAACATCTAAACAGCGTAACTTTGACATTAATTATATTAGTGGGATTTACGTTAGGCATTGATAAATTATAACTACTTGTCACGTCTATATTCCAAGATGAAAAGAGGCCCATTGAGGCTCTGGCTACCCCTTCGGGAAAAAAGGCGTGTGTCTATGTATTTATGTTTTAATCAATTCAAAAAAACTTAAATACATGTTTAAGGCGCTATAGGTTCAGCCAGTTTCAACGGGCATTTTTGTATGAGGCGAAGAAGGCGAGCGCACGCTCTGATACCGTGTTTTTGTGTATAACAAAATAATATAAAAGTGCCCTTCAGAGTTTTGTTAAATTTTGTTGATCACTTCACTAACTCAAATAATAATTAATAAATTACCAAATGTTTCAAAAATTAAAACGTGTAAGAAGTAAGTCTAATATCGTATTTAAATTTGAAAAAGGTGGTATCTTTGTTTTTTCAAGGAATTTAAATAGTGTACTCTTTACTTTTATTTTACTAGATAAAAAGTTTAAGAATACCATATATATCTTTATTCTTGAAAACTCTTATCAAAAACTTAAAAATTCTAGTTATAGACATGCTGTAAACCTATTGCGCCTTAATATTACGCTATTGCTGATATTGATATTACAGGTCTAAGAGATTACACCACGGGATGGGCATTTCTGGGCTTTTACTACATCCACTGAGGAGACGCAGGGTTATATTCCAAGGTCAGAAACGCCATGACATTAGAAGCAATGCTTAAATTTAATTAGCAGTTGTATTATTATGTAACTTTAAGAGTTAATTTTGATTGTTTGATTCTCCAGGAAAGCACACCGAACGCCGGAACTTCAGCGAAGAAGCAAACAGTGTTCCTGATATTCAGGTTTGTACTCAAATTGCAGGACTTGACAATAAGCCCATAGCAACATAAATACCTTTAAAACTAACATACATAATGTTCTTTATATAAAATTTACTTGTTTTTCAGTCAACAATAACGGAGGAATGTAAACTAGCGTACACGAGTCTGATCGAGAACCCTACGCCGTCCTCTTCTCTCATATCGCACATGGCGGATGCGAAAGGGATGTACAAACCCGCCACCATTCCGAAACCGGCACCACGCGCGCCCGACGCGTGCTCGCAGTTCCATTCGCTCCAGAAACCGATCAAAACCAGGTACAATACGATAATATTCAAGCAGCATGGGGCACACTTCAGACACTATACAACGCGTTGATATGCATACATAGCGCACATAAATTGTGCGCTGCCTAAACAAAAGACAACTCAGTTAGTATGACGAACTCGCGGATTAGTGGTCGTTCTGTATGCATGTATATTCGGTGACTCGGAACCATTCCTTAAAACTTACAAGCTACGAATTAGAAGAAAGAAAGGAATTTATTTTGACCAAAACTGCACACAGAATCAATAAAAAAACACATAATATGTAAGTACAGAGCCGTGTACAGTACTGTCAAAAAAGGTTCGCGCTCAGCATAATGCTGCAGTTACCTGCAGCGCTGATTTTCAGCGCGAACCTCGATTGATGCACGGACACGGCACGGCGTGCGACACAATGTTTAAAGTAAATTCGATGTAAACAAGAAAGTTTATAACTTATACAACATAGGTACCAGCAGGTAGGTATTAGGAGTGTGTTGCTATGGTAACGTTGTCATTTTTTCAATGGAAATTACGTGTATCCTTGGCGTTTCGTAGCTTGAAACTTGTATCTCTTGACGACCTCTGTGGCGCGGCGGTCGAAGGTTCGCCTACGGCGCAGGAGGTTGCTGGTTCAATTCCTGCCTCGGAACAAATATTTGTGTGACCTGCAGATATTTGTTCAGGGTGTTCTGGGTATTTTCTATGTATAATAAAAATACTTGTATCTATGTAATGTATTGTATTAAGTATATCAGTTATCTAGTACCCATAACAAAAGTTCTGCTTAGCTTGGAACTAGATAATGTCGTGTGAACTGTCCAGCATCATTTATTTTTATTTATTTTATTTATCTTGAGAGAAATAAGCACCTGGAGGCCAATTCTCGTGCTTTAGAAATTAAGTCGAATTCGACATATGTCGAAAAAAGATGGCGACTGTCAAATAAAATCTTAATTTGCTATTCTCGTGATGTCACAAATAGACATAAGTCGACCAATATCATTAAAATTGAATACGATTTGATGGTTATTGTGACACTTTCGTGACATTTTTTGTAGACATTCATGCTTCGACATTATCTCTAATTTAGAGATAATCTCTACAATCCGAGAATTGGCCTCCTGGTCGAACATTGCGGTTGAATGAACGTTGTTTTTTTCTGGTTGATTTGTTCTAAAATCTAGCGCACGACTTGATAAGTCTTATCCCATTACATCTAAAAAAATATGAAGATCTGACTTGAAGTTTATTAACAAAAACGTTGGCCCAAATCTGAATGTGACTTCGTTCGCGTGTACTTTTCCATACAAATTGCAACACCCGCTGCACCCCCTTAGAGGTTATATTTCTCGAATTAATTTCTTAGTGCACCCCTGTACCATAAAATAAACGTACCCTCAAAATTTCAGGTTTCTATGACTTACGGTTTAGGCTGTGCGTTGTTAGTCAGTCAGTCAGTCAGTCACGCAACTATTTTATATATATTGATATAAATTAACTTTTTTGTTTCCAGGCCTTCGTGTTCCGAAGATACGGATCAAGTCCCAACTATTGTAAGTATTTAACCTACCAGCCAGTCTTCTTAAAGTCGTGTTATGTATTCGATTGGAATTGACTTGCCAATGTGTGTAGGTACATTTGATATGTAACATTCAACGAAATTGTATGTGTTTATTCTGATCGCAAATAACGTGTAAAAATATAATTCCATAGTTAGCTACTAAGTACATTTATTTACAGAAAGAGTAATACAACTAATACAAGTAGGTATATACTACATAAAAAAATAAAACGGTACTGCTTTTATTTAGTCCTTCCTTTGATCAAGAATACAACTAGATGTCAGGTCGGCGCAAAAAATACGTCTCGGTAAATAACAGCTCACATAAAAAGTGAGCTGTGAGCTTTTTGTGACGAATGATCGTAAGTATAAGATAATATTTTGAAGATTTGTTACTTTATTGCTAGGTGTCATTGTTGTAATAAGGTTAAACTCAGAACTGTTTTAAAACTATTGTTTCAGTTCGTTAGTAAACAAATATAGCTGTATAAGTATATATACCCACGCGGACGGTATTTAGCTTTGATTTTGTACGTGACCCGAAATCTAGTTGTATTCTTGATCGAAGAGTCCGTCATTAGTATAGTACATTTGCAAATAGTATTAATTTCTTATCCAATGGTATCACAGGCGTTTTTATACTTTTCAGTAAAGATTTTATGTAATTTTTAAACAATTATCTTTTTAATGCGTTATTGTAAATGTATTTTATTGTTATTTACAGAGCAAAAACGAGCTTCCCCTACCGCCCCGAAGCTCAAAACCAATACTCGTTGACAAGGCACGACACATCCGCAAATATCCCCTAAAGCTACCCACCTTACCCCCACCAGAACTGAACCCACCAATCATATACCAGAATGCACCCATGCTAGTTACTTTTCCTACTCAAACGCCAAGAAATAGTGTAGATGTGTGCGATGGTATAGAAAAGGTTGATACAAATCCGTTCACGAGCAATTCCGCGAACCCTTTCAACTGCTACATGGAAGATGTGGATTGCGGGGGACTGGATTATAACGATGGAAGCGACGAAGGCAGCGAGGACAATAACGAACGAGGTTTAGTCAAAGGTAACTTTTGATAGCCCCAGGCAGAAATCTTGGTACAAAAAAACAGCCTCGTCCGCTTGAAAAAACCTTTTAAAAGCGATATGTTTAAATTTTGAGATCGCTGCGTTGCATGCTCACTCAGTAACGGTAAAGGTGATGTTAATACAGTAATTATTTAAAAATAAAATCTAAATAAATCATAAACAAACACGATTGGTGAAACTTATCTACAAAGATTTATTTTTTGAAATCGACCCCTTTAAATCTCGTTTTAGGTCCCTCCTTCGAATAGAAAAAATCCTGACGGTGATTTTTTTACTATTCAGTAGCTAATCACAGGACTTAGATTAATAAAACAGGATTTCTTATTATATTTGCTACTTTTAAAGCACAACGATGTTTTATCAGTTGTCGCTTACGTCAGTTACTTCTGAGCGGCACAAATATATACCTCAGCTCTTCCTGGGTTCAAGTGAGTAATAGCGCTATCACTTTCTTGATGTTATTATTTTTCTTTCTTCGGCCCATTCGGTATTTTAAGGCTGCGCCAAACCCAGGCAAAAATCATTTTGCTAAAAAAAACGCGTTGCTCCGCTCAGAAACACCGTTTTAATAGAATATCTACCGTATCGTACCTAGCCAGCGAAGCGTCAAAAAATATACATTCATTTTTATTGGGGTATTATTTAATGTAACAGAACATATTCAATGTAATATTTTCGTGCGACTCCCAAAATAACATGCAATTTTGATTTTCTGCGCATCGTCTCAAAAACATACTTTTATATTATATTACCATATTACCATTAGGGATATTTACCATGATAGCTTCAAAAGTTATGTCCCAAAAACAGTTACGTCCTAAGACTTTTATTTCTTTTATTCTTAAAATACGTACGTTACGAGACGGTCGTCTCAAAATAAATGTTACAATTTAGTAAGCATTACTAATAATCGTAACGAAATCCATAAAAATGACTACTCTTCTGCTGAAAAGATATTACAGATAAAATTTTGGAATCAATGAAATCGACCCTTTAAGGGCGTGCAGTGTCAATTTTATTTACAATAATTTTAATTAAAAATAATAGTAAAAATATAAATACCTAAAATAACACAGAAAATTAAACTAATTAAACATGTCATATAAATTACAAAAATTAAAATTAAATTATATGAAATGTCATCACTTGTCAAGAAAATTATCGACATTAAATTAATCACATTTATCACCTATAATAACATTTATCTGATAAAATGGCTCTCAGCTTTCTCTGAAACATTGATTTTGGCAACTCTCTCAGTGATACATGTATTTTGTTGTAAATAAATGGAGCCTTATTGAAGAAACGTTTGCTCACCAGTGTTGTCTTAGAGCTACGAACTTAATACTGATCTCGTCTATTACGATGAACTTTATCAGACTGCCGACAAAATAAATGTGGTTACATTCCTAATTACGTTATACACTGACAAGATTATAATTATATATAATGTGACGGCTTTATGTAGTTTATAAGCTAGCTTGAGGCCGTCCGCGTCGGCTGGTTCGTGGTCGCCACTCAGGAACCTTATTCACCAATAGTTGTAGGCCCGTTGCCACCTCAACTTGATAATTCCAAGAGCTATATATATGAACGAAACGAGTTCTCAGAGACCAACTATACGAATCGACGTTTTTAAATAAATATGAATTAATGTCGGTACAAGCAGATGACGCTGATGTTAAGGGGCTAGTCTGTGAAAACCCTTGAAAAGTGGTGTTTTGAAAAGCCTAGAACTTTCCAAATTTAGCTTTATTCTTAACAATATTTAGATCAGAAGAAAGAACACTTCAGGCTGAATAAAAATATGTTGGGGTTTTCTAAAGTTATTTCTAGATTTTGTGTAAATTGAAAAACTACCTACCCATTTTCACGAAATTGATCAAAATAGAGCATCTACATATGAGCCTAAATCTACGGAATTACAGCTATTTCTGAGAAATAAAACACTTTAGTATCATGTCTATACACATAGTTTTAAAAGTATGTTGGGGTTTTTAATCTTTTCATATAAAAGATGTGTAAAAACACGAAAACATTTTCAATTCGCCGTATCTACACGATTTCTACGCCATTTTCTGTCATTCCGTGGTTATCCACGGCGCTGGAAGGAAGGCCCTCGTTCACTTTTTTATTCACAGGTGAAAACGGACAACCGGTTACTTCGATATATCATTACAAAAACTTGTATTATTTTACTGAAAATTGTTGGTTTTCGTTGTTATAATTGTAATTCGGGTAATAAGAAACCAATGCAAATTCTTATTTATTTGAGGTTTGTGAAAATTTACCGGACTGACATGGTTTGACAGTTTAATCATACAGTCGTGAACACAAACCAATTCTAGAGATCCACCAACTTATCTGCAGAATGAAATGTATGTAGCTGATAGAAAAATGTAGGTAAATGGTTCTAGAGATAAGTTGGTGGATCTATACTTATAACATTGCAGGCCTCCGTAGTCGCTCGATGCAATTCTACGGTAGCATACTCACGAAGGAGTTTATATTGTGACCAAAAGAGTTTCGCTAAGCGATTTTCCTTAGAATATGCCTAGCTCTTTATACTAAGTGATTATCGTTTTTTTACAAAAATGTACTTGCTTATTTCCCGACTTACTAGTGAGAAACGGTATGTTTTTTTATTTTATTTATACTATCATTCAATTTGTATCTATGTTTGACTGTTTGTTACTAATAATAATACTGGTACTTCAAATTTTGATATCGAAACAATAAATAAATAAATAATGCTGGACAGTTCGCACAACATTATCTAGCCCCAAGCTAAGCAGAGCTTGTGTTATGGGTACTAGATAACTGATATACTAAATACAATATATTACATAGATAGATACTTTGCTGATACAATGCTGCTATTCAAAAAATCTCCATTAAAGTCCATGCTTTATTGGAGGCGGAAGATGAATAAACTGGTCAAGTGCGAGTCGGACTCGCGTGTAGAGTGCTCCGTACAAGTATGCTACCATATAAATAACTCTGTCAACATAGTAACAACTAGACCAATGGAACTTAGTATAGTCCTCGATAAGTCCTCGGTGAAACGTAGCCACACATTTTGTACATATTTTCTCTTCACGAATATTTTCGTTTCCCGTCGGAATTTAAAAACGTATAGCACAAAGTAATTAATTTTGTAAAAATTTAAATAACCTCCAACGTTGAACGGCTGGACTGATTTTGATCAAACAAAGCTAAGAAAACTCCCCACAAAAACAATTAAAAAAAAAAAAAAACGGTTGATCCTTTCGGGAGCTACGATGGGACAGACACACAGACACGCTAAACTTATAACACCCTCTTCGTTTTTCGTCAGGGGTTAAAAATAAACGAATTCAGATTTTGGGTACCTACTAATTTTGGACGAAATTTATAATATAAAATACAAGCTAGGTATAGGTACCTACTGTCACCCGCGACTTAATTTGGACGCGTTATATTATTTGTAGTAGGTACAACTATAATAACTGGGTTATCTGTGACATACTAGTTCCTCATAGATAATCCAGTTGATCAATATTAATTTTATTGTAAGTTAGGTATGAGGTATGAGGTTGACGTGTTTGTATGAGCTTGATCATGTAACAAAAATGTATCCTAAATATAATCGCCGTAACATATTATACGGTGGATATCTGAACAATTTTTTTTTATTATGTGGTACTAAATACTACACATATGAATAGTAACATCATACATTACATATACGGTGCTTAAGACTAGTGTTGATATTCTTTATTGCACTTAACTACTTCTGAAAACAAAGGAATCGAATCTTATCATCGTCGCTTCTTATCGTCGTGCTTGTACTATTATTTATTCTGTGTCATCGTCTTGCTTAGTAAACGAAAACTGTACGAAAAAGTAATCGTAGACATTACAATCGCATTATATCGTAGTTTAGTAGTAGTAGAGTTTTTTTTGTGAAAGAGTTCGTTCAGGAATGTACTACCAACCACAACTACTACCAGTAGTATTTCTGCCGCAAAGCACTAGTGCTTGTATTACTGTGTTTTAGTATAAAAGGTATAGTTGCCGGTGAATGCAGTGCAATGCCACAAGGGGTGGACGTGACATATGAGGTAATGGATTATTAAAGGCAGACGTTACCGCTCAAGATCAGGTGGGCCATCTGATTGTTCCACGTCATTCACGAAGATAAAAAGTGGGGGATTGGTGCCAGTCAGTCAGTGGGAGCTCAACAAACAGTGACTCACCAAAGCTGAAAAGTGGGTAGGTCGTGTGTGGCGAGTTATGCAAAGGCGATACTCGCGACGAAAAGTACGCATGTGAACGCTCTAGAAAATGCAAAATGGCTAATACAAAGTAAATAAGTACCCAAAAGAAAAGTTTATTCCAACTACTTAGTTATACCTAGTAATTTTGAACAAACTGAGGTGTGTATAACCTTTTTCCTTACAAATATTAGCTGTTAACCTACAAACGACACATAGGCCAGTCATCTTAAACATTCCAGGTCGTAAAAAAATTGCAAAGTTCGCACAGCTCTATCGAAGTTGCAAACTTGGTTTTACACAATTGGTATTTATCCTAACAACATCCCAAAAAAACAGAACCTTGCAACTTTTTGCGATCTTACACGATTTTTGTGTCTACGGTGACTGGCCTAACAAGGGATAAAGGGGAAAGGGATTCTGAAAAAAAGGACTGGTTGCCTACAAGATAACAAAATCAGCAAATCAAATCTATGATTTTCAGGATTTTATAAATTGTGTCAATTCAAACAATACCTGTGTAAAGGTTCTGGAAACATGGGATTTTTATAATTATCGAGATCACGAATCACACACATGCTCCAGTTTTTTTACATCAAACGTACCTGAGAGAGATTTTGCTGTAAAAGTAGATAGGGAGGATTGAACCCCAAAATATAAACTAGTCACGGTGTTGAGTTAAAATCACAATATATTAACTAGTTTTTTTTAACACATTGTTTTCTAGAAGCCGTACCAAAAGTTATGGCAAGATGTATAACTGCAGAAATAAAAGAAGAAATCATAATTAGTGCTATTTATACCAGAAAGTAGTAGTAGTAGAGCTTTTTTGTGAAAGAGTTCGTCCGGGGAAGTACTACCACCATACCTATTTCTGCCGCAAAGTAGTAGTGCTCGCATTGCTGTGTTCCGGTTTGAAGGTGCCGGTGAAATTACAGGCACATGAGACTTTTCATCTTTATGTCGCAGGGTGGCGGGCGCATTGCAATGCCACATAGGGTGCGTCCTAGGTGAACGTGTCCTATGAGGTAATGCACTGTTCATAGGCAGAGGTTACCGCTTAACATCAGGTGGGCCATCTGCTTGTTCCGTCATTCATTAGTTAAAAAAAATAAAAATAGGAGATACTTGTAGCAATATTTACTAACGTATAACTTCATCGTTAGGATGATTTAACTGACTGCTATAAAATAAGGTATACACCACTATTCCAAATACAACAAAAAAAACATGGATAGTCAGTATTCTATAAAGATTGACTCTATGCAAAAAAAAGGTACAAAATAACAATTTCCAAAAATAACCATAAAAAAAGCGGCCAAGTGCGAGTCGGACTCGCCCATGAAGGGTTCCGTAGCAGCAAGTAACATAATATAAAAGTTCTTGGATGGATTACGATTAATGACGTATTCAAAAAAAACTACTTACTAGATCTCATTTAAACCAATTTTGAGTGAATGTTTACATGGTAATGTACATCATATATTTTCTTTAGTTTTATAATTCTCTTATTTTAGAAGTTATGGGGGGGGGGGGGGGGGGCACACTTTTTACCACTTTGGAAGTGTCTCTCGCGCAAACTATTCAGTTTAGAAAAAAAATATATTAGAAACCTCAACATCATTTTTGAAGACCTATCCACAGATAACCCACATTGATGAAAAAATAAATTTGAGTTTCAGTTCTAAGTATGGGGAACCCCAAAAATAATTGTTTATTTTTTAAATTTTTGTGTAAAATTCTAAATGCGGTTCACAGAATACATCTACCTACCAAGTTTCAACAGTATAGCTCTTATAGTTTCGGAAAAAAAGGCTGTGACATACACGGACAGACAGACAGACAGACAGACATGACGAAAGATAAAAGATAAAGATAAAGATAAAGATAATTTATTTGCTTAAACATATGTACAAATTGATGGTATAAATATTAGTAGGACACAATATGAAAATCCAAAGGGAATCCATAAGGGTTCCTTGTCTTTGAGTATGGAACCCTAAAAATGGGAACATTTGGTCAAAACAATTTAATAGTGCATGCGCCATGGAAAGCTACCAAGTTATTATTTCTACGCGTCACGTGTCATCGTACAAAGTCAAAAACAAGTATTATATCCATAAATTTATTCGGATTTTGTCAAGAAAACAAAAGTTTAAATCTTTTTTATTCCATTCGAAAAAAAAACACTACGCAGATTAAATTTGTACCGAATATACTTGGAATAGTCATTTAATTTAAATTTTATTTGTGTTTAAAATTCAAAAATACAAAGAATGTTAAAAGGTATCTTACTAATATTATAAACGTGAAAGTTTGTAAGTATGGATGGATGGAAGGATGGATGGATGGATGGATGGATGTATCTTTGTTACTCTTTCACGTAAAAATTGCTTGATGGATTTGGATGAATCTTGGAACGGAGATAACTGGACTCCCGGAATAACATATAGGCACATTTTTATCCCGATATTCCCACGGAATCGAGACCTATGCGGAAAACACCGCAGGGCGCAGCAGCAATGCGAATACTTTTCATCCAATGTTTTATTTATCTTTGTTTCTGTGTGTGTGTGTGTGTGTGTATTTTTGTGTGGAATATTGTTTGTTGACTGTTACTACTACATCCATGTTGGTGACACAAATAAATGTTTTTCTTTCTTTATTTCTTTCTTTTCAATGTACCAGGCGAGCAGCAGAATGCAGGATAAATTTGGTAACCGAATATCCTATCCTAATTACTCTTTCACGTAAAAACTACGGGATGGATTTGGATGAAATTTGGAATAAAGATAACTAGACTCGCGGAATAACACAGGCACATTTTTATCCCGATATTCCCACGGGATCGAGACTTACGCGGGTGAAACTTACTTCACCAGCGTAAATCTAATAATACTAGCTTTATAATACTCCGCTACTTAATAATCCTGCGCAGACGAAGTCGCAGGTTACAGCTAGTAAAATTATAAATTGAGTACTAAACAAAAATATAATACACAAATAAAAAGATTCAAACATTTACAAGAGAGCGCCAATGTTTAGGTGAATAAAGGTGGTGGGTGTTTAGGGTGTTAAGGTGGTTTTGGCGCTAGGCACTAAGCACTTATGCGAACTGAAATGCACTTTGTTTTTCCCAGCAAGGTTCGTTATTTTTTTTTCACGATGTGAGCCTTTTGTTCTTGCTATTATTTATTCTGTGGTCTTACTTACAGTTTTTTTTTTCTCCCAGCTCAATAAAGTGTATAACTGAGTTAGTAGTTATGTTACCGCACATAAGATTAGTAAATCTTGAGCATATTCCGTTTGTTGAACACCATAACAAAATCCCTAGACATGCGAACAGTAACTATGTTACATACGGCGCACATGCTTAGGTAAAGCACGTTCTAAAATAATGTTACACTAAACAAGTATTATTTACTAAATAATAAAAAAGAATTAATGTTATCACGATATAATAAACACAGTTTTAAAGGGAATGATCGTAGCGATCGTACAGATCAAAATCATAACAGATAAATATTTACAAAGACATTGATCACTAATATAAGATAAAAAACTTTAGGCGCGAATATCTCGTAACAATATTTCTTGTAGTTACGGTTGTCGCAGACTACGTATTTGTACACTGATGGTAATAGCATAGCTCTCTCCATGCATAGCCCGCTGTGATACTTTGAGCTTTTGTGTGTGTGATAGTTAGCTATCACGTCTCAGTCACGTAAGTCATCTCTGGCAACACGCACTTATTAAGATGACTGAAATAAAGTCCTCGAGTGGCGACCAACAACCGGACGACGCAGTGTGGGAGGGGAACTTCCAATGTACCAAACTTTATAAAGGTCGCGGGAAGTCTGTGGACGGAGGCGGCTCAAGACCAGTCGTCGTGGCATTCTATGGAAATGTTATATTTCCAGCTGGGCGGATGATGATAATTAATAAAAATAAGGCAAGTAAATATAAACATGTTTGTTTTCCCCTAGGTAGGTACATACCTACTTATAACTCACTTTTTTTATTTTTTGTTGTGTCTAGCTATTGCGGATCAAGAGATACAGCGTTTGTCAAAATCCCTTTTTTTGTATGGGGGCCCGCTTTAATTTTTAATATTAATAGAATAACAAACAATACTTCCAAACTTTATGACCCTAATTAATAATAAATAATAATAATAATGTTGGACATTTCATTATCTAGCCCCAAGCTAAGCAGAGCTTGTGTTATGGGTACTAGATAATTGATATACTTAATACAATATAATACATAGATAGATATTTTTTATTATACACAGAAAATACCCAGAACACCTGAACAAATATCTGCGATCGCACAAATATTTGTTCCGAGGCGGGAATCGAACCCGCAACCTCCTGCGTCGCAGGCCAACCTTCGCCCGCCGCACTACAGAGGTCTTCAACACAATTGATTTTAGGGTTTGAATTTCCTATAATCCTTTCATAAAGACGCCAAACCAATTCATGGCATGTTTCAAGAAGTAGGTACTATTATTTATTCTGTGGTTGTACATGGAAATTAGAATTTAGAAGCCGATAAATGTTTGAAAATGTCTTACTAGTCATGTCAAATGCAACGTCCTCGCCGCGCCGTTTTTTTATGCCAATTTGTGGTCAGTATGTTTCAATTACGTGAATTTCTTCCAACATAGTTTGTAGGTACCTATATAATTTAATTGTTTCTTTATCCGTCTTTCTGTACAAAATAACTCGAAAAACTGTTACTATTTTGACGAAATAGGATTAAATTAATAGTTTTAAATAATAAAATCACTGTATGAGCGTTTTTTTAAACAGCCCTACACGTGTAGGTTTTTTTTGTTTTCATTTATTTCATACACAATATATTTTACACATTTAATTAGGTATAATATTGTACCTTAAAAACCTCCAAAGGTTGACTAGGTACAATCGCCAAAAAGTAGGCGCACATACACATATTCAAATTAATATAAACAAACAAGGTAGGTATATTAGTGGATGAAAGTTAATGGAAAAAAAAACATCAGCAGGAAGTTTGGCAGAATAGTGAGTTTTGAGGCGGAGAAAATGATCTAATTTGGGCCCTGCTGGGAAAAATCCTGATTCCCAAGATATTTTTCTGAGCAAGGTCCGTCGTTCAATACCGGTTTAAATTGGGTTGTATGGGTTTATACGAGGTTTTAATTGATTCTTAAAGTTTAAGACTTGTATGAACTCTAGGGAGGTAGGGTAGGCTAAACCCTCTGTTTTTAGGAGTTAGAAGGGTTTTTTTAAAGGTTTGAAGGGCTTCTTAGGTTGTGAGAGTTTTTAGGGCGTTTTTGATTTAATTTTGTTTTTTTTGGTCCTGTATTTTTTGGTTATTTTTGTGGGTTTGTTCATTTCTTGCCCATGTTCATTTGCGATTCGGTTATGATGGTTTTTATATACTAACTTTGCACCCATATTGGTACAGTTATTGAAGTTGTTGACCACTTTGTCTATTTGGGGTAAAATAAAACGAATAAAACTGTTATAAAATATAACGAAACCTGAAGCACACAGCATAATATGTAAAACACAACATGTGCACAGAGATTTCTCAAGTATCCAGTAGTGGAACGCCTGGGACTTCGCCCGCGTGCAGTTTTTGCTATACAAACTTCAACATCCCGCTGCACCACTTTAGGGTGTGTATTTAGGAAATTCCTTTCTTAGTGCACCGCTATACCACAAAAGAAATGTACCTATGTGAATTTCAGGTCCTATGACCTAGGGTTTAGACTTCGCGTTGATAGTCAGTGACTGAGTCAGTCAGTCACGCAACGATTGTATAGGTGGTATACATTGATTTTATTTTCACATTTATCTGATTACGTACAGAACAAAAATTCAATGAAGTAATTGACAAAACAAGTAATGTGTTTTCTACACAATTGTACGGTTGAGAGGTTTGTTTATCTAATTAGTTCCAAATCCCACCGCAAGGTGGAGGTCACAGGTAATGGAATAGTGTCAAAACTCGATGTGTCATTTTCACAGACCACTCTCTTAAGCAGTAACCTCTGCTTATAACAATGCATTGCCTCATAGGACGCGCTATCTGTGGCATTGCACTGCGTTCGCCACCCTAAGACAAAGGTGAAAACTGCCTGTAATTTCACCGGCACCATACAATCCAAACCGGAACACAGCAATGCGAGCACTACTGCTTTACGGCAGAAATAGTAGTAGTAATAGTAGTAGTAGTTCGTCCGGGGAAGTACTACCACCATACCTTTTTCTGCCGCAAAGCAGTAGTGCTCGCATTGCAGTGTTCCGCTTTGAAGGGTATGGTTTCCGGTGAAATTACAGGCACATGAGACTTGTCAACTTTATGTCTCAGTGTGGCGCAGTAGGTACAATGCCACGTAGGGTGCGTCGTAGGTAGACGTGACCTATGAGATAATGCACTGTTAAAGGCAGAGGTTACCGCTTAACATCAGGTGGGCCATCTGCTTGTTCCGTCATTCAAACACTTCATATGACTTTTTAAAAGTTGTATGGAATGAATGTATGTTTGTATGGAAAACTGTTTTTGACCATCTACTTGAATTAATTTGTATTTTGCAGACTGCTCCGACCACGTGTCAGTCGAGGACTTGCTCGAGTTCGCGGATCAGAAGCCGTGCGGCCGACAGCGCGGCGTCGAGTCGGACGAAGTCAGAATCATGAGCAAGGTGCTCAAACAACAGGTTAATAACATAATAACATAACACCCAACAGTCACTCACATAGTCCTGATCCCACACTAGGATATCATGAACTACGAGTACCATGCTACAACAACACCCAGACCGTGAATTTGTGTACTATATTCATTAGGTAATCACAGTGCTTAGATTAAAGCTAGATTCATATTGCTGCCGGGGTGTGTCGTGGCGCGCCAGAACGCAATATGGACCTGGCTTAATAGAAAAGGATTCTTTTTATATTTGCTAGCAAAACGATGCTTTATCATTGGTCGCTTACGTCAGTTATTTCTGAGCGGCACAAATTTATACTTCTTCTCTTCCCGTGTTCAACAAGTCAGCAATAGTGCTCTCACTTTCTTGAAGCTATTATTTTCTTGCTACATTATAGCGTTTAAGCCGACTAACGGATTACATCAGGGGATGGGCAGCAGCATCCACCTGAGTCCTCAACAGCAATACTGCGATCATCAATCCAACTACAAAGCGTGGTGATAAGCGCAAAGTCCCCATTGCATAACATGGGGAGGCCTCGTCTCACGGTGGACGAACAAGGGCTGCTGAACAAAAAATATAAATAATTGATCATCATAATCATAATCATCATTTATTCAACAAGGTTTCAGGTACAAATATATCTTAAATCTAGTTTGATCTAACAATACCTGCTTTTGCAGGCGTATGAACATTGAAAGCAAATGCCAAATGAGTCTACAATTAAACATAATATATCAAGGCAAACAACAAAAAGGTCACATAGTCAATAAGTAACAAAACACAACACAAATTAAATTCTATAATCAAAAATTTCATCAACGCTATAAAAGCATTTCTCAGCAAGCCATCGTATCAAATTGGTTTTAAATCTAGGAAATGTCAGTATCTGAACTCAACAGGAAAAAAAAAAGCCTTTATATAAATATTATTTGAGGATAATGACAATCTAGTTAGTGGTCTAAATAATTTATTGTTATGTTGAGGTCGTACGCTATAATTGTAACTTCTATTTGCTTGCTTTATGCTGATATACAAATACACCTACATGGAGGACATAGATAGAAGTCAAAGTTAAAAATTTGTTACGTCGTTGATCTCAACCGCCGAAGTGAAGTGTACCGTTGTTTGTTGCAGGTGACCCCAGAGCAGTGCTTGCAGGCGCTCGAGCTGAGCGAGTGGAACGTGCACCACGCCATCAAGCTGGTGCGCGTGTACAACTGCGGTACGGAGGCCTCTCTCCAGGAGTGCGCGGCGCAGCTCGGCCAGGCTGGCGGAGATGTGGCGCAGGCGGCCGCTGTACTTAGCAATAAAGATAAATAGTACTTACACATTGGTTTCATTTACCACATAACCATCATTCAAATTTGTTTAATAACTTAAGGGCTCTCCTAGCTATCCTATTTTTCAATAGTTGCTTGAAAAGACAAATTACAAGGCCAGCAATCATAGCTTGAAAGTTAATTGTACCACACTAATGCGACAACTTTACAATATTTTACAAGCTTTTATTTAAATTTAAATGTAACCCAAAAATTTCGTTCCAGCGGGAACGAGCCGAGTTGATAGTGCCCACAAATTTTATCTTCAGCGTCATAGCTCGTTCTATGGCCGAATTGATAAAGGTATCGCCGATCACAGGCGAGATTGCGGGTTCAAGTCCCGCTGGAACTATTTTTTTGGGTTACTTTTAAATTTAATGTTATCCATAAAGTGTGGTTTACACTTGAAAAATAATAAACGACAAGCTTTTATTTAACTTCCTATGTATGTATGACCGGGTGGAATCTTGCAACTGAATTTTAATGCCGTTATCCTCAACCGATTGAGCTAAAATTTGGCACACCTGTCAAGTTCCGATGACAATACCATATAATGGTGACAGCGACCTGATCTGATGATGGAAAACGTGAACAACGAAACTCCTCGATGGATAATAGTAGACTGGCCGTGTTCAGGCATTTATTTTTTTGTACTACTGAATGACGGTACAAGTCGATGGCCCACCTGATGTTAAGCTTTAACCTCTGCCTATGAACAGTGCATTACCTCATTTTGATCAGCACATGGTTACGATTACTAATTTTATAAAAGCTTGTATTGAAAAATATACTTATCACAAAAACCTTATTTCTTTATTCTGTTCAATATAAAATTTGCTTGCATAGAGTTTTATAAAATGAGAATAAAGTGATGTCGACTATAGACAAAGAAAAATGGATTTCGAGATAGATTTGATGTTATTTATCTATTCTAACTGTATTCAAAAAGGTCGCGACACTTGCTTTACATTGCGTAAAGCATGTATCGAATGCCGGATATTATAGGCTGATATAGAGTAGGTAGGTATTAAGTTTATGTACGGGTGTGGTGTATCTGTTACGTAGTAACTATTACTTAATCTGTGGTAATGTGCCTGAAATTATTTTCTCAGATCGCACTGTACCCGTCGCATTTAGCACACGGCCGTATCAATGAAGCTACAATAGACCGCTAGATAGAATAAATGCTAACGTCTATCAGGAAATGCGCGGTTAAAGGATTAGCTGCTGTTGTGCCTATAGCCTGTGCGGTTTGAATTGTAGAGACACCTCGGCGATGTGCTATGATGGAAACCCACTTCCTTACCAAGCGGTTTATGTCGACGTTCATCATTAGGGGCCATCCATAAACTACGTCACACGAATTTCATGGTTTTGGAGTCCCTTCCCGTCTTTCGTGAATAACGGAAGAAGCAGATGGGCCCCACCTGATGTTAAGCGGTAACAATGTATTACCTTTTAGGTCACGTCCACCTAGGACGCACCCTATGCGGCATTGCACTGCGCCCGTCACCCTGAGAAATAAAGAAGAAAAGTCTCATGTGCCTGTAATTTCACCGGCACCCATGCCCTTCAAACCAGAACACAGCAATGCAAGCATTAATGCTTTGCGGCAGAAATAGTATGGTGTGGTGGTAGACCTACTTCTCCGGAAAAACCTTTTCTCAAAAATCCGGCCAAGTGCGAGTCGTACTCGCGCACGAAGTGTTCCGTACCACCTACACTATCTACACCATATATTATAAAGAGGAAAGATTTGTATCTTTTTGTGTGAGTATGTTTGTAACGAATTAACTCAAAAACTACTTCGCCGATTTCAAAAGTTCTTTCACTATTGGAAAGCTACATTCACCCTGAGTGACATAGGCTACCATGGGAGGGGGATAGGAGGGGGGGGGGGGGGGGGCTGTTTTTCATCCTGAAACTACCCGTGCGAAGCCGGGACGAGTCGCTAGTTATCTATAAAAAAGCAGCCAAGTGCGAGTCAGACTCGCCCATGAAGGATTCCGTAGCAGCAAGTAACATAATATAAAAGTTCTTGGATGATTTACGATTTATGACGTATTCAAAAAAAACTGCTTACTAGATCTCGTTCAAACCAATTTTCAGTGGAAGTTTACATGGTAGTGTACATCATATTTTTTTTTTAGTTTTATCTTTCTCTTATTTTAGAAGTTACAGGGGGGGGGGGGGGGGGGGGGGCACATTTTACCACTTTGGATGTGCCTCTCGCGCAAACTATTCAGGTTAGAAAAAAATTATTAGACACCTCAATATCATTTTTGAAGACCTATCCCATCTATACCCCACACGTATGGGTTTGACGTTTTTTTTTTGAGATGCATTTCTAAATATGGGGAACCCCAAAAATTTATTGTTTTTTTTTTATTTTTGCTTGAAAATCTTAATGCGGTTCACAGAATACATCTACTTACCAAGATTCAACAGCATAGCTCTCATAGTTTCGGAAAAAAGTGGCTGTGACATACACGGACAGACAGACGGACATGACGAATCTATAAGGGTTCCGTATTTTGCCATTTGGCTACGGAACCCTAAAAAGCTCTACTACTACTAAAAACACCGGTGGTCACATTTTTGGGACTGTGATTGTGTGTCTGTGACTGACTTACGTTGGCACCCTTTGGGTCTCTTCTTCGTCTCAGGTAGTCTTCATTACTGAAGGTCAGGCCCGTCCTGACACGCCCCCGAGAAAGAAGGAAACGGTCCTGAAGGCCCTTGGGGTGCAGAACCCTACAAAATACAGAGGCTACAACAGAAAAATTCCGTCACTATCTAACTCGGTAAAGTTCAGATAAATTAGAAAGAGACAAAATAGCGCTCGCGCAACTTAAAGTGAACGAAAATCATAAACAAGTAATTAATTTTGTAAAAATTCAAAAAACCTTCAACGCAATGGAACGGCTGAACCGATTTTGATCAAACATAGCTAAGAACACTGCCGACTAATTAACCTTTCAAACAAAAAAAATAAAATCAAAATCGGTTCATCCGTTGGCTACGATGCCACCGACACACACAGACACCTCAAACTTATAACACCCCGTCGTTTTTGCGTCGTGGGGTGAAAACAGTATTTAGGTAGGTACTCTTATAGTATTATTTTATCTGTGATTTAGGTAAACAAATATTTGCTGCGTAGTCGAAAATATAAATCGACTATGTCCTCTAAAATAATGATAATTGTTACTCTTATTAATTTTATCAATGTAGGTACGTTGATAAATGTAATAGAATACAGATATTTACCTTGGAAATATGATGATGATTTAACAAATATTTTTATCTTCACTCAAATCGAAAAATTCTAATTACGAATTCAAAGACGGTTCTATACAGACGCACTTTATAGACGCATATACATAAAATTAAGAATAAAACTCATTATAGTACCGCCAACTGTATCATAAAACTCATTATAGTACCGCTATCTTTTTTTTTATTAATTCTTTAAACTAGTCTATGGTTATAGCCTGAATATGAAAAAAAAGGCACACGTATGCGCAGTTCGAACTGAAATGGAGCACGCATGCGTTGTTTGAACTTAATTTCCCGCACTTCCCATACATTTTTTTGCCGATCGTGTTTTTCTTTGTTTAATTTCAATTTTGCCTATGAGTGAAGATAAAGTAGTCTATGAAACTGCATATAACTTAGGTATTAAAACACTCGAGTCAACCTATTATCTATAAACAGACTCTCGTGTTTTAATACCCCTTCTTATATGACAGTTGCATAAACTACTATGGTTGTTGTCATAAAATGTAGATTTTGCTAAAAATACGTTTAAGAGAATTTTAGTTGACGGCATCGACAAGGAAAATCACTAGGAAAATAACCTAATAATGCATGATTAATATCGATTCGTTCAAGGCCACGTACCTAAGTTGACCACGTTTTGTCAATGGTCGCTTCAGTTTTATGTGAGGCTTGGTTACTGTTTCACCATACATAAGATCCCTTACACAATAGGCTGTAACTTAGAGACACACTTTATTTTGATTTTTAGTTTCTCGTAAAATCAGAATTAATCATTTACGCTATATGTACGGGCTTGGATCACCTTACTCTGTAGAACTCAGACAGACAGACACAGGAATGATCCTGTAATAGTTCCGTTAGTACCTGTTGAGCTGCTATTAATAGGGAATAGGTAGGTACTTATAAAAAGCTTATATACTAGGTAGTACCTAAGTAGATAATATCCCAAGCCGTCAAATGGGAAAAGCGAAACAAGCAGATGGCCCACCTGATGTTAAGCGGTAACCTCTGCCTTTAACAATACATTAGGTACCTCATTGGACACGCCCACCTAGGACGCACCCTATGTGGCATTGCACTGCGCCCGCCACCCTGAGACATATATAAAAAAAGTCTCATGTGCCTGTAATTTCACGGGCAACCATACCCTTCAAAACGGAACACAGCAATGCGAGCACTACTCCTTTGCGGCGGAAATAGGTGTGGTGGTAGAACTTCCCCGGACGAGCTCTCTTACAAAAAAGCTCTACTACTACTAAAACAACTACTCTACTACCCGTTATCTAAGTACCTACCTACCTACCTTAGAAATCGCTTCTAATTTACGTCGATGTTCTAAGCGATAACGCTGTGTTTTAATTATTATGTTAAATGTTGTTTTTTTTACTTTGTTTGTAGGTATAATAAAGTATTTTCTGTTCTATTCTATTCGTTTTGAAGTTCAATTTGCAGCTGCAGATGTTTACACTTCACGCGAGTAGGCATGCCGGGTACTTGCTGAAATGGAGCTGCTACACGGCAGGTTATTAGACATTTTCGATCCGAGTCCGGCCGCATCTCCACGAGGTGCGGGAATTGGGTCAGATGGGTCACGTGCCCTCGGCGCGTGCTCACACCTCGCAAATTCCACTTAGAATGGGGTTTCATGGTACCGAATTTTGCGATAGCAAATTAGACAAAGGGAGTCAGCATTCGGACTTCAGTTACTGGTTTTAGAGCGCCAATAATTCAAGAAAACTAAGGTCTGCTGCTACTCCGAGTCTACCACGAGACTAACGTCAGAAGACGTCACTATCCAATTTCCCCTTTATTGTAACAATAGATAAATACATAGAAAAAATATTTATTGCACAAGACAAAAAAACAGTACATAGGCAAACTTAATGCTGATTAGCATTTTCTTCCAGCTAACCTTTGTGTATTGTAGAGTGGGTGATAGTGCTATTGTAAATCATTATAAGTCGAGATTAAATGATTAACATAAATAAATTAAACATTTACTCTAAATAACTAGCTATATAACAACAATAACAGAATTAGGGGAAAAAACTGTGATAATTCTAACTAATTTTTAAAAATATTTATATTTATATAATATAATAAAATAATCAAGTTAGTGATTGAACGTATTTTTTTAGTAAATTTCTCTTGTTTTTATCGGATCGGGCAGGTATGGGGAGATATCCAGGTATCCTGCCCCATCCGATAAGAACACGAGGGTGTCGGTGAGTTAGATTAGGTACACCCTCAGGTTTACTGGTAGCACAGAGATGAGCTATCTCAGTTCTCATTGGTGATGACGTGGTCATCGGACTTCGCCAGATCGGATCTCGGAGAAGTATACCTACTTGGCGAAGTATATATACCATGCTTTCACCCTGGACACTGGCTCCTTCTACCCTCCAACGGTCATAATTCAAAATGATCCTTGTGATTTCAATGAATAAAATACTTTTTGACTTTGACTCGACTTGATTGTTTCGTAACAGCATGCCTGAGGGAGACCAAGATAGAACCAATAGCATGAAATACGAATTAAAGATAAAATAAAAATATTGATTTCCTACAAACAAAACAGATAGAAGGAAAATAAGGTAAGTAACACAAAAAACTCCCTCTGTGCGTCCCAGATCGCTGCAGCAAATTGGTTTCAGTTCACCGTCGTGCGGGATATATTACAAGTAAGATATCCAGAACCTGACCGACACTGAGGCCCAACTAGAACAAGGGTGTTATAGGTTTGGGGCCATATTGCTCGCAGAAGCCCTGACAAACTGATGGGAAAATTTGATTGTAAAAGGCCACGGAGGCTAATCGATGGACGGACAAGGTATCTGAGCAACTGGCGATGGCAGCCAGTGCGGCTCTCCATCAGGCAACTGACCGAAACAATCAGTGAACAGACTGCACCAAAGGAGTCAAGAACCTCAGCAATGAGGGAACGACGGAGCTTGTTTTTATTTTTACCGTACGGAACCCTCTCTGTTTTTTTTCTAGGATTCGAACAATGAAAGAAAGAAAAAACATTTATTTGTGTCAACAACATGAGTCAACAAACAATATTCCACACTAAAAGACACACAAACACACACACACAGGAACAAAACAAATAAAACTAATTTGTGCCTCTAAGTACCAGCCATGCATCACTGACACAAATTGGCGTCCAGCTCAGCATTTGTTGTGTTCGACTCCTAGACCATCCTTCTTGTTGTCTCACGCCTATGTTAATACGTAGGTACCTATATATATTCTTTGATCAAAAGCCCAACAAAATATGGTTCAGATCATGCTCCGATCAATTATCGAAGTCATAAATGACACAAATGCATGCACAAATGTCAATCTACCAATCATTTATTTCTTGTAAGTGATTTACAAATATAGCAAAGGCACAGAATAAATATTAGTACAAGTAGCAAAGGTATATACACATTTTTACAATGTCATGAAGTTAACAATTTTATAACAAATAGAGTAGTAGTGCACAAAAATATAATAAAATACAGACCTAGGTACTCATCAAGTAGGTTTTACAATTAAAAAAAGCGGCCAAGTGCGAGTCGGACTCGCCCATGAAGGGTTCCGTAGCAGCAAGTAACATAATATAAAAGTTCTTGTAGTTCGTTGTAACTTTGATCGATGTTTTAATAATAGTGTATTAAAAAAACCTACTTGCTAGATCTCGTTAAAACCAATTTTTGTTGGAAGTTTACATGGTAATTTACATCTTTTTTTTTTTGTTAGTTTTATCATTCTTTTATTTTAGAAAGCCCGTAAATAGCACTTATAGGTCTTTTTTGAAATATGAAAACTGGTTCTGCATCAGCTGCTCCTCCCCAAAGCAGTATGCCATACGACATGACGCTATGGAAGTAGCTAAAGTAGACGAGACTGACAATATAACACGGAATGTGATTTTTAAATATTTCGATGTTTTTCTGTAAATTGAATAATAGACGCGTCACTCTTTCACTCTTTCCAATATCCCACTATAATTTATGATCGCAAGAATACCCAATGTTCAGTCAATCCACAATACAGTCTTGATTCGGCCAACTTTCAGTGTGGTTTAAAATAAGTAAGAGAATTGCCTTTCAGATCACCACAGCGGGCCAAAATATTCGCCCTCTGGGACTACGTCAACATCGAAATCTTGTAACCAATGCAAGAGGGTTTGCTCACAATAATATATCAGGGGGTGCCAATGTTTTAAACGGAAGGAGCCACTTGGAGGCTCACTAAATCCATTCACCACACTGGTTCTTTCTACATCGGCCACTAAGGTCTTTTCAGGACCTCCAACTCCTCCAACAATAAATTATTGACAGAGAAAGGCTAAAATAATTCAGAATCCAACCTACCTACCTATGCAGCCAGCATCTTATGGTAGTGATTTGGATCAGTTGAGCTACCTTTAGATCGTTAGCAGCGGTCTTCAGGTAGCACAACTGTTTTTTATATGTTTTTTTTTATTTTGTACATACCTACTTTTATTAGTTGTATTATTATTTCTGTAAATAAATGGTCATTAATTTTTAATCTAATATAAACTCCGGTACGGAGGCCTGCAATGCTCTATACGAATTTAAATGATAGACCATATTTGCGAGTACCTAGGGTTGAAATCCCTACTAGGAATAAAAAAAAATTGTGGTTAATTAGTGTAAAATTAGTTTAACCACAGATAAAAGAATACTATACGTTTAACCAACCGCATTTAAATATTTTTTCCATCATAGAAAATTGCGTGATATAAAAAACAAGATGGGGAAACTAAGCCGACCGGATAGTTTTGGGGACCCTTCGCCATATTCATAAGTTCGAAACTTCGGAGTATTGTAGAACTCTATAAACCGGACGACGAAAAAGAGGAATGCCCTTTCGATGGACCAAAGACATTTTTTCGCAGGAAGGCGGTGGATGGAGGCGGCTCAAGACCGTAAGTCATGGGATTCTATGAGGAGGCCTATGTCCAGTAGTGGACTTTTTTTTTAATGTAGGGCTTGACAAACTTGCTTACGGGCCGCCTGATGGTAAGCGGTTACCGTCGCCTATTGACATCTGCAACACCAGAGGTATTGCCATGCATTGGCTGCCTGCCCTGAAAACTTCTGTAGGCTGATGATGATGTCAACTTCCGATGTCAATAATAATAGCATAGATTTGATGGAAAAGTAAGCACGTCCATAAAAAGCATTAAATAAGGTAGAGTTGAAAAACGCAATTTTATTAATATTTCCTGCTTTTTGCCCCATGACGGGTCGTATGTGCCATGTGTCGTGGTGAGGATCAACGACTGCCATCGTTGCACAACACCCAGACCCGGGATAAGTATTCGTAATACAAACATTCGCACCGCAGCGGGAATCGAACCCGCAACCTCTCGCATCTGAGCCGGCTACTTGCCTGCCGCGCCACATAGGCTCTCAGACAGCTGATACTGTTCTTCCCGAGGTTCTTTACCGATTGGGCGATGTGCTCGCACAGCGACAAAGCCCTGTTTTTCCACCAATCAAAAAAAGGTTCTTCAACCTGAACAGACCAGACTTTAAAGAAGCCTGGGGTACCCTAGGCTCCATGACACCTAAATGGGTAAAGCGACTCGCCCGGGGCATGCCGGACATTAGTGACAACGTAACCCGCGAAACACAGTTAGATCATTATTTTCGGCCCATTATCTGACCTACGCTGTAAAATAATAATCATGACGCAGGCATGAAATTACGGCCTAGTTCTCGGACGAGGACATAGTTATTGGGAGTGTGTGTGTGTCCAACCTAATGGCGCAAAATGCATATGTACAGAAGGACACGCGCACGCACACGGACCTACTACAACGATCTCGGATCAAGTCGGTCGAACGCCAGTGGCTAGTGCCCGCGCTTTGGCGATACACCTCTTCTAAGGATCTCTACCGGATCGTTTCGGATTCTGTCACATGGTGTAACTTATATTTGTATGATTACTCGACGACAACATCTGTGGCGTGGCGGGCGAACGATCGCCTGCGACGCAGGAGGTTGCTGGTTCGATTCCCGCCTCGGAACAAATATTTGTGCGATCTGCAGATATTTGTTCCGGGTGTTCTGGGTATTTTCTATATATAATAAAAAATATCTATCTATGTAATATATTGTATTAAGTATATCAGTTGTCTAGTACCCATAACACAAGCTCTGCTTAGCTTGGGGCTCTAGACAATGTTGTGTGAACTGTCCAGCATTATTTATTTATTTATTTATTTATTACTATTGCGTTTACATCGTGACTAAAATGTATTTAATTCACGCACAAAAAATAATAATCTAGAAAGTCACATATTAGATGTATATATGCATGTATATATACTTGCAGAAGTTGTACAATTTTTAATCATGAGGAAAGCCGCCTTATAGCCTGCATAATTGTTATAATAAATTAAATAAATCGCGTGTGCAAGCTAAATTATAAAGGAGGTGCTTTGTTTTTTAATAGAACCGTTCCAAAAATTACTGGTTAATTTGTATCGCTTCTCGCCATAACCTGGATAGAAAACTTCACACTAAAGAAAGGCCTCGCGCCGCTCGAACCAGCCGGTTCTAACAGTTTGAAGTAAATCTATATATATAAAAATCAACCCCTATTTTTTCTGGTCACGCTAAAACTCGAGAATGGCCGGACCGATTTGGCTAATTTTGGTTTTGAAATATTTTTGGAAGTTCAGGAAAGGTTTTAAAGGTGAGAAAGTATGGAAAAATTGCGAGGAAAATACTTAAAACGACAATTTAATATATTTGTTTTATTCCATAGTTACGACATTTTGACATGTAAACAATTCCATAGTTACGCCATTTTGACATGAGAAAATGTCAAGCGTTCACGTACTTCTTCTTCTCTTCGTATAACAATGGCTTCTGAGGAGCGATCCAAACAATTCCATCAATGTACCGTTCTTCTTCCTCTTCTTATTCAAAATGTAAATGGTGATTAATAATTCTTCCTAATGTAAATGGTGGCAGAGAAACCGAGTTTTAATCCACCTTATCGAAAATACACGCAATACTCTTCTTCTTCTTCTTTTCTTATGATGGCTTCTGAGTGTCTTAATTGCCAATACAAACTGTTCCATAGTTATTTTGACATGCAAACATCACAATATAATTCAAATAATTTTATAGACAACTTTTTTTTTATATTATGGGATGACAAACAAGCATACGGCCCTCCTGATGTAAAGCAGTCACCCCTGCCTATGGACATCTGCCACACCCACGGTATTGCAAACGCGCTGCCTACCATTAAGAGCCCTATTGATATTTCTCTTGAATTTACCCATATTGTAGCCCTGTGGGAAGCCATCCAACGGAGCTCATTCCACGCCTTGCAGGTGCGCGGGTAAAACGAGCGCGTGAAACGCACTGTGCGAGACCTTCACGCATACAAAATGTGCGGGTGAGCTCACTGACGATGGCGGGATGTGCGGTTATAAAAGTGCGAAGCTGGGATTAGTTCAAACAGCTGCTCAGAGCATCCCTGTTAAAAATCTTATAAAAGACGCTAAGCGAGCCAAATCTCGGCGCACGCTCAACGGCTCTAGATCCCTGGTAACTTTGGATGCGTCGACAATCCTAACTTACTTTAGGTACTTACTTGACTTTATTTAGTAAGTTACAAGAGTTCTGAAAATTTTGATGGGTTGGTGATATATTGATAAAGAAGGACGGCGAAGGCAAACCAGGCGTGCTGTTAGAAGGACTTGCATATTTTATATCGAAATTAGAATTTTATTTACTTTGTCTGTCTGTCTGTACAAATTATCTCTAAATACTGCTCTTACAATTTAGACGAAATAGGATAGGGTAGGATAGGGAGTTTTGCGGCCTTGAAAACCGTTCAAACTTAGTCAAACACTAGGAAAAATTAAAATCTCAAATTATGAGAAAAAAGTCCTGTGTTCTATAACGTTTAAAATGGGGTCGTATGGTTTTGTGAGGGTTTCTAGGGTTTGTAGGAGTTGTAAAAAAAAAAGGAGTTTCACAAGGAGTTTTAAGGCAGAGAAAACGTTTTATCTTGGTTCCTGCCCCAGCTGGTAAAAAATCCGACTCCCAAAGAAGACTCCTGAGCAAGGTCCGTCGTAATGGGGTGTATAGGTTTGTACGAGGTATTGAGGGTTTCTCAGAATTTAAGGCATTGTATGAAATCTAAGGAGTTAGGGTAGGGTACCCTGTGTTACCCTGTGTTTTTATGACTTTGAATGGCTGTTTAGAGGTTTGTAAGGCTTCTTAGGTTGTGAGCGTTTTGAGCGGGTATAATTAGTTTATTTTTGAGGATCTGTATTTTTTGGCTGTTTTTGGAGGTTTGTTAGTATCTTGCCAATGTTAATTTGGGATTCTGCTATGATGCTTTAGACCACTATGTCTACTTGGGAAAACGATTCAACTAGGAAGGTGTTGGACCTTCTATGATGAGGTTAGCCAACGAATCACAGTCACAGGAGAGCCTCAAGATGAAAGTCTGTTATCGGTGCATGTTGCCAGTGATGACTTACGGTAGTGAGATGTGATTATCAACTATAAGCATGATATAAGTTCAAAATCGTGTAGCGGGCTATGGAGAGAGCTGTGCTCGGAGATTCCGTACATGTATCTGAATCCAAAACGAAGAGATGCGTAAAAGAATCGGGACCACTGGCAGGCTCTCAAAATTAGCAAGTTGAAGTGGCAATGGGCAGATCATATAGCTCGCAGAACATTATTTATTCTGTGGCAGAACCAAGGACCGTTGAGGAATAATTGCTCTCGAGTGGCAACCTCGAACCGGATGAGTAGAAAGCCTCCTCGATGGGCCGACGACATGTTAAAAGTTGCAGGAAATCGTTGCATGGAGGCAGATCAGGACGTTCATTGTGGCATTCTATAGGGGTGGCTTATGGACAGCAGCGTACTTATACCTACAGGCAGATGTTTGTACCAGCAACTATTTACATAATGCATACATAGTACGAGTAAGTAGGTACTACCTAATCTACGCGCGGACGAAGTCGCGAGCGGGTCAGCTAAAAAAAAAAAGCAAGCAGCTGATAAAGAGTAGGTAGATAATTTTAAAAAACTTTAGCAGTACGTTTTATTGTATTGATTTTATTTATCTTATGTTTGACCCAATAAATCAGCACCATATTAAGAAAAAATCGAATCTAGAAAAAAGTTGGAGTTAACTTTGTGGTTTTTTATCTATCAAGATAATTTTGTCCTAAAGTGTTTTTGGCACATTGATCCCCGGAATTATAATGCAGTATCCATGGGTATTTTTAATCGGAATATTAAATATGCGTAATTTACTCATTGAAATTTTTTATTTACGGTTAGTAATTTAGCGGCATGCCCACCCTCTTTAAGCTGATAAGATAAACTTTTCACAGAATATTGAAGGTGCCAGCCCTAGTGCTATGGTCCAGCCTCGGATTAAGAATACCTCCATGACTATTCCCAAGGCACGGACCATGAAGTTATAGGTAAATCTGGAGGCCACGCTCGTCTAGACCTATATCTAGGAAGATGGACTAAAGGCATGGAACTAAGGCTAAAAACGAAACGGTATCGATTATACCAGTCTCATTCTTTTATATGAATGTATTCATGTGTTGGAATGAGACAAGCATATATCTATCTGTTCTTATTTGTGTAAGTCGTACCAGGCCAAATGTCAAATTACTACTACATTCATGGTAACAATCTAGGAAGATGTATATGCATGGTGCCAATATTCAGGGTACGGAACGGAAAAACGACTGTCGTGTGACAATATATTTGTTTCTCTCTAACATAGGATAGCAAGCTATCTTCTAGGATAGGAGTAAGAAGGAACACTCTATGCTATTTTAGCACTCAATCCATGTACATGTACATTCATGGGTCCAGCGTAGGTAATTAAAGCCAATGTCAGCCGGAGCCGGCCTTCTGTACTCTACCTATGTATATAGACAACTAGGCTACCAGCGGTTTGGTTTATTTCACATGTGTGGGTTTGGCAGTAGGTAGGACGACACTCGACCTAGTTCAAATCGCACGCCCGGTATTTCTGTGATTAACAAATTTAGATGAAGATTATTTAAATCTTTGCTAGTTAAAATTTCAATCATGAATCTCAAGATCGCGAAAAATGTAAAAAAGCCTTTGCCTGAATCGAGACTCGAGCATAGTTTTCACAGTTTTCAATGAAAAAGTTTCAAGCACGATTAGTTTTTGATGTGTTTGATCACTTAAGTGTCGGAACAGGCGGAAGTAACTTCTGCCACATAGATCACGTGGAAATTGCACTTACGAACTCTTCCACTAAGAGCGCTGGATACTGTCACTATTAATTTAAGTTTAGATCTGGAATACGGTCCCCTGATTTATTGGCTTAGAATATCATAAAGCTATATAACTGACTAAGTATTAAATATATATACGCTGATGGGTAATAGAGATATTTACGGTATAAACGCATTGTATTGTTGCATTGTTCACGATTTTTTTTTATCAAGAAAATTTATTGTAATCTTGTTTTGGGCTCAAAATATGATGAAGATTAACATATATATATATATTTTTATCTTAAACTGTGTAGATTTTGCTAAAAATACTTTAATTATATATCCAGACAAAAAAAACTCTGAGTAATAATAATACGTAAAAACGCCCTCTTGTGGAAATTACAGCTCAATTCAAGCAAGGACCCCTCAATCCACACGTACGAAATAACGTGAACCGGGTTTTGTTTTGGTAACGTTCAAAATTATCGCGATCGGGGCCCAGTTTTGTTGAAATTAACAATTCAATAACATTTAATGTTATGCGATTTGTATCTATTGTGTTGAACATGAGAACTGACGTGCATTATTATGAAATGTTAGGTTTAGGTATGAAGGCAATACTTTATAGTTAATGCATTAATTAATTATTCTAAAGGAACATAAAAGCCTCGACCCCAATTAAATGGGATAAGGACAAGACAATTATGAATGATCAAAGCCTCTGTAACGTAATATCAATAGCAGTTTAGCCTCTGATTCTAAGTTTAAACTATTTCTGTCAATGGACGGAAATGGTTTAAACTGATAATTATCGATAAACTGCTATTAATATAACGGGCCTTACCTATATAATTACCTTCCCTACTTTCTAGCTTCATAGAGTCATGATTATATTTCCTTTGATTTGATTAAATGAGGTGTAATACTATGATTAGGTAAAAGATTTTATGATTAAATTATTCTTTATCCTGATTAGGTTAATGATTCCTGATAATTGATAAACTAAATCTCGTTTTTATTTCTTTGTGTAGTTTACTCCTTAACACTCGATGTTCATATAAAGCCCACGTTATGCAAATAGATGAGGAGTTAAATCATAAAATCGAACATTAGCAATAAGTGAAGTTGTTGTGTTTGCCCTCGCGCATCATATTCGCGCATCTTACCATACTTTTATCAAGAAATGTGGTTTTAAAAAACTACCTACCAATCCAACAAACAATTATCTAACAATTCCAAGTAAGTACTAAATATAACAACGAAAAACCGGTCAAGTGCGAGTTAGACTCGCGTGGAGAGAGTTCTGTACAAGTAGAAGGTACACCAAGGCACAAATAAAATAATACTATACTAACCAAGGTAACTATTAAATTATAGTCCTTTTGTACGCATTTTCTCTTGACAAATATTTTCCGCTACCCCGTGCCTGGGTTATTCTTTAAACTACTCGTATGAGTGATGCTCTATAGTCCATGTGCTTTCAGACTCAATTGTTTCGAAAAATAAGGTAAAGGGATGGGATTATAGATTTCGAATATTTCTTTTTTCTTTTTCCTATAGCCTCACTATGGTGCAAAAGTGAAGAGACCCACTGAGGCTCTGCCTACCCTTTCGGGGAAAAAGGCGTGTGTCTACGTATGTATCTCTTAAATTACAAAAAAATATGTTTTTTTCTTTATGTTTCGTTTGCAATTTTTCGTTTCGTTTTTGATGTTATGTTTGCTAAAAGTTTTTTTTTCTAGTTGGCTTTAATTATTTATAGCTATAAGTATTTTCACCCACGGTGAAAAGAGGGCCATGAGGCTCTAGCTACCCTTTCCGGGAATAAGGCGCGTGTCTATGCATGTCTGTATATATTTATATCTCCACGCTATAATCAGCATGGAGCTAGAAGCTCTTGCAGAGATCCAGCAGCGAAGCGAACGCACAAGACGGCGTGAAGCGAAGCGAGCCACTGAGTGTAACGATGGCCGAGTGATTTAGAAGCGCTGCGCTGGGGCAAAGCGCGAGTTCTTCGAGGTTTAAAAAAATAACTAAATTAAAATATTTATGACAGTGTAGGTCTTTGTTTTCACAGAACAAGACTGTAGAAAGTGGCCTCTAAGATAAGATAAGATAAAGATAAAAATAAGTTTATTTCACTTAAAATAGGTAGGTACAACAAGTCATAATTAACATAAGCATTAATTTCATAGATGTTCGTAAGTAGGTATATGAGATAAGAGAACTTTGCCTTCCGTGCTAGTAAAAAAACTGTGATACGGCAAGATAATAGATTCTCACCCCATATAGAATAGTCCTTTGAATATTATTAAGTAAAATTATACTATTACTTCATTCTTCAATGTAGTCGGCTATAATATATTAACTGTCTGCCTTGTCTGTGTGTAAATACTATAGACTTCCTTTCTTATCGACTTTCTGCGTGTCCATTTCTGAGAGACTCATTGTCCGTGTATCTTCAAAAGACACGTGTGTGAATATATTCCGACTTTGAAAAAAGCCTTTATCTTGCTTCAAATCCAACCGCTGCTTACCATTTTTAGGGTTCCGTACGCATAGGGTAAAACGGGACCAATTACTAAGACTCCGCTGTCATCCGTCTGTCTGTCTGTCTGTATGTCCGTCTGTTACCAGGATGTATCTCATGAACCGTGATAGTTAGACAGTTGTAATTTTTACAGATGATGTATTTATGTTGCCACTATAACAACAGATACTAAAAAATAGAATAAAATAAATATTGAAGGGCGTGATTTTTTTTGTTCTTTTTTGCTCGATATTGATTACGGCAACAGGTAGACGCTTGAAATATTCACAGAATATTTAGCCGTATAAGTACCTACTCACTTTAAAAATAAATCAATTTCAATTTCAATTTCAATAACCTTTATTAAACAAATCTTAATTCTAGTTTATTATAAAAATCTTATCCTTAGACATCAGTAATGCGATTGTTTTGCTTTTCAGCATAGGCCTCCCCCAGCCTTTTCCAAAGTTCTCGATCGTGAGCTTTCCTTCTCCAAAGCCCTCCTGCAGCTACTCTGATGTCGTCCTCCCACCGTTGGAACGGTCGACCTCTAGCTCTCTTTCCTTCTCTCGGGTACCACTCAATCACGTCCTTGGCCCATTTATCTTTTTACTCCTCAATATATGGCCTACCCACTTCCATTTCAGTTTCTTGATTGTGTGTGTTATGTCTGCTATTTTTGTTCTATTTCTTATAAGCGCAAGGCTTATCCTATCTTTTCTTCTTACATTTAGCATGTTTCTTTCTATGCTGTGCTGACAAGTTTCAAGTCTGCTTATATTTTCTTTAGTCAGGGGCCATGTTTGGCAGCCATATGTCATTATAGGGAGGATGCAAGAGTTAAAGACTCGACTTTTTAGTTTTAATGGTATTTCGGGATTTTTTGTTATTTCCTTAAGAGACCAGTACCTTTTCCACGTTGAGTTTATCCTATTTAGAATTTCTTTGGAAGTTAGATGTGTAGGAGAAATAATTTGTCCAAGGTAGGTATATTCTTCAACATAATCAATAATGCTGTCGTTGACCATGATTGGAATTTTTGAGCTATTAGTCATAACTTTAGTTTTTAGAGCATTCAATTGCAGACCAACTTTATTACTTTCCACTACTAGTTGTTCCAGCATTATCAGTAAATGGTTCGGGTTGTCAGAGAGTATTATGAGGTCATCAGCAAATCTGAGGTGGTTAAACAAGGCTCCATTTATTTTTATGCCATATTTTGTCCAGTCTAGTTGTCTAAATACACTTCCTAGAGTCGCGGAAAATAGTTTAGGCGATAACGGGTCTCCTTGCCTCACACCTTTCTTTATATTAAATTTGTCTCCTATTTTTTCTGTTCTAATTTTTGCTGTCATATTCTTGTATATATTTCTTATGATACGAATGTATTTAGTACTAACTCCTTGACGTAATAGAGACTCCCAAATCATATTGTGCTTCAAAGAGTCAAAGGCTTTATTGTAGTCCACGAAAGCTATGTAATATTGTAGTCTGTACTCTTGGTATTTCTCTATAATCTGCTTTATTGTGTGTATGTGATCTACAGTTGAAAAGTCTTTGCGAAACCCTGCCTGTTCCTTCGGTTGGCTATCGTCTAAAACCATTGTAATTCGGTCGAATATAATCTTTGAAAATATTTTATATAGATTGGACATGAGACTTATCGGTCTGTAGTTGCTTACATCGTCCCTTTTTCCTTTTTTATGGAGTAGTATAATTGTTGAGTTTGTCCATTGTGTCGGTATTTCTTCTTTTGTTAATATTTCGTTAAACATTGTGGATAAAGTTTTTATAGTAACGTGAAATGAGCCTTTTAGGAGTTCGTTGGAAATTCCATCTTCACCCGAAGCTTTCCCGCATTTTTGCGATTGAATAGCCTTAGTAATTTCACTTGGTAATATTGGTGGAATTTCTTCTTCTACATCGTTGATTGTATCGGGTGTCGATGATGGCGTTTCGTCGCTATATAAGTTACGATAATAATCTGTTGCTACTTCTAAAATTTCAGATCTTTTTGTTTGCGTTTTATTTTTTTTGTCTTTCATATTTGAAATCCAATCTGTGTTTTCTTGCAGTTCTTTCCACGCTTTTTTGACTCCTCCAGTTGATTCTATATGGTATGTTATTTTGTCTGTTCTTGTTTTCTGTCTATGCTTCCTAATGCATTGGTTAATACTTTTGCTTATGTCTGATATTTCTTTTCGAGTGGATGATTTTTGTTGTCTTAAAGCTTGGCGTTTCTTTAGAAGTTCTTTTGCTTTTTCTCCAATTTTGTCTTTAACTAACTTAACTGATGCTGTTTTTTGCTCTGTCTCTCTTAGTAGTTTTTCCAGGGTATTGTATTTAACTTGTAAGTTATCTGTTTATTTTATTTTATTTTGTAATACATTTTCCAAAGAGCCATGATTTCTTCTGGTATGGGTAAGTGTAGAGGGCTTCTGCTATTATTTTTATTCCGCCTGGGCTGTTTTGTATGAATTCCGTAAATTTTACCCCGAACCATCCGGTGATCAGTGTCGAAGTTAAATTGGTTTATGACACTGACATCCATAAACAGTTTGGGCTTGTTTGTAATTATGAAGTCGATTTCATTTTTTACTTTACCACCAGGAGCGATCCAAGTCCATTTTCTATTTTTCCTTTTGTTGTAGAAGCTGTTCATAATACATAAGTTATGTTCCTGGACGAAATCTACTAGTTTTTGTCCATTACTGTTACGTTTCCCATATGTGAAAGGTACAACAAACTTGCTTACCTCTCTCGTTTGTTTACCTATTTGAGCGTTTAAATCTCCAATTAAAATAAACGTTTTGTGTACCCTCTCCATTGTTTGCTGAAGTTTATTGTAAAATGAGGTTTTTGCTTCTTCTTTGGAGAGTTCAGTTGGTGCGTATACTTGAACTATAGATATGGGATGATCGCAGTTGGATAAGCTTATGTTCAGGATTGCTATTCTATCGGACACTCCAACAAATTCAATTATACTTTCTTTCAAATGTTTTTTGACTAAAAATCCAACTCCATAAAGCCCTGGTATTTCACATTTGTTTTGGTAAAAAATATAGTCTTCATATTCTTCAATCTTTTCATCAGGTCTCCTTATTTCACTCAGACCCAATATGTCCCATTTTATCTGATGTAGCGCATTTTCTAATTCGTATAATCTTTCTTGGGTTCTCAGTGTTTTGGTATTTAGTGTTGCAATAAAAATCTGTGTGTTTTCGTTATCTGATTTGTTTTGATCTTTTGTGAGCAAATCTGGGGGGTTGTGGTCATAGACCACAACCCCATTTTTTTATTTATAGTTAATTGATAAATAAATAATTAACTATAAATAAAACAAATATTTCAGGATGATACAACAAATGTGGTTTTTTTTGCCGTTTTTATAGATAATGGTACGGAACCCTTCGTGCGTGAGTCCGACTCGCACTTGACCGGATTTGTTTGAATATAGTTCTAGCATCAACGTTTTTACAAAAGAGATACAATTCTACGTGTATGAATAATGAATATAATTATGTCGAGGCTATCCAGAAGCATGGAAATAATTATAACAAACTGGAAAGCTTATATATCAACAGACAAGTTATCAATACCAAGTACGTGTACCTTTCTTGAAGAACCTGTACACCCGCGCTACTGTTGCACGCCTCTGGCGTTGTACCCTCGAGGATAACTTCTGCGTGTACCACCCACTTCCAGAAGCATTGTCGTTATTCTGTCCTTCCGCGATGTCTTGTTGTTCTTATTTGGGAAACGTACGGTCGGGGTATCTTGTGTCTGTGTAGTGGTGGGCTCTTGCATCGCTTTAGCCGTGTCTGGAACAGGAATTTGCGATGAAGTGTTCATAGAACATACCGAGCTCACGTAAAATATCCGGCTTTGTGCCGTTCTTTTTCGGCAACTGACTTTGCCCAGTATACATATAAACCTTAGTAGTACTAGTAAGTTTTGTTTAATTTATCAACCTACCCCGAATTTTAAACCGTTAAAATCATATTTAATTATTTGTTATAACGATTTACACCACGCGATTCATCTATTGGAGTTTATAAAGCCAGTGATTAAAGTTTGTCATACAAACCGCAACAGCCCATTCACAAAAAACCTTATTACTCCCCAACACTATGTAGGATTTTTACTCTGAAAATTTAATACCTCTTTTCTAGTTATGGTATGGACTCTGCGATATTTACCCTGTCAATCAGGAATTCATTTATAATACTAGATAGATAGATAGATAAACACTTTTTAATACACCGAAGAAAAAACAATTAACAACTTACACTAGTTAAGTTATTGCTAATCACTATACTAAACCTAAGTAAAGCTCAAAAATGGGTTTTTAAGAAAAACTTTAACCTCGTTCTAAATAATCTTATAAGAATAACAAAACGCATCGTATAGGTACCCTATAAATACACACATCAAAAAATTCTAAGCAACATGTACTAATTTAAATTTTAGGATGGTTCTTCACATTATATCGTTTGCATTTTATTATTTAAATAGTTTTTAAGGGTCTTAATGATGTAAAAATAACAGCTCAATAACAATATTATAATAAATCAATCAATCAATACTTTTTGAAAAATTTACAAAACCTAAACAATAAGCCCATAGCAATATTGACCTTAAAACTAACATACATAATATAAAATACTTTATTTTTGTGCACACGTTTAGACCGCGACGTATGACGTATAATGTACTGTCCAAACTAAGGTTCATAAGAAACTAAACTTTTTTTAACAAAATGTAATTTCTAAAGAAAATTAATTTATTGTGAAAGAATAGGATAATTTAATACAAGGTATGGCCTCCTCTGCTATTCGGAACTTGTCGGCAACGATTATTTATAGAATTAATGAGACTCTTTATGTCATCTTGCAGCAATCGCTCCCAATGGAATTGCAGCAAATCCTTCAGCTGTTGGGTTGTTGTCACTACAAACAAGTCCTTCAAAACACGTCTCTGGAGCAAGTCCCATGCGTGCTTGATGGGGTTGAGGTCTGGCGATTGTGCAGGCCAGGGCAATATCCGGATGTTCTCCGTTGCCAAGTATTAACTGGTTCGCCGAGCTGTATGCGAACGCGCATTGTCATGCATTAACGTAAAATCGGGGCCAAAGGATTGTGCAAATGGATGGACATAAGGTCTAAGAATATCCTCAAAGTAACTTTCAGCGTTCATGTTTCCATTTAAAAAAACAAGCTCAGATCGCCTGTTCTTCATTTTACCCTCCCATACCATAACTGTTGAGTCGCTGTATGGATGAACTTCCTGAACGCACCTGAGCCTTTCAGTATTTCCGGGCCGACAGTACACTCTCACCCTTCTTGAATCAGGCTTAAACCCGAATCGCGACTCATCGGAAAACATAATTTTATCCCATTGCTCCTGGGTCCATGTTCTGCGTTCTCTACACCATTCATTTCGACGAGCGCGATTTCCGTGATGTATCGGCTGGCACCTGATTGGGCGACGAGCTCGTAGGCCGTGCTCATGCAGTCGATTTCGCATAGTTTGGGGACTTACAACAACACCACTTGAATTGTATAGCCTCAAACTTATCTCTCGAGCAGTTAACATCGGCTGGCGACTTGCAGTCAGTTGTATGTACCGGTCTTGCCGAGTGGTTATACTCCTTCTACGGCCTGGATGCTGTTCAGCGGGGTCTCCTGTATTATTGTAGCGCTGCCAAAGACGACAAATAACGCTTTTATGAATACCAAAATGCCGTGATACCTGAGATTGATTTCTTCCCGCTTGCAACATCCCTATAGCTCTTTGCATTTGATCTGCTATCAAATGATGTCGCTCCATGACGTAAAGAATGTCTCATAATCCAATTTTGTCCCTAACTTTTTTCAAATTGTTGGTAAAATTATAAAATCAAGACTAAAAGTAGCAATAAAAACGCACTTAAATTCAAACAAATTCGCATTCGTTTCAATTTTATGAAAAACAAAACATAACCCAAAAGTTTTTTTACAACTAGCCAGTATGTCATCAAAAACAAAAAAGTTTACATACCTACGCACCATGAGTGAGTAAAACTTAAAAATTGATTAATATGATTGGTATAATAAGTGACATGATGCATGTTGCTTAGACTTTTTTGATGTGTGTAGGTATTATGAAGTCGGCTCCAAATGTATGCCAACATCTTACATTCTACTTACACAATAAGTGTCTGGGAAGGTTAATATCCTTTCATCATGGGTCTCAAGAGCCGTGGACTTGGTGTCAGGGACATCGTGCCTCAACCATAGACGTAGAATTTTTTCGGTACATATACTAAATCTATGGCCTCAACCTGGATTGATTTGGTGCCGACATCAAAAATCTAAATATTTATAGGTTAACTTGTTTTGTCTTTCATTTATGCAGATTATTTGCTTCCTACTTTTTAAGGATGTCCTTTTTTTCATAAAAATATCGTACCTAAACAATTTGTTGCTACAATTTGTAACACAATAATTCCTTACGAAAAAAAACTGACTTCGAAGCTAGGAATTTATCCCCAATACAAGATTTTATAATATTTGAGGAATTCCCTCAATTACTTATGGATCCCATCATCAGAAACAGATTTTTACGAAAATAGAACCAATCTGGAAGTGTACCTATCATGTCAAATAAAAAAAAACAAATCGGTTCATAAATGAGGGAGATATGAGAAAACAAACATAAAAAATAAAAAAACACACGAATTGTAAGCCTGCTCCTTTTTTTGAAGTCGGTTCAAAAGAAGGCAGTAGTAGATGATAGAAAACTATATACATTTCATTCTACAGATAAGTTGGTGGATCTGTAGGTACTTATCCCACTAATATCATTCATATATGTCAAAGTTACGATATTTGTATGCTTGGATGTTTGTATGTTTGTTACTCAATCACGCCGAAACGGTTAGATCGATTTCGATGGGTAAACAGATGTGCTTCATGCTACTTTTATCTTGGTAAAATAAAATAAGTCGAAGCCGCGGGCGAACAGTAGTGTATTATATGTCCTATGTTATTCCACAGATAAAATAATACGTTATACGTACCTATAAACTCAAAATGTTCATAGGTACGTCGCGCGCGTCGTCGAGAAACGGTGTCGTTGTATGGAAATCCGATTTTTTTTCTGAGTTTATTTAATTTGACATAAAGTCAACGTTTCTAAACGTTCAGTTTTTTTTTATTATTTAAAAATTTAGTGGTGTAATTCAGAAGCCTTTCCGGAAAGTTGCAATTTCCAACTAATCCATAGTTCATGGAATTTCCAACTAATCATCTTTTGAGGATTGTCAACTTGCCTATTTTAGTAGGGTAGACCGGGGACAATAAGTACCAAGGGGCAATAATAGTACCAGTGGACCTGGGACCCAAGCGCGCTAGTTTTGAACGTTATTACCAAAACAAACCCAAAGCTGTTCACGTAGTCCAGGAAATCAGTGATCAAATGGGTGTTGTGGATGGAAAGGTCGAAAGCAGATAGTTTGACTTCGGTACTCGTTTTTTTTTCTATTTTTTTGATAACGGAACATGCAGATGGCCCATCTGATGTTAAGCGGTAACCTCTTCCTATGAACAGTGCATTACCTCATAGGTCACGTCCACCTAGGACGCGCCCTATGTGGCATTGCACTGTGCCCGCCACCCTGAGACATAAAGATGAAAAGTCTCATGTGCCTGTATTATGTATTAAAACAAAATTTTCTATGACGCATCGTTTTCGAGATGTGAGCAAAAACCAAAAAACGGGACCTTCTTTGTGCCTCCCCATCCCTAGGCCTTAGCTCAGAGGGGTGAGGACTTTTAGTATGTTTGTCTCATAACTAGTCCAATTATGTTCCGAAGTCAATTTTCTGCTTTCGACTTTTCTATCCACATTTATTCGTTACCTAGGCTAACGTTCAATGTGGGCGTTCGTCAAGGCAAGCACCAAGTCCCGAAGTACTCACTAGTCGGCAGCGCGTTCGCTGCAAACCTGAACCCCGCACGGACGATCTTTAGGGTTCCGTACCCAAAGGGTACTTGTACTTGTACTTGTAGAGCAGACTCTTCTCCGCAACTAGGCCACCAACGGGCCCTTTTTGCATGATGGGTGGAGGCTGCTAGTCCAGCCACCCGATGTCCTCCAGGAAGGCTAGCAGCTCGCCAATGCTGGCGCAGGCCTGCCTGGGCGTCCTCGGTGTCCCGAGGTATGTTTTTCTCTGGGACGCCACGCTGCTGCACTCCAGGAGTACATGCGCTGGCGTCTCATCAGCTACTAGACAGCCTCTACATAGGGGGCTATCTGTAATACCCAGAGTAAATAAATGTTTATTAAGAGCACAGTGACCCGTGACAATCCCGACAATCAGCCGTAGCTTGTCACGCTTCAGATTGAGGAGTTTACGGGAGTATTTCGGATTTAGGTCCGGAAACGCCTCCTTTGACTGCCTACAATCCGATAAATTTTCCCATAGCTCTAATGTAGATTAACAGTACGTTTACGGATCCAGGAGCGTATCTGGCTAAATGGCAGGGGTAAAATGGGCTCCGGTCCTGCTGGTAGCAATTCCGAGCCTCTCCTGGCCAGTTCATCAGCCCCATCGTTACCTCTGGAGCCACTATGCCCCTTGATCCATTGCAAGGTTATGTTGTTTGACTTACTTACTTCTTCCAGCAGGTTATGACACTGAATGGTCAACCCTGATGTATGTTCGCTTTTCTGCATGGCTCGTAGTACCGCAGCGCTGTCAGATAGTATCCTGATGTTAAAGTCAGTTACCTTCCTACGTAGCACTGCGTGAGCAGCCTGAATTATGCCTACGCATTCCGCTTGGAAGATGGAATTCCACACCCCCAAAGCCGCTGACGAGTGAATGTTCAGATCTTCCGAAAACGTACCCGCTCCGGTTCCTGCTTTCATCTTAGAGCCATCTGTATATATTCTAAGTTCGTGAGTGTTCGAGCTGTCACTGGGCTCTTCGTATAATTGTACAGTGAAGCTCTTAGAGAGAATGTGTTTTTTGGGTACCCTATCATAAATGGAGAGTAACAGTGGATAACCAACCGCGAACTCGTCTATGATGGTAGTGTGGATGGCCCGTGTGTCATGCATTAGTAGATTTAAAGCCCTGAGTCTGTAGGCAGCGGCTGCTGCCTCCTGTTGCACGTGTAAATGCAGCGGGGTCAGGCCTATTAAGGCTTCAAGGGCAGCCCTTGGGGCCGTTCTCATACTACCCGTAGTCGCCACACATGCCAATCTCTGGAACTTTTGCAATTTACTAATAATAGTACTCTGTTTGGTTCTGGGCCACCAAACTAGAGCACCATATGTTACCGAAGGTCTAATCACCGTGTTGTAAAGCCATAGGGTTATCTTTGGGCTAAGACCCCATGTTTTGCCCACCATTCTGCGACATTGCCAGAATGATATCGTGGCCTTCTTTATTTTGTTGTCTAGATGTTTCGCCCAGTTCAGTTTACTATCCAAAGTTATACCCAGATATTTAACCTCATTGGAAAAGTGCAACTGCGTACCAAAGAGACTAGGCACCCTATAGGCACCTAGGTTACGCTTATTAGTGAACATTACTAGCTCTGTTTTAGTTGGATTAACGGTCAATCCATACTCTGTGCACCACTCCTCGACGACCCTAAGTGCACTATTCAAGATATTACACGCCACACTAGCAAAATGACCCGATATCAGAATAGCAAGGTCGTCCGCGTAGCCTACCGTGAAGAAACGTTGGGCGTTAAGTCTGGTTATTAGATCATTGGCAACCATGTTCCACAGTAGCGGCAACAAGACACCTCCCTGGGGACATCCCCTCGCCACCACTGCTCTGGTCTCACCCAGTAGGTCGACACGTACCGCCCTAAGTTTGAGCATGCCAACGATCCAGTCCGCCAGTGTCGGAGCTACCCTATGTCTCTGTATGCTGCGCTGATGCTGCTAAAGTTAGTCTTGTCAAAAGCGCCTTCTATGTCAATAAAGGCAGCCAGACAGAGTGTTCTGTTCTTTATGTCTTTTTCCACTCTGCTAACCACAGTGTGTAGTGCTGATTCTGTTGATTTACCCGAGCTATAGGCGTGTTGCTGTGGATGTAGTGGTGTGGATATTAAAGTGTAATCCCTTATGTACCGATCGCACAATCTTTCCAAAGTTTTTAGAAGAAAGGAAGTGAGGCTAATCGGTCTAAAGGCTTTAGCTTCAGTATAGTCACTTCTCCCCGGTTTAGGTATGAATATAACCCTGACCTCTCTCCAGCTTAGCGGTACATAGCGAAAGGCAAGACAAGCCCTGAAGACGACTGTGAGCGTCTCGATGAGATGCAGCCTACCCCACTGAAGAAGGCCCGGAAAAATTCCGTCTATACCAGGGGACTTATACGGTTGAAATGTGTTTATTGCCCAGTTTACTTTTTCTACGGTAACTATCAACCGTGCGACTGCCCAGTCTGTTTCAGATGCCGACCCTATACCAGTGGCATCGTGCCAACTAGTTTCTTGGTCTAAAAGACACCCCGGAAAATGAGTCTGTAGTAATAGTTCATGCGTTTCAGTTGTCGTTTTAGTGTAAGTTTCGTCTGTCTTTTTTAAAGAACCTATCTCACGATTAGAGTCAGTCGCGAGGATTTTCCTCACTCTGTTCGCTTGGGAATCAGTTTCAATACTTGTACAATACTTTTGCCATTTTTTACGACCATTCCTCCGGATGCGTTTCTTGTACTCAGCACGGGCAGATCTGTATTTGTCCCAATCCGAGTCGTCGTACGTGTTCATTGCTCTGTTAAATAATTTTCGTACCTTACCTTTATGTCTTTCTAAGTCTTCGGACCAGCCTTTGTTTCCTCTAACGATTCCACGTGCCCCTGTGAGAGGGCAGGCCTCCTCGAAGCTCTTAGTCAGGCTTGTAGTAATTTGAACAACCGCAGTCTCAATTGCGGATGTGCTAGTCATGACTTGTCCCGCTATGTCCCCGAGGCGCTGTTCTAAGGAGTTAACAAACTTTACCTTATCAGTCCTCCGTGGGTTGCGGGATGGTGCTGTCTGTGCTGTGCTCAATTCCAGTTCATACCTGATCCACCTGTGATCCGAGCAGGATGACTCTACAGATACCCTCCAGTTCTGTATGTATCTGGAGCAGTTGTCTGTCACCATGGTGAGATCAATTATGGTGCGGAACCGCCTTGTTACAAAGGTTGGCTCAGCACCCCTGTTAGCAATAGAGAGAGATGTAGTAAATAGGTAATTTACCAGATCATCACCTCTGCTGTTTGACACGAGCATCCCCCAAAGAGGGTGATGTGCGTTGGTATCTGCTGAAATAATTAGTTTAGAGTTTTGTAATTCGCAATGCCTTACCAAATCCGTGACATCATTTGATGGGATAGGCTCATCAGCTGGCATGTACGCCGATGCTACCATGACGTCCTCGAACTCCCCACCAAAACTGCCTCGGATTCTGGCTGTTACCAAATCCCTGAAACATAACTCGGTAAGGGGCACAGTTGTTAGGGCACGTGGTACATAAATGCACACACGTGGATTGCTACAAGTGTTATCATACAGTAACTTACCTCCTAAGCTGCCAAGACCATACACACGCCCTGCCCTGATCCACGGCTCCTGGATCAAGGCTATGGTCATGTTGTCTTTCTCCAGCACACTGCGCAGGTTAGCCGTTGCAGTGAGGCTGTGCTGGAGGTTGCATTGGACTATGTTATATTTATTAGAGGAGGCGGCTTGGGTCACCATCATGTTGGCTAACCTTCACCTCCTCCTCTTCCTCCGAACTATCCAGCAGGTCCGACTCTCCACTCATGACCTCCATCGGCTTAGAGCCCGACGGTATGGGCGACGAGTGTAATGACTCTTCTTGCGATAGTACGGGCGCTTGCACACCACTGGGACCTGGTTGCGGTTCCGTTGCTGAGCTCGACTCCAAAGACTGCTTGGGCTCGGGGGGTACGTCCTGCAGACTCCCGTCCTCTGCAAAGAACCGGACGTACACGCTCCCTAAGTTATGGGCCAGTCTTCGCTCTCTCGCCAAGAGCTCGGGAACCAACCCCTCAGGTATCCCAAGCTTCAGGAGGAGGATGTCGTCCTTCTGCATGCTGTGACTGTACACCGTCCATGTTTTGATTTGGGCCCATTTGTTCTGTTCTGCCAAAACAAGACTAGTGTCCTCCAACGTGTTGATGCAGTCGGGAATGAACAGAGCCGCCCTTACTCTCTTGGTGATGTCGCTCTGCCTAATCACCTTCAGCTTCGGACATGTAGCTACCGGTAGTTTCGCGATCACACTGCGTAGCCACTCAAGTGAAGGCTCGTCCTCACACCACAGCTTCAGGACCCCTTCGGCGATGGTGGGTTTGCCCATGAAGCGTGGGGAGAAGTCCTTTTCCGGGTTCTTGATGTCCTCCAAGATACACCGTTCCAGGTACCTCTTCACTGAAGTGGCTTGCTCCTCTGTGACATGCTTATTGTCGTCCCTAGCAACAGCCACGCAAAGATGGCTTTGAACCATGTCTGCGTAACTGATGGTGAGGGCACGACGCGTACTATCAAGCCTCTGCTTCTTCCGATCACCTCTCGGAGAAACGGTATCGTCCAGCCTAGAGCGCTTACTCGGCTCCGTATGGGCCGGGGCCACGGCTGAACTAGCTATGGCCATGGTAGCACGCTTCTGGTCCACGACCCCTTACCTCTGCAACCAACGGACCCGGCGGTCACTACAGGCAAGCCCGTAGATCTCGCCGGCGGGGCATACGGTTTGGGGAGGGACCCTTTATGGGACCTGTCGCCATGCTGAATTGCCACGGCTGGCTAGACCGTGACCCCCCGTTTTGGAAGAAATTCACACCGAAGATGAGTGTTGCGGAAGAGACATCTGTCCGCTCAGCAGCCAGGTTTGTTGCATCCTTCCGTACGGGCCCCCTACACGCAGCATCAAAACACGTAGGTGGTTCGCCCCCCACTAGTCAATCCCACCTATTGGATGACTAGCCCACGAAGCCAAACCACCATACTTCGTAGCGGACCGAAATGGTAATGGAAAAGGGATCAGGGGATGTGAGTGCAAGGGATAGGAAGAGTGATAGGTATAACTATCCAACATCTGTCCGTTCGATGGTGAACCCGCCGTCCTAGGCAGTGTACGTCTGGTGGTTTCAGTTACGTCTATTTCTTAGGGAACTAGACCAAAAACAGGGGACAACCACGTGATGGCTAACTCACCAGGCTTGCCTTGGGGATCACGGCAACTAGTGTCCCTACTCCCAAGACCATTCGCACCCTACTTGTCATATGAAGGCAAGTATGGTAGGCTTATATCTATACTAGGCAAGCGGCTAAACTAGAGACACCAGAGAAGCAGAAACGCAAGCTAGGCAGTGCAACTATTAAAGAATAGACGTAAACCCCCCCTCATTACTAAGACTTCGCTGTCTGTCTGTCCGTCTGTCACCAGGCTGTATCACATGAACCGTGATAGTTAGACCGTTGAAATTTTCACAGATTATGTATACAGGGCCTCCCAAGACTATGCGACATGAAGGGAAAGTACCTTAAATATTTTAGATAGGATATTTTGCTGGAAGGAGACTTTATTTTATTTTTAAAACTTAGTAATACCGCAATCATAAAATTCAAAAAAAATCCATGACACGTTTGGGAACCGAACCGACTTAAAATTAAAATGATTAATTTTACGGATTTCCTTTGTTTTAAGATATGGTCTTGAAGAGGAATTTTGAATTTTTGTACATTCTTTTGATTGGCATCATAAAAATACGGGATGTGTTCCACATTTAAGTCGGTTGGATTCCCAAACAAAGCAACTAATTTTTAGAAAATATTTGAATGTAGTATTTCTTTTAGAAATAAAATAAAATCTCCGTTCCGCAAAATAGGCCGCGGCCCGGCTCACCATGGTCCGACTCGCTCGGCTCGGATTAATTAAAAAAATACCTAACGGAAAGGCCCGACTGGCCCGGCATCCATGAGAGCGGTGCAAGACAATGGATGGTAATGTCAGAAAGAAAAGCGTTTTGCTTGTTTCAATATTTGTATATTACTAATATTACTGTATATTACTGTTTTTAACCCCCGACGCAAAAACGAAGGGGTGTTATAAGTTTGATGTGTCTGTGTGTGTGTGTGTGTGTGTGGCTGTGTGTCCCATCGTAGCTCCCGAACGGATGAACCGATTTCGATTTTATTTTTTTGTTTGAAAGGTTAATTTGTCGGGAGTGTTCTTAGCTATGTTTGATCAAAATCGGTTCAGCCGTTTCAGTACGATCAAATTATACAGTCACAGATTGGTTGGACAAACAGTCTCAGCATATTTTATACGACCACGAGTCCAGTATATGATATCAAAAAATGTGCAATAATCTCATCTCATATATAAAAGGCAATAGGTATATAAAAGGTAATGTCCTGACTGACTGACTAACTGAATGAGTGACCGAGTGACAACGCACAGCCTAAACCGCTGGTCGTAGAGAATTGAAATTTGAAGGGAGTGTTTGTCTCGATGCGTAGGGTTGTACTAACAAAGGAATTTTGAAAATTCGCATCTTAAGGTGGTTGCTTTTTCATACAAACGTATTTGCACAAATATAAATAAAATAATAAATAAGTAATGCTGGACAGTTCACACAACATTATCTAGCCCCAAGCTAAGCAGAGCTTGTGTTATGGGTACTAGACAACTGATATACTTAATACAAAATATAACATAGATATTTTTTTTTATTATATATAGAAAATACCCAGAACACCCTAAACAAATATCTGCAGATCTCACAAATATTTGTTCCGAGGCGGGAATCAAACCCGCAACCTACTGCGTCGCAGGCGATGTTTCGCCCGCCGGGCCACAGAGGTCGTCCAATATGTGCGAACAGAGTATTATTTTAAACTGAAATTACTGTTATTGGCTTTTATATTGGTCATTATTTGCGGCAAATCATATTTGGTTGAAGAAAACAGCGGATTAATGGCGAAAATAACATCGAAAATTTTGTCCATACAAGTAATTTCGGTGTTATTTTCGCTATAAGTACACTGTTTTCTTCAACCAAATATGATTTGCGGCATATAATGACCAATATAAAAGCCAACAACAGTCATTTCAGTGTAAAATTATACGATAACTGGGATTCTGGTAATAGAAGAATGTTTACTCCACGAAAGCATAAAACATTTTCTTGCAATCTGTGAGTGAAAAGGACGAAGTATCACCCCGGTATTGGAGTAGCTTCCCTCCCAGGTAGGTATTCTATATTATCAGATACGGAATGATACTACTAAAAGTAGCAGTAGTAGTAGTACTAAAAGTAGTATAATAATTCAATGTGAATGGCTACAGCAGCGGTCTACCCGCCCAAAGGTAACCAATTTCGTAATCTCCTGCGTAGAATAGAAGGCGTGAACGTGAAAGTTCCTGTGTTGCTGTTGCTACGCGTCGAATTCTAACATTTACTGGTTCACTTTCTCTGTTCTTGATGTCCCATCGCGAGCGAACATTATTCCATCAGAATATGGACAAGATATAAAACAAATATGATTCTAGTTTTTTTAAATCAATGACAGAGCCATCCGTTTTCCATCTGTTGTTATGGCAATAATACCCAAAACTGCAATACCGAAATTCACAATTAGAAAGTTTAATTCTCCTTAACGGATGACCCAAGTAAAAAAAAAAAAAGTAAGAAGTAAGAAAAGTAAGAATCTTTTTTTTCATACTAAGTTTGCCAACAAGCATGCGGCCCACCTGTTGGTAAGCGGTTACCGTAGACTATGGACGCCTGCAATGCCAGAGGCATCACACGCGCCGCGCGTTGCCGACCCTTTAAAAATTTCCAAACACCCCTTTTGAAGCACCCCATACTGAGTCAAAACCTCAGCAGGGAGATCATTCCACAACCTGAGCGTTCCCGGGAGGAAGTTCCTCTGAAACCGCACAGTCCGGGACCACCCTGGCTCTAAGGTGTGCGGATGAATCCTCTACCGATGGACAGCGGTGCGGTGAAAAAAGGTTGCTGTAGGCATCATGAGAAAAAAAATGTGGCAAATGAGCCATCTACTTGATCCATGATAAGTTTACTTTTGTTAATTGCTGTTGCTTTTGACAGGAAACAAATTCAATATTTCCTTCGGTTTACACAAAAAACCCTGCTTCCAAAAGCGTCAAGCAATTTTTTCACAATATTAAAGCCAATTTAATATTGTTTTTTACAAATCTATTGTAATAAAATAAGTTGAGATATTTGGAAATAATCATTCACTTGAAACAGGTGCTGTTTTTCGTGATTTCCACTCACAATTTGTTTCGCGTGCTCTGTTTTGCCCCGTTCATACTCACCTGAATTTTACTGAGTTAGATAGTGACAGAATTTGGGGTGACCTTAAGCGATAACCTCTGCTAATAACAATGCATTAGCGCTGGTCTGTTATATAAAAATGCGATAACTTTTAAAACTTTTTTTTTTTACTTTTAACTTTTATTTGAGCTATCCTTTTATAATAAAAACTAAATTAACGTTTATTGAAGTGAAACCTTTTTATTTATTTTTGTTGATTATATTAAAAACCATAAATAAAAAATAAAGACGGTTTTTAAAAATACTTTAAAAAACTTTGAAAATAATTGTTTTGCTTTTTTTTACATTTGAATATTTTTTACTTAACTTACTTTAATTCAAAATCAACTTAATAATCTCAAGATTTTATGAGTTTGATATAAGCACTATAAAATTGTCTATAATACAGTCTTTATTTGATAAAGCTAGCTTCAATATTTTGGAAGTTATTGCAGTTTCTGTTACCGATCCGCTTTCTTTGCGGCCCAGTGTATAACCGGAACACAGCAATGCAAGCACTACTACTTTGCGGCAGAAATAGATATGGTGGTAGACTTCACCGAACGAACTCTTTCACAAAAAAGCTCTTAACAAAAAGATACTGAAGCAAAAGCAGATCAAGTGTTGCAGAAAAAAAGTCATTGCAGTGCCACGCTCCAGTGTTTAATAATCACTCTAGTAAAATAGGTCAGTCGCAACAAAAATGTATACGTTCTCGTAGGCTTAATAAGGAGTAAGGACGACCTCGGGGCGGTGGGGGAGGAAGGGGCATAACGAAGCAGGAAATAAATAGGTCGGGGGCTCGCGATCCCTGAAGTGCGGGGGACGAGGGTTAGAAACTAGGTGCCCTACATATTCAGAGGCCCCGTCTGTCCGCTGCACGCTTTTTCGAGGCCATAGCTAGCCATAGGTAACCCCGTAAATTAATTATTTAGAGATCCTAGCGCTACGACGATGCGCGTACTCCGTCGAACGACTCACTCTGTATTTTTAAATACGGAGCATGCGATTGAATTTTTCTATCATCGTGAATTCTGTTTGTCATTACATTGCATGTTTATTAGGATGAGTTATTTATACTAACTTTTTATTTACATCATTGACCTAAACAATAAGCTCAAAAACATCCTATAGACCCCGACTATAGAATTATAGATTGCATACATCGGCTACAGAGACATAATTATATAGGTCACTGGAAGTCGGTTAATGGAGGCAGCTCAAGACATTTGTCTTGGCATTCCATAGGGAAGCTGTTGATGAAAAAATAAACTAGTTACTTTAAATTGGTAGCTAGGTTTAGTTATAAATAATATAAATTTAAATTGAAGACAAAATCATTAAGGGGAGTATAGACTAGATCATTTAATTGTAACAGAACAACGAGCCGCTCTATGATATGTTTATAGTGTATCACCCTCACGAACCAGACGTCGAGTAAGCTCGCCGTTTTGTTGTTACAACCTAAAGGTGGGTCTACGCTAGACGAACCGAGCACGAGCGAAGCACGAGCGGAGCCGTTCTTGGCTTCGTCGTTCGCGGCGACAAGTGTGGACGTACAACGAACCTACAACGATCACTTTTCTCGAACGTAGTTTTCCGCAATGTGCTCGCGGCACTTGGCGAATATGGACGATATTAATAATATTGCAGCATAATATTAATATTATTGTTTTGGGTCCCATATCAATGGATTATTTTGATATAATTCAATTAATTGCAAGGAAGCATCTTCAGTCCACGTTTCCATGATGCTCGGCTCGAGCAACCGACGTCTGTCACTAAACACGTCCACGAGCGTACTGCGAGCGCGAAGCAAATCCCTTTGTGTTCGTCAAAAAACCGACAACAGGCGGAACGCAGCCGAGCACGAACGAAACACTCGCAGCGCGCTCGTTCGAGGCTTGTAAGTCGGTCCACACTAGACGAATTGTGTTCGGCTCGTGCTCGGCTCGTGCTCGGTTCGTCTAGCGTAGACCCACCTTAAATAAACCAACGAGCGTATTGGTGTAACATTTCGTCGAGCCTTTACACGAGCGCGGGCTTGGAGGAGAGGGACAAACAACGAACGCGGTCAGTTGTTCAAGTACAACGAGTGAACGCAAGGTACAACGAAATGTTACGGGTAAAAGCACACTCGCTGTGAGCATTACGCCGAACAGAGCGCCGAGCATTCGCAGGAACGTAACATTACTTTGGAACCTGAGCTTTTGCCTGTATTGTAACATTCGTAAGAACGTTACATTACATAGAAATGCTCAAGAAAATGCTCTAGTGTATATCCACATTTATATAAAATCACTTAAAACAAAAAAAAATTGCCTCCGTCGTTTAGGAACCGATTAGTTTTTTTTTTATTTGACTCGATATACTTCCATGTTTGTTTTTTCATCAAAATCTGGTTCTGATGATTGGATTCATGAGGAATTGAGGGAACTCCTCAAATATTACAGGCACACATATAGTGTTTTTCGTATTTTCAGCAACAAGTCAAGCATGTGCATTCAGAAAGTGCCATTTGGTGAAGTGGAAATGACGACGTTAGTTTTTTTTTCGAAAATAATTATACTAGCCAAACTATGACGAATGGCTATCTGTACGTATACGTATTAGTCTCAGAAATAACACGGTTAACATTCAATTTGAAAATTAACTTCTCAGGCAATGCGAAACGAATGCTTGTCCGTGTGCTCCGTAGCATAGAATCATGAAACAATTCAACAACCATTTCACGAGTATTATGACTTCTTTGTAACCACACCCAGCTCGTTCAGAAACAATGTAAACAACATTATTGCCATACGTACCATAATATCTTCCCATAGGATGAGGCTCGTTGGTGAGTTGGAGACGCTGGGTTTCAATTAGTAAAGCAGGACTTGAGGATGTAATCTAAATAAATAATAAGTTTTTTGTTAAAAATATATTTTCTAATACAAGCTTTTATAAAATTAGTGATCGTGTGCTGATCAAAATGAGCATAAACACGGCCGTCTACTATTATCCATCGAGGACTTCCATGCCCACCTTCTGTCTCCATCATCAGATCAGCTCGCTGTCACCATCATATTGTATTGTCATCGGAACTTGACAGGTATGCCAAATTTCAGCTCAATTGGATATCGGAAAGTCGCTGTTGCGAGCTGATCTGATGATGGAGACGGAAGGTAGACTACGGAACTCATCGATGGATAATAGTAGACTGATCGTGTTTAGGCTCAGTGTGATCAGCACAAGGTTCCAATTCCAATCACTAATATAAAAAAATCTTGCATAGGGATAAATTCCTAGCTTCGATGTCGGTTTTTTTTTCGAAAAGAATTGTTCATCCATAAACCCGAGTAGGTACTTTATATTTTGCTGATTCTCGTCACTCTTCATCAACACACTCGTCCTAGTTGCATATTCACACTGTATATTAATGCTTATGAACGGAAATTCGAGCCTCATTGAGGATTAGGCATGGACGCCACAACATAGGCAATGAAGTATTTTTTTACTGATATCGCAAATCAGCTTATTATAAACTGGACTTCATTATTTGCAACATAACGTACTCGCAGTTTTCTACACAGCCTATTTAGAGGACCGACCGGCCGCATACTTGTGTACTGGTAATAGAATATTCTATATTGAACGAAAATAAACAATGCCACAGAATAAATAATAGTACAAGTATAATAATAATAGTACAATGCACAAAAATGTAGGTGGAAAATACGTAGGAGAAGTGAAATTAACTAAATTCTATGTAGGTATGTACCTAATACCACAGAATAAATAATACTTAGTAGTTCGCCCCGAACGAGACCTCGCGTAGCTCAAAAACCCCTCCATCCTTCCTGTATCGATCAAGCTCATGTTCGAACTTAAAATTATATTCACATAACCTACCAAGTTACATCAAGATTGTGTCAACGGTTCTAAGTCAAAGTAAAAAGCCAAATGTATTTTTTTCATTGAAATTACAAGGATTGAATGATCTGCATTTATCGTTGGACAAACACGCATACTTACAAACATACATACATTATAAACACAAACACTGCATCCTGCAATTAAACTCCAAGGAAACCTTTCAAAGGTATGGAATTACCTTCCAAAGGAAAAGTTACAGATTAACCTGGATAATCAATCCTGTTTTATCATTCTGTGGACCGACCATAAAAGCGCTGAAGAAAGATACCGCACAATGCAAGTCGCTCTCATCCAATACCCATCCCATTCTTCATAAATTCTTCACCGCTACATAAATAATCCATACAAAAGATCATCTTGTACGCTTGTACGAGTCAGACGCAGTCAGACGCCTAATTCTGTCACTTTCAGTTTAAGTAAGTTACAAAGTGAGAGAATAACTCTCGCGAAACGAAAAAAGAGCGTATGATCGTACATTATGATACTCGAACTCAAGTGAGCTATGTTGGTTTTTACAGTCGAGATGGGATTGCAGTTAATTTTCTCTACGATTGCAGTCCGAGTCGGTAAGCGAGGGCGTAAATAGAGCCGAGAGTGTAATGATCAATGCTCACTCGTGTCATACGACGTCTATCAACACAGTAGCGAGGAAAAATAACTATAATTGTTAATTTGTTCATACCAAAAGCTGTGTTGCAAAACCTACTGATTCTTCGGTAGATCTACCAAATTTCAGGATATATTTCGAAATACCGATGACCATACATGGAAAAATATCGAAAACGGCCAAATATGAAAATAAAATAAACTGTATATTTATGTATTTATGACCAAAAACTGTTAATACAAACAATTAAAAAGGAGGTTATCTATTCGATACACGTATGGTATGTAGGTACCTTCTCATAACTAATATTGTTGGAATTGAACAATACTTATATAAAATAGTCTATGTGGGCTAACTGGTGTGCTAAATTTATGTTTGTATGTGTGTATGTGTGTCCACGCATTTCTACGAAACGATTAATCTGATTTTGAGCATTTGTTTATTGCCTTACTTTACTTGAAACTTCAACATAGGGAACAGTTTATCAAAATCGGTTCAGAAGTTTTCAAGATATGGAGTGTTAAATGTGTACCTACCACCTCATCGTCGATAGTGTAAGTTAGTGTTAAATGTGTACCTACCACCTCATTGTCGATAGTGTAAGTTAGTGTTAAATGTGTACCTACCACCTCATCGTCGATAGTGTAAGTTAGTGTTAAATGTGTACCTACCACCTCATCGTCGATAGTGTAAGTTAGTGTTAAATGTGTACCTACCACCTCATCGTCGATAGTGTAAGTTAGTGTTAAATGTGTACCTACCACCTCATCGTCGATAGTGTAAGTTAGTGTTAAATGTGTACCTACCACCTCATCGTCCATAGTGTAAGTTAGTGTTAAATGTGTACCTACCACCTCATCGTCGATAGTGTAAGTTACTGTTTTGCAGTCGTTAATTTTTTATTTGCTTTTAATAATACTTGTTAAGACATCAAAACTATTTGCTGAGATTAATTGAACTATAAATAATGTAAAAACTCTAACGGCGTAATATAAAGTAAAAGCGGCCAAGTGCGAGTCGGACTCGCCCATGAAGGGTTCCGTAGCAGCAAGTAACATAATATAAAAGTTATTGTAGTTCGTTGTCACTTTGATCGATGTTTTAATAATAGTGTATTAAAAAAAACTACTTGCTAGATCTCGTTCAAACCAATTTTCGTTGGAAGTTTACATGATAATGTACACCATTTTTTTTTTTTAGTTTTATCATTCTCTTATTTTAGAAGTTTCGGGGGGCACACTTTTTAACACTTTGGAAGTGTCTCTCGCGCAAACTATTCAGTTTAGAAAAAAAAACATATTAGAAACCCCAATATCGTTTTTGAAGACCTATACGTAGATACCCCACACGTACGGGTTCGATGTTTTTTTTTTTTTAGTTTCAGTTCTAAGTATTGGGAACCCCATAAATTATTATTTGCTTTTCTATTTTTGTGTGAAAATCTTAATGTGGTTCACATAATACATCTACTTACCAAGTTTCAACAGCATAGCTCTTATAGTTTCGGAATAAAGTGGCTGTGACATACACGCACAGACAGACAGACATGACGAATCTATAAGGGTTCCTTGTCTTGTTGACTACGGAACCCTAAAAAGCACGGGTGTAATAATGCTGCATTATGAACCTAAAACCGCTCCAATAAGGGCCACTTTACGAGCAAGTTTTATCTACTCTCATATCGTAAAATTCGTTTTATAAACTTCAAAACGAGTTTATATTGTGTGTGATACACAATACCAAAGTTTATAAAAATTTAATCATATATAACACTTTTTCTCTAACTAAATAATGTTATAAAATAACTTTTAATCCATTATAATACACCACGGCCAGGCCAAGGAGGATTCATAGGTACTCTTTTCCGTTTTTTTTAAATAGTCTGTTGTTAGTTCTTACTCGTGCTACTTGGTATGCGCGGTAGAATCGGGTCTTTTCTTTTGCTTATTCATTTGACGCCTTTTATTTACGTTATTGTTTTTCATGTTCTTTGTTGGTCAAGTAACAGTTTTATTGTAGACAAGCAGCGCCCCACAGTTTCACCCGCGTAAGTCTCGATCCCGTTGGAATATCGGGATAAAAATGTGCCCATGTGTTATTCCGGGAGTCCAGTTATCTCCATTCCAAATTTCATCCAAATCCATCCAGTAGTTTTTACGTGAAAGAGTAATTAGGATAGGATATTCGGTTACCAAATTACTCCTGCATTATATTTAATAATCGATAAAAATGCTTCGCATTGCTGCTGCGCCCGGCGGTGTTATCCACATAGGTCTCGATTACTCCTGCATTCTGCTGCTCGCCTGGTACATTGGATGAAAAGTCTTCGCATTGCTGCTGCGCCCCGCGGTGTTTTCCGCATAGGTCTCGGGGAAGATATTCGGTCACCAAATTACTCCTGCATTCTGCTGCTCCCCTGGTACATTCGATAAAAATTATTCGCATTGCTTTTGCGCCCCTACTCCTGCATTTTTCTGCTAACCTGGTACATTTGATGAAAGTCTTCGCATTGCTGCTGCGCCTCTCGGTGTTTTCCGCATAGGTCTCGATCCCGTGGGAAGATATTCGGTTACCAAATTACACCTGCATTCTGCTCCTCCCCTGGTACATTTGATTAAAATTATTCGCAATGCTTCTGCGCACCGCGATGTTATCCGCATAGGTCTCGATTACTCCTGCATTTTTCTGCTAGCCTGGTACATTGGATAAACTTTCACCCCCATTTCGCCGGTATTCCAGATATTCGGTTACCAAATTACTCCTGCATTCTGCTGCTAGCCTGGTACATTGGGTGAAAAGTCTTCGCATTGCTGCTGCGCCCCGCGGTGTTTTCCGCATAGGTCTCGATCCCGTGGGAATATCGGGATAAAAATGTGCCTGTATGTTATTGCGGGAGTCCAGTTATCTCCATTCCAAATTTCATCCAAATCCATCCGGTAGTTTTTACGTGAAAGAGTAACAAAGATACATACATCCATCCATCCATCCATCCATCCATTCTTACAAACGTTATCCATTCTTACGTTTATAATATTAGTAGGATAGGATAAAGTTTAGTAGTGTATGAAACTGCACATAACTAGGTACCTATTAAAACACTCGTGTGATATTATTGAGAACCTGGCCAAGTCTCGTGTTTTAATAACCCCTGTTATGTGACAGTTTCATAAATTAGTATTTCGATAGGCTTTTATAAAATTAGTGGTCGGAACATTTATTATATTAAGATACTATAGTATCTTAATAATAAATATAAATAAATATCCAATACCCAAGTAGCACAAAGTGCTGCATAGCAGCTGGCTTACGGTTCCCGTAGATACTATTGGCTGTACAAGGAGGCTCTATAGTAGAATTAATAAAAAATAATAATAAAAAGTATTTATTTTCAATAATAAAGGTTAACAATTAACATAGTCTGGGTATACAACGTAAGGTACTATCTAATGGATAATTTACAGCTATTTCTATACAAAGTAGTAAGATAGAAGGTAGGTATACATTGCAACCTTTGTAGTCTATAAGTTTGACTCCTCGCTCTAACTAAGTAAACAATATACTTGTATGTAGACGCGAGGGATCTCTGGTTCGGCCGGCTTCACAGTATATATAGATAAGAAATGAACTACTATTTAATAGTACGTCGTGTACATATAATAACTTAGATATTACTTTACTTTTTAGTTTTAACATATTTTAATCTTATTTTAAATTATACGTAGGTATAGTATTATTTTATCTGTGCTTAATGTTTATACAGCCAACTGCATGGAATGTCAGAGTTCGTAAGTGCGCGTGTGTAAGTGTGTGTGTGTGTGTGTGTGTGTGTGTGTGTGTGTGTGTGTGTGTGTGTGTGTACAGTTCGTTCCCCGCAAGATGTCCCCTGTCTTGGTAGGCGTGCCAACCAAGGCAGGGGGACATCTTACTTTGAACAGCCTGTATATGAGTCTGTGAGTTATGAGTGTTCAAAGTGTTTGTATGCAAGGAGAGGGTTAAGACAGGATGCGCAATAGGTCTTCCGTTTGTTTATAGTCCAAACTCTGTAAGTAGGTTTTAATTTTTATTTTACATTGTAAATATGTTGTGTTATATATTGGTGCTATTTTATTAATTTGATTGTATAGGTATGCTGACAGAAAGTATGAATGCTTTTTCGCAACTGAAGTTTTGCAAAGAACAGTGCCGTATATTTTGTCTGCTCTTCTTCTGTTCATAACTGGCATATCCGGAATTATTTTGTGCTGTTTGAGTACAGTCTGCAGTATAAACAGTTTCCTAACAGACAGAACTTGACAGTCATCGTAGAGCTTCTTTGTAGGGTATCTGAAGGGACGAGATTGGGCTACTTTGAGCACTGCTCTCTGTGCTCTTTCGAGCGGGAGAATGTGTGTAACAGCAGCGCCACCCCAAGATGTTAGGCAGTAAATCAACAATGATTGACACAGAGCAAAGTAAGTAGTTTTTAGTTGAGTTTCGTTTGCAGCGTGTCTAATGTTTTTAAAAACTGCAATCAGCTTGCGTATTCTTTTAGTAAGTGAAACAATATGGGGTTCATATGTCATATGAGAATCAAGTGTGACACGTAGATATTTTACAGTGTTACAGTTTTCCAATAACGGACAGTCACAGTCAATTTTGGTAGTCTGGAGGCATTGTATAGTGTGAGCTCTAATTAAATGTTCAGCTTGGTTTGGGAGTCCTGGCTTCCTTAGGGAAAAAGTTAAATATTTCGTTTTTGTTGCGTTTAGGGTAAGTATGTTTTGGTAGAGACACTTGGTCACCAAATTAAAACCTGTTTGGGCGTGGCGGTAGGCCATTTCCCAATTCTCTCCCTGGAACAACAATACTGTGTCGTCAGCAAAAGCGAGTAGCCTACAATTATGCACTTCAAGGTCACATATTTGGTTCATGTAGGCCAAGAAGAGAGTTGGGCCAAGGATAGAACCTTGTGGGATTCCGTAAGTGACGGGCAGTTCAGAACTTACATATTCCCCGATTTTAACACTTTGCGTTCTTTCACTAAGGTAGCTCCGCATCAACTCCAATTGGTTTCCGCGTATTCCTAGGTCTTCCAGCTTATCCACAAGCAATGATATTGACACCGTATCGAATGCTTTTGCCAAATCTAGAAAAATAGCTAAACATTTATTGCCTCTATCTAGACATCCTATGACATAGTTATTGAGCTCAGAAACGGCATCTGCAGTTGATCGTCCTTTCCGAAAACCAAATTGATTTTCCGAGATGAGTTTATTACTTTCTAAATATTTGACCAGCCTGTTATTTAAAGCCCTTTCCAAGATCTTCGAGAGAGCTGGTAATATCGATATTGGCCTATAGTTGGTAACATTATGCTTATCCCCTGCAGCCTTGTATATTGGTAGTATGTCTGATTTCTTGAAAGCTCTAGGAAAAACAGATGTAGAGAAACTTAGACGAAAAATATGTGTAAGAGGCAATAAAAGGAAGTCTTTGTTCTGTTTTATAATGCGGGAGGATATATTATCCCATCCAATAGAGCAATCAGTTTTAAGGGAATTTATCAAGCTATGTATTTCTAAAGGTTCGATGTCTATAAGTCCAAAAGAGTTTAGAGACTTGTGGGTTTTGGCCAGAATGTATGGAGTATCTGTGCCACATAACGATACCTTCTCTGCCAAGTTTTTACCAATATTTGCGAAAAAATCATTAACCGAGTTAATAATTGTGGACGGATCATTTCCTTGTATGAGGTCTTGCGGAAGAGATTTTTTAGGTTTGTAATTAGTTATGTTATTTATAACTTTCCAAGTTTTCCTAACATCAGTGCCAGCTTTTTCAAATTGTGTTTTGTCATATAATTTTTTTAGTTTCCGTGGGAGTGAGTTACAGAAATTTCGATATCTCTTATAAATAAGTTTTAAGCTTTCGTTATCAGGTGACTTACGTACTTTACTATGTAGTTTGTCTCGATGCCTCATACATCGTATAAGCCCCGGTGTTATCCAAGGCTTAATTGGTGTTTTCCTGCGTGAGAGTTTTACAAAAAAAGTATTTTTTTGAATAATTTTGGTCAAGATATCAACAAAAACATTGGTTGCAAAATTACAATCAATAGCACTTAGCACGCAGTTAAAATCGATGTTAGATAGCTCTGCTTTAATTGCCACATAATCAACTTTTGAAATAATTTCAGGTGTGTATATTTTTTTGTTACTATTTTGTAGTGCTAATAATATAGTGTTATGATCCGTCAGAGTGTTTTGAATGACAAGAGTCAGCGCAGATTGTTTAGTTTTTAATATAACATGATCAAGGCAGCTCGATTTCCTGGTAGGGTAAGTATGAGATGGTAGAAGACCATGGTAGGCTAAGACATCTAAATAATCAGATGACTTCCGGGTTTCCTCGTCATCTATAATATTTATGTTAATATCTCCAAGTAGTACTACATTATTAAAACTAGCTAAACTCAAAAGTGTAGAATCTAATGAATGAATGAAGTTATCTATGTTACTATAAGAGGGTGAGCGGTAGATCGAAATTATCGCAACATCATTATTAATTATTGTGACTAAACAGTTTGCGTTCATAACAGAAGGTTCATAAGACTTCGTTCTGATATTAGTTTTGGTGTAAACTACTACACCATCATTCTGCATTAAGTTATTGCTGGTTGAGGCAGACTCATATCCATCTAAATGCGGAACGCTGAAGCACTTTGAGAGCCAGCATTCGGTCAAAACTATAATATCTGGTTCAATGTTTGTGCGTTTTATCAAAACCAAAAAATCATCAAGATTTTTAGATATGCTCCTAATATTTTGAGAAATTATCACAATCTGTTTTTTTGACTTATGTAGGACAAACAATTTTCAGGTGTACATACATGGGCCTCCGAAACCGTCACATTATCAATGCTATCATATAGTGTTTCTATGTTTCTACTCATGTTATATGAAAGATATTATCTTTGCACACACTGCGTAAATACATACAGTGTATTAAATACCCCAAGGGTAGAAAAGATAGCTGGTTATACAGATGCTATAATGCGTATTTGGGCACAAATTAAACAGCCTATAGGTAGTTCTACAACCTGCTTAACAGCATTATAACGGCATTACAAGAGCCGTATACAATCATTTTAAGAGAGAACGAGTTGACTATTAAACAGGCTAACCGATTGAGGGCCCTCTTCAACGATAATCAGTTCACGTTTTGCCTATAATAGTGCCAAAATGAACTTTATTAAAAATACTTAATTCAATTTGTTTCTTTCTTCCATATAGTATTAAGATAAAGTGTTTGTGAATTACGAAGTCATTGCAGTTAATTGGGTAAGTAAATATTTTCGATACAATAGTGTAAAATATTACTGGCAATTCAATATTACTGTCAAGTTATATCCATATCTAGTCTAAAATTTTCACGCGCCCCTATATAAACGCATAATTCAGTTCGAATTAAGTGAAATTATAATGCATAGTTAAAAAGCATAATTTTTGTGAGTTGGTTAGTAGGTTAATAAAGTTTAAGCTTGTGTTAGGCTTGTATAAGAACTATAAATACAGGTATTCTAGCTGTTGCTTAGTGCCTAAATCACTCTAAATAGGCAAATAAAAAGTAGATAATATTTCTATAATATACACTCGTGAGCAAAAAAATCAACTCAGGCGACACACCTGCAGTCGCAAGTCACTGGCAAACAAACTGATCGCGCTAATATTTTTTTCTAAGTAAAATATTAAAGCTGCTAGTATTAGCTTCACAATGATATAAAATATTGTAATGTTTCTTGCTCACACAACCCAACAATATGTTATGATCAGTAATCACCCTTTTTACGCTTGTTTACAATAGTGCTAATTAAGGGTAACTGACCCATATAAAAGGTTATCTACCTGGCCCATCCTTATCAGTTAGCCATCAAACGTAAACTGATACACATCTCCTTTATCAACAAACAAGAATTCTACCTGAAAATGGACACAACAAGTGATGAAGCTGCTCAAGCGGTCACCCTATTGCGACAAGGCCAGAGTCAGCGTGAAGTGGCACGTGCGCTGAACATGAGCCAGTCTGCTGTTTCTAGAGTTTACCGTCGTTACCAAGAGACTGGTAACTTTAATCGGAGAAGCGGTTCCGGAAGAAAAAGGTGCACATCAGAGAGAGATGACCGTTTCATTGTCAGTACATCGCTGAGAAATTGAGCCCTCACTGGCGTTCAAGTCCAACAAGAGCTCAGAGAAACGCGAGGAGTGGCTGTGAGTGGCTGGACAGTCAGAAGACGACTTAAGGCAGCTAGCCTTGAGCCAAAAAGGCCAGCAACTGGCCCCAAATTAACCCTAGCCCACCGAACAGCCCGCCTACGATTTGCCAGAGAAATGCCCGCCCACACCATCCAGGGACCTCCTCCAAATGCCACATTTTCTTTGATGCAGCACTGCGCGAATCTTTCTCCAGGTCTTCTGTAGACTCGTCCTCTTCTATCGCTACCATGCAAGCACACTCTACTTTCGTCTGAGAAGAGAACGGAGCTCCATTGTTCGTCAGTCCAATCAACGTGTTCTCTGGCAAATCGTAGGCGGGCTGTTCGGTGGGCTGGGGTTAATTTGGGGCCAGTTGCTGGCCTTTTTGGCTCAAGGCTAGCTGCCTTAAGTCGTCTTCTGACTGTCCAGCCACTCACAGCCACTCCTCGCGTTTCTCTGAGCTCTTGTTGGACTTGAACGCCAGTGAGGGCTCGGTTTCTCAGCGATGTACCGACAATGAAACGGTCATCTCTCTCTGATGTGCACCTTATTCTTCCGGAACCGCTTCTCCGATTAAAGTTACCAGTCTCTTGGTAACGACGGTAAACTCTAGAAACAGCAGACTGGCTCATGTTCAGCGCACGTGCCACTTCACGCTGACTCTGGCCTTGTCGCAATAGGGTGACCGCTTGAGCAGCTTCATCACTTGTTGTGTCCATTTTCAGGTAGAATTCTTGTTTGTTGATAAAGGAGATGTGTATGGTTTAAGTTTGATGGCTAACTGATAAGGATGCTTGCTTTCTTTCTTCTCACCCCTAGGGGTGGGGAAAAGGTTTTCAGGGCATTGCCCTTTTGCCTTGGCCATTCTTCGCCCACTACAGTGGGCGCGTCAGATTTTATCTGGTAGCTTTACTGCACTCGTGGGAGGCGCTTCCCCCCGGTGCCGCCTTAATGTCGGTGCGATGCAGACCGTGCCGGGTGAGATCCCTGGTTTCCCAGGGAAGGCCCGGCAAGCCGATCGGCGACCGACGCGGCGGGCGCCGGAGTTGGCGTCCCCACTCGTGCTGGTAATGGCGTTGGTGATGGCGGTAGTGTTGGTGGACTGTCTGTGTTAGATCGGATCAGGTCTCTGGAGAACGGCTTCATTTTCCTTTTCTTCGGCTCGTCTGGTGGTCTGGCATGCTGTGATAAGGATGGGCCAGGTAGATAACCTTTTATATGGGTCAGTTACCCTTAAGTAGCACTATTGTAAACAAGAGTAAAAAGGGTGGTTACTGATCATAACATATTGTTGGGTTGTGTGAGCAAGAAACATTACAATATTTTATATCATTTTGAAGCTAATACTAGCAGCTTTAATATTTTACTTAGAAAAAAATATTAGCGCGATCAGTTTTTTTGCCAGTGACTTGCGACTGCGGGTGTGTCGCCTGAGTCGATTTTTTTGCTCACGAGTGTATAAAGCTAGACATTAGGTTATAAAACTACAAAATAGTGTCAATTCTAAACAGCGATGTGAACTATTTTAGTTCGAATTTAATTCTATTGGCTGTACAAAATTCTACATGTATTCCATAATTCTGCAAAAATCAGGAAAAGTAGTTTGCATGATCTAATATACAGCACGATATTCCAGCAATATATTCCACGATGGTGCAACCCACTGTGAAAAGAGGCCCATGTCTATTACATATGTATGTATGTAATAGACAGCCCATAGGCTGTTATTTAGATTTACAGTGGTTCAATCATACACTTTAAACACTATATTATTGCTTTGTAAGCCAACAAGTATTAGACATCTGCAATAAAAAATTGGAAACGTTTACATATTTCTAGGTGCCATCACATCGCGATAGTTATAAGAGGAAGAACTTGACATCGTAATTTTTATATTTAAATTATTAATATTAATAGGTAATTTATAATCAAATTTTTCGTTGGCATAACGTCAATTTATAAGTGTAAATTCTATAACGTAAATTGTATGTGATCTCACGGCCAAAACAAACGATTTTTTGTATTTAACTTAACTTTAATTTCATAATTACAGGCTTAGCTTACAAATAATAACATTCAAATATTTTTTCCGAGGCGGGAATCGAACCCGCAACCACCTGCCTTGCAGGCAAACCTTTACCCGCCGCGCCACAAATGTTAATATCAGTATTTTTATTTTTTTAAGGGGAGCAGTCAAATGAGCTATGGTGCGACTTTACATTTATTGAAACTACTCAAGTGACTTCGTTTGATCAAGATATAATTTCGAAAATATTGATCAAGTTTTAGCCAACAAACTTTAATTTTAGAAAAAAAAATTGTCTGAATTAAGAGAAAATGTAATGATTATTAAAACAAATGATTTATTTTATTTAATTGTTTATTTTTCAAGTGAATATATAATTAAATATTCTGTGAATATTTAAAGCGTCTACCTGATGCCGTTATCAATATCGAGCAAAAACGAGCAAAAAAAACACGTTTGTTGTATGGGAGCCCCCTTAAATATTCATTTTATTCTGTTTTTTAAGTATTTGTTGTTATAGCGGCAACAGAAATACATCATCGGTGAAAATTTTAACTACCTAACTATCACGGGTCATGAGATACAGCCTGGTGATAGACGGACAGACAGACATACAGACAGAGGGATAGACAGCGGAGTCTTAGTAAAAAAATCCTTAAAAACAACGGTTTTTTAGTTTGGTTTTATGGTAACACTCACCTTCTTAAATAATTCTTAAAATAAATTCTTAAATTATTGGTCTTTGCAGTAACCTAGCCTGTATTTTATTTTAGAAGTAGGTACAAATGTTAACTGATTTGTTTGATATTGTAACAAAATGATTAGTGATTTAAATAAGTGAAATAATAAAAAGTAAAAACTACATGATATTTTGTATTTTTTTTATTTAGTAATATTTTTGGAACCTGTTCGTTAATGATTTCTACCAGATCTTTTAGAGTTACTTGACTCATATTCTTTTCTACAGCCCATTTTTGTATTTTTGTACGAAATGTCAAACCTCTGTCATAATCCTCGACAACATTGTCATCATTATTTACATGAGACATTGGATCCGTTCTCCAATAATGTTCATCAGAAACAACACTAGGAAATTCCTCATTCTCATTTAAACAATGCACGGAACCCTCTTCTAAAAAATCGATGCTCATACAATGTAGATCGACAAAGTTCAATGCCTCTGCTAAGTCAAAACCGTTAAACTAGTGAACCTATGAACAAATGTGCAGTAGTAAGCGTTATAAGGGTCTACACAAGATCTCATATAATACCTCCAGGGTGTTAATGTGCCCTATTTAAGTGCTATTATGCAGTATTTCAAAATGCTGTTAAAAAGGCTGATTTGTATGATTAGAGTGTACTTATACGCATCTATACGCATTAAAACACTCTCAGCATACACCATTGTAAAGCTTTAGACTTTATAGATGTTCACAATGACTCTCTTAAAATGTAAGCACCATAATGGTATAAGCTAATACCTTTCTGCAGCAACAAACATAATTGTCTTGCACTTTAATGCTCCTATGATGCTAATTAATTTTAGCATACTCTACTAATGCCAAAAGTGCTACAATACTATATTTTTCTAATTTTATTCTGCTACAGTATAGGCTATAGTAGTATTATTTTATCTGTGGCTATAGCTATTTTTTCAGCTGTAGGATCTCCTGTGTACCTTTATAAGTGTTTACAAATGTTTAAAGTACACACGAACACCAAAAGTAGACAACTTAACAGCAATCTGTGATACTTTTCTGACAATATATTGCCGGAAAGCCGAACAAAAATATTACAAGTGAACCTTATAAAAAAAATCCTTTTCCTATAGAATTACATTATCAAAGTGTCAGTATCTATTCGCATGCAGACTGTGGGACCGAGCGTAGGTAGTTCAAGCACAAAATAATGTCCATTGTAAAGTGACGTCATCCAGCGGCATCTTTATATCCATTTATCAACCGGTTATAACGCAATAAGTATGTATTCCTTTTGAAATACTACCTAGTCTTGTACTATTATTTATTCTGTGACCTAGTATTTGTTCTTTATTGAAAGAACGAAGCCAGTTCTAAAGAATCTGCGTTTATATGTAGGCATGTATGTATGTTTGTCTGATGATAACATTCGAACCGTTAATCCGATCTTAATTTTTGGTAGGTAGATAGTATTGGTGCAATTTGTTGGTAAGGTTACGAGCTAAATCGGTCAGGGGGTTGTTGGGATCCAAGACACCTCAGGGTAAAAAAAAGTCAGTAAGTCAGTCAGTCAGATCAAGTAGGGTGTCATTATGAAAGCGTTTAGTTTTTTGTTTTTCATGTACACCACATATATACCTGACGGTCATCTGACAATCTCCTATTAGATACCCCCGCGCATAGCACCTCGTTCCGTGGAAACTCTTTTTCTGTTGAAGCGGTTCGGCTCTGGAACAATCTTCCGTTTGAGTTAAGAAAAGTTGGGTCGAAGGAATGCTTCAAACGACTAACTAGAGAATACCTTTACCAAAAATGACACTCTTATGTATGTATAAAATATATCTTTAGTTTATTTATTTAGTTAATTTAATTATTGTGTGTATATATTTTGTACTTTGTATGTATCTATTTATTCATTATTATGTAGATATGGTTATGTATATGTTTATATATTATATTATTATTTATATTGCATTATATTTAGGTATATTATTGTTAATGTAGCTAGTTTTTAAGAACCTATTGTGTTAGTTTGTAAGTAGTACGCCAACCACCAGCTGTCACAAACCAGGTTTGGCTGGTAGAAAATGCTGTTAGCATTAAGCCCACCTTTTTGTTACATTATTTTATGTGCAATAAAGTATAAATAATAATAATAATAATACCTCTTGTATATTTTCTATCTATTGTGGTTTTATCCGTCTAATCTAGATCTACGGATTTTATTTCTGTTTAGTTGTTACTAAACGGAAATAAAATCCGCCTAGTTCTCTTGATTGATCTTCCTGTAATCCCACAATGCTGAAATTTGGCAAAAATAAATGGAGAAATCCAAAATTTACGAAATTTTTCATTTTTAATTGTTTGCCCTATAAAACTAAAAACCGTTGTGGACCTCCAATTTGTTGGTAATCATTTAATTATCTTATGTTGTAGTTATGATACTAATTTCTTCGATACACGTTTGGTATCGGGGCTGAACCACTGGCATATCGATTGATTATATAGTTATATAATAATAAATAGGTATGGTTTAGCCTACGCACAGAATGCCTTACTGTTTGTGTTACCATAGAGATAAGACATTCCTTGAACCATGTGTATCGTAGGGCCTCTAGATTTCGCACGTCGTTCCACTTGCGGTTACGCCGTTTCTCTTCTCGTGGAGGGTTTGGTAAGAAGCTGCCGGGAGAAGGGAGGTGGGAGGAAATAGCTGACATGGTCACACAGCCGCGCATACGTATGTATACTCGTACTGTATTAGAGCACAATGCGGCACGAGCACCGTCCTGCGTCGACGCGACGAGCGGCGCGGCGTGGGTCTGTGGCCCGCGCGCCAGCGTACTAGCCGCCGCGTTCCTCGGGCCGACGTGACGGCCGTAGCTTGCTGCCACTCCTCAGCCGACGGCCTACGAGACGCGTCCCTACTCCAGGTGAGTCCCGCTGAGCGTCCATCTCCTGCGATTTGTTATTAAACGGCATGTTCGCTGGCGAGTGGCGATCCACGTGGTATAACGCCTATCAGCGGCCTCGTGGAAACCTTTCGGGTTATCATAGTAGTTTTCAAATATAACCGTTATCTACTTGAAAACATTTTCTGAAGGTTTTGGTATCTGAATGAATTTTAGGGGTTGGATTAACGTAGTTAGGTAGGTATATGTAGTTTTGGCTGTGTTTGCTAGTTCCTCTATAAAATTTACCGGCACTTTTAGAAGTGTCGTAATATTTTTCATTTAGTTCGTAACGATAACATCTTTTGCTACTTTCATATTTAAATTAAAAATCTTATGTACAATCATAAAACAATAGGACCTTGTCTATTTCTTCCCCGGTTCACGGAGTATAGTAACTAGGTAGGTACCTAATTCAATTCAAGATTAGGTTAAATTACCTACTTGCTATTTGTTCATGTATTCGCAGAGTGTCTATTACAAAATTACAGTTCTTATCGTGGCATGCCATGTAACGTTACGTTCTTATCAGCATTAGTCGGGTTGCGGAGGTATGTTTAGGTATTTTCAGTACCTACTCGTATAAACTTGATCGCAGGCGCATGGCAAGCTGTAAATCTCTTTGTTCTCTGTTGATACGACAGAGACTTCGAATAACATTACGAATAGGAATAATTTCTGTCGTCATTGCCGACACTACATTGTCACTACTAATCCTTTGTTATATTTACCTACTAGGTAACTTTCAAATACTCATACGATGGACTCTACATTTTGTTGGTGTTAATTTACTTTGTGTATTTTCACTACCAAGATCATTAATCAAACCTATATAGCTAAATAACTAGGTAACTAAGAAATATCCTCATTTTTTTACTAATTATGTATTTCAGAAAAAGAAAAATACTAGCAATTCCCGCAATTCAATCCTTGTATTTTTTATTCATACGGGAGCTCTATCAAAAAACTTGTAGACTAATTTGCTTTGATCTTGCTCTTTATTCGTCTAACAACATCAATATTAATATAACAACAATAAATTGTAGATAATTGGTCTATGTAGGTAGGTACTTGTATGACCAAACAAGGAAGCTATTTACGAAAACAATATTACAGTCGGTTCTTTGTGAAGGGAATTTCATATCAATCACTTTGTTTATGTTCGACTGCTGTACAGTATAAGGACGTCATTTAGGCGACCGATTCAAAACGACCGCGGGATTGCCTAGATTCGACAAATTTCTGTATTGCTAATGGAGTGGGCCGAGGAAGCTTTTTGGTCGATACAGCCCGCATGCTGAATATTGATCGCGTTATCGACTATTCCTTAAGAGCCCTTCAGGGAGTATCAATTTGAATTTAAACATTAGCAGTACCTAGGTACATCATAAATTACTTATCAAATTCATACAAGATAAAATCTACATGTTTGGATTTTATTGAGTCTTTCACACTTAGGTAGTTTTAGGACCTTATGAAGTAGGTGACGTCATACAGAAATTATGTAAAGCATATAATATAATACAAAATGACTAAAGCTAAGGCCAAACCAACAAGTTCAGCTCGCGTCCGCGGTGGCGTGCACGGTGGCGATCCATTGTCTTACCATAAATAGGGTTTTTTTTTAAATAGAGAAAGTAGAGAATAGGTGGGTTAATTTGGTAGCGGTCGTGACCAAATTCACACACGTTTGTCTTTCGAGTAAACTGAATGATAAGTATATAAAGTATCTAATGGTTTGAATCCAGATATTACTCTACCACCACACAGGCGCTCCCCACCTAATAGTAAGAAGGATCATCAAAAGAAAAACAGACCGTGTTTGTTGCCTGATTCTTCTAGGTCTGGTTGCGTTGGAACAGGAGTAAATGTAAATTTATTTTTTAAGACGATTCAAAATGATCCTTGTGATTTCAATGAATAAAATACTTTTTGACTTTGACTATAATCTGGGTTTGTTCAAGGCTCGAGTGCCTTCTAGACCTTTGTTCTCCATCTTCGGCCACATCGTCACTTACCAATATGTGAAATTGTGGTCAAACAATGATAAAAAAAACAGATAAGGCTCGACAAACATACAAACGTTGGATTTTCATGTATTCGTTAGGATGTTCTTTGTTGATGTACGGGCGGGCCATGTTATCGCCAAATAGCAATCCCACCTAATTTTGGTAAAATAGATAATTTTGATGAAGATGGTATTTTACAGGCTATTTTAATAATGTAGAACGATATTTGCACTTATTCCTAAGTACATTAAGGTGTATGCCGCAAAATTACTAATCCTAGATTTGATTTTTAACTGACTAAATCAAGTACTATATTCAAATTATAAATATATATTATAATTACGAGGGAGCCCTGTACCAGAAACACGATAGTGTAATGTTTTCTCGATAGAAAAAAAACTTGGCTAGATTCGATTGTTTTATAAAATGGTGCATGTTATTGGGCAAAAACTTAGATAAATAAAATCAACACGACATAGCCGAGGGTTTAATGTAGGGGTGTTGTAAAATTACTATGTTTTACGAGATATTCAATAAAAACTGCTTTTATATGCGGCGTGAGGCTTTTTTTTGTATAAAGATTTCTGCCTGGCGTTGGCGCAATCGAACTTACTTACTAGGCACATACTCATGCCTTCTAAACAAGCTAAATATACAGAGAAATTTAGTTCGTGAAATGTTTTTAATTTACAGATTATTTCTATAATACAAATAATAAGTGTACCTACATGTAGGTCTAGCTAGGATGCCAACCCTACCCTGTTGGAGGCGAGGTTTCAGATTCTAATTGCAGGATGTGGTGTTTGTTTGTATGTTTGTTAGTAACAAAGTGTGTTTGTCTGACGATAACTGCAGAACCGTTAATCCAATCTTGATGAAACTTGGCAGGTAACATAAGCTTGATCGGTAGCCGTAGTGCGACTTTTTGCTACAAGTTTACGCGCTCTACCAAGACCGCGTTTTACGCGCAGTTTGTATGAAGAAATGTACAGAGCCCCTAGCGGCGAGTTAATGAATCATTTTGTGTGAGTGTTTTGCGAGTGTAAGTGACATTTTTGACAGTTCACGTCACGTATTGTTGTAATAGTATACTTGTTGTATACCTTAATTTTACCGTTTACTCAACCAACGTGGTGGTCGCGTAAACGCGTTTTAACTACGATGGCCACACTAACTCGCCAAAAAAAAAAGGCCTACGGTACAGGTGTTTTGAGCTACGGGAGTCCACGCGAGGTCACGTTCGGGGTGAACTAGTAGTAATATTTGTTAATTAATTAAAACGTTTCTTTGCAAACCAGTCCGACAAAATCTCTTTGTTATTAATCAATCAGTTTGTGCTGTGAGTCACTCATAATCATAAGCTTCGTAAGATATGTGCTCATGCACAATGTAACCTTCTATACTTAGGTACCTCTACCTATACATAACGGGAACTTAACGTGTAGAGTCATCTCTAGAATATAGATGTCTGATTTTGTTAAATGGCTATGTATATTAACTACATAAATTTGATTGTAGTAAGTAAGTAAGTAAGGGATGTTGACACCCTGGCTCATGAATTCTTGTCCCACATTCTTGATGCGACAGCGTGGCCCACATGTAAAACCTTCTGTCAACCCGGCCCAAACTTATCGTAGACACAGATTAAGTAATAATGATTATGGTAAACTGGAGAAGGTACAGTCAGTAAAATAATTTCTTATCACAAAAATATGTTTTATTATTAATCAACACACATCATAAAGTATACATAGCACATTATAATTATAATATAATGATATATAAGAACGGAACTTTCATTATCAGTGTCCCTACCCAACAAACAAAACCCCAACTATCTGTCTTTCAGCGAGATTAAATATTAAAAAAACTAAAATCCCCAAATCTCAAAAATACCCATAATCAAAAAATCTCCAAATCTCAAAAATCTCCAGAACTAAAATAATCCCCAAAATTAAAAAAACACCCAAAATATCAAGAAAAAAATCTCAATAATCCCGAGTCTAAAACCAAACCCAAACCCAGTCTCTCAAAAATCTCGAAAATCCCCAAAAGCTCAAATTCTACAAATCTCAAAAATTCCTAAAATCAAAAAATATAAAATACCTAAAAACAAAATCTTTAAAATTTTCATAAAGTTACGACTATACAGCACGTACTTTACTATTATCCTGCTGAATTTTTCTAAAATGATACCAAGGCACAGTAATTTAAATTCTATAATGTATAAAACGTACAAAATCTAAAAAAATAGAATTTTTACGTTATCTGCAGGGATTTGTCCTTATGATCACAGAAAATAAATCGGTTATCAGGTGAGAGACACCGGGTATGAATGAAACCAAAATCAACAATAGAAAACAACAATCAGCTAATAAAAAATCAACATTAAAAAACCAGGTACAGTAATATTTCTAACGCTCATACAACGATAAATATGTGCTTAAATAAGGGCTTAACATGCAAAATCGACTAGACTATTACCACAAATAACATAATTATAAATCAACGTTTACACTTTCATACAATTATTATTCTTACATACATGCATTCACAGTTTAATTTTACACAGATTTAACCCGATGATTTTCTTTGACTGCTCTGTGCTTGCTTTATTTTAACATTTCTAAGCATAGTGCACACATTTGTCTCGTTTTTTCCTAGTACGTACCTACTTACGGTACTGATAAGGGCTTAAGGTGGTTGTTGCTCACTTGCTCACAACTCACGCACGATCTATGTTAGCCAACCACTTAGACAAGACTAAAATGGCATGCAAAAAATAGTACAATTTAAAATGTAATTAGGGTAACCAATCAGCAGGACACACTTTTTTACCTGAACCCTTTTTTAGGGTTCCGTAGTCAAAGACAAGGAACCCTTATGGATTCGTCATGTCTGTCTGTCTGTCTGTCTGTCTGTCTGTCTGTCTGTCTGTCTGTCCGTGTATGTCACAGCCTTTTTTTTCCGTAACTATAAGAGCTATACTGTTGAAACTTGGTAGGTAGATGTATTCTGTGAACCGCATTAAGATTTTTACACAAAATTAAAAAAAAAACAATTATTTTTGGGGTTTTGGGGTAATTTTTTTTTTTCATCAAACCTGTACGTGTGGGGTATTTATGGATAGGTCTTCAAAAATGATATTGAGGTTTCTAATATAATTTTTTTCTAAACTGAATAGTTTGCGCGAGAGACAGTTCCAATGTGGTAAAAAGTGTGTCCCCCCCCCATAACTTCTAAAATAAGAGAATGATAAAACTAAAAAAAATATATAATTTACATTACCATGTAAACTTTCACTCAAAATTGGTTTGAACGAGATCTAGTAAGTAGTTTTTTTTTAATACGTCATTAATCGTAATCCATCCAAGAACTTTTATATTATGTTACTTGCTGCTACGGAACCCTTCATGGGCGAGTCCGACACGCACACGACGCGCTTTTTTTCCAAGGACATTTCACGCTCATGATGCTATTGTCCTACTATACAGGTGGGTTGTTGCTTCTTAGAATAATGCTACTCAGGTGACAAAGAGCTGTTGCATTTTTTAAAACTAGTAGTTTTACACACTTTATAGAAGCAATATATTAAATTAATTATAAATGCATTAAGTTTTTGCTCTGACTGTACTTACAATGTACGTTTGTTCCCACAAAATGGAATGGGCCATGTAGTCAACGAAAAACTACATATTTTTGCTATTAATATCCTGGCCCATCGCCGTGGGCCAGGTCGTCAACGAAAATAATGAAAAATGGGACGCGCTGTCGTTGGGCCGCGTAACGTGGGCCAGGCTGTCAACATCCCGTAAGTAAAAGTGTAAGTCCCACCTAAATGTTTTATATACGAGTATATCTTCTAACCTACTTATTGATTTTATAAATGCTAGGTAGAGATCGCCCGTGGTTTCACATACGTTAGTTTCCCGAAGCTACTGAATTTTGGGCTAAAAACTATGTATAATCCAGGTGTTGATCTATTTTGGTACGTTTTATCAAAATTGACGCTGCAGATTAGGCGATATAGACTGACAAAAATCCAAAAAACAGATAACAGACAACGTTTTCTAAACATACGAGTATACCTACCTATTTATAAGGAAAGGATGCTTTAGGGATCATGTATTTGTAAGACTGAATACCTACAAATGAAGGTAAGTTAGTTATTTACATATATTTCAGTCTTACAACTTATTATCCCTACATAAAGCATCCTTTCGTTAATTGATTCTCTCATTCTCCTTACATCGTTTCAATTTCTATGTTTTTATTATCATACCTCTGTGTATGTATGCGTATAGCTAAGTACCAACTCTTTTAACTCTTGCTTTTCTTATACGTTACTCTATACTGTGTAACTCAAGTAATTCCCACGTTTGTTATATGTTTTTTAAGCAAGTCCCACTTTTGTTTATACGTTTCTATATCGTGTAACTCAAGTTATTCCCACTTTTGGTATACATTTCTATAACGTTTGACTTGAGCACGTTCTGCTTTTGTTAACGTTCTATATTATGTGACTCAAGCATGTCCCAATTTAGTTATACATTTCTGTATCGTTAACTCAAGCATGTCCCACTTTTGTTATACGTTTCTTTAATATGTGACACAAGTATGTCCCACTTTTGCTATACGTTTCTATATGGTGTAACTCAAGCATGTCCCACTTTTGTTATACGTTTCTATATTATGTGACTCAAGCATGTCCCAATTTTGTTATTCGTTTCTATATTATGTGACTCAAGCATGTTCCAATTTTGTTATACGTTTCTATATTATGTGACTCAAGCATGTCCCAATTTTGTTATTCGTTTCTATATTATGTGACTCAAGCATGTCCCACTTTTGTTATACGTTTCTATATTATGTGACTCAAGCATGTTCCAATTTTGTTATTCGTTTCTATATTATGTGACTCAAGCATGTTCCAATTTTGTTATACGTTTCTATATTATGTGACTGAAGCATGTCCCAATTTCGTTATACGTTTCTGTATCGTTAACTCAAGCATGTCCCACTTTTGTTATACGTTTATTTAACCTATGACTCAAGCATGTCCCACTTTTGCTATACGTTTATTAAACGTATAGCAAAAGTGGGACATGCTTGAGTCACATAATATAGAAACGTATAACAAAATTGGGACAGGCTTGAGTCACGTAATATAGAAACATATAGCAAAAGTCGAACTTGCTTGAGTGAGGTACACCATACATAAAAGTCATTTATATATGGTGTAACTCACTCAAGCAAGCCCCACTTTTGCTATACGTTTCTATGGTGTAACTCAAGCAAGTCCCACTTTTGCTATACGTTTCTATGGTGTAACTCAAGCAAGTCCCACTTTTGCTATACCTACGTTACTAGGTATATCGTGTAACTTAAGTAAGTTCCACTTTTGGTATACATTTCTACAACGTTTGTCTTCAGCACGTCCTACTTTTGTTATAGGTATGTTTCTATATTATGTGACTCAAGCATGTCCCACTTTTGTTGTACGTTTTCTTTGTCATGTAACTTAAGCATTTCCCAATTTTAAACCGACTTAAAAACGGAGGAGGTTTTCAAACCAACGCGTATAATTTTTTATGTACGCATAACTTTAAATTAGTTTAGTCGCAGAATTAGTCCTATATGAATATGAATTAGAAAAAAAAACGGTTTTGTTTTATGAATAACATTTCTATATCGTGCAACTCTGCTTGTGTTACGTCCAACTTTTGTTATAAGTTTCTATATCGTGTGACTCAAGTCTTAGTTTTGCAAGAATTCATCTAACAATTTTTAGAGTGCACGAAAGATTTGGAACTCGATTTCGGCAATTCAACTGACCAGCATACGTTGACCATTCCTGCCCCCGCGTCTCTAAGACAAACGGTCGCGAAGAGCGTAGTCACGCAATTTGTCGCGGGTCTTTTGATATTGGTGTTAACGCAAGCGATGAGTTGCGTTAGCGGCTGCGCAGTAACGGTGCCCTAGTTATTTCGGGTGCTGTCCTAGATTGGAACGAGGTCGCACCGCTGTTTTCATCATCTGCAGCGAGTTTTATTCGATGGGGCCGCGATGGGCTGTGCGACCTCGTTGATAGATACTGGCTTAGTTAGATAGTCACCTCGCCGCTTACTCGTTTTCGTGAACTCGTGATTTGATTCCAAACGACTCGGCTTGACAACGGAAATAGCAACGCCACGATACAATGGTTTAATTTTAACTCTTATGAGATGATCAATTCCTGTTTTTTATTTTAAAAGTCACCGGATCGAGGGTTTTTGGGTGAAAAGTGTGTCTTTCCAGAATCAAAATTCCATTGCAGCCTTAGCTTACCCAAATTAGCATCTTTTATGCTCTTATTAACCCCAGCGAGCACCTATTTCGTTTTATCTACCGTATCTTATTGATTACACGCAAATATTTAGTGTATATTCGTGGCCTAGATTTACAGATTAGATATTAAAGCCTACGTCTCAACAAAAGGCATCCAGTCGATAAAGTTTGTACAATTATCTTTATGCTTTATTTACGTTGACGAAGTATGCGTAAATTCTAAACGAGATCGTGTAGAATTTTCTGATTCTTATTCTCAATATTTCATGATATACAAGGGGTGGCTGCGAATCCCAGAGTCCAGCTGTAGCGACTATAGCGAGCGGAGCGGAACTCGAAGCCCGAAACAACGGAGAGACCCTGCGGAGAAGGGGAGGTGCTAAGCCGTTTGCTAAAGTAAGCCAAGGCCGGTGTGGGGGGGATAACGTTTACACGTGTGACCCAGATAGGAGGCGAGTACAGGCGGAAACTCACGAACTCGGCCGAACGCGGCACCGCACCACCGCTCGATACCCAATGATAGCGCAACAGTCTATATTCTGAACGAAGCTCCCCGCTCTATTCTAGACTAGCTCGCTCTATCTTGACGTAGGCACGGAATGCGCTTACGGCGAATTTATGCCTGGGTACGATCACAGTTTGTTACTCCACGTGGAGTTCGGCACGTGTCCACGAAGACGGTCACTGACCTGTTGAATGTCAGCTCTGTTGTACCTTCCGGTGTGCCTAGAACGATCGTCATCTAAACTATATGTGCTGTCATTTCTACATTAGGGCAACCTAGGCCTTACATTACATCACCATTAACAGGCATAGAACTCCCAAAGCGTAGTGGTTGCTGCGAACGAAGCGGTGTGCATCGATCGCGATTACATCACCACTCGCGTCCTTTCTCTGCGCGCGCAGCGTGGCCCCCTTCCCTTCCCCCTACCATTGCCGTGCCCCTCCCCCCCCCTTCTTGCGACGGTTGGCAGTTTGGCACTCCACGCCATGGATTTCCGCTACGAACGCGCTACCATTCGCTCTTTGGCCTCCGTCAGCATCGGTCGTTTACTAAACACTAACGGGTCCGGACCCAGTGGAAGTTAACATTCAAAAAGTTGAATTTCTAACAGGCGGTCGCTCTCTAGTATTTTATAACGGAAAAAATACATGAAGTGATAGAAAATTAAATTCGGAAGTGTCTAAAATTAATACTTACCTAAAGTTTTGGTAAAGTTTTCGTTTAACTTTTCGTTTTGAAATTCCGCGTTGATTAAGTAATGTAATACGATATTTAAAGAATATTAATTTTGAACATTATTTGATCTTGAAATTTGCGTTCGGATGCGGCAGTTAATTAAAATAGTCACATTTTCCTTGAGTATCGTCATGACTTGAGTCACGCTTCACGCGGACAATAGCTCAGCGACGCGACTACTCAACAAAAAGTTTCATTGCAGCCTGGACTTCTCAAAAAAGAAGAATTCAAGAGTGAAGATCTTCAAAATGTCTTCCGTGTCGGGGGGAGACTTGGACGCGACTTTGTCTATCAGTCAGTCTTTTTCTCTCTCCTATACGGTCGGCATACAGTCATCATTATCGTCGGTGTGTCGACCCTACTGCGGCGGATACCAACACCATTGATTCGTAGCCATGTACGCAGTGAGGTCGGAGATTACGCAAGCTGTTCCTATAATTCGGCTTCGAAATCTTCGTACTTTCTGTTAGAAACTCGGCCTCTTTCAGAAACTAAATTGTCGCTTGACTTGTATATTTTATAAATAAGTCATCGTGTAAACCGTTCCAATATGTAGGAAATTATTTTCGTGGCGCAATAATTTTGTTTGACTCATTGTGCCGACAAAATGACGAAATTGGAATAATCGAGGCAGCGCGCGGCGGCCGATGCTCGCGGCGGCGAAATTATTATTATTATCCGCGATTGAGCGGCCATGCCACACCTCAAACCAGCTGCCTAAAATTTCAACTCCTGCGCCGAAGACAACCCGAATATCAACCGATCACGAACTCGTTAATTTTCCTTTTTTGTCCACAGCAAGCTGCGCCAACCTCGGGCATCGCTGCTACGACGCAACGTCTTCATTTCGTCTTCATTTCGATTTGCCAAATGCGATTGTAGCTTGTTTATTTTATTTTTTTGATGCAATGCGATTTATTGATTAAATGAAATTCATGTGAAAATGTGACTTTGATTAATATTTTTTTGTACAGTTAAAAAAAACTTTACTCTAATAACAATGAAAGAAAGGAACATTCATCAAATTTATAGGTTATAACCACGAGATGGAGTGTGTGGCTTGCACCCCGACCCGCCCCTCTGCGCTGGCCAATAGCGTGTCACATCCTTGGCTTTTAAATTTTCGAGCCTCAACGAATTCCTGACGCAAAATCAACTTTAAAATAACACGCTTAGCGAGCTAGCACCTTTTCCATAACTAACCGAATCTGGGTACTCTAGAAACGTGCTACTCTAATAAACACGAAGCATCCTTAGAATCGTTACACAGCGTTATGTCTCATTCAATCGAATTTGAAAAACGTTTCAAGGATAATTCGCGTTTTATAGTAGCCGGTTATTTTAGAACTTAATTGATTTCTTAGAAACGTCATAGTTACATACAAATCTATGCTCTTTTATTTTTTTAATAATCTTAATATAACACTACAATTTGTACAGGTAAATAAACAAATACTTACAAATGAAACAATTGGGCTATATAAAGACTGTTGCAAAACTATCTAAACATAGCTCAACTGATCCAAATCACTACCAAGTATCCTTATGATGCTGGTTGCATTACATTATAAATAGATTGAAATATACTACCAGTAATAGATTTAAGATTTAAAAATAATTTGCATTACAGCGAACTGGCAAGTTTAATTTCTCAAATTTGTAGATATATAGTTTACTGGATTAGAATGAAGAAAACAACATCCTGAGCTTTTTAGGGTTCCGTAGCCAAATGGCAAAAACGGAACCGTTATGGATTCGTCATGTCTGTCTGTCTCTGTCTGTCCGTCCGTATGTCACAGCCACATTTTTCCGAAACTATAAGAGCTATGCTGTTGAAACTTGGTAGTAGATGTATTCTATGAAACGCATTAAGATTTTCACACAAAAACATTATTAAAAAAAATGGGTTTCCCACTGAAACTCAAAATTGCTTTTCTGTGAAAGCGTTCGTCCGGGGAAGTAATACCTCCTTACCTATTTCTGCCACAAAGCAGTAGTGCTCGCATTGCTATTTGTTCCGGTTTGAAGGGTGCCGGTGCCGGTGAAATTACAGGCACATGAGTATTTTCTTCTTTATGTCTCAGGGTGGCGGGCGCAGTGCAATGCCACACAGGTTGCGTCCTACGTGGACGTGACCTATGTGGTAATGCGTTGTTAAAGGCAGAGGTTACCGCTGCTATCCATCTGGGCCATCTGCTAGTTCCGTCATACACGTAGTTAAAAAAAGAAGGTACTACCACCATACTACATAGCAAGAACCATCTCACAAATAATATAATCTTTCATACAAAATAATAAATTCGAGCGAGATTTACACCCGAGGTAAATTATTTCGAATTTGTCAGCGCCCTTTTCGGGTTTCAGCTACTTCTTCCAACAAACTTCACCAAGCCATTAAAAAGTTTTTCCTTTGTTTGTGTCACAACATCTTACCATTCCTAATTTCAGAATTGTGAGGTTTCTGGAAACCTTAAAGGTTTTTATTTTGCGCAATCTATACAAATATTTGTAATTCATGAGTTAGAAGCTAATTTTTTACGGCGCTTTTAACACAGACTTTTAAATCTGGTATGAAATTTGAAGCTTACGCCTTTAGCCGTTCCGGAGAAAACGGTTCTTGACAGAAAGAAACACAGAAAGACGTACAACTTAGCAACTTGCTCGATGACGTATAACAAAGTGATCCAATAACGGATCAATTAGTACCTTTAAAGGTACGGAACCCAATGAAAGTACCTGGGTTTAATGGGTGCTTCAATTTGATTGAAGCACCCGCTCCGCTAAAATAAAAGATAAATAGAATTGAATTGTACATCCTCAGAAGATCTGAACATTCACTCATCAGAGTTGGGGTGTGGAACACCATCTTAACGTCTACACGCATTGTAATGGCCGAGACACAATAACGAAAAACTATGTTATCCTTCTAACTACCCACCCGGGATTGTACTAAGAAGACGATCTTTGTTCCAGGCTCAAGATCACGTTTTTTTTTTAAATATAGACGACTTGATGAGTAGTGCCGCCGTGAGTCAAGCCTCGCAAAACATTCAAATAGAGCTTCAACAAACATTCCAGACTTATTCCTAGTAACAAAAACATTCGTGAAATCTAAACCGCTGTTATTCGGACTACAACTAATTAAACTGTTGTATATAACCCATACCGGATGTCAGCTATTGAGCGGGAAAATGTTTGTGGTATAGTGGCAGAACTTTTAAACAACAATATCCATGACTTAACCTCCGTACCGTGTTGCTCGATGGCTGATGCCTACAGCTCGTTCACCGTAAGATGGTTCCTGTAAATACTCCATGGCAGGTGCCAACTTACGGTGAACGGTCTGTATAATATGCTCAATAACTAAATAGTTACTGTGAGTATATAAATAAATATAGTAAATAAATATTTAAAAAGCGTAAGCAACTTACAAAGTGCGGTGGGGACGCTGATAAAAAATAAGCGTAACTTACTTGGGTAAGGGTGCTGGAATCGCTTATCACTAGTAGTTCCTGTTTGTCCCCGAGGCTGTCCCTGTTCAGGGACAGCATAAGTGAACAGGGTTCGCATTGAAAGAAAATAAAAAAAAACCGGGTCATTGACCGCACTACGACATCAAATATATTTATTAAACAGTCACATATTGTGCAGAAACCAAATGTTTCTTTTCCAAATGTCCTAATGGTCTCCTAATTATTTACTTTTACGAGTATCTAAAACATACACATATTTGAAACCTCCCAAACAAAAAATCTATTGTCATAGATATCATTGTCACAGATTTTTTGACAGTTATTCGGTCAGATAAATTAAAATTAAATTTGATTAAATAACGCTGGACTGTTCACACAAAATCATCTAGCCCCAAGCTAAGCAGAGCTTGTATTATGGATACTAGATAACTGATATACAACAAACCTCATTGCAATGCCATATATTTTGGTCGAAGGCCATATGGGCATTTTTTTACTAGAGTTTTCCACGAGTTTCCACACGAATTTGACGTTCCAAATTCAAATCACTTTATTCCCTAGGGAGTTTCATACAATTTTATATCCCTCAAGAGATAATGCTTTACTTTACGTTGAGGTTGCATGATATATTATAATTGAACATTGTCGAGTAATGTGAAAAAGACATAAACGCGGCCGTCGTAGAGGCTCTACGAAACATGCTTCATCTAGTCTGGGCACTTCAGCATTAGACTTTTTATTTATTTGATTTGAATGACGGAACAAGCAGATGACCACCTGATGCTAAGCAGCAACCACTGGCTATAATAATGTATACGTAGCGTGGGGCGCCCTCTGGCTAGGTTGAGCGATGACCTACGAGAGGCGGAGGCGGGCAGAAAGTGGATGAGAAGAGCCGAACACCGGGCTCAGTGGTGCGTATTGGGAGAAGCTTTTGTCCAGCAGTGGACTAGTGTGGGCTGATGATAATAATTTATTACATATAATGGTAATATATATTATAATTGTCACATGCACCTAGGACGCGCCCTACGGGGCATTGCACTCCGCCCTGAAACATAAAGATCAAAGTCTCATGTGCATATAGTTTCACCGGCACCCATACTCTTAAAACCGGAACACAGGAATGCGAGCACTACTGCTTTTCGACAGAAATAGGTGTATGATGTTACTACACCGGACGAAATTTTCACAGCAAAATGTTATAAAAAAACAAAGTCTTACTGTTTTCAGTGTTCCAAAACTGAGGAAAGGAACACTTATGGACGCACATCGTTGTCAAACACGTACAATGTAGGGCTCTGAAGCTAATTACTCTATACACTTATGGACGCACATCGTTGTCAAACACGTACAATGTAGGGCTCTGAAGCTAATTACTCTATACACTTATGGACGCACATCGTTGTCAAACACGTACAATGTAGGGCTCTGAAGCTAATTACTCTATACACTTATGGACGCACATCGTTGTCAAACACGTACAATGTAGGGCTCTGAAGCTAATTACTCTATACACTTATGGACGCACATCGTTGTCAAACACGTACAATGTAGGGCTCTGAAGCTAATTACTCTATACACGACTAGTGTCAAACACGTACAATGTAGGGCTCTGAAGCTAATTACTCTATACACGACTAGTGTCAAACACGTACAATGTAGGGCTCTGAAGCTAATTACTCTATACACGACTAGTGTCAAACACGTACAATGTAGGGCTCTGAAGCTAATTACTCTATACACGACTAGTGTCAAACACGTACAATGTAGGGCTCTGAAGCTAATTACTCTATACACGACTAGTGTCAAACACGTACAATGTAGGGCTCTGAAGCTAATTACTCTATACACGACTAGTGTCAAACACGTACAATGTAGGGCTCTGAAGCTAATTACTCTATACACGACTAGTGTCAAACACGTACAATGTAGGGCTCTGAAGCTAATTACTCTATACACGACTAGTGTCAAACACGTACAATGTAGGGCTCTGAAGCTAATTACTCTATACACGACTAGTGTCAAACACGTACAATGTAGGGCTCTGAAGCTAATTACTCTATACACGACTAGTGTCAAACACGTACAATGTAGGGCTCTGAAGCTAATTACTCTATACACGACTAGTGTCAAACACGTACAATGTAGGGCTCTGAAGCTAATTACTCTATACACGACTAGTGTCAAACACGTACAATGTAGGGCTCTGAAGCTAATTACTCTATACACGACTAGTGTCAAACACGTACAATGTAGGGCTCTGAAGCTAATTACTCTATACACGACTAGATGTCGCCACAGAAAAATAAAATGCGCTATCAGTTGTCATTTCTTGTAATTGTCTTTCAAAAGCAAAGTTTGCGAGCTGGTGATCTTGGAATAGAAACGGCTGCAACAATTTCCACCAAACATAGCTAAAAACCATCTCACAAACACCATCTTTCATATAAAGAAAACCGTTTCAAAATGGGTCCAAACTTTTTTGAGATAAATGGGAAAATTCGAGAAAATTCGAAACACATAATCTCTCACCCTAAACGCATATACCCGCTCTGATTCGTCGGCGGTAAAAAACTTTCAGAAAAATCGGTGGTAAAATATGCGTGTTAGGTCTCTTAGTTTTCGCAAAATCAGGTTTCACTATCTCAAAATGTGTTGGTGAGCTGTGATGAGAGAAAAACCCAATTGAATTGAATTTCGCTCCTCAAGCGTAACGTTACTCCTTCATTGTTTTTACCTATATACATTTATGTATATTGTACACCCTAGCTAGATAGACAAACTTGTACATAGACTGGTAAACTAAAAAAAAAAACGCTTATAGTAAACTCGATATAATCATAACTGTTCACGCATATTTGGACAGCGGTATCTGAGAGCGTTCACTAATAACAAAAATATTTCGCGAATCGTCCATCCTATTTCTACTCATTAGAAGGTTCTATCCATCTCGTTCAGACGCATTTCACCTCCAAAAGCAATGTGGTTCCAGACAGGGACCGACTTGTTGGACAGGTTTCTAAAAATAGCGGAAACCGCGATTTTGGCGAATTGCCTCCGAGACGGTCAAATTATTTGATATCGTCATATCATTTGAACTCGTTTCAATCTATAATTGCTTAGTGACGAGATGTAGAAATATTTATTTATTTTATTTTATTTTACAAATTTAAGGAAAACTTACAGCTATGAATTTACAAAAAGGTCTTTGCTTAACATAGCATGTATGATACATACATGATATGGTACTGACGGCTACTTAAAAGTTCCCACATATATTTACTAAAAAAAACTTAGGTATAAATCAATAGACGACGAATAAGGAAATACCTACACACAAAAAGATAAATACACAAAAAAAAAAAAGAAAAAAAAAGGTCACTAAAACAAACAATCTATCCAATACACACGTAATAGGCTTCTTAGAAAAATATAACCCATAGATTAATCTTAGTTTAGTCGCTGTCCAAAAAGAATTTACCATTAAGAATACGCTTTAACTTATACACTGATGTATTAAAGATATCTATATCGACGTATTCTTTTGCCAATGAATTAAATGAATTACTTGCTCTTATAATAAATGCGTTCTGCCTATAGTTAGTATTAACGCGCGGTACGTACAACGATTTCGGGTTTCTCAAAGCTCTGCTGCTTGTGCGCAATCCCACTAGCTGTAGTAACTCAGGACAGTCCACTTTGCCATTCGCTATGTTGAAAAGGAATGCTAGGTCGGATATATTCCTCCTTTCATAGAGGGGCAGAAAATGAAATTTCCGACATCTAGTTAAGTAGTCGGGAAGGTAGATTTTGGCACGATATTGAAGATATCGTAAAAATCTCTTTTGAATGCCTTCCAACCGCGACCTATAGACATCGTAACATGGGTTCCATACTTGACAGGCGTATTCCAAAAGACTGCGTACGAACGAACAGTACAATATTTTAATTATCTTTATGTCCGAAAACTCAGCTGACATACGAATAACGAAACCAAGCGCTCTGGATGCTCTTTTTATTATGTTTTCAATATGAGTATCAAAAAGTAATTTGCTATCAAAGGAGACACCTAAGTCTCGGATGGTATCTACTCGTGAAAGAGGCGTGTCGAGTAGAGTATAGTCAAATTTAATAGTGTTGAATTTACGAGTAAAAGAGCAAACAAAGCACTTGGCGACATTAATACCTAGTTTATTTTGAGTACAGTAGTCCTGAAATCTCGTCAGGTCGTCTTGCAAACGATATGCATCAGTAAGAGACTGTATTTTAAGAAGGATTTTCATGTCATCAGCATAAAGTATTATTTTCGAGTATAAGAAGCAGAACGAGATGTCGTTAATCGATATATCAAAAAGCAGAGGGCCTAATAAGGACCCTTGCGGGACTCCTGAGGGAATAAACATGGGTGATGAGGAATATCCACTTAAAACAACTATCTGGCACCTATTAAAAACATAAGATGTGAACCATCTGAAGAGGTTGCCTCTAATACCTATTTGTTGAAGCTTTCTCAGTAGGACTACGTGATCAATGCGATCAAAGCACTTGGAATAATCCGTGTATATAACGTCCACCTGCGAAGGCTCGGCCATGTTCTTAGATAAGTACTCAGAACAAATGAGAAGATTTGATGTAGTAGACCTGCCTCTCAGAAAGCCATGTTGCTGCGGCATGAGATCGTGCCGTAATGCACGATATTAGTATTACTTATTCTAATGATATCAAAAGGAAACAGGCTTGCGCAAAGCTTAGTTGCGTCCGGGATCGCAAAATATGAGTATTACTTATTCTCCTGATATCAAAAGGAAACAGGCTTGCGCAAAGCTAAGTTGCGTCCGGGATCGCAAAATATGAGTATTACTTATTCTCCTGATATCTAAAGGAAACAGGCTTGCGCAAAGCTTAGTTGCGTCCGGGATCGCAAAATATGAGTATTACTTATTCTCCTGATATCAAAAGGAAACAGGCTTGCGCAAAGCTTAGTTGCGTCCGGGATCGCAAAATATGAGTATTACTTATTCTCCTGATATCAAAAGGAAACAGGCTTGCGCAAAGCTTAGTTGCGTCCGGGATCGCAAAATATGAGTATTACTTATTCTCCTGATATCAAAAGGAAACAGGCTTGCGCAAAGCTTAGTTGCGTCCGGGATCGCAAAATATGAGTATTACTTATTCTCCTGATATCAAAAGGAAACAGGCTTGCGCAAAGCTTAGTTGCGTCCGGGATCGCAAAATATGAGTATTACTTATTCTCCTGATATCAAAAGGAAACAGGCTTGCGCAAAGTTTAGTAGCATCCGGGATCGCAAAATATGAGTATTACTTATTCTCCTGATATCAAAAGGAAACAAGCTTGCGCAAAGCTTAATAGCGTCCGGGATCGCAAAATATGAGTATTACTTATTCTCCTGATATCAAAAGGAAACAGGCTTGCGCAAAGCTTAGTTGCGTCCGGGATCGCAAAATATGAGTATTACTTATTCTCCTGATATCAAAAGGAAACAGGCTTGCGCAAAGCTTAATAGCGTCCGGGATCGCAAAATATGAGTATTACTTATTCTCCTGATATCAAAAGGAAACAGGCTTGCGCAAAGCTTAGTTGCGTCCGGGATCGCAAAATATGAGTATTACTTATTCTCCTGATATCAAAAGGAAACAGGCTTGCGCAAAGCTTAGTTGCGTCCGGGATCGCAAAATATGAGTATTACTTATTCTCCTGATATCAAAAGGAAACAGGCTTGCGCAAAGCTTAGTTGCGTCCGGGATCGCAAAATATGAGTATTACTTATTCTCCTGATATCAAAAGGAAACAGGCTTGCGCAAAGCTTAGTTGCGTCCGGGATCGCAAAATATGAGTATTACTTATTCTCCTGATATCAAAAGGAAACAGGCTTGCGCAAAGCTTAATAGCGTCCGGGATCGCAAAATATGAGTATTACTTATTCTCCTGATATCAAAAGGAAACAGGCTTGCGCAAAGCTTAGTTGCGTCCGGGATCGCAAAATATGAGTATTACTTATTCTCCTGATATCAAAAGGAAACAGGCTTGCGCAAAGCTTAGTTGCGTCCGGGATCGCAAAATATGAGTATTACTTATTCTCCTGATATCAAAAGGAAACAGGCTTGCGCAAAGCTTAATAGCGTCCGGGATCGCAAAATATGAGTATTACTTATTCTCCTGATATCAAAAGGAAACAGGCTTGCGCAAAGCTTAGTTGCGTCCGGGATCGCAAAATATGAGTATTACTTATTCTCCTGATATCAAAAGGAAACAGGCTTGCGCAAAGCTTAGTAGCATACGGATCGCAAAATATGAGTATTACTTATTCTCCTGATATCAAAAGGAAACAGGCTTGCACAAAGCTTAGTTGCGTCCGGGATCGCAAAATATGAGTATTACTTATTCTCCTGATATCAAAAGGAAACAGGCTTGCGCAAAGCTTAGTAGCATACGGGATCGCAAAATATGAGTATTACTTATTCTCCTGATATCAAAAGGAAACAGGCTTGCGCAAAGCTTAGTTGCGTCCGGGATCGCAAAATATGAGTATTACTTATTCTCCTGATATCAAAAGGAAACAGGCTTGCGCAAAGCTTAGTAGCATACGGGATCGCAAAATATCTCAAATCAATCAATTATTTTGCTTTTGATCTCAATCAAATGATGCATCACACCTCCGACCAAATTTACTTTGGTCGAAGAATCACGCAACAGAAATATATGTTTTCATCAAACATGCTTCAATACCGCTACTGTTTAATAAACATGACTTACTAAGCCGTTCTTTTAATATGATTCCCAACCACGATAGTTTCAATTCTATGACTAACTAATGTCGTAGACGATCAAATTGGTTGAATCAAATCAAAATCTACGTTTTCTAATCTAACAGTTTGACCGTCTGTGGAGGGGTTCTTTTGTCCGACACGGAATAATTGTCGTTGGTTTGATTGGTTGGCTGCTTCGTGCTCAAATACTTCATTAAAAACTTGAAGTCAAGGTTTATGTACCTAGTATAGCTTGTTTGAATATTTGGCCACGTACTAAGTGGTAAGTCTAAATCCTCAGTCTAAGTCCTCGCACGCACGAAAAGGCAGTTTTTATTGAATATCTCGTAAAATAAAGATAATTTTACTAAACCCTCTTCAGTAAACCCTCGGCTTTTTTGTATTTATTTGATTTATCTATTTTTGACACATTTATATGCACCATTTTCATAAACAATCGAATCTAACCAAAAAATAGAGGTATATAACTTAGAGTTTTTTTCTATCGAGTAAATATTGCCCTAATAATAATGTAGTATCCATGCATATTTGTAATTTGAATAATGTGCTTGATTTAGTCAGTTAAAAATCAAATCTAAAATTAGTAATGTTGCAGCATGCTGCCTCCTTCCATCGACACCATAGGTTCGTCGAGTAGGTAGGCAGTAGGAGGCCGTTCTTCACTGGGTATTCAAAAGTCAAAAAAAGTCAAAAAGTATTTTATTCATTGAAAACACAAGGATCATTTCGAATAAATTTACATTTACTCCTGTTCCAACGCAACCAGACCTAGAAGAATCAGGAAACAAACACGGTCTGTTTTTTTTGATGATCCTTTTTACTACCAAGTGGGGAGCGCCTGTGTGGTGCCTCGAGAACAAGTGGAAGCTGATTCATAGAAAAAATATAAACTAACTTTAAAACCTTAGGTACCTAGGCAGTCAAAATTAATATGCTAGAGAGAATCAGCCAAAGTTCATAAGGCAGCACACTCTACGCTTGATATACTCATAAACAACACATCAATAATAAATTATGTGTAGGTACAGAAATTGCAAATTGACAAATTAGGTGTCGAGGGGCGGAGCGACATCAGGCCACGCGGCTTTATCATTAATATAGTCAATTTTTCTTTATGTAGCATTTAAATCTTCGAATCGAAAGTTTAGAAGCACTTTCTGGAAGTTTTAAACCGAACAGAATTCCCCATAAAAGAACCACTTACTTTTTTTAATCTAAATTTGGGAATACTCAGTTTATTTTTATTTCTCGTGTTCAAACAATGCACTTCACTTTTTTTCATAAACCTATCTAAGTGTTTATGTGTATATAATAAGGTTTCGTAGATGTATTGCGATATTACAGTGAGAATGTTAATTTCCTTAAAACGCTCCCGCAAGGAGTCACGTGGCTTCATTTTATAAATGGCACGTATTGCCCGTTTTTGTAAAAGAAATATTGCTTGGATGTCTGCTGCTTTCCCGCACAGTATGATGCCATATGACATAACACTATGGAAGTAGCCAAAATAAACTAGCCTAGCTGTAGCTTCATCAGTAAGCTGCCTTATCGTACGAACTGCATATGCAGCGGAACTAAGTCTACCCACAAGTGCCTCAATTTGTGGTCCCCACTGCAAACTTGCATCAATATTAAGTCCTAAGAAAACAGTAGAGTTTAAAAGATTGAGTGTCTCACCATTTACTTTAATATTAGTTGATAGATAGATAGATAAAACGTTTATTTGCATCTCCAATCACACACGTACATTCAAAACAAATAAAAGACAGTGCACTAAAAACTAGATAATACAACCATCGTTACACAAAAACAAAGCAATGCACTAAATTAAAAACCATATAAAAACTATAACTAAAAGTACGTGTGTGCAGCATCACAAATGGGTCATAGCTCAGCGAATTAACTTGCTCAAAGAGCAAACACTGATTTTCAGCTAGTACCCTCAAGGTGACAAGTCGAGACGAGCGCCATACATTGACCTACATTTCAGTGTGGGAACTCCTCCGATAACACCAGTCTCAAAAGAGTCCGGGTACCAGAGGAGGCCCAAGTACGAGAGTAGGGTGTTATTATTTATTCAGCCCTAATTAGCGTCTAAAGCACAGTTAATAAAAATTACTGAGAGGGTGTATCTATGCGAATCAGTAAGTGGAAGGGTGTATTTGAATGTGCGAATAAGAAGATATGTGAATGAGAAGATAAGTAAGAGTGGTTGTATGCTGCAAGTGTTACGAGAACCATTCGATCTGTAGCTAACCTACCTTTGGCAAACAAAGTGTTTAGGAATTCCTAGTTTTTGGTTTTCTAAAAGATAAGTTTTGAATTTTATTTTAAAAGTGAATTTTGAACAGGAATTTCTAATGGGTGGGGGAATGTTATTCCAACACTTCGTTGCCAAATATCGGAAACTACCTCTAAATGCCGCGGTTTTATGACTGTGATAAAGAATAGCTGACCTTATGGATCTCAGTTGTTTTTTGGAGTTTAGATTCGTAAACTTAATTTTCGCATGCAAGTACTCAGGTTTTTTGAACTTAATCACATCAAAGATAAGCCCTGATAAATGCAGCTCTCTACGCGAGTATATATTGAGCAAAGACGCATTGTTTAAGAACGGAGTAATATGACTTCTGGGAGGGACATCAAAACAGAACCGACAACATGCATTTTGCACGCGCTGTACCAACCGCTGACTCTTACTGAGTAACCGCGGTCCATAAACAACATCTCCGTAGCTAAGCCTGGATAAAATTAACGACTCACAGAGAGTGATACGCGATGGTTCCGACAGTTGGTTCCGGATTTGATACAAAACCTTGAGACGAAAAAAACAGTTTTTAACCATACAAAGCACATGGTTTTCAAACCTCAAATGGCTATCTAAGATTATGCCAAGGTTCCTAGCCTCATCAACACGGATCACTGGTTCACCATGTATCTTGATATCCAAGTCAGCACGAACTTTATTAATTTGCCCCTTGGTACCCATGACCATATACTTTGACTTTGTAGGGTTTAAGACAAGAGCATTTCGTATAGACTAATCAGCAATTTTATCTAAATCCTCATTAAGCCGTGATACAGCTTGCGGTAAACAATGAGGAGAATCAGACAAGTACACTTGCACATCGTCAGCGTAGCAGTGGTACCTACAATGGCTGATAAACTTGGTGAGATCAGCACTGTAAATAATGAAAAGAAGCGGACCAAGTATCGAGCCCTGAGGGACACCACGATTGAGGAGTCTCGTATGAGAACAAAAAATAGACCCATCACCTTTTACTAGGTTAACTGACTGAAATCGGTTGCTCAGATAACTACTGAACCACATGACTGCTTTTTTGTCTAGGCCGTAATAGGATAGTTTGGAGAGCATGATAGTTGGGTAATGTTTTACATTTGGCAAAGTGAATTTAATGCATTTAGTTTTTTTTAGCATTAAGCAACTAATTATTTACAGTGAACCAATCAAGAACTCGCGATAGTGATTCATTTACATCATCGTAATTAGCTTTTGACCTTTGAAATTAAAGACGTATCGTCAGCAAATAAAACTATATCACATATGTCTTTTACATAAAAAGGGAGATCGTTAATGTATACTAAAAATAGAAAAGGGCCTAGTATTGAACCCTGGGGCACTCCCATGACAATAGACGATCCTGAAGACCTTGCACCGCCAACGTCAACTTTTTTTATATTCCAGTTCGTGGTCACCAGTCGAGAACTTTATCCCAAGAGGTTGTCAGTTCTGTGAGATATATTGCCACTTGAACTTGCTAATGAGCTATATCGATGACATTGGTTCTACTGCGGATCACGGCGGTTTTGAATTATGTAGGAATTTTACACGACAATAAGGCGTGGATACCTGTGATATGTAGTGCATTCAAACCTTATTTTCTCCAGGACCTTTATAAAAAAATCTACAAAAAATATATATGATAATTTAGATCATATAAAGCATGTCCTCTTGGTTTCAAAAGTTAGAAAAATAACATAAAAAGTATGAAATAAATTTTGCAAGCCTCTGTTTTTGTAGTTACAACCATTTTTCTCCTAAACTATCAATCATAAGATGTTTTTATTGCCTTCAGTATATTAAATAACACAACAACGAGGGAACCCGGTATTTATTTTTGAAAATTAATTTCCTAATGATTTATAAATTAAAAAAACGTGATATTCGCTCACTTTTCGTTTCGTGGGCGCTATTCTGTCACTTACTAATTTATCTGAACTTAATTACAGCTCGATCCCCGTAAGATGGCACCTGTAAATACTCCATGGAAGGTGCCAACTTACGGTGAACAGTCCGGCTCGTTCCCCGTAAGATGGCACCTGTAAATACTCCATGGAAGGTGCCAACTTACGGTGAACAGTCTGGCTCGTTCCCCGTAAGATGGCACCTGTAAATACTCCATGGAAGGTGCCAACTTACGGTGAACAGTCCGGCTCGTTCCCCGTAAGATGGCACCTGTAAATACTCTATGGAAGGTGCCAACTTACGGTGAACGGTCTGTAGTTAGATCGTGACAGAATTTGACGGCGACGCGGCAACGGTCGCGGGGTAAATTGAACCTAACCCGCGGGAAGACGGTCGATGGAGGTGGCACAGGACCTTGGCATTCTATGTAATTATGCTATGGGCGTAATATTTAGTATTGAACGTCTTACGTTTTGGTTGGGGAGGGGGTCATTCCGAAAAATCATCAGAAGAAAGTTATGAATTTTCGTCGTCTTATACGGCTGGTAATTCGAAAAATAATACTTATAACGCCTGAAAGATACTTTTACAGACAAAGAAATACGTTGCAATGAATAATATTTATATGTCGTCATACCCTCTGGAAGATCGAGGTGCGGTCGCCGCTATTCGATGCAGCAACCAAACTGAGGAGTTCCTGTTTGATCCATTGAGATTGATCCATTGTCCTGTTCAATCCATTATAACTATAATTTTGTTCCTGATTGATCCATTCTCCAATGGATAATTTTAAAATGATTATTTTAATTAGTATATTGTTCCTGTTGGATCCATTAAGGATTTTTCATAGAAGTTTGGTACAGTCAAGCGACAAATATCTACCTGTATACATTATTATTAAGAATTTAAACAAAAAAAAAACATTGATTTATGATTCATTGATTTTTCATATATACATTTTCATAGATATATCATTCGAGATTTTCATTTTGTAACTAATGAAACTAGCTCATACAGAAAAGTATTGCAAATATTTTTCCACTGAAATAAATAGCAACTTATATAAATATATAGCGACGCTTGGAAAATAAAATGTCAAGACCGAAACCAAGGAAGAGCATAGTAATAAGGCACAATACCTACATTAAATACATTCCTATAGACACACGCCTTATTCCCCGAAGGGGTAGGCACAGCCTCAATGGGCCTCTCACAATGGGTTGCACCGTGGAATATAGACGTGACAAGTGGTGAGCTCATCGCCGCCATTGCTTCCCATGATTGACTCTGCTAACGCTTTTTTCCAGTAATAACACATTCCATAATAAGCTAGCAGCCAGGACAACTCTTATACCCACGAATCTTATCAACAAGTCCGGATAATCCCTTAGTCGGCTTTCACGACATCCACGGGAGGAGACGGAGGGGTATATTGTTAGGCCGGACACACCACGGCATAATCACATTCGAAAACCACTCTCGGGTACGAATAAGTGAAATTACAGATACATGAGACTTTTCATCATTGTCTCAGGGTGGCGGGCGCAGTGCAAATGTGCAATGCCACATAGGGCGCGTCCTAGGCGGACCTGTCCTATAGGGAGAGGTTACCGCTTAACATCAGGTGGGCCATCTGCTGGTTTCGTCATTAAAAAAGGTAGTTAAAAAAAATTGGTAATGCTACTATCGTTTAAAGAGGGAAGAAGCCTAAGAAAACCAAAACCAGCTCGTCTAAGGTTGACAGCTTAGAGCATTGCACGCCTCCGTACTGGAGGTTGACAGACATGTTCAGCGCCGAATTATAAATAAAATGAACGTCTTCAAGTTGCAGAATCTACCTCCAGACGCTTCTTACAGACTCGAATGTTATATACAGGACGTCCCAAGACTATGCGACATGAAGCGAGTACCTTAAATATTGTAGATAGGATGTTTTGCTGAAAGGAGACTTTATTTTATTTTTAAAACTTAATACTAACTAACAATACCGCATTCAAAGATTTTCGAAAAATTACTTGCTTCGTCTGGGAATCGAATTTGCTTAAATCAGAAAAAAAACATGCCGTTTTTTTTTTTTTTTTTTTTTTTTTTTTTTTTATGCCGTTTTTTTTTTTTTTTTTGATGCTAATCGAAAGAATGGATAAAAAAACCTCTTAGGTAACATAGTATCTTATAACAAAAGAATAATGTAAAATGTTAGATTTCAATAAATGTTCGGTTCGGTTCCCAGACGAAGCAATTTGTAATTTTTAGATAATCTTGACTTAGTTTTAAAATAAAATTATGTCTTCTTTCAGCAAAATATCCTTTCTGCAATATATAAGGTACTTTCCCTCAATGTCGCATAGTCTTGGGACGCCCTGTGTATGTGTATGTATATGTCGTATGACAACCAATACCACAGAATAATTAATAGTACAAGCCAATACTGACATTGGGGGCAATATGAGCCCATCTATGTCGACGAGTTCGTGGCTCGTCGTCTCGTCGGGATCCTACGTCTCGCAGCCGCTAAACACTTTTTGAATATGTTTGTGGACAAGGAAAACGAATTTGGAGTTTCCTGTGACGTGTGTGTCTGCGACTTTGGTTCTATAATGATTCGATGAATTCGAACAATATATGCAACACCGATAACTATCAATGTTGTTCAACTTAAACTTGTACCAGCAATCGGCTGTCTTTACCGCATATCATGCATATGTGTCCTCCATCCTTCGATATGGAATATTTTTTTGGGGAAACAATACTGTTAGGTTTATGGTGTTTATAGCCCAAAAACTTTCACTAATAATATTCGTTCGGCCAAAAACAAGTATCACGTATTCCCGATACATTGAGATTAGAGATTACTTCTACCGACCTTGATTTTTACGAGTACAAGCTTTTATTTAACTTGCAATGTATGTTTGTCCAGGTGGAATCCGGGTGGAATCTTGTAACTGAGCTGACATTTGGCATACCTGTCAAGTTCCGATGACAATACAATATGATGGTGACAGCGAGCTGATCTGATGATGGAGACGGAAGGTGGACAACGGAACTACTCGATGGATAACTAGTAGACTAGCCGTGAATCGGCTCATTTTGATCAGCACTCGGTTACGATCACTAATTTTATAAAAGCTTGTATTGAAAAACATATTTTTCACAAATAACTTATTACTGCTATGCTGCTGGCCTGGCCGCAGCAATGGACGTCTTCTAGTTGATGATAATAACTTATTACTGCTATGCTGCTGGCCTGGCCGCAGCAATGGACGTCTTCTAGTTGATGATAATAACTTATTACTGCTATGCTGCTGGCCTGGCCGCAGCAATGGACGTCTTCTAGTTGATGATAATAACTTATTACTGCTATGCTGCTGGCCTGGCCGCAGCAATGGACGTCTTCTAGTTGATGATAATAACTTATTACTGCTATGCTGCTGGCCTGGCCGCAGCAATGGACGTCTTCTAGTTGATGATAATAACTTATTACTGCTATGCTGCTGGCCTGGCTGCAGCAATGGACGTCTTCTAGTTGATGATAATAACTTATTACTGCTATGCTGCTGGCCTGGCCGCAGCAATGGACGTCTTCTAGTTGATGATAATAACTTATTACTGCTATGCTGCTGGCCTGGCCGCAGCAATGGACGTCTTCTAGTTGATGATAATAACTAATTACTGCTATGCTGCTGGCCTGGCCGCAACAATGGACGTCTTCTAGTTGATGATAATAACTTATTACTGCTATGCTGCTGGCCTGGCCGCAGCAATGGACGTCTTCTAGTTGATGATAATAACTTATTACTGCTATGCTGCTGGCCTGGCCGCAGCAATGGACGTCTTCTAGTTGATGATAATAACTAATTACTGCTATGCTGCTGGCCTGGCCGCAGCAATGGACGTCTTCTAGTTGATGATAATAACTTATTACTGCTATGCTGCTGGCCTGGCCGCAGCAATGGACGTCTTCTAGTTGATGATAATAACAAAAACATATTTTTCACAAATAACTTATTACTGCTATGCTGCTGGCCTGGCCGCAGCAATGGACGTCTTCTAGTTGATGATAATAACTTATTACTGCTATGCTGCTGGCCTGGCCGCAACAATGGACGTCTTCTAGTTGATGATAATAACAAAAACCTACTGAATTCATAAAATTACTCTTAAATTAATTTAAAATTAATCTTAAATTCTCTTTAATTAATTTTTGACAACCTCTGTGGCGCGGCGGGCGACGGTTGGCCTGCGACGCAGGAGGTTGCGGGTTCGATTTCCGCCTCGGAACAAATATTTGTGCGATCGCAGAAATTTGTTCAGGGTGTTCTGGGTATTTTCTATGTATAATAAAAATATCTATCTATGTAATATATTGTATTAAGTATATCAGTTATCTAGTACCCATAACACAATCTCTGCTTAGCTTGGGGCTAGATAATGTTGTGTGAACTGTCCAGCATTATTTATTTATTTATTTATTTAATTCTCCATCAGTTTCCAGCACCAGGAACAGTGATTGCCTAAAGTTGAAAACAAACAATTCCGTTATGAAAGGCAATCTTAACGGTTACTTTCTAAATCACATTAGGAACGTAGGTACCTAGTTTGTTCGAAAGTGAGATTACTTCGTATCTAAGTACCAAACCAAAACGAATTCCTCGCTCAGTCGCTAGCAATACACAACACTATGATTCCTTCATGCTGAATTGGCATCGATAAGCCTGTGTGATTGTGTATTACCTACGTTTGTGGCATTATTAAGTTTCTATTATTATTATTATTAGCTCTAGTTCTAGTCAACTTATTGGAGATTTGTATGACTAATGTCGAAAAAGACGACCTCTGTGGCACGGCGCCGAAGGTACGCCTGCGACGCAGGAGGTTGCGGGTTCGATTCGATTTTTAATTATGTATTCTCTATGTATAATATAAAATATCTATCTATGTAATGTATTGTATTAAGTACTTATATCAGTTATACCATAACACATGTTATACATAATACAGTTACCAATAACACAAGCTCTGCTTAGCTTGGGGCTAGATAATGTTGTGTTACTGTCCAGCATTATTTTTATATATATTTATTTTATGATGTTTTATTCCAATATAACAATTGAGTGTCATCCGATGTTTCCGCTATACTGATCTGAACTCTATATCCTCAGGTACTAGAGATGTCTGTCACGGATAGTGGTTTGGCCGGAAACCGGTTATCGGATAACCGGCGTAGACTAGGCCGGGGCGGTGGATATTCGGCCAACGGATGTGCAGACTTGCGCGTTTTCATTTTGTAAATTGTTTCGTCTTATACTAACATAACATAACAACATAACATTCAACAGATACAACCATAGGACTGTTCCTGATACACACAACACAGGGGTGTTCTGTGTATCAGGAACTATGGGTGTCATGATACCACCTTTTCCAAGGATACCACACAGACGAAGCCTCACCAAGAACGGCTGCATACCGTGATGATTTATGTTTTTAATAAACTATGACGACATAGTGACGCCAGCATGCAAAGTTTCACTAATAGTGATTCAATAGAAGCTGAGATATTATAGCGTATAGCCTATTGTAGAGGATGCTAACTAAGCACTCCTTGCGAACGAGCTCGTACCAACTATTATTTATTCTGTGCTCGTACTGGGAGGTACTCCCTATAGTTTTTTCTGCCGGCAAGCAGTAAAGCTCACATTTCTGCGTTACGGCTTAAAAATTATGGGTGCCGGTAAAATAATGAGTCTACGTCGTTTTTACGAGCGTAAGATGCTGTGTCGGCTTCGAGAATAACAAATGATTTGAAAACCATATGGTGGAATAGACAAAGAAAGGTTTATAATATAATGGATTAAAATAAAGAAGGAATAGGAAAACCTGTATTAAGTAGTACTTTCAGAATGTGATATGTGTACAAGTAGACTTTGTGTAGTGTAATGAATTCAAATATATAAAAACCGGCCAAGTGCGAGTCGGACTCGCGCACGAAGCCTTCCATACCATTATCTATAAAAACTGCAAAATACACACGTTTGTTGAATGGGGGCCCCCTTAAATAAATACTTTATTCTATTTTTTTAGTATTTATTTATATAGCGGGAACAGAAATAGATCATCTGTGAAAATTTGGCTGTGAACGCGTGGTAGCTATTTGCGGTTCATAAGCCGAGCCTGGTGACAGGCGGACAGACAGCCGGACAGCGGAGCCTTAGTAATAGGGTCCCATTTTACCCTTTGAGTCGGGAACAAGGACTTCCCACCACCTTTTTTTTACACCCCTTACATCATTCTTCAGACATCGGGTTAAATTTATAAGTAAATAAAAAAATTCAAGTAACCTATGAAGAAAACTAGTAAATATAAATAAAATATCTGATAACATATATTAGGCTCTGCCTACCCTTCTGCGGAAAATGGCGTGTGTCTATGTACCTATATATGTATATAATAGGCCGTTCACTTGTTTAGTCGTAATACCGAGCGAGTGGGCCTCACCTTCTAAATTACCTACGATATTTGGCAATGTCAAAATCGGCCGCTCACCAACTTTCACTCCATAGACACCAGTGGAAAAATGTACCTTTCTACGGCCATAGAATATGCAGATGTGGCTGGTGATGGATGGGATACTCTAATGGACTGCGTAAAACACGATTCTTGTATCTATGGTGAACTAAAGTCGTGGGTACGAGGTAGGCAGTAGGTACTCTACTACGGCACACATAGTACCTACATTACAAGCTTTTAGTTTCACCTATCCCGGTGTAAACAAATCTGACAAGTTACAGGAGGTGGGCAACCGCTGACCCAGGTCAAAAATAAATGAACCAGGGCCCCTTCATGGAAGTAATTAGTACGGTTCTAAATGTTGTTTTTTGTCCAATTTTTCTAAAGAACTTGTATACTTTTAGAAGTTGGGAAGCAAAAGTTGAATTTCTCAATAATTGGATAAATCAACTCATTGCATTTGCGTGAAACAAAACGCAACAAGCTTCATTACTTTCCCACAACTTCTACGCGAGGTTTTTCACTATCTTAACATATATTGCTGCTAGCATAACTAGCAGCGCCCCGCGGTTTCACCCGCGTAAGTCTCGATCCCGTGGGAATATTGGGATAAAAATGTGCCTACGTGTTATTCCGGGAGTCGAGTTATCTCCATTCCAAATTTCATCCAAATCCGCCCAGCCGTTTCAGCGTGAAGAAGTAACAAACACACACACTCACAAACTTTCGCATTTATAATATTATATATGTATAGTGTGATAAACAAAAGTATCTCAAATCTTCGTTAAGTTAGCCAAAAAAGTTGGGTCAAACAATGTATGGGGAGTTGCCCATGTTCTTTGACTCACTTCCCGATATCCGATTGTACTGAAATTTGCCATACGTGTCACGTTGGGCGTCAATATTATAGTGACAGTGAGCTGATCTGATGATGGAGACGGAAGGTGGACTACGGAACTCCTCGATGATTAATAGTAGCCTGGCAGTGTTTGGGTTTTTTCTAATAAAAACTTATTTAATTTGTACGGTTCTATCTATAATAAACGACATGGACGGGAGACGACATCATTGCAATAGCTGGGAAGCAATGGGTACGAACTGCGCAAAGCAGGATGAACTGGCTAGAGATGGAGGAGGCCTTTATTCAGCAATGGATGGCCCCTGAATAAACAAAATAATAAAAAAAAAAAAAAAAAATATAACAAACACGGTTAAGTAGATATAGTAAATTAAAATATAATTAAAACTGTATAATATAATAAAGAAATCATATCTAATAATGAATTATAAATGTAATTAAATAAATCTATATCATATAAAATGCATGAAATTTAAAATTGTTACTAAATGAAATTAATTTACGCTATATGAAACGCATGCAAATTCAATTATCAGTATTAATACTATTATAATAATACGATATTTGTTACTACTTCTAAGGGGAAATAAAGGCTATTTTATTTTATTTATTTATTTATTATTATCTATAATAAACTTCAAGAAAGTGCATCTTAACAGTCTGTTCGAAGATTTAAATACTACCACCCAGTGTTATGGGTACCTACTAGATATAGTACTTACATAGACAGTTTTTTTTTTTAATTCATACAAAATTCCCAGAACACCCTGAACAAATATCTGTAGATCGTACAAATATATTTGTTCCGAGGCGGGAATCGAACCCACAACCTCCTGCGTCGCAATCACATAAAACATTATATTTTTTAATGGAAAATATTTGTATGGATTGTATAGGCTTTCCCAATAGGCAAGGGAGAAAACTAATTTTCCGCCATGGCTGATACCAATTTAGTAGGAAACCTTAGAAGGTACCCCCTCAGGTCGCTTCTGAAGTACTTACCGTAGAGCAACCATGGCAATATTTATAAAATTGAAACGTCATCTGTACCTACATTTCATTGTTTAGATTTAAATGGTTTCGCGACAAAAATTCAGGGCAACCTGGATATATTTTATCGCGAAATTCAGTTACTTTGGAACAAATGTGCGGGTACAAATACAGGTGGCTGCTAGTAGATTCATTTACTGCGTCCACTCACGGCTTCGCTTGAGTTCTACCATTATAACTGGTAACAGGAATACAGGTGGCTGCTAGTAGATTCATTTACTGCGTCCACTCACGGCTTCGCTTGAGTTCTACCATTATAACTGGTAACAGGAATACAGGTGGCTGCTAGTAGATTCATTTACTGCGTCCACTCACGGCTTCGCTTGAGTTCTACCATTATAACTGGTAACAGGAATACAGGTGGCTGCTAGTAGATTCATTTACTGCGTCCACTCACGGCTTCGCTTGAGTTCTACCATTATAACTGGTAACAGGAATACAGGTGGCTGCTAGTAGATTCATTTACTGCGTCCACTCACGGCTTCGCTTGAGTTCTACCATTATAACTGGTAACAGGATAGCTTAATCCAGATCATAATCTATCCGTGTACCGAATTTCATCGAAATTGGTTTAGCTAATTTCGGCGTGGTTGAGTTACAAACATGCAAACATCCAAACATCGTAACTTTGTCATTAATGGGATTAATTAATACATTGTTCCGATGACAATACAATATGATGGTGACAGCGAGCTGATCTGATGATGCGGAGACGGAAGGTGTCAAAGTCAAAGTCAAAAGTATTTTATTCATTGAAATCACAAGGATAATTTTTTAATCGTCTGCTGATTCAAAAAAAAGGAAAACCAACTTGATAGCCTTAGGTAGGCCGTCAAAAGTAAGAAGCAGAGAGAATCAGCAAAAGTCCATAAGACAGCACACGTTACGCTTGATATACTCATAAATAACACATCAATAATAAATTATGTGCAGGTACAGACATTGCACATTGACAAATTAGCTGTCGAAGGGCAGAGCGACATCTGGCCACGCGGCTTTATCATTAACATAGTCATTTAGAGTGGAATACGCTTTCCTATTATATTATTTTTTATGTAGGATTTCAATCTTTGAATCGAAAGTTTTAGAAGCACTTTCTGGAAGTCTATTAGAGAACCGACCGAACAGAATTCCTCATAAAAGACCCACATACTTTTTTTATAGAAATTTGGGAATATTCAGTTTATTTTTATTTCTCGTGTTAAAACAATACACGTCACTTTTTTTCATAAACCTTGACAACGATACTCCTCGATAGATAATAGTAGACCGGCCGTGTTTAGACTCATTGTGATCAGCACACGGTTCAGATCACTAATATTATAAAATCTTATATGGACACTAATTACTAAACTTTTACAATGATGATATGGGCGTCTTGCAATACTGCCATCATGACAGACTTGCAACATTATTTGTTATGATAACTGACTGCACAAAAGGATGTTATCAATTAATTCTTCAGCTACATAAACTAAAGGTATGTATAGTACTTACGCCCGTTGCTTAGTCCTATTCAAAAGTTCTTTCGATGATGTGTAGGAAACTATCTCAGGTAGGTCCCGTGAAAATTTTGTTCTCAGTTATTTTTTAGAAGTTGTTTAAAATGGTAAACAAAACAGGTAACCTACACCGCATGTACACAGGTCACAGAATGAATAATAGTACAAGCGAGGTCTAAGTTCAGGCTGTAGCTAGTTATAGGTAAGGTAAAAAGTATCTGTTAGTTGTTTGAACCATTCTTATCCAACGTATGACGAAAATGGTCGGTCTATCTTTTGTGTCGCAACATACCGGTTTCTAGTGATGTGAGACGCGAATGCTCTGCTATTGCAAGTAACGGTGTCAAGATAATGAGGTATGACGAGACTTGTGACTACGCTTACTGAGCGGATTAAACGCAACGGACATAAAAAGAACAAGATTCACAGCGAACACGCTTCTTTTTCTTCCTTCGTGTCAGTGGCTAAACATGATTAAATTGTATTGAACCAATAGGAAGCAATCGCTAAGCCCCTCTCCGTTGCCTGGTTCAGGTCCTCTAGTGTGCAGGTGGTCGGGCAGAGAGAGCAAAAGCGCAGGTGAGTCATGCTCTGTATCAGGGCTCCGCAGTTACACTGACTCTCGGATAGGTCGATGTAACCCCACTTGGCCAGGTTCTATCAGCAGCGACCAACATAGGTAGACCGGTTTAGGGACTGGCTTTAAATGTTGGCTACTGCTGCTCGTGGCTGGGAGGCAGATGTTCTGCGGGTGAAATAAAATCGGAACTTGGGAGTTGGACTTTCATCAGTGGGCTTCGTTGATCGCAGGAAGCTCTTGCGGCTCATTAAGTGGACACGCTGCTATTGAACAAATATTAGCTACTGGGTGAAAACCTGATGAGGAAGAAAACACTATGAGATCAGAGAAATTGTTTGTGATTCCGTCATGTGGCTTATTCCACTATTCCACCATGAAAATAAAAAATGTGAAAATCAGGGGGAAAAGGGGAATCTAAAACAAACAAGTTAAGATTCCCCCCTGACGTGGATTACGTTAAATCAAAAACGTCATTATCTCGCATAAAACATTATCTTCACTATCACCCAAGAATAGACCCTTCCGTCTCCTCCCGTGGATGTTGTAAAAGTCAACTAAGGGATTACATCACCCCTGGTGCAAGCAGATGGATGGAAGCATCCACCTGACTGCTGAACACCACTGCGATCACCAGTCCGGCTGCCAGGCGTGGTGACTTGTGATTATGGCAAATCCCCACATAACATTCTATCTATGGGAAAGGCCTCGTCCAACAGTGGACATATATTCGCTGCTGCTAAATTACAATCCACGGGAGGAGAGCCACGAGATGAATAATGTTTTTTGTACTTCAATTCCTAATAAAACAAACTAGGTTTTAAAAGAACCTCTATGTAAGTAATAAATATAGTACATTGTGATACTAGAGTCGTAAAGAGGGTCCGTGTACAATAGAATACGACGTTTTTCAATAGAGATCCACCAACTTATCTGTAGAATGAAATGTATTATAGATGATAGAAAAATGTAGGTAAATGGTTCTACAGATAGGTTGGTGGAACTATACATTTGTGAGTAAACAGATAAATATACCTTAGACCGCCAAATACTTAATAATAGCACGAAGAGATTCTTTTATCGTCTATAGTCGACATCATTTTATTCTTTCTTTTTATAAAACTTTTTCATAAGACTGAAATATATACTACTAAATAAATTAGAAGATTTTTATTGTAAGAACATTGGCAAAGAGATTCTTGAACATTCAGTTTTTATTTTAATTTATTTAGTTTAATTCTTTCAGGGCATCTGGTCGAAGCGACGCGTGAGCTGTCTCTTATCTGGCTCAACGCATTAGTATTACCATTCAGCGTGGCAATGCAGCCAGCATCTTATGGACGCTTCCGTCTGATAGTGATTTGGATCAGTTGAGCTACCTTTAGATTGCCAGCAGCGGTCTTCATGTAGCACAACTGTTTCATATGTATTTTGTACATACCTTGTATTAGTATTAGCTTTTCTGTAAATAAATTTATATTTTATTTTGCAAAAATTAAATATAATGTTAAAACATTTAAATTCAGCAGTAATTAAATACTCTAAAATATTTGAATTTCAATATGTTTTTTAGATTCATAGCTTAGGTTGTTACCTATAAAGTCGACATAGGTAATTTTATTTAGACTTTTATAAATTTATTTACTAGTAAACTTTTAATTGGAGTACAAAAATTGTTAAGAAATTGCACTAGTGCGGTAAAGCGGTTAACTTTCAAGCTATCATTTTTATTGGCCATATAAGTACACTACGAGCAACTGAATTGAAATAGTTATTTTCAACACATTTTCTCAAAAACTGCCTTTACGAAGCATGTATACATTGTTCGAAAGTTACAAATTACGAACCATACAACGGAACGTGCGGTAAAATAGGTACTTAGGTGAGAGTACCTATTTTACCGCACGCTCCGTTGTATAGAGCTGTGCGTATCCATTACGTTTTTTTTTTAATTTCCATAGTAAATTCATACATACATACATAGTTATTTATGATACTAGGGTGAAAAGTTGGTTATTAGTAATAACTCGTTAAATTGTGGTCGTTTGTAATAAGTTATTACAAACGACAACAATGCAACAATCTTTGACGTTTCCAATATGAAAATGGCGTGAATTTGCAAAAGGAGCCATATACTACATATTTTGTCTCATTTTCTCTAGTGAGACAACCTCTTTGGAAGCGCTTATCCTTGGAATCATGATAATTATTTATGATACTAGGGTGAAAAGTTGGTTATTACAAACGAGTAGACGATCGTCTCGGGGGCTTACCATAGTCACGAGTTTGTAGAAACCAATTTTCACGCGTGTATCATACAACGTTTTTCAACACATTTGCGAGAAAACAGTACAATAAGTAATGAGTGAGTATTTCTGCGAGTCTTCCATGATATAAAATTATTGTAAATAATTATATAGCGCTCCCCCTATTTTGGCGGCCACATACCTTTTTCTGCAATTTGTGCCTCATTCTAGTAGATTCCATATTAATATCGGATTCCTCGCTTGAACTCATATTATTATTTTGATTATAAATATCAGTCGGAAAGTAGCAACAATCTTTGAAGTTTCTAATATGAAAATGGCGTAAATTTGTAAAAGGAGCCATGTACTACATCTTTTGTCTCAGTTTCCCTAGTGAGACAACCTCCTTGGAAGCGCTTTTCCTAAATCAATACGTATTGAGCAAAAGTGCTTCCAAGGAGGTTCTATTATTCAGCTTGAGAAATAATCGAACGTCGAATCGAATTGAGGAGATTGAAACTCCTTGGTGCAATTCTTACCTATACCTATTTTTTTAATATGGAAATTAAAAAAAACGTAATTGATACGCACGGCGCTATACAACGGAGCGTGCGGTAAAATAGGTACTCTCACCTAAGTCCCTATTTTACCGCACGTTCCGTTGTATGGTTCGTAATTTGTAACTTTCGATTAATGTATACATGCTTCGTAAAGGCAGTTTTTGAACAAATGTGTTGAAAAAGAAATTACTTTAGTTATTAACGTTTAAGTAGGTATATAAATTTACCTAAAACTTAACAGTGAAAACTGATTAATTTTGTAAAACAAACTTAATTATACTGTTACTATGTTACTATTTATGCGGTGTCGCAAAATTTTGGCAGAGCCAGAGCGGGGTCAGCGATTTCATTTGAACTACGCATCCGGTGGACTTACCACACGGGGGTGGGGGGTAAGGTAACCTCTAAATGCCTACTGCGCTCGAAGTTAGCTTACTGAATCGCACTTCTCTTATCAATATTTGACCGAGTAGTTTTTGCAACATCGGGCAATTTTGCTTTCATATATCCGGACGTACGTAGGTATGTTGGTACTTTGTCATCTAATCTTGACGAAACCTGATATAATAGGTTCTACAATTTATTTATTTTGTCACCGGCTATTTTGGGCTTTCGGGTATTTCGTTTGCTGCGGCGCCATTTACCGGCCGATTTTGTTAATAATTGGCAGAAACATTCGGTACCTACTCATTTCCAAACAAGAATTAGGAACATGAGCAAAATCGCTCAAGAGCTTCTCAAGATATAGATAATGCAAGTAGATCGCCCACCTTTAAAAGGCAGACAGTTTTCTTTGTTGTAGAATACCATTATAACGAATTGTATAATTGTACATTATTTCGTGAGATTTATTAAAGCTAGTTTTAGAAAAATGTAACAGTTGAGTATGTTAAAAGCTAATAACAAACTTAAGATGATGTTTGTATGTAAACTGAACACAAATGATGCAAAAAGTGTGTGCCCTCAAGCTCTACTATTCGCAGAACTAGCTAGTCGTAGTATTTCCAAAGAGTGAATTTACGCTGCGTTTCATCCGCTCGTTGTGCATAAAATAGTTAATAAAATAGGAAGGCTTCTTCAAAGGTTTCACCTAAAAAACTTGATTCAAAGTTAGCCACTTTCCTTTAAAGACAAAAATACGTACAGAAATAACCAGAACTTCTGAACAAAATAAATTTTTATAAAACAAACTCGACCGTTTTCAGTGTTCGAACACCAGTTTTCATAAAAAATAACATCGCATTGAAATCGGAGCACCCGCTCTACCCTAGTTTTTTTTTTAACATTGATAGACCTTTGTTTGACCACGATCTCACCAGTTGGTACTTAAGTGACGATGTGGCCGAAGATGGAGCACAAAGGTCTAGAAGGCACCTATTCACTCTAGACTTGAAGAGACCCAGATTATAGTTTTCAGGAAAGACAGACGACGGTAGTTTATTCCACTCCTTAGCAGTTCGCATTATAAAGGTAGAACCGAAACGTTTTGTGCGAATAGAAGCTAAGTATACTAATGAGGTAAGGATGGTACTGAGCCGTAACGCCTGCTCGTCCTATGATGAAAAGGAGAAGGTCGGGATCAGATCGTGCAGTTCCTGGGGGCATTCCCCGAAATATAACCTATAGAAGATCGCAAGGCATGCAACCTTACGGCGGTGCTCGAGACTCTGGATCTTAGTCTCCGCCATATGTTGCTCACCTATAAGCCTGAAAGCTCTACGTTCGATCAAGCCCAAGGCAGCAAGCTGGTATTTGGCCGAACAATCCCAAACATGGCAGCAGTACTCCATACCAGCCCGGACTTGTGCTTTATATAAACTGTCCTGGTGTGAAGTAACGCTTTACCTTATCAATCAATCAATCCTATTCATCATCAGACCCTGGATTCTGCGGGAGGAAGATTCATATCATCTTAATTTGAAGTTTGAGCTCAAACTTGAAGATTCATCATCAGTAGTACTCTAGATCCTGTTCATCTTATGGTGATCATTATCAGACCCTGGAGCCTGATGTCATCGAAAACGAAGTCAAAGTTAAAGTCAAAGTCAAAGCAAACATCATCTTTCAACAACAAATTAAAACATTAAATAAAAAAGGTAAAAAAAAAAACACTGACATTATTTTGCATGGCACCGCGTATTTTTAATCATCTGCCTACTAGTTCAGGCAAATTAGGTGATTTTTAGCAAAAATGTGGAAGTAATTAGATGTAGTCACAAAACCTTTTCTAATTGTTTTGTTTTGCTTGAAAATCACCTCTATTATAACTTTCAGCAAATTCACCCCCCCCCCCCCCCCCCCCCCCCTCTCGGCTCGGGGGAAGTTGAAGTAGTCGGTGCAAATTGACGGAATTACCAGAAAAATAAAATGGGCCAAATAAACTACCAGGTTTGCACCTGGGTACCTCACACGGAAGTCACTTTTTCCATATTTTATTGTCGCTGTACTTCGGGGAAATTTGTACCTAATATTTAAAAGCCTTCCGTATGCGCCAGAAACGGTGCAAACCTGGGATAAGCTTCTATTCGTGTCATCCATGTGTCATCTATCGATTCCATAAGAATTCACGACTACTCGACTTAGGGCCACACTTTTTGCTAATTTGCCTGTACTATACTGACATTTTAGAAATGTGTACATTATAATAATATTCAAATTAAAATTAAACATTTTCTGTCGCAAAAGGTTTATATGGCAATGAATATCTTACTGATTTCTAGAGACTCAATTTTATTGATTATTAACTGCTCTAGCGTTTGAGTATATTATATTATTGTTATTTTATATGACATTAAAATTATTGTGAATCTGTGACTTATCTTGTATCTTGTAACAATGTACTTATTTTAACTTTGCATCCCGTAAAGCTGAACATGGCCTGTCTGTACCATTTTATCTATATTATCATCTTATGTACCTACACATGTTTCGCGAAATATATGATTGATTGATTGAAATCAGAGCTGCCGTTCACGAGCTATGATGCCGCAGTCAAGCAGACAGAGAGATGACAAACACACTATGGCCTCATAACACCCCTATTTTAACTCGGGGTTAAAAATAAAATCGTTGAATGTCGGTACCCACATGTCATGAGTCCTCTACATCCTTGATTCCGCTTCACCATCTTGCCTGAAAAACCCTTTATTACCACAACCTCAAAAACACACCTTTCTTGCAGTGGCTTCCAAGCACGCTTGCAGTTCCTTTCTGGCGTCGATGTTTCCATGGTATCGTAAAAACATAGATCGGCACGGAGGCCGCATTACTCTAAGCGTTTCTTTTATGAAAGAAAGTTGTCTATATTTGTTTTACAAATTTTACAATCAATATAATTCTGGCTCTCATCTTCTTCTCTTCTTAACCTTCTAGGAGTGCTCCAAAAAATTCGTCAATGTCAAGTGATATAATTAGGTACATTTTTTCATTTAGCCAAGTCGTCAAGAGTCTCCGTCAAGTCATAACCCAGTTTAAATGGTGGCTGAAAAATTTAGTTTTTGCAGGAAAAAATCCACCATTTCGAAAAGACACGCAATACACTGAAATTTAACTACACCACACATGCGCTATTTATCCAAGTTACACCGGTTAAAATGCCACCAAAATTATACGAAACAACTCGTAAAAACACATTAAAATGTAATAAAATAAAAATGACGACGTTTCTTTCAAAAACGGCAGATTGAAATCCATTCTGGCTCTCATATCTTGATTTATTTAGACCCATCAAAAAGGAACTGTAAGCATTAGCGTGTCTTACCCTTGGGTAAGTACCTACTTCATTTTTGTTGGCAAGTCGTTGAATAAATGTAGTACCTAATAATATTCGGGCGGTGTCATCGCACTTTGTCCTAGATACGCGATATTTCGATAGGCACTCGTTCCACGCGGTATTTGGCCACTTTTGTCACAGAATCAATAACAGTACACTAGCACAGTTACAGTCAGCGGCCTAAGAAATGAATTGGCAATTTAAATTTTTAGAGGTTCTTTTTCTAGGTTCTCTACAGGAAACGGTAACTTTTGTTCTCAAATGTAAATGGTGAAAGCAGAACACCGCAGATTTTGGCAATGCGAATATTTTACTAGGGGTTTTTCGCAGATTTCTCAATGCGAATATATTACAAAATAAATAAAGAATAAATAGAAAAAGATTATAGCGATTCGATATCGAGTCGCTAGTGGCTGCGGGCGGATTTACTCTTTGGTAGTCTTGACTTTATATCAGAGGTAGCAGAGTGACTTATGTAGATTTGAAGTTTCTTCATCATCATCAGCCTCCAAAAGTCCACTGCTGGACATAGGCCTTTCCTATAGAATACCACGAAGAACCGCCTTGAGCCGCCTCCATCCACCGCCTTCCTGCAACCTCTATAATGTCTTTGGCCCATCGAAACCATTCAATTTTGGCATTCCGGTTTTGCATCGTCTGGTTCGTTGAAGAACCATTCTTCCTCAACGGTTATCAATTCTGCGAGCTATATACACACATCAACACGGTCTAGGGATATTTTTAAAAAAGCGAATTACTATCAATGTGTTAATTATTTATATGACATGTATATATTTAAAAGATACGTTATATTAATATTCTACCATTTTTTAATAATGGTTAAGCTTCGATTAAAATTTCAGGATTTTATGAAAAAAAAATGAAGCTTGGACGGAAACCGTATATGAATTAACATTTAATTTATGAGTAAAAACTGAAAAAAATAGAAAAATCATTTAATTTGTGTTTATAAACTTGAAGTTAGTAGTCTGAGAAAGCGCCCATGATGTTCATAACACATCGGCAACGATTCGGCATGCTCAGAACAAGGTTGTCAATGTCTTGCTGCGGAATATTGTCCCATGTCCTTCTGAAGTGCGCAAAAAGTTGATCTTCTGTAGCCATATTTTCAGGAACTTCCTTCAGAGCTCTTCTTTGCAGCATATCCCACGCATGCTCAATGGGATTTAGATCTGGCGATTGAGCAGGCCAGTCTAAGGCCCTAACATTGTGTGTATGTAACCAAGCTGCTACCGTTCTCGCCGTGTGTGCCCGGGCATTGTCGTGCATGAGCAGGAAATCTTGCCCCATTTGTGTTCTGTGGGGCAAGATTACGGGCCCCAGCATCTGTTGGACGTATCGTTCTGCCGTCATATTGCCCCGCACCCAAACGAGATCCGTCCGTCCTCCAAGACGAATTCCTGCCCAAACCATAATTGTTCCTCCTTGGTATGGGTGAACTTCCTGAGAGTTCTGAAGACGGCTCCATCGTCCAGGAACTTGCCAAACACGCGTCCTTCGTGAATCTGGATGAAAGCCGAACCTGGATTCATCCGTGAACAGCACATTGGACCATTGCTCACGGCCCCAGTCCACGTGGTTCCGAACCCATTCTAATCGTCGTCCACGATTGCCTCTCCGTAAAGGTGGGACCCGGAGTGGTCTACGAGAGCGTAGATTGCTTTCATGCAGTCACCTTCTTACAGTTTGGCCACTCACAAGCACTTGGTGTTCCACTCGCAGCCTTTGGACCAATTGAGTCGCCGTTGCATTTGGTTGAGCTCGCGCAGTAATTTGCAAAAATCGGTCTTGTCTGGGGGTAGTGATGCGACATGGCCCCCGGTGCCTCTCCGCTACTTCACCTGTGGCACGATAGCGTGTCCATAATCTTGAAATTACATTTTGGTGGGTCCCTATGGCCTCAGCAACATTACGCTGAGCAGACCCAGCTTCCAGCATTCCCACAGCTCGTAACATCTCCGCCCTCGTCAAATGTTGGCGTTGCATGGCTACAATACCTCAATTTTAACTTTATCTTTCGTTTAAAAATGAAAAAAAACTGTAACTAAACGTAATGCGTATTGTTTTCTAAATTTCGCACAAATGAAAATTCCCTCTCCTACACATCAAGACATTTTTATGCCACCGAAACAAAAGAATTTTCAAAAAATTTAATTTGGAATTAGTCTGAGATAAATTACAAACAAATCGGTGTATAAAATATTCCAATGCGGCCAGTACTTTTCGAGTTATTTAATTGAGTATGAAATATCCCTAGACCGTGTTGATGAGTGTATATGGCCTGCCCATTGCCACTTCAACTTGCTAATTCTGAGAGCTATGTCGGTGATCTTGGTGCTTGTTAGAATCTCCTCATTCTGGATTCTACCACGTAGTGAAAATCTGAGCTCTCTCCATAACCCGCTGCGCAACTTTGAGCTTTCCTATTATAACTATTTCCAATAGTTAGCGTGTTTTTTTTAAATTTGTAAACAACTTGTAATGACTTGTCAAGCGGATGGCCCACCTCACACCTGCCTGATGTTAAGCGGTACCCTCTGCCTATGAACAGTGTATTACCTCATAGGCCACATCCACCTAGGTAGCACCCTATGTGGCATTGCCATTGGCATTGTCATACGCCTACACGTGTCTAAATGATAGTCTAATCTAAAAGTGTTTTTTTATATGTATGTTAGTTTTTAAGGTATTTATGTTGCTATGGGCTTATTTTTTAGGTTTTTGTACATTTTCCAATAAGCCTGACATAAAGATATTTGATTTGATTTGATTTGATTGCACAGCGCCCGCGACCCTGAGACATAAAGATTAAATGTCTCATGTGTCTGTAATTTCACGGGCAACCATACCCTTCAAACCGGAACACAGCAATGCGGGCACTACTGCACTGCTTTGCGGCAGAAATAGGTATGGTGGTAGTACTTCCCCGGACGAACTCTTTCACAAAAAAGCTCTACTACTGCTAAAAACCCCTGTAAAACATACCCTGGTTTTTAGAAATATTTATGCTAATCAATTTTTGCCGGTTACTGCTCTTTATGCTTTTGTATATCGCCCATACGACTTTAACGAGTTCGCATTATACGATTCTTTGTTCGGCGGGGAGTGCGAGAACTTGGAGCTAAGATATGGTACTTACAGCTAATTGAAAAACGAAACAGCTTGAGTAGGTACATATATTTGATACCTAGCTTAACTCTACGTTTCTTTGGCTTCAATTGTAGGTAAAGCAAAGGATACCATGCAGAGCGCGTTTTTTTTGAGATACTCATTTGTGTTTTTTTTTAATGTGTTTACCTCATATCTCCGATTTTTTTAATTAGTTGTCACTATACACATCCAGGTTGGAAGCGTTTTCATTAAAATATGATTCTGATGATGGGATCCATGAGGAATTTAGGGAACTCCTCAAATATTGTAGGCACACATGTAGCGATTTTGGTATTTTCAGCAACAAGTCAAGCATGCATAAAGTCCCATTTGATGAAGTGTAACTGATGAAGAATACCAGAGATGGGCATTGGATAGTATTCCGTACTTACCCTCGAAAATGTGACTTTTCGATATCCAATTGAGCTGAAATTGGTATACTTACCTGCCATGTTCCAATAACAATACAATATGATGGTGACAGCGAGCTGATCTGATGATGGCGACGGAAGGTGGACAACGGAACTCCTCGTTGGATAATAGTGGCTCGTTACGATCAGCACACGGTTCCTATCACTAAATGTTATAAAATCTTGTATTGGGGATTAATTCCTAACTAAGAAATCCTTTTTTTTTCGAAAAGAATAATACCTATATTTTACTATTGAGCTGAAATGCAGCGTAGGTAATGCACTTTGCTGTTGTAATTTATGTAGTCTCCCGGGGTGGTCCCATAAACAAAAGGAGATGGCAGACTCTCCATAGGCACATTGTGTTGCACCACAGGCATTCTTGCGAAAAAATTCTTGCATCACGATCAAAATGAATTTTTGGATTGTTTATTCCATAGAGCTCGCCTGGTGGCCGTGTTTTTATATTCTAATGAGACTTTATCTGTTATATTCATCTATATAAAGTAGGTACGTACTTGGTGTGAATGAGACCTATAAGAAGCTTTAATTTGGATTTACCTATAACTTCATGATGATACCTACCTACCACACGTTTTTTTTCGTGTTTTCTATTTCTATCTCTTGTGCTGTTTATCGACTGCTCCCGACGAGACGACAACGAGCCACGAACTTGTCGACATGGAGGGGCCCTTATCGACCCCACAGTCAGTGTTGGCACTTAGAAATGTGTACCTTCTGTGTCCTCAGATCGTCTACGTCAAGGCACCACATTCGAGTCGATCGGAAGCGTCTATCGAATGAGGTTGAACATATCGGTCAACTTGTTGGTCAATTTGTTTGGATTTTTTGGCGATCTCTTATGAGAAATAAATATCTTAAACCCGATCTCTCTCCGCACCCGAGATTGGTTTTGGTCTGTCACGAAAGGGATTATAGGTACGTACAGTGGCGGAATGAAAACGTTCGTCAGTTTTCAAAGGAATCCCCTTAGCTTGTCGCGAGCACATATTAGGTACCTTTTCCAACTATTCTACGTAGCAGACTGCTGTAAAGAACACCATAATTTAATTGTTTATTATAAAGATCAAAATCGCACACCTTTGATCAGTTGCTTGTTTAAGCTTGGAACGACTTTTTTAGGATCCCGTACCCAAAAGGGCCAAACGAAGCCCTATTTCCCTCGCTCATCCGTCTGTCCGTCTCTCTATCACACGGGTCTATAGCGGCTAAACCATAGTAGTATTCATATTTGTACTATTTATGTATCTTACTGACCCAAACCCAAAAATAATAATTAAAAATTATTTTGAAGTGGCTCCCGTACAAGTTAAAGTGGGGAGGGAAAAATAAATCTACCGTACCATGTGGAGTATAATTTTAGAGCTTATTAAGTAGATTATGACTGTATTTTTGTTACTAAGTTCAATTTAATTTCCATTTAAATCAGGAACTAGTTTTTTTTTAAATATTCTACATACCTATTATGAATATTTTACCAAAAAATTATAATATTTTAGAAAATAGAAACATTTTGTATTTCTATTACAAACAGATTTAATTTTACGTTTGGATTAACTAAACTTAGCCAATTTATAACTTCTACATTTGTTACGGAACCACAAGTTATATAATAGTTTCTACCACGGAAACCTGAATGCGCGAGGTCCGATGCGCACTTGGCCAGTTTTTTATTGAGTTAGCCAGACGTTTTGTCATTTTATTCGTAGACTATCAGTACCCTTAGTATGAGAATTTGACAGTATTCGAAACTATATGAAGTTTCGTTTTCTTCAATACATTTTCTGACAGCGTCCTTAGTTTTCTCCTCGTTTTCGCTAGGGGCGCTGCTAGTAAATGTATGGAAGGAAACGAAAAGTCAAAAGTCAAAGTCAAAAGTATTTTATTCATTGAAATCACAAGGATCATTTTGAATCGTCTTAAAAAATAAATTTACAGTTACTCCTGTTCCAACGCAACCAGACCTAGAAGAAACTTCATATAGTTTCGAATACTGTCAAATTCTCGTACTAACCCCCCTGTAATTCAATCGCTGCTAATATCCGTTGTCATGGTAACTGAAGGTTATTTTCGTAATATTGCAATATTGACACATTGGCAGTTCCGATACGTAGCGCGAGAATAAGTTCCTGTGTCGATAAAACAGTACCAATGCAATCTATGTCGGTAAAACAGTACCAATGCTTTTTGCATTGAACAACCAAAAATAGGCCCTAAGGTGACGAACATTTTCATTCCACCACTGTACCTACATTTTTCCTCTTAATTGTTTGCGGTCTCGGTATTTGTCGCTACCTACAAAGTTTGTTGCATTTTTTGTGTTATAATATTTTCAATCTTGTTTTATATATTAATTTATCCCAAATGTACAAGTAGTTTGGTTGCTAGCTCGTTTCTAGTGACCGGCGGCAGCGCCTTGACTAATTTTCAGAGCATTCATATATGTATATTCTGGAGTGTAGGTATGACGTATTTTTATCGAAGTTCTTAGTTTTGTGTAGGCGCCAGATGTTCTATGACAATAATTTAAAACTTATAAACTGTAGTCACACGAAACCCTCGAAAGTACCTAGGTAGGTACGTACGTATAGGTAGGTACCTACTTACATGTTTTTTCTGTCGCAATTTTGTTCCTCGAGCCTAGTGTCTTTAGAATCCTAAAATGAATGGTTCCCATGGAATGTGTCGATTTAATAGGTACCTCGGCCGCGATGAAGCTATCTGAAGTGGGTCTGGCTGGAGTTTTGTTTTGGGCCGCTTACCCTACCTACCTACCTACTTAGTAAGCCCTGGGTGCGTAGGTACGTAGGTACCTACTGCTATCCCGAACAAAATTGCTACTTAGGTAGTTGTTCAACCTTGAGTTGTCGCAAGTCGAGGCCACTCGAACTTGTCACTGAAATGGTTAAACAAGTTAGGTAGGTATGGTGTTACGTAATATCCTAACGCATAATAACGGCACAGAGTAAATAATAGTCACGTAATAGGCACTACGGTATCCAACACACAAAGAAAACTAGCATTTGTAGGTAGGTAGGTAGGTAGGTACCTACCAACGGGACCGTTCAAACAAATACTTACCTACCTAACTACTGTATATACCTATTATGTGCTACTATTCCATAAGTAATACTTACTAAAGTATTAATTATCTTAGGTAGATAGGTAGGTACTACCTACTTACATTTTTAGACCGCTTTTAATTAGGTTGGTACTAATACCTACCTACAAACCTACAGATAAAATAATACTGTGTAGGTAGGTAGGTACCTACCTAGGTAGATACCTATCTATTCCACTCAATTCAGTTGGTAGGTAGGTAGTTAGGTAGGTAGGTAGGTAGGTAGGTACCTACCTAGTCCCGAATGACTCCCGATCCCACACTAGGATCCCCTTTTTTTTTTCTTTTTTTTTGGACGTGAGGAAATGCCTTTATTCATTTCCACCCGCTGGGTAAGCGGGCTGGGGTATGTCGGGCTCGCCTAAAGACGGCACTACCGACTAAAACCTCACGATGTCCCTCTTCCACGGCAGGAGACGGGGACGCGGGTCCGTTTTCACACTCCACGCAGCCCCGTCCACCGACGTCCGCCCCACACAACTGCCTGGGCGGACCCACCTCGGAAGGGTAGAGCCCTTCGTTCAGCTCCGGCGACGCACCGGGACATTCGGCGCGTCACCCCGCTCATTGAGGGCCTTTACTCTAGGGAGCGACTGATGTCCCCACATCAATTGCCCCAGGCCCTCTAAGTGGAGACGGAGTGCGAGCTCGACTAGCTCGCCTCCGTGTCCACGCCCTCTGGAGAGGGGGAGCGAAAGAATCTCTCTCTCTCTCCCTCTCTTCTGCCTCCTGCTGTAACATCACTACCCCGCAGAAGGAGACCACCGCCTCCCAGGACCCCTCATCTTGGACCATCCTATCTAAGATGGTCGGCAATGAGAGGTCCGCCTCTACGACCGTGACTAGAGCTTGTCGCGGTCCCTCCGCCCCGGAGCATGCCTCCAGCACGTGCTGCGCCGTCTCTTCAGCGCATCCGCACTGGAGGCAAACTGCCTCCAAAAACCGGCGGGCTCCAGCCCCTCGACGAGGGTTTTCCAGGGCCAACCACCTGCTCCACGAGGCCAGGGCCTCTTCCCTGGCGTCCATTTGCCACTGCTGGACCTCCCGCGCAACAGGCCGAAGGTCCTCCTCGCGGGCTCGCCTCCTCCGCCAGTAGACCGAGGACAGAACCTCGGCCTCAAGGTCCCAGGGAAGCGAGCCTGCGAGGGCGCACGCGGTACGGTAGCCCCGACACATTCTCACTGCCATGACCCTCTGGGCCCTGCATAAAACTGCGATCTCCCTTGAGTTGAGGGAGCCCGCCCATACAGAAGCACCATAGAGGGCCATGGAGCGTACTACCGCCATATACAGGCGGCGGCAGCTCCCGTCTCCACCTCCGAGGTTCGGAAGGAGGCGACCCAAAGAGGCAGCTGTCCTTACCAGCCTCGGAGCCAGCCCCTCAAGGTGGGGCCCAAATCTCCACCTGCTGTGCAACACGACGCCGAGATACTTCAGCGTCGATCGCACAGCTATTGACACTCCTCCCACGGTGATGCTTATGCCTGCAGGTGGCGCCCTCCGAGGGCCATAAAAACAAATGGACTCAGATTTGTTGAGCGCCACCTCCAGGCCCAGCCGCCGGATCCTGGCCACCACCGTAGCAACTCCTGCGGTGGCCAGTATGGACACCTCTCTGTAGGATGTCCCCCGGGTGGTAACCAAAGTATCGTCAGCGTAGCAAACCACACTGACGCCACCAAGGTTAGCGGCCCGCAGCACCCAGTCGTACCCGATGTTCCATAGCAGGGGGCCCATTACGGACCCCTGTGGAACACCGCGCGCAACTGGGCTCCGGCCCTCTCCATCCATCGTCGGGTAGACTACCTCCCTATTTGAAAGGTAGTCCCCGACGAGCCGTTGGAGGTACTCTGGCACCCTGAGGTACCCAATAGCCCCCATAATCGTGCTCCACGGCAGTGTGTTAAATGCGCTAGCGATGTCTAGTGACACCGCCAGCATCACCCCGCTACTGGAGCACGCCTCCTCGGAGAGGTCACGGACGTAGGATATTACATCTACCGTCGAGCGACCTCTCCTGAACCCGAACTGGGCGTCCGCCAGGTCTGGCCCCACCTCCTCCAGATTATTAATAAGGCGGGCAGCTACAACTCTTTCGAGGAGCTTGCCCGCCTCATCAAGCAGCACTATTGGGCGATAGCCCCCGGGCTCATCGGCCGGGCGTCCCTCCTTCCGGAGTAGGACTAGCCGGCCGGCCTTCCATCGCACTGGGAACCTCCCCTCCCTCATACAGCGGTGGAATAGCTCACGGATGCGGGGTGCAAGGGCGTGCTGAGCGAGGGCCCATGCTCGACCAGGGATCCCATCGGGTCCCGGCGCCGTGTTCTTGGCCTTCATTCGCAAAATCGCAGCACCCAACTCCCTTTCGGAGGTCTCAGGCACCTCTTCCTCAAGCGCCATCTCGCCCGCTCCTTGAGGCGCCACCATGGTGAGAGGAACGAAATCAGTTTCCAGGCTATCTGGGAACAGTCCCTCAATCACCCGCCGGAGGACCGGAGGCTGCAGAGTGCTGGTAATGGGGGGCGCCCAGGGACGAAGCTTCTGCCTTGCCAGCATGTACGGCCTGCCCCATGGGTACCTCTCCAGGGACTCCAGTAGCCGCAGCCAGGCCTCCGCTGAACTAGGATCCCCTGTGTCGTGCGTGATCATGGTGGTGTAACTATTCCAAGGATTTAGCGTTAGTTATTAGCTTTGATTATTTATAATTTTATAATCAATGGTTATTAGGTAGGTACCTACCTACCTACCTACCTATTATTATCTTAGAACTTGTAAAGTCTCTTTTGCCAGTAATTTCACCGGCATCCATACCCTTCAAAACGGAATAAATAAACACAACAATGCTCACAATTACCGCTTGAGTGCAGGTAGGTAACTACCTACCTACCTACTTATTTACCTATGGTAGTATTCCCCCTCCTCACGAATTATTTCAAGGAACCCTACATAGGTACCTAGGTAGGTACCTACAACTAGGTAGGTAAGGTCAGAGCGGCGAAGACCGTCTGGGAGGCAAGACCGTACAGGCAACAAAAAGTAGCTTTCTGTATTAGTTACTCTATTTCTCACATCAGTCGATAAAACACTATTCCATTATGATTCTAACTCTATTAGATAGATGTCGCTATGAGGCATATACAACGTAACAACGTCCTTGAAATTTTAGTCGCCATTTTTACTTACGAACGAAGTTAGGGGTAGGGGACGCTAGCAAATGTTATGTTTTTTTGTGAAAAAAAGACAGTTTGCTATTCGAAGTACATGAAAGTAGATACTAGCCTTATGTTTTAAGCTTGTTACATTATTATATTTTAAATTTTCTTAGTAGTTTTATAGTTATTTAGCCGTAAAATTTTCGAACCCCAAAGTTTAAGATTGGGGAAGTCCGGCTGGGTTACATGAGGCAAGTCCTTCATATGCCGGTCTTGCCTTTATTCAGAAGTCATAAACATTTTTCTGCCCTCCAAATTGTGAAGTTAACATTTGGGTTTTATAAAAAGATGAAAGTGTTCTACGTAGCTATTCGATTTGGGTTCCTTTTATAAAGATGTTTATATACTATACAAATAAGTTGTTAAAAATGATCGGACATCCTTCCATGGAGTATTTAGTATACATGATATAATAAGGGGTATTTGCAACAGGAGGTATTCAATAAACTTACAAAAAATAATTGACCCACTTTCGATTGAGCTGAAATTTAACATACCTGTTAAGTTTCAATGACAATACAATAATAATAAATAAATAATAAATAAATAATGCTGGACAGTCCACACAACATTATCTAGCCCCAAGCTAAGCAGAGCTTGTGTTATGGGTACTAGATAACTGATATACTTAATACAATACATTACATAGATAGATATTTTTTATTATACATAGAATATACCCCAAACACCCTGAACAATATCTGCAGATCGCACAAATATTTGTTCTGAGGCGGGAATCGAACCCGCAACCTTCTGCGTCGCAGGTGAACCTTCGCCCGCCACGCCACAGAGGTCGTCATATTATGGTGAAAGCCAGCTGATCTGATGGTGGCGACAGAAGGTGGGCAACGGAACTTCTCCATAGATAATGGTAGACTTGTTTGGGCTTAAATTGATCAGCTCACGATTATGATCAAAATCTTGTAAGTACCCATCGTCTGGACACTACTAAATGGGTCGCCTATAGTTTTACCAACTTTGTTCTTGATGGACTCCACTTAAAATGTTTACAACCACACAACTGACATCTATGCCGGTCTTGCCCTTTGAAAGGTTTTTATTGCAATATATTCTAAACTAAGTAGGTATACCTTACTTTAAATGAGTTATGGTATAAATTTGATCGTCTTCTTTTACTGAAAATCGGTATATCATGCGAATACGTATAGCTTTCTTATTATTGGTAATATCACTACCAGACGGTCTTACCTCGAACTGTTGGGGAAGACCGTCTACCTGCAATGTTTTGAAAAAACTCTTGTTTTGTATTGAAATCTTTATACAACACTGTTTATTCAGGTTTTCTCAATAGTCCATAAAATTTACTATTTGCTTACAAAGGCTTTGGTAACAAGGGAGATAAAAACAAGGCAAGTCAATTTATCAAAAAGTATGCCGGTCTTCGCCGCTCTGACCTTACCTACCTACCTACTTACCTACTAACAAGTTCCAAGTCGAACAACCCGCAGCCGTTTTCAACAACACTATGTCGGCCTGTGTAGGTACTAGGTACCTACTTAGATAGGTATCGTCACGCTAACTTTTCGGAACAATTATTATAGGTACCTACTTACTTACCGACAAAAAGTACCTATAAGTAGGTACTTATACCATACGTTCAAATTCGGGCCAAGGTCTCTGACTGTTCCGATAAGCGTGTTAGTTTATCATAGTTTTTAAGGTCGTAGTCGTAGGTAGGTAGGTACGCCTCGCCGAACATTTAGGCAAAATTACGATATACCTAATTCTCTCAAAAAAACGGAGGTTCTTTGCTTGTTCTTTGTTTCAAAAATCTAGAACGTAGGTACGACCTACGTGGTTGGTACCTACCAAATATTTAAATCTTTGGTTGGTACCTAGGTAGGTAGGGTCAATTCGCTAGTTAGCCGGCCGCCTTTAGTTTTCGGCCTTTTGGCGAAGTCTCTATAGTAAAATGGAGATAATAGCGATTCCTAGCAATTTTATTGTGCGAAAGTATGATCAATTCATCTAGAAATAGTTGCATGACATCTGATTTTTTTTCGGCTAAATAACCTTTACTAGTAATTTTTAGTGAATTTATCAGTTTGACGCCAGCATCGAAGCTGACACCGCGTGCGTAATTGTACGAAAAAATTAGTGGCACGCGTTTCACTCCAAGGTGTTTTTTAAATGTTTTTGTAAGTAAATGACGTTGATGTGCATTTAATTGACTGTGGAAATGACTTATTAACATATTACCACTATGTTTATTGCAATATTTGATTTAAAACTACGATAATTAAGGTGGCCGGAAAGTAGCATCGAAAATTTACAAAATGTTTAGTTCTCGGCCTAGTGGCCGAAAACTAGCATAACACAGCCTATAATACAATTGTCTCTTTCATTTATTTGGTCACGCATATATCGAAATTCTCTTCTGTTTCCGATTATGAGCCATGTGATGGCTTAGCTTATTAGTTTTCGGCCACCAAAGTACATCAGTATGAATAAATAACGATGAATCAAAGTTGGCCATTTTATTGATGGCCGGTAACTAAAACAGAAATAAAATTGTAACTCAGTTTTCGGCCTACCTGAATTTGTATGGAAAAGTTGTGGCCGGAAACTGAATAGCGTCATTCAGTTTTCGGCCACAATTTGAAGGCAAATAGGCATTAATTATAATAAGAGTTCTAGATTGCTTTTCTAAGTATTATTCCTATATATATAACAAAGCCAGTACCTATACATAGATCTATCACAAAGACTATTTTTTGTGCACTGTTCCGGGATACAATATAACACTTATACCCCAAAACATTAATCAAATTAAATTCATATGCAGTGGAAAATACTAAATGTCGCCAAAACACACTGGATAATTTAAACTGAGAAAAACCCGAAATAACGAACGTAGATTTAGTGTCACAAAAGAAAGTTTTATAACATTTAAAACCAACTCTGGCTATAAAAAACATAAACGTGTCTGTGATTCTAAAAAGAAAAAATGTGAAGATGAAAAAAAACTCAAGAAAAGGACTTCTGAAATCCTAAATGATGATGTCCTGTATGAAACATGTTCGAAAGACAGGAAGAACTACAAAATTAATTTGTTGACATCTCTATTAGTTGAGGATGATAAAACAACCAGAAATTGAGAGGAATCTGAGTGGAAATGAAATTAATTGAGCGGAATATCCCAAAAACTTAAAACTTTGACACATTACATTACACAAAGTCAAATAAATCAAGACTAGCCGATTAAGTTTGCTGATGTTCTACCACCAAATCCTTCGATAATAGAAAAACCTTTCAAATTTCATGGAATCCCGACTTATAAAGACAACATAATTTCACCATCAAATTCAAACAAAGAGTTACTAGTAGCCGCATTCCTGAATACACAGTGACGCTATAGTAACTCGGAGCAATACGCGGACTCTGACACCAACTATAACACACCTTATTAAATAACAAGCAAAATTCCAGAATCAATTATGGAATAAAGAGAGGCTTTTAATAAATACTTATTTATACCGGATCCCCGAAGGAAAACTATTAATATACGTACGCCAGCAGCAATTTCGTCTTGAAACATGCCAAAAAGTCTAAAGATAAAAAAAGACAACATAAAGGATAGAAGTGTTTAAAGAAAGACAAAGAAGTCAAAATTGAAGAGATTGGAAAGAGATCAGACAAGCAGTTGAAGAAAGCAGAAGTTTCAACACGGAAGGTGACAAAAGTCAAAAATCAATAAAGAAAACGAAAGAATAAAGTACCGGTGTGATAATATTTTAATAAGCCACACAGAAGAAAATGCAGAAAGGAATACAAGATGTGATTTCTGCACTAAATAGTATCATTTAAATTTACAAATTTTTTAGGACTCTAACTACAAACCCTAAAAGATAAGTCTTTCTAATGCAATGCATGCATATTGATTCCTAATTAATGAATGCACATTCATTTGTCTTAGTTTTTAGTGATTATATTTTCAATTGGGGTGGTTAAAAAGATTGAATGTAGGTACCTAATTGTTAAAGCTTCATGTTAATGTTAAATAATGAACATCTTTAAAAAAAAAAGTGATAACGTCAAATTATTAATGTGATTTTTATGTTTAAAATGCTAATAGCTATTCGAAATTAGTGACTGCTACTTATAATTAATATAATTTCATATATAAGATGTAAGAAAAAAAATTAGATGATATTTTGATAATAACCATAAACGTAAAAGACTGTTAAGTAATCAATTTGATTGATAAATTTATCTTGAAATGTCATTAGTTATTTGAATTAAAGGCTGTGATAACTATATAATTTATTAAATTGCATACACTGATCGAGAAAATATAATAGATGATAATTATTGTTAAAACCATAGTTGATGATGCAAGACTTGTGATTGTTAAGAATTAAAAAAACTGTAATTACTATTTCAACAGTAAAGAAAAAAAATAAAAAGTGTATAAGTAATACAAGGATTTAAATTTAAAAACTTAAAAATTATAAGACAGAGAAGTGATATAAGTACCTAAACTTCTACCTAACAGGACATTTCAAATTAAATTATAAAAAAAACAAAGTCAAACTTTGTTTTTTTTTATTTTTATAGTTTTTCTGGTGAGGCCTTAAAACATTTTTACTAAAAAACGAGTTTTTAATATAACTATAATAGCTTCGTCTTACTTTTTTATCCATTATAAGTAGCGACCGAAAACTAAATACCATGTGGCCGAATACTGAAATTTGTGGCCGAAAACTAGCGTTTTGGTCATTTTTGGGATTAAAATTTATTATAAAAAAAACTAAGATCACTTCGCGTCAAACAGTTTTGAAATCAGAAACTACAATATTTTATCTATCAAAATACATTATCAGTACAGATTATCAACAGTAACATTATTTTTTTCTGACCGTTTAAAGTTGCCAATTCCACTAAGAGGCCGTAAACTAGCGAACCGACCCTATAGAAAGCTAGTTGCATTCAAGTTGCATTCTGTTGCATTGCAAACGCTCTATTTTTGACCAACTTAAAAAAGGAGGTTTTATACCTATTCCTGCGTAGGTATGACAAGACAAGTGGACAGCCAACTACAGTCACATCATCATGATCTTCTTGCACCCCCTTGGGGGCGTTAGGAGAGACGTAGATATCACAATAAAGTAGGTAAGTACCTACCTACCTAGATACAATTAGTCCCGTGTTGATATTCACAAAATATCACAATACCTATTCAATATCAAAATAGGTATTCGTGTGTTCTTACAATAAATTGTAAAGTTGAAAAAGGTATGGGTAGGTACCTACCTTACAAAGGTAGGTACCTACCTACCTATTCTTTTTTTAAATATAGCGAGAAAAAATATTCTATTTTGTTTTACGTCGATGAAAATCTAAATAATGAACTGACGAAATATAAATAGTAAAGAAAATTGAGTCGAACTTGTTCAGAAATGTAGGTAATAATTTACTCTAATTCGTTGACTCACACTTAAAATTAGTTCTGTGATCGCATGGACTCTCAGATATCAATTAAGAAAGCAATTAGTTCAGAGTTCAGTGCCAAAAAAAAAGGTAGGCCACTTTTTTAAATTCTAAAATTCTCTTTTCACAGGGGCCCTAGATATCGATTTTGAAAGCAATCGGCCTAGTAACTTACGTACAATATAGGTACCTACCTACCTACAACATGGCGGCCAATTAGCATCACGCGCCAGTCTCGTGAGTTCGTTCACTGTAGGACCACATTAGGCGCCTCGCTAATTTTTAAAATTACTTAGATCTTTTTTTACCTCTTCTCCCCAAATCTCAATCTCAATTGCAAAATCACCAATTAAACCTCAATATGTTTTTAAAAGACCTTTCAAAGGAAATGTCACAGCACAGGAGATAACAAAAGTACAGAAGTAGGTAGGTAGGTAGGTAGGTACCAACAGAAGTAGGTAATAGTAGGTAGTACCTACCTAGTAGATCTTTTTGTGAATGAGTTCGTCCGGGGAAGTACCTACCTACCTACCTACTAGGTACCACCATACCTACCTATTTCTGTCGCAAAGCAGAAGTGCTCGCACGCATTGCTGAGTTCCAGTTTGAAGGTTATGGCTGCCGGTGAAATTACAGGCACTTGAGACTTTTCATCTTTATGTCTCAGAGTGGCGGGCGCAGTTAGGGTTACCAGATGAAAAAATCAAAAGTCCGGAGAAAAGGCCTGATTTCCATGGAAAAGTCCTGAGATTTTCTACAGCTTGAGAATTTTCTCTCAAAAACGTATTATTATCTTGCGCACGCGTTTTACGCGGCGCGTTGCAAGCTTGTATGTACATCGCACTCAAAACAGCGAGGTGGAGGGAGGAGGGGGCGCCAACAGGAAGAAGCATTTTTTGACGTAATGCTTCATCAGTTGTGGGCAAACATTTTCAAGATAATATGTATTTCACGATTGCCAGAGATACTGCGTATTTGTCAATATATATTTGCAATAACAGCTCAGAATGCAAACGTAGAAAGAGTTTTTTCTATCATGGGAGCTCAATGGTCGAAAGAAAGAAACCGACTAAACGTGTCTTCAGTTCGAGCTTTACTTTTAGTTCAATATAACTTGAAGAGTTTAACTTGTGAGGCATTTTATAAATCACTAATCAAAGAAAAGAACTTACTTAAAAAAGTTTCTTCAAATATTAAATACGACAAAACTAATTAAGTACCTATTTGGATAAATAAGTATTGATTTTACCTGCAATTGTTACCAGAAGATGATTATTTTTAGTTTGTTTTTCTATGATAAATAAGGATTGATTTTAACTGCAACTGCAATTGTTACCAAAAGAAGATTATTTTTAGTTTGTTTCACTTTAATAAATAAGTATTTATTTTAACTGCAATTGTTACCAAAAGAAGATTATTTTTAGTTCGTTTTACTTCGATAAATAAGTATTGATTTTAACTGCAATTGTTACCAAAAGAAGATTATTTTAAGTTTGTTTTAAATTAATACATAAGTATTGATTTTAACTGCAATTGTTACCAAAAGAAGATTGTTTTTAGTATGTTTTACTTTGATAAATAAGTATTGATTTGAACTGTTCAATCTTTACCAAAAGAAAATTATTTTTAGTAGTTTAATAAGAGAGATCTTTAAAATGTAACCTGTGTTTTATTGAAAATCCTGAGCTATCACTAGATTTGCTAAATCCGGCCGGAATCCTGAGAAGAGTCAAAAAATCCTGAAATCTCAGGACAAATCCTGAGATATGGTAACCCTAGGCGCAGTGCAATGCCACATAGAGTGCGTCCTAGGTGGACGTGGCCTATGAGGTAATGCATTGTTTGTTAAAAGCAGGGTGGGCCATCTAATTGTTCAGTCATTCACATAGTTAAAAAAAATGTGTTTTATCAATTTGGCTGCCGTCCACAGACAAGCGAAGCCAGGCAGGTCTGCTAGTTAGAACCTATACCGAATTAACCACAGGGTTATGCGTATAAATTATGGAGCACGTGAGCGTTGAAGGTCGGACGGGCTGTAATATACTTCCGCATATTAACATATCTTAGTAGGTATGAAGGTTATGGCTATTGAATTGATCATAATGCGTTGAGCAAGGATTTTTTTACGCTGTTACTTATTAAAGACATAGGAGGTAAATAATAATAATAATACCCGCGAAAATGCGCTTAGCCCTCTGCCACAGAATATATAGGTAATAGTAGGATACAACCTTTGATAAATTATAGACAATAAATTACAATAAATCATAAAAAAAAAATAAAAAAAAAATTGCTGTTACCCGCGACTTCGTAGGTACGCGTAATATTATTTTATCCATATCTCTGCGTAATAGCACAGACTACCTATATTATGTTTTTACACTGTGGTAATAATATGTTCTAGTTGTTGTAGTAGTAGAACGTTGTCTAGTCTATAGGTCTTTACTTGAGGACTAAATCTACCATAGCGTAGCAGTCACAGCGGTAGCTGAATTTTTTCTATGATTTAATGCTTGACTGGTTAATTAAGCATTACGTGTGTGGCTCGAATTTTTCTGAATGTATTTTTTTTCAACGGAACTTATTTTTTTAAATGTATGGGGTCACATTATTACCTGAAAATATTTTAATCACAACAACGACACCGTGAGGTGACCTTTGAAACGACACCATACTCAAGTTTTTCAATTTAGGGGTCCAATTTTAACCTTGAGCCCCTGAAAATATTTTAATCTCAATAAAAACACCGTGACACGACCTTTGAAACGACACCATACTCAAGTTTATCAATTTAAGGGTCCCATTTTAACATAGACGTCTAAGTTTTTTTTAATTTCAATATCAACACCGTCAAACGACCTTTGAAACAACTCCATACTCAAGTTTTTTAATTAGGGTTTCAATTATTTTAATCTCAACAACGACACCGTGAGACAACCTTTGAAACGATACCGTACTTATTTTATACAATTTAGGGGTCACATTATGACCTGAAAATACTTTAATCTCAACAACGACACCGTGAGATGACCTTTGAAACGACACCATACTCAAGTTTTTCAATTTAGGTGTCCCATTTTAACCTTGAGCCCCTGAAAATGTTTAAATCTCAACAACGACACCGTGACACGACCTTTGTAACGACACCATACTCAAGTTTTTCAATTTAGGGGTCCCATTTTAACCTTGAGGTCCTGAAAATGTTTTAGTCTCAACAACGACAAGACCTTTGTAACGACACCATACTCAAGTTTTTCAATTTAGGGGTACCATTTTAACATTAAGGTCCTGAAAATGTTTTAATCTCAACAACGACACCGTCAAACGACCTTTAAAACGAAACCATACTTAAGTTTTTCAATTTAGGGGTCACATTATAACCTTGAGGTTCTGAAAATGTTTTAATCTCAACAACGACAGCGTCCGTGACATTTTCAGTCAGTCAGTCAGTCAGTCAGTCGTGCAACGATTTTATATATATTGATTAAGGAATTTCTCCAGGAATTTCAGGATTAAGTATAAGGTAGGTACCTACAAGGCATTTCATGAATGAAAGAAAACTTCGAAATTTAATTGTAGTAGAACTAAAGTTATCCACCATTATGTGTAGAATACCCCCTCCCCGGGCTTATAGGGAGTAGGGACATTATGTTACATTCTGTAGAAGCGAAATTTGCTTCTATTTTGGATACCTACTAGGTACCTACAACATGAAACCAACCAACCAACTCCATGAAATTTATAAACAATATTAGATCTGTGGTTTGTCAGTTTCTTATAAAATTAGATTTGTGTACTTACAGATTTATTACAGATGTAGATTGGTACTAGGTAGGTACCTACCTACTTATTGGAAATTGTACCTAGGTAGGTAGGTTTAGCCAATTTCGTTTCGTTGGGCTTGATTATTGATTATTTTGATTTTGATGGCTTTCTATACAACTTAATGGGAAACAAAGAAAAGAAACACAGGATATTATTAGTGCCTATTAGATATAGTACATAGGTACCTACTTCGACCAAAGTATTTAAATTGTGTGCTAATTAATTTGTGATAATTAGATATAGGTACCTAATAAGTAACAGAATCATTTCAACGTTGAAATAGGAAATCTTACATGTTTTCCTTACTCTGTAACAATCTATGGTGTTGGAAGAAATCCCTGCTGGGCCAACCGTGGCCTACCTACTGTATATATTCTGTGGCCGCGGGCACAAAGAGTACCGGTTACGAAGTAACTATTAATTAATCTGTGGTACCGGGTGCAGATTATTAGATAGTAGGTCCTGTGGATCGATGACCTACTTCCGCGGGGCACAAATTTTGACGATTTTGGGCGCAAGTGGATACCTACCCGCTACCTACGTGAGGAGATAATGATGATACCGACCGACTTGCCTGCCCTAGTAGAGTTTTTCTTTACGTTACATTCAGTAAAATTACTGCGCGATGTTTTTATTGTTAAAAGTGAAGATCTGGCAGGCGTATAGGTAGGTAGGTACCTACCTACCTAGGTAATAGTGAAAGTAGATCCTAAACAACAAACCACCGAAAGAACTTCTAATGTCTAATGTCTAAATCAGAATTGCACGACACGAGGCAGAAGGTCTAGGTCCAAAACCACCACTAATCCAAAGCAAAGGAATTTGTTGGAAAGCTCCTTTTTTGAAATAAGGGGTTACTCATAGCTGTGCCCTGTGCCCATAGTCCCACTAGTCTAGCATGTGTATCATTGTGGTAGGTATACCTAATAATGGCAGTAGGTACAAATTGCACGAAAACATAGGGTAGATATGCCTAACTACGCCCCCCCCCCCCCCCCCTAAAGTCGGCCCCCTATACATTTATCCTTTGCATTCCCAAAATACTAAAGAAACTCACATTTTTGTCACATCAATCACGACCTGTGTTTATCCTTTTCTCTATGTATATAGGTAGAGCTGTTCTGTGTTTTCTCTCGAAAACAAATGGTAACCCGTTGCGTCTTATACATTCTGTGGAATAAGCATCATTGCAAAGGAAGTGCGCGATGGGAGCGTTTATCTCCAAAACTTAACTGTTTTTACGTTCAACGCCAAGTACGGGGAATGTGTTACGGTACGGAGGTAAATAAATAATCCAGATTTTGAAGTGTAAGTAACAATTAATGAATTAATTAGTGATACTTTAAGGTTTATTTATTATTTTTATGTTATATAGTTTAGGAGAAAATAAAGGGGCCGGTATTTGGGATTGATTTTTCTCAAAATTCCTATACTCGGCCAGAGGCCGACTTTAGGCGAATGAAGTTGTTTTTGCAATTGGAGTTTACTAGTCATAAAACGGTTAATAAAGTCGAATTTTCACTGCAAATTCTATCATTAGCTGCTTCTGAATATAAAAACCAATATCCGGCCGGGTGTAAATACTCTAATTTCCAAGATATTTACCTATCTGATTTGGGGCCGACTTTAGGGATAGCGAATAATCTAAAGTCGGCCGGCACAACCGGCTGGTCAGTCTAAAGACAGGGTGATACAAAAATGATGTTTAATTAATAACAGAAATTTTATATTCTATGTCATATCATTTATGTAAGACTTTAATGAAATATTATAAAAAAATATACATTGTTTTTCACTGATATTGGAAAAAAGTATAAAACTCAATAAATAAAAAAAAATAGATTTATATTTTATCAACACCAGTTCTCTAAGATTTATCATGTTTTTTTATTTTTTGTTTCTTTATCTTAATTGTTAAAAGATTACCATTAGTATTTTAGCTAAGACAGTTTATTTTGCTGGAAAAATAAATATCTTATAATTGGTAGGTACAATAGTTCTGTTTTACTTTTTAGAGCATACTGTACTGTACATTAGGAAAATATGCGGTCGAGGTTAAGGTGAAAACGGCCGACTTTAAAGTTTTTCACCCTTCCTGAATTTAAACGTTTACTGTGTTGTTTAGCATACAGCTGCGTAAGATTTGATGTTGTTTTTGAAAAGAAGATTCAATAACCTTTCGAAAAATGTTTATAAAATAATCCATACGTCGAAATTACCGAAGTTACATAGGCTCAAAGTCGAAAAAACCTTAGGGGGGCCGACATTTAGCGTGTTTACCCAATTGCTAAGTCTAGTGCACGGTAGGTAGGTAGTACCTAGGTACCTACCTACGCGTATTACAACAACCAAAAAATTACAACGTAGGTACCTATATACTTTATGAACTGATTAGGTGTGTGTAAGCTGCATTGCTAACATAAAACTAAGAATAAATGATAGAACTTCCAACAAAGGTGCGGTACCGACCTACTGGGTACCTACACCTTGAGATTTTCCTTTACCTCAAAAGTTCTATGACATGCTGGTACCTATCCCTTTATTATTTCAGAGCATGTAAATCTATTAGGTACCTACCTATTGCCATATTACAAGTATATTTTACCTTCCTGGTACGTAATGCACGACCGGGATTCGAACCCAAAGGAATCGGTGTCACTAGCTATGGTATGCTATGGTATGTGGTGGCCTGGTGGCACTACCAGTAGGTACCTACCTACTTTAATTTGTAAGTATACCTACAATTAAGTCCTAAAAAGTGTGTGGTGTACATACATACATACATACATAGACACACGCCTTTTTCCCCGAAGGGGTAGGCAGAGCCGCAATAGGCCTCTTTTCACAGTGGGTTGCACCATCGTGGAATATGGCGCCCTGAATAATGTTTCTACACTGGTTCTTTCACCATAGGTCTCTAGGCCCTTGAAACAGGTCTCAAAAAAACGTTGATACCTACGAATTAGTAGTCCTATAATAAGCCACCGGGTTTGTTCGTTGCTGACTGCTGCCTCGATGCAATTATATCACATCAGTTATTCAAGATATTATCGATTGCCTTCCGCGAAATTCGTTTTATTGTGTAGTTTAGTCGCAACTCGCAGGTTTCAGACTTGAAGCTTGTATCCTGATTCAAAGCAACAACAGACTTCTCATGTCTGAATCGTCTGAATCCGATAATTCCGAAACGTGGTCCGGAAGCGTAGAGAGCTACTACAGCACCGAGAGTAGCTCAGAAGCGTCAGTTTCCTATCCGGAGCGACTCATGGATTTGATCAAAGATAAATTATGATATGTGTTAAAAGCGGCGAGCACCAGCAAGCGTCAACGCAAACAGGACAGGAGCAAATGGCCGTAGACCCGGGAAACTGGAGCGGGTGTAGCGTCCATCCACAGCGACTAGAGCGACTGAATACAGCAAGAGACGAAGAGGATGAGCAGCTTACAACAGAAGCGATGGTGCTGGAACTGCCCAAGTACCTACTCGGACACACGAACGGCAGCCACTCTAATGTTAGAAGAAATTGATGTAGATGGCCTCTCAAGCTCAACGGTCAAGGAGACAAAGATTTCGGTACTCAATTAATCAATATCAAAGAGGGTTCCTCGCGAAAACTGCATCGATGGACCAGCTCAACGGGTATAGATATCAATTAACAATGCACTTCTGGTGGGTCGTCTAAGGAAATGAAAACGTAATTTGACGTGTGAATAAGGATCGGCGAAGCGAAGGTGTAGGTACAACTACTTATAGGTTTGAGATAGGTAGTAGGTATTCTGAATAACAAAGGCAGCTAGACCTTTGTTCGATCGAAGGGTGTGTCGATCCTGGACGAAGCGATACAAGCCAGAAATGATAGGACGTTACTTGGCATAGTCGCAGCTCAAGACCGTTCGTCGTAGCATTCTTTGGCTTATGATTCTGTAGTGTACATCTACAGGCTGATGGTTATGTTGGTCGTTTTGGAGATAATGGTAAAAACCAAGAACCGCTTCATAATAATATTATTATAAAATATAATATAATTAATATAAAATACCCCAGAAGAAGATAATTCGATAACATAATTTCTGGGGTATTTTCACAGGTTTTCACGGCCGTCTCGAAACATGATTCCAGTGTTCAAAATAGATGGCGCTGCACTGTTGATAAAGTCAGAAGAAAGTTTATTATTTTTCTCTTCTTGTAATGGCTTCGGAGGAGTACTCAAAGTTTAACTTTGTGACACAGTTAGTCACTTTGACAAACAACAAAAATAAAACAACTATAATAATAATTTTTGGCAGATTATTTTTAGTCAGCGCCATCTATCGAGCAAATTGGAACTACTGTCCTAAATGAGAAGCCCTCATTCTGTTGAAAATCAATCCCCTTTTTATGCAAGAGATGATCACAGACAAACAGTGGGACATATATAACATGAAATGCACAGAATCCCCTTTATTTATTTTCCTTTTTAAACTGCGACGAAAAACGAAGGGGTGTTATAAGTTTGACGTGTATGTGTGTCTGTCTGTCCCATCGTACCTACCTAGCTCCCGAACGGATGAACCGTTTACTTTTTTTTTGTTTTGTTTGAAAGGTGTAGGGTCGGTTCGCTAGTTTACGGCCTCTTAGTGGACTTGGCAACTTTAAACGGTCAGAAAAAAATAATGTTACTGATTATAATCTGTACTGATAATGTATTTTGATAGATAAAATATTGTAGTTTCTGATTTCAAAACTGTTTGACGCGAAGTGATCTTAGTTTTTTTTATAATAAATTTTAATCCCAAAAATGACCAAAACGCTAGTTTTCGGCCACAAATTTCAGTATTCGGCCACATGGTATTTAGTACTTATAATGGATAAAAAAGTAAGATGAAGCTATTATAGTTACATTAAAAACTCGTTTTTTCGTAAAAATGTTTTTAGGCCTCACCAGAAAAACTATAAAAATAAACAAAATCAAAGTTTGACTTTGTTTTTTTTTTATAATTTAATTTGAAATGTCCTGTTAGGTAGAAGTTTAGGTACTCACTTCTCTGTCTTATTATTTTTGTCTTTAAATTTAAATCCTTTTATTACTTATACATTTTTCTTTTTAATTATTTTTTTCTTTACTGTTGAAATAGTAATTACAGTTTTTTTAATTGTTAACAACCACAAGTCTTGCATCATCAACTATGGTTTTAACAATAATTATCATGTATTATATTTTCTCGATCAGTGTATGCAATTTAATGAATTATATAGTAATCACAGCCTTTAATTTAAATAACTAATGACATTTCAAGTTGATCAAATTGATTACTTAACAGTCTTTTAAGTTTATGGTTATCATCAAAATATCATCTTGTTTTTTTTCTTACTCTTATATATGAAATAATATTAATTATAAGTAGCAGTCGCTAATTTCGAATAGTTATAAGCATTTTAAACATTAAAAACACATTAATAATTTGACGTTATCACTATTATATATTTTTTTAAAGATGGCCATTATTTAACATTAACATGAAGCTTTAACAATTAGGTACCTACATTCAATCTTTTTAACCACCCCAATTGAAAATATAATCACTAAAAACTAAGACAAATGAATTAATTAGGAATCAATATTGCATGCATTGCATTAGAAAGGCTTATCTTGTAGGGTTAGTTGTTTGAGTCCTAAAAAATTTGTAAATTTAAATGATACTATTTAGTGCAGAAATCACATCTTGTATTCCTTTCTGCATTTTCTTCTGTGTGGCTTATTAAAATATGATCACACCGGTACTTTATTCTTTCGTTTTCTTTATTGCCTTTTTACTTTTGTCACCTTTCGTGTTGAAACTTCTGTTTTCTTCAACTGCTTATCTGATCTCTTTCCAATCTCTTCAATTTTGAATTCCTTGTCTTTGTTTACGCACTTCTATTCTTTATGTTGTCTTTTTTTTTCTTTAGGCTTTTTGGCATGTTTCAAGACGAAATTGCTGCTGGCGTACGTATATTAATAGTTTTCCTTCGGGGATCCGGTATAAATAAGTATTTATTAAAAGCCTCTCTATATTCCATAATTGATTCTGGCATTTTGCTTGTTATTTAATAAGGTGTGTTATAGTTTGTGTCAGAGTCAGCGTATTGCTCCGAGTTACTATAGCGTCACTGTGTATGCAGGAATGCGGCTACTAGTAACTCTTTGTTTGAATTTGATGGTGAAATTATGTTGTCTTTATAAGTCGGGATTTCATGAAATTTGAAAGGTTCTTCTATTATGGATAGATTTGGTGGTAGAAAATCAGCAAACTTAATCGGCTAGTCTTGATTTGTTTGACTTTGTGTAATGCTAATGCATAGTGTCAAAGTTTTAAGTTTTTGGGATATTCCGCTCAATTTATTTCATTTCCGCTCAGATTCTTCTCAATTTCTGGTTGTTTTTTCATCCTCAACTAATAGATATGTCAACAAATTAATTTTGGAGTTTTTCCTGTCTTTCGAACATGTTTCTTACAGAACATCGTCATTTTGGATTTCAGAAGACCTTTTCTCGAGTTTTTTTCATCTTCTTTAGAATCACAGGCATGTTTATGTTTTTTATAGCCAGAGTTGGTTTTAAATGTTAAAAAACTTTCTTTTGTGAAACGAAATCTACGTTCGTTATTTCGGGTTTTTCTCAGTTTAAATTCTCCAGTGTGTTTTGGAGACATTTAGTATAATCCACTGCATACTATGAATTTAATTTGATTAATGTTTTGCGGTATAAGTGTTTTATTGTATCCCGGAACAGTGCACAAAAATTTGTCTTTGCGATAGATCTATGTATTTATGTAGGTACTGACTTTGTTAAAAACTATATTTGATAATTTAATATTATTAGTTGAAACCTGAAGAAAAAAAACTATTAATATAGAAATTATACTTAGAAAATCAATCTAGAACACTTATTATAATTTATGCCTATTTGGCTTAAAATTGTGGCCGAAAACTAAATGACGCTATTCAGTTTCCGGCCACAACTTTTCCATACAAATTCAGGTAGGCCGAAAACTGAGTTACAATTTTATTTCTGTTTTAGTTTCCGGCCATCAATAAAATGGCCAACTTTGATTCATCGCTATTTATTCATACTGATGTACTTTGGTGGCCGAAAACTAATAAGCTAATCCATCACATGGCTCATAATCGGAAACAGAAGAGAATTTCGATATATGCGTAGCCAAATAAAAGAAAGAGACAATTGTATTATAGGCTGTGTTATGCTAGTTTTCGGCCACTAGGCCGAGAACTAAACATTTTGGAAATTTTTGATGCTACTTTCCGGCCACCTTAATTATCGTAGTTTTAAATCAAATACTGCAATAAACATAGTGGTAATATGTTAATAAGTCATTTCTACAGGCAATTAAATGCACATCAACATCATTTACTTACAAAAACATTAAAAAAATACCTTGGAGTGAAACGCGTGTCACTAATTTTTTCCTACAATTACGCATGCGGTGACAGGTTTGATGCTGGCGTCAAACTGATAAATTCACTAAAAATTACTAGTGAAGGTTATTTAGCCGAAAAAAAAACCAGATGTCATGCAACTATTTCTAGATGAATTGATCATACTTTTGCACAAACAAATTGCTAGAAATCGCTATTATCTCCATTTTACTATAGAGACTTCGCCAAAAGGCCGAAAACTAAAGGCGGCCGGCTAACTAGCGAATTGACCCTACCACCTATTTGCCGGGAGTTTTCTTAGCTTTGTTTGATCAAAATCGGTTCAGCCGTTCAGCGTTGGAGTTTTTTTTAAATTTTTACTAAATTAATTACTTGTATTCGTTGTAAGGCGCTAATAAAGAGCCTATTTTCTTATCGTTTTAAAGCTCCATGCAAGATTTACCTAATTTGAATACCTAGGTGCTACCGCAGTCCACAGTGCTACGTTGAATCAGTTTATTTATTTTTAGAGCAGAAATCTTGTAGAGACAATACACAATTAAAATATTTGTATATACCTACCTACCCCGAATTTATAATGTTATTACAGCAATAAAGTGTTATAACAGTTAGGTAGGTACATATTATACAAATACAACTTCTCGAAGGAACCAGATTAAAAATCATCTCACCTATAATATAAGCGAATATTTTAAGAGAGATAGTGAATATAAATAAATAAATAAATAGGTATCTAGTAGGTTTGCATATTTTATTTGCATTAGGTTATTGTTTTAAGTGTTTTTACATATAAGTTCTACACGTATGCCTACATGTATGCACGTCCTAGATGGACAAACTGTTTAAACATGTAAGCTATAATTTTCTGAATTATGATTCTGCATTGACTAAGTAACACTTATCCGATTACGAATTATGAATGAACATTTGTTTTGAGTCGATATCAAAAAAAGGAGGATGTTCTCAATTCGTGTGTATTTTGGAGCCAACAGAACGCCTGATGGAAACGACTGAGCATCACTACTTCATTGCTTGATTGTGATTGTTAGGCGTCAAGGAGGGAAATAGGAACACGTTTATATTGTATTTTTGCTAACGCTTGGCGACATAGGTATGCACCTACTTACGTAATGTGTGAAATTAAACATAGGTTCTTATATCATTATGCATTAATTCATGACGAATGGTTTTGAGCATTTGCATTCGCCGACCTCCTGCCATCTTCAAAATGTCGTTGGTCCCTTCGACCAAAGTAAAAATTGGTCGAAGGTTAGTCCATCGAGATGGGAGCCTTCCTACAATGCTCGTCGTCCGGTTCGTGGTCACCGATGACATTCGAGAGTTTACCTACGTAAGGGTAAGGTTGATATCTCCGAAGGTCAAGCCGAAGGCACAGAGCTGAAATAGGTACCTGCCTACAATAATTTGTACCAAACTGACCAAACGAAGGAGACGACTTTTATCTAAGCAAGGGAACACTAACCAACGGGGCGTAAACACTGCCTATATATACCTACCTACCTACCAAAGTAGGTAGGTACATTGCTCACGAGTTAGTTGACCGAGCGAGCGAAGGAGCTAACAGTCTCCGCATCAGCTTGGGCAAAATTTATTTCGTATGTCTGTCCGGCTGTTTAGTTCTCCTCTACAGGTCGCATTTCTCAACCAATCTTCAAGAAACTTCGAGATAGGTAGGTACCTACCTACCGGTTATAAAAATTCATCGTATTTTTTTGTTGCCGTGGGTTGTGTTTTTTGTTTCACTACCACCTGACGCGGCGGCGGCAGTCATATGTTTATCAAAATGCGGCGGTCAAGTTGACCACTTGGTTTTTTTTAAAAATCTGATTAGGTATGAAAAATATTAAAAACATGTGTGTGAAAATTCTACTCGCCATGTTAAAAACCGGTTAAACCTCCCGTGGTAACCTTAGTTACCTACCACTAGACATTTCAACTTAATATTTATGGTAGGTATTTTCTTTTTCCCGTGAGAATTTAAAGACTTATAATTTTCGTTACCTACACTTTACTCCTATAATCTGCATTTGTTCTTCAAAATAACTGTAGACTTCGAAATGTCTGTAGCAAGAAAATATTTTTCCAAAAACCACTTTAAGGTGGTCGCTTTTCCATACAAACGTATTAGCACAAATATGGGCAAACAGAGTATAATTTTACACTGAAATGACTGTTGTTGGCTTTTATATTGGTCATTATTTGCGTCAACACATATTTGGTTGAAGAAAACAGTGGATTAATAGCGAAAATAACATCGAAATTTTAGTTCATTTATGTCAGTGTGTGGGTGTACACTGACAGTGTAACACACATAGCCGCAGATTAGACAACAGTTACAAGTCTCTTACACGCGACGTTGTCAGCTCGTGACTTACGCCGGCTAAGCGCTGTTGCCGCTTCGATCTGTCATATCATAATTAGCTCGGATAGAAAATATTAGAAAAACAAACATTTAGGATTGGACATGTGTATGCGAATCAGCCAGACAGCCGGAGGCCGCAATGCATTGCAAGGTCTCTACATATGAACTTTGTATAAATAATGGGAGAAAATTAAATTACAAACAACTAGACAGAAATTACAGACACATATAATATTATCTTAATTACGTAAAAATTAAATTAAATACTACTAGCTGATCATAATTACCTATATATTTACGCACAAGGTTTTTTGAACTGAGACCTCACGAATACACACGGTTTAGGAAGGTTACCTTATTTATTTCGAAAAAAATATCTATGTACATCCACATGTGGTTCGAAAAGTTAGACCTTCAACGTCGTTCAAATTCCTAGAAACGGGAGGTCAACAAAGAATGTTATACACTGGTTGTTATTTTATAGAGTATAGGTACCTACAAGTTTCAAGATTCATAAATTTTAGACTTTTCCCAGTATTTGTATCATAAAATCTACAAACGTAAAAAAAACAGCGTTGTAGGATTAGTGGAAGTACCCTAGAGGTTTTGTTTTTTTACATTTTTGATTTACCCTAACATCTCAAAAACTAAAAAAGTTTTGAAATGTCGAAGCGAGGAACTTTCATATGACACCACATTTGATCTGATATTCTCACTTTTTTTTACCTCCTCTTGGACCCCAATATCTCAACAACCCCCCGACCGATATAGCTCATAACCTTACCAACAAATTGTACCAATACTATCACCTCCCAATCAAATTTCATGAAGATCGGATTAACGGTTCGGAAGTTATGCTCGGACAAACATACATACATACATACATACAAATGCCAATTCTTCCAAGTTGAATCAGAGAACTCGCTTCGCTCATTCAATATTTAAAAAAAAAAAAAAAAATTGCCTTGTTTCAGTCGAAGTCAGTTCTGTGTAGGTAGGTGAAACTACAATCTTCAAACAAATTCGTTGAAATGATTCCTAGGGGTATTATTCATTATAATTGCGAGTTAGGGTCTTCGGAAGATTCAGATATGCAGGCCCAGGGTGGGTATTGAACATTTTGCCTCCTGCTTAGAAGACAAGAGTTCATCTTACTATGACATGTTATGTCTGTCCGTGTATGTCACAGCCACTTTTTTCCGAAACTATAGGATCTATGCTGTTGAAACTTGGTAAGTAGATGTATTCTGTGAACCGCATTCAGATTTTCACAAAAAAAATTAAAAAAACAAAAAAAAATGGGGGTTCAGTTCTAAGTATTAGTACTTAGAACTGAAACTCATTTTTTTTTTCATCATTCCTGTTGGTGTGGGGTATCTACGTATAGGTCTTCAAAAATGATATTGAGGTTTCTAATATAACTTTTTTCTAAACTAAATAGTTTGCGCGACAGACACTTCCAAAGTGGTAAAAAGTCCCCCCCCCCCCCAACCCCGTAACTTCTAAAATAAGAGAATGATAAAACTAAAAAAAAAATGTACATTACCATGTAAACTTCCAACGAAAATTGGTTTGAACGATATCTAGTTAGTAGTTTTTTTTAATACGTCATAAATCGTAAACCATCCAAGAACTTTGATATTATGTTACTTGCTGCTACGGAACCCTTCATGGGCGAGTCCGACTCGCACTTGGCCACTTTTTTTTTTAATTTCCATAATATTATTTGCATGCAATGCATATCAGCCGGCCTAGCCAAATGACATTCGCTTCGAAGCGATTCCATTCCTTTCTAGGCGCTAGTCCAGATGGTACGTTCCTAAGCACTAATTTATTACTAGTAGGTAATTGTGTTTATACTGTACTAGCCATTTCACCGCAGCTTGGCAAACAAACAAACAAACAAAACAACAAAGTTTACATATTTACAGGGAATTAATTTTGTAAAAATTAAAAAAAACCCGAACGAAATAAAACGGCTGAACCGATTTTGATCCAACTAAGCTAAGAACACTCCCGACAAATACACCTATCAAACAAAAACAAAAAACGATTTCGGTTCATCCGTTCGGGAGCCACGTTGGGACATACAGACACACACACACACACACACAGACACGTCAAACTTATAACACCCCTTCGTTTTTCGTCGGGGGTTAAAAAATACAAAATAATAGTGAAGATAAATAAAAAAACATAAAAAAGATAAATATTTTATACATAGTGTAATACAAATTAACAATCTTTTTTTTAAGGAGAATTAGCCTTTTTGAAATACAATCCTTTCCCTCATTGTCTCGCAAGTCGCAAAGGCCTCGAAATTAAAAATAATATAATTAATTTTTATTGAATGGGTTATCCTCTTTTTTAACCCCCGACGAAAAACGAAGGGGTATTATAAGTTTGACGTGTCTGTGTGTGTGTGTGTCTGTCTGTCCCATCGTAGCTCCCAAACGGATGAACCGAAATCGTTTTTTTTTTGTTTGAAAGGTGTATTTTTCGGGAGTGTTCTTAGCTTTGTTTGATCAAAATCGGTTCAGCCGTTCAGCGTTGGGTTTATTTTTTTATTTTTACAAAATTAATTACTAACTCAACTATAATCTGGACCTCTTCAAGGCTAGAGTGAATAGGTGCCTTCTAGACCTTTGTGCTCCATCTTCGGCCGCATCGTCACTTACCAACAGGTGAGATCGTGCACAAACAAAGGTCTATAAATGTTTAAAAAAAAAAAAAAAAACTTGTTGAAAATAGGGTCAACTGCGGATTTCCTCAATGAAGAATTGTTACTTCGTCGGCTTTATTTCTCAAACTCAAGACATCACAATAATGGAAATGGAGCGCGACGAATTATTCCCATTTGTCACACTGATCTGTCCCCCCTAAGGTGACAGTTAGAACAAAAAAGTTGGATCTGTCCCCCTGTTGCGTGATTGGGTGATGGCTGGTACATTTGCGTGTAATTTTTATTTTTATTTTAGGTTATTGTATGGAACCCTTCGTGCTAGAGTCCGACTAGCACTTGGCAGTTTTTTTTTATTTTTTATGATACGAATTGGCAAACTAGCATACGGCCTGAAGCCCAATTCTCTTAATTATTTTATAACCACACTGCAAGTTGACCGAAACGAGATTGTATTGTAAATTGACTGAGAAATTGGTATTCTGCTCCCTCACAATAACAAGATAATCTACTTTCGGTTCTTGCGACCATATATTAGAGTAGGATAGTGCTATATAATAATTGTAAAGAGTGAAAGAGAGAATTCTCAGAACTTTGAAACATTCAAGTTACAGTCACATTTCGATATAATCACATTCCGTGTTGTATTGTCAGGTGAGCAGAATACCATTTTTGACGTTTGTGACATCGACACTCGATCGTAACATGATCCGAACTTTAATTTGACTATTTTTTATTACGAGAATTGGCTTTCTGATGTGAAGTGGTCACCGTCGCTTATAGACACCGGCAACACCGGGGGTAATTGTCGATGCGCTGCCTACCCTGAAGGAATTTATGACCATTTTTCATGAAATAAAACATGTCGTACGTAACCAAGCGTTAAAACCTCAGATGGAAGCTCATTCCATAGTTTGTAGGCACAGAATAAATAATAGTACTTTATGGGGAAGAAATGATCTCGAGAAACGACTCGTTCGAGAAACCCAGGGTTCTATGATGTGCGGATGAGCTTTGTCACGGTGCCGGGAAGAGCGATGGTAAAATCTCGATGCGAGGATGAGATCGGAAAGCTCGTCAGAACATTCCCCGTTGTAGAGGCGGTAGAACACGCAAAGAGATCCGATAGCTCTGCGTTGGCTAAGCGGTTCTAGAGTATCGGAGAGCTTGGGGTCACCGATGATGCTAATGGCTCTTCTCTGTAAGGAGTCAAAACGAAGCAGCTGGTACTTGGTTGCCCCGTGCCATAGATGGGAACAGTTTCTACGTGCGGCCTTACTTGTGCTTTGTAAAGCAATAGCCATTGATGCGGCGTAAAATAAAGTTTCTATGTGCATTATATTATGGGGGAGGCCTATGCCCAGCCGTGGACTTCAGTTGATGATCTATCAATAAAAGCTGAAAGTAACTAAATCTTTAGAAAAAAAAGCGGCCAAGTGCGAGTCGGACTCGCCCATGAAGGGTTCCGTAGCAGCAAGTAACATAACATAAAAGTTCTTGGATGGTTTACAACTTATGATATATTAAAAAAAACTACGTACTAGATCTCTTTCAAAACAATTTTCGTTGGAAGTTTACATGGTAATGTACACCATATTTTTTTTTTTAGTTTTATCATTCTCTCTCTCGCAAACTATTCAGTTTAGAAAAAAATGATATTAGAAACCTCAATATCATTTTTGAAGACCTATCCATTGATACCCCACACAGGTTTGATGAAAAAAAAATGTGTTTCAGTTTTAAGTATGGGGAACCCCAAAAACTTATTGTTTTTTTCTATTTTTGTGTGAAAATTAGTTTCGGAAAAAAGTGGCTGTGACATACACGGACAGACAGACATACATGATGAATCCATAAGGGTTCCGTATTTTTTTTTTCGGAACCCTGAAAAACGACTTCATAGCTAGGAGTTTATACCCAATACAACATAAATACATACATAGACACACGCCTTTTTCCCCGAAAGAGTAAGCAGAGCCTCTCATGTGCCTCTTTTCACTGTGGGTTGCACCATCGTGGGAAATACACGTGACAAGTGGTGAGCTCATCGCCGCCATTGCTTCCCACGACTGACTCTGCTAATGCTTTCTTCCAGTATAATACATTCCTGAAATAAGCTAGCAGTCAGGAACTACAAGCTAACTACAAGTCCGGGTATAAGACTTAATAAAATTAGTGTGCTGATGAAAATGAGCCTAAACACGGCCAGTCTACTATTATCCATCGAGGAGTTCCGCTGTCCACGTTCCGTCTCCATCATCAGATCAGCTCGCTTTCACCATAGTATTGTACTGTCATCGGAACTAGATAGGTACGAGTATGCCAAATTTCAGCTCAATCGGATATCGCAGGAGACACCATTGTTGCCACCCATGAAATATAGTAGTAGTAGAGCTTTTTTGTGTAAGAGTTCGTCCGGGGAAGTACTACCACCATACCTATTTCTGCCGCAAAGCAGTAGTCCTCGCATTGCTGTGTTCCGGTTTGAAGGGTAAGGGTGCCGGTGAAATTACAGGCACATGAGACGTTTCACCTTTATGTCTCAGGGTGGCGGGCGCAGTGCTATGCCACATAGGGCGCGTCCTAGGTGGACGTGACCTATGAGGTAATGCACTGTTCATAGGCAGAGGTTACCGCTTAACATCAGGTGGGCCATCAGCATGTTCCGTCATTCTAGTAGTATAAAAAAAAAAAACATTCTGAATGCAAATGCTTGACTTGTTGCTGAAAATACCGAAATTGATATATGTGTGCCTATAATATTTGAGGAGTTCCCTCAATCTTCATGGATTCCATCATCAGAAAAACATTTTAATGAAAATGGCACCAATCTGGAAGTATATCATGTAATTTTTTTTCCTAATCGTTACGTAAATGGTATGAGGTAACAAACATAATAAAAAACTCTGGAATTGATAACCTCCTCCATTTTTTGAGGTCGGTTAAGAATCGAGTACCTACTTTTTGATTTGAAATAAGGACACACCACAACACTCACTTCACAAACATAATATTGGCTGAAGCAGAATCAGTGTATTTTGTAGATCATTACAAAAACATTTATAAAAAAAAATAGTCTGGTATCGAACCCAGTACTGTGGTTTTAGTGTCGAGAGATCTAGTCACTGGTTACAAAAAAAAAAGTAAAAAAAAAAAATACAAAAAATAAAGGCAGTATAGAATCGAACGCAGTAACGTGGGTTCAGAAGTTCTGAGTCGACAGTCCAAGCCGCTAATCCAACTATTTTGAAATTCGCGCGCCGAAATTAGCTTATAGTTCTAATACAATAATATCCTTGACTGTGTGCGTGAGTAGGCTTTCATATTGCTCGGAATTTGCTCGGCACAAGTGTGTTAAAACTAGAGACTAAAATAACCTGAAATATAGCTAGGTACATAGCAAATGAACCACCATTTGCGTGAACGTTAGTGTTATGACATAATATGCACATTTTAATTCATAAATACATAAAATACTTCAAAATTTGGCAACAGCGCCATCTATTGACGTTGTCGTGCCTAGCTGACCACGAGGAACAACCTTAACACTTGTTACAAAATTTCCTAAAATCAACCCCATGGGCGGTGAAAAGACCCCTAAGTTTACAAGGTTTGTAATTTGGAACCACTCGGAATAACGAAAACCGAATTGCGAGTCTAAATGCCGTTTTTGTATGCAGAAATTGATAAGCGCCCCTAGCGGACTTGTTGTGAAACTCATGAAAACCATACAATAACAACAAATATCGACTCCCAATTCAATAGTCGGGATACCGAATGTAAAACTTAGACTAAACCTGTACTAGGCCCTCTGGTAGGTACTCAATCTCTCGAAAATGTTATATCGTTCACGTATCATCTCGCATGGGATAGCGGTCATGTGTCAAATCTATCTGAGTTCAAATACCGCAGTCAATACATTTTGCATTGTTAACGTAATTTTTCAACATTACTTTTACTAGATCAAGTAAAGAGTTATTCCCTAAAAAACCACTGGTGGTGTAAATAACTAAATACACAACACATCTTCAAAAACTTAATTATATAATATATAGCTATTATACAAATATTTCAGCTAAAATAATACATGATAGGTAATAAACAGATAAAATACCTAATTTGTGAATCCATCTGTAAAGGCATCAAGTAAGATCTGTTCAAACCACCGCAGACCTTCACTACCCTGGTTGTCATCGATGTCATCCATTGTTTCCTTGGCTCGGGTCCTCACAGCCCACCAAAACCAGTCCAAAATCCACTGCAAATAAGGGTTAGAATACTTCAACTGAACATCTTTCATTGTCGCTCGGTGTATAGTGTCTAATACTGTGGTGTACAAAATGGATTGTCTCGTAGCCGGCTTGCAAATTGACAAGTGATCTAATGGCAGTTGATAGAACACTCCACGTCCGAGATCAGCCGAAAACGACTCAACAAAATGAACAGGCACTTTGAATGCTGTAATTAATGTAGGCATAGTTTCAGCAAAGCTTATTGTCTCCCAGTCATACAAATCAGCGAACTTCAAGAATGCAGTATGCAGTTTTAGTAGGGTTGGTGAGTTCTCTTGTAACTGTCTTACATCATTGGAGGGCCAGAGGACTGCGGCGGCGGCGCGAGGCATGGCGGCTAGCGAGCTGCCTTTATGAGGAGTGCTGTAAAACACTATAGCTTTAGTATTCTCAGAGAGTTTTTTTAGCATAGAATCGCTGCTCTCAGATGCTTCAGTCAGCACTTGTTTCACTATGAGGCCTCCCATCGAGTGGGCTAACCACACAACTGGCACATTTTTTCTTCCAACTCCAGCATCTACTAGGACTGGTGCCAAATCTGCTGCTCTACTTGCAATGTCTGCTGTCTGTAATGGGCATCTTTCCAGCCAATCGGACAACGAGCTCCAATAGTTTACTCCAAGTATTCTCAGGTTGCTGCAGTCATTTGGCAGCCAGTCCTTCGGCCAGCATAAAGTATGGTTGCAATGATCCTCCTCCTCTTGTAATAGTGCTATTCGTTTTTTGTTAGTTGTGTACGGAGTATTGAGAGGTTCTCTCTTGGCTTCTATAGGTATATCATGTAGCACCACCTCATAATCGGCCAGAAAGCTTTCTTCTTTTATTTCTAAGAGATCTTTTAAGACCTGCTGAATTTCTGGATCGATATATTTTGTTTCTTCTGTTTGAGTTTCTTGACAAGGATCACAATCCACATCTGATACCGTAACTTCTAGAATACCGATAGGCTCTTGGCACTTTTTATCTCTCTGTCTCCAAGTGACAAATACTCCACCTCTCAGGCCGTGCACCAGGAGTGTGTCACAGACTTGTGGTGTTGTGGTTCTGTAGAGTGGGTGTAGTAGGTACAATCCAGGTCTATAGCAGTATTCTCCAGATAGGTTAGCCAAACAAACTGCAGCAGAGCTTGATAGCCGCACATCTTTACATCTGACCAGCCGAGACAGTTCACCAATAAGACCGTTCTGAAAGAAATCTTTGAGCAAGTTACAATGAACACTCAGTACTGTGAGAACTCTGAGCACTGCCAAATCGATGTCTGCATCATTTTTGTACCGCAGCAAAAATTCTGATAATCTTTGTAAGAGTCCCAAGTTCACAAGTAAAGCTGTAGAAATGTCATCATCATAATTCTTTTTGCAGAATAGAGTAATGTGATGATGCAGTGCATCTAAACACAAAATACAGAGATTCCGTTCGCTAATACTGTCGGGTTTGGTAGGAATACTATCAGCTTCCATCGCTGGCTCTTGGACATTTGTAAAGTATTTTGAGAGGAAATGTTCGATGCAGCTGTGGTGGTTGATGGCTTGCACTGCCGTGATCATGTCGCGGAACTTGAAGGAGAGCAGCTCGGAGGTGCCGGCGGCTCGTCGCACATGGATGGGGGGCGGGAGGAAGTAGCGCAGGTCAGCACCGCGCGTGCGCGCGAGCAGCACCGCTGTACAGGGGTCCAGAGCCTGTGCGAGCTTCAGGCAGTCCCAGCTCTTGTTGTTCTTGAACGCGGCGAGCTGCTCGAGCGCTACGTTGCGTTGCTCGCGGTTGCCGTGCCGACACAGCCACAGCAGCCTCCACGCTAGTGAATGCTTCAAACTCTTCCAGATCCGTGCGAAGCCGACTGCCTGCTTCGACTGTCTGTCTTGTTCCATTTTCAACTCAATGCCGTACGCTGGGTCGTCAATATACACATACTCGGCAGTGTATTTTTTCTCACGTTCGAGAACATTAGGATTTACAATCTTGTCTATTGTCTTGTAAGTTTGGTTTATATGGTATGCTATAAATAAACAACTACTTCCACATATCGAAGCAATTTTTAGGATTTTTATGAATGGTTTCAATCTGTCCTGGAGGCTCATGATAATTTAGTAAATAATTATAGTCCAGACAGACACCATCAATCCTAAGATCAAAACATAAACATAACCTAAAAAATCAAAGTATCAAAGAGGATACAATAACAACGTGACAAAAAATAGTAAAAAACCTAAAAGTGTTTTTTTTTTAAATTACAAAATTTAGTGAATCCTCTCAGTCCTGACATATAACCAGTGACACTTAAAAATTCAGGCCGGATATCAAGGCATTGACATATGACATTGCCGTTTTGTTTGGAGAACTCCTCAGAAGCCATTATATTAAGAAGAAGAAGAAGAAGAAGAAGAAGGGATAGCCCTTACGGGAAGTTTTTATTTTTCGTTTTCGTGATTTAACCTGTAAATAGCACACATGTGGTTTAGTTAATTTTAAAAATATTTAGAATTTTAACATAGCTAACATAAGTAAGAAGCACACATGTGGTAAGTGTATTGTGTTTATTTTCAGAATAGTGGATTTAGTCTCTGAAAACCTTGGTTTCTTTGCCACCATTTTAACCTGGGTTATTAATTATAACTTGACGGAAACTCTTGCTAACTTGAAATAGTTTCAACACTTGAATTTAATAACAGTGAAGCTAGAGGGCACCACTGCTTCCAGAACAGCGCCATCTCACACTCAAGAGGAGTAACATTTTAGTTAAATCCAGTGAAGCTAGAGGGCACCACTGCTTTCAGGACATTGCCATCTCTCGTGCAAGAGGGTAAACATTTATGTTCATTCGAATGAAGCTAGAGGGTGACACTGCTTTCAGGACAGCGCCATCTCTCGTGCAAGCAGTGTAACATTTTAGTTAATTTTAGTGATGCTAGATGGCACCACTTCTTTCTGGACAGTGCCATCTCTCTTGCAAGAGGAGTAATATTTTAGTTAATTTCAGTGACGCTAGAGGGCACCACTGCTTTCAGGACAGCGCCATCTCTCGTACCATAGGGTAAACATTTTAGTTAATTCTATTGAAGCTAGAGGACACCACTTATTTCGGGACAGTGCCATCTCTTGTGCAATAGGAGTAACATTTTAGTTCATTTTAGTGAAGCTAGAGGGCACCACTGTTTTCAGTACAGCGCCATCTATCGGGCAATAGGGTAAACATTTTAGTTTAAACCAGTGAAGCTAGAGGGCACCATTGTTTTCAGTACAGCGCCATCTCTCGTGAAATAGTAGTAAGACAAATGATTTTGCTGTAATTTTGCATAGTCACTTTGAGCTAGTAACACTGAATTTTTCGCCGCGCACTTTATTGGCCATTAAATATATTTTAATATTAGATACAATTTCTGCTGCACACTCTTTCTCACGTAACTGGAAGGATCAATGATACCAAAACGCGGTCCGAAAGAGACTAAATACTAAGGTGTCTCTTTCTAAAAGGGCGACCATTATTTATGAACTATACAGTACAATTTTCGGTATTAGACGATTTTTTGTAGCCGAGGTTGTAGCAAATATATTTCTAATTTGAATTATTTAGTATAGTCAGCAATATTCTTAAAGGCGATACCTACCGAGAAAATAATCACTATTCAAAAGAAACAGTAATATACCATTGAATCAGAGTTAATATATTGCTATCTTATTGAGTAGAAATAAGAACAACTTTCTCTTGTAAATATTACCTATGTCTAGTATTATTTTATCTGTGCCTATGTATTAAAAATATATTCTTTACGGGAACAATATGAAAACAAATTCAAAAAAGTTGTTTTAGTACTTTTTTTATCCAAATACTTATTTTTTCGTACCTAATGAAGTGATTTATTTCCATAATAATAACAATACAAAAATCACAATATTACAGTTTTCCATACAATTGAAGATTCCGATTTTTTTGCAACTATGTTCTTGCAAACGTGTTAGATCAAATGAGCGCCTAGAAAAAACTTCTAGCTTCAAAAAATATGCAGAAAAAGGCGCATAGAAATTAAAAAAATAAAAAGTTGGTTTGAGTCTACGTCTAATTAAACATATTTCAACATCTGCAGTGTGTTTTTAAACACTAAAAAAATATTATATATGCCCAAAAAAATAAGAATAGATGGGCTCAGTGCGTCCGAGCCGTTGGTTATCCATTGCATCAAACATTTTGCCATGGCTAGGTAGGTACCAAACCGAAATTACAAACGTGTACAAATTTGTTTTTTTGGTATGTTGTAAATTTGTAACAGTTTTACGTAAAATCCTAAGGCTCGTACGTTTCATCGTCCAAGTAGATTTAGGTAAGTATGTACCTATATTAATTACATACAGGACTGGTATCTGGTAGGTATATAAAGGTATCTGAATAATATTTAATAGGATAGAGATGCAAAAATTACTTAATAGGTACGAACTCACATATCGGTACCTATAGGTATTCTTACGCTACAATAATTATATTAAAATTACATAAAAATTAGAGAACTTATCTAATACTAATTACGTATGATCATTTTCTTAGAGCTTTAGATATATCTTTGGGAATCTTTGGAAGTTCAGATGTTTGGTTAATAAACCCATATTTTATGTTTAGCCTACCTATCTAACCCAACCATGTACCTAGGTACTAGTATAGTATTCTTTTATCTGTGACCTAGGTATGATATGTAGGGGAATACGTGTGATAAGACATAACGGGTTTTCGTTCTAGTCTAGGGATCTATAAAATGTACTACTGCTTTAAACGTTGGTTTTCAACGGTCACTGAAAAATACAGGCGAAGTGCGAGTAGGACTTGCGCTCTGAGGGTTCCGTACCGTTTCTGAGACTTCAATAATATCACAAAACCCATCTCAGCGTTTTGTTGAGATATCTTAGCTTACGAACCATCGAATGCGAGTAACCAACACAAACCTTGGTTTACGTGGTTATAAGAATATGTAGGTAGTTAACCTTAAAATATCTTTGTAACTAATTGGACCTTTTTATGAATAAACCTATCTATCTATCTATGTAAATATGTATCTATGTCTATTATGGCTTTTAGCAATGTAGGAAAGGCCCCGCTCTCGATAGACCGACGTCATTTTAAACGTAGTAGGAAGTCGGTGCATGGAGGCAGCCGAAGACCGTTCGTTATGGTATTCTATGGGGGAGGCCTGTGTCAGTGGACTTCTATTTTATGATTTTTATAGTCTTTAGCCGATACTGAGAAAAAGGGTCTTGCTTGACATACAGACAGACAGAGATGCTCCGTCCACTAGGATCCACATTCAAGCTCCACATTTGGATCCGTGGAACAATTTTCCGCCTCTTCTATCCACATTGTGAATCCATGGATCCAACCTTTGATCCAACTGGTAAATCTAACAGTAAGGCATTTTCGTACCGCTTTGTAAATTTTGAAAGAGTGTCTTCTCTTTGTTTGAGTTAAGAATGATTCTTGTGATTAGGGGAAAAATAATTGGGCATTTTTTGGAAAAAGACAATATACATTTAGCTTTTTTTTTGTTAGTTTGTTGTTTTTAACCCCCGACGAAAAATCGAAGGGGAGTTATAAGTTTGACGTGTCAGTGTGTGTGTCTGTCTGTCCCAACCTAAGAAAAAGAACTAGTCCCAACGTAGCTCCCAAACGGATGAACCATTTTTATTTTATTTGTTTTAAATTTGAATTTGTTGGGAGTTTTCTTTGCTATGTTTGATCAAAATCGGTTCAGCCGTTTAATTGCGTTGGAGGTTTTGTAACGTCTTTTAAAACATCATGTCATTATTAATACAATATTTATATATTGATTACGTAACGTCTTTTAAAACATCATGTCATTATTAATACAATATTTATATATTGATTACGTAACGACTTTTAAAACATCATGTCATTATTAATACAATATTTATATATTGATTACGTAACGTCTTTTAAAACATCATGTCATTATTAATCATCATCATCATAACATCGAAGCAGATTTTATCGTTTATTGCCACAATTATTTAACATCGAAGCAGATTTTATCGTTTATTGCCACAATTATTTAACATCGAAGCAGATTTTATCGTTTATTGCCACAATTATTTAACATCGAAGCAGATTTTATCGTTTATTGCCACAATTATTTTTCCATCGACATGTAAACTTTGATTGTGGATCCTAATGAGCGGAGCGGACAGACAGACAGATGGACAGCAAATCCTAAAAATGGTATGGAATACGAGGATTTTTTTAATAGATAAATTGACAAATAGGCTCGTACTTAGGTAGTTACTTTCTTATTCTAGCTTTTTTCGAAACTGGCTGGTCGAATAATAATCTACCTACTTACATGGATAGGGACAAATCTTATAAAAAAACAAAAGCTATTTCTGGTGTCTCAATTCGTATTTTCTGACAAAGCACTACATTGGCCAAGTCACTTCAAAAGGCCAGGAGGCCAATTCTCGGACTTTAGAGATTATCTCTAAATTAGAGATAATGTCGAAGCATGAATGTCTACAAAAAATGTCACAATAACCATCAAATCATATTCGATTTGAATGATTTTGGTCGACTTATGTCTATTTGTGACTTCACGAGAATAGCAAATTAAGATTTTATTCGACATTCGCCATATTTTTTCGATATATGTCGAATTTGACTTAATCTCTAAAGCACGAAAATTGCCCACCAGCGACAATGAGCGACACCCAGCATCAGCGCGCGCAACATTGACTATCGGACATTTTCTTGACGTTTTCAGCCATGCTATCAGCGTCTGTCATGTGTGGTTTCCGACTGGCGCACTGGGGATTATAAACTCTTTCTAATTAACTCTAGTGATAAGAGATAGGCCGCTTTCACATTAGACGATAACGACACGACATGATATAGTCGACGATGTCTTGTTACAGGTAATCACATACATTAACTACCAAACGCTTTCACACTGTCCACGACAGTGAACGACATCGATATCGTCGATGATATCGTCCACGATACCGGCCACGATACGACCGCATGACGCGACAAACACGCAGACACACAACCGCAGCGCTTTGGGTGATTACAGCAAACAAAGTGCGGCGCACAAACAAGACAGACATCGATACGTCTGTGGTGAAGCGCGTCACCCGCTCGCTACAGACCGGTCACCGTAAGATGGCACCTTACGGTGAACGAGCTGTACTCTCCTTCACCCCGCACCATATGGCGATATAACAAACATTCAACAGTCACATGAATAGTCCTGATCCCACACTAGGATTCCCTGTGGCGTGGTGTCAGGAACTACGAGTACCATGCTACCACAACACTCAGACCAGGAACAAATAGATCATTTGCAGATCATACAAATGATCGAACCCGCATCTCAGTCGGCTACTCGCTTTTATCGGATCGGTGTCGTTCGCTGTCTTCGATGACATTGTGACAGAAAGCTTTTGCTTGTAAATGTATTGTTTAGCTATCCGACGATATCGTCGACTTTAGTGTCTTGTCGCTATCGTTCAATGTGAAGCGTCCCTGTTTGGTCGTGACTGGCGAAGGGGCCACGATTTCCTGCCCGGGTCACCCCATACCAGGTAGTACAAATCCCTTTAAACCGAATGCTACTTTGGGAGGTTCGATTCAAACGTTCTCTGTCAAACTACTCGTAGAGTCATAATAACCTCTTGAATCATAAACTCTAGTGATTAGTGATAGTAGCTGTGTATGGAGGTGGCTGGCGAAGGAGCGGGTGCGATGCTGGCTGGAGACGGCAGCGGGAGCAGCGGTGTTGACGGTGGTGTAGAAAACACCTGGAAAATGAGAATGAAATGAGTGATTCGTGGCAAACCCAAGGGCGCATTACAACCAACCTGTTTAACGGTAATCCGACAAAGTTCTTAATAGGCTCCAAGAGTCTGGAATAATCTACGGAGATCTGGAAAGATTATCTCCGGTGTACGGAAATAATGTATCATGCATACATACATTGACACACGCCTTTTTCCCCTAAAGGGTAGGCAGAGCATCAATAGGCCTCTTTGCACCGTGGGTTACACCATCGTGGGAGTATAGACGTGACAAGTGGTGAGCTCATCGCCGCCATTGCTTCCCACGACAGACTCGGCTTACGCTTTCCTCCAGTAATAACACATTCCTTAATAAGCTAGCAGCCAGGGCAAACGTATACCAATGCAATGCAATGCAATGCAATCCGATATTATGCAATGTATCGTTTATCGATAAATTGGTATGAGTTGAGTTAGGTATTTTTTGGGGGACCACTTGGAGCCGTAGCTCATAAACCCCTGCACCGATCAAGCTCATGTCCGAAACTAAAAATTATATTCACATAACCTACCTACCAAGTTTCATCAAGATTGGATCAACGGTTCTGCAGTTCTTGTCGAACAAACGCCTGCAAGCTGCAAGACTCTTGAGACATTGCTTCGCTTGGTCACAGAATAAATAAATAATAACAAGTTTTACCTACAAATTATTTTTGATGCAATTTCTGAAAATATTGGGGATTATATCTAGTATTAACAAAGTCTAAAATCAGCTGTTTCTTGAACTGTAAGGTTATGGACTTCAAAAACATATTTTTCTTCAAGCATCAGCTAATTAAGTGGTTATCACGATATTAGTACCTATATTTGCCTCATTTTAGGGTTTCGTGCCCAAAGGGTAAAACGGGACCCTATTACTAAGGCTCAGCTGTCCGTCTGTCTGTCTGTCTGTCTGTCTGTTTGTCCGTCTGTCACCAGGCTGTATCTCATGAACCGTGATAGCTTGACAGATGATGTATTTCTGTTGCCGCTATAACAACAAATACTAAAAAACAGAACAAAATAAATATTTAAGGGGTGTCAAACAAAAGCCAAGCCATGGGTGTCAAGCCATACAAAAATCGTGAATTTTCCAAATGTAGGTTAAGCAATGATCTGCGAGGTCAGTTTAAGGACCACTTTTTGTGTGCAATTTTTATTTGTATTTTATTTACAACCGTGTTTTTTTGCCGTTTTTTATAGATTTTTCTTTTCCCCCTTCATACGTGCAAGTTGTGGAATGGATCCTGAGTTGTTTCCGCTAAACTACAACATGAGCCGCTTAAAAAAAAAAGAGTCCTTCAGGACAGGCAACGCATTGGCAATGCCCCTGGTGGCCAGATGTCAATAGGCGACGGCAACCGCTTACCATCAGGCGGGCCGTATGCCAGTATAAGCGACTAAATAAAAAAATTATAAAAAAATGGTACAGAACCCTTCCTGCGCAAGTCCGACTTGCACTTGGCCGGTTTTTTTAAAGAGATATTTCGTTTGTACCTTGCGGTCTGGGGGTAGGGCAGGCAGGGGGGAGGACAGCCCAAAGCCTCCCAATCCGCTGATGGGTGAGGCTCCAGAGAGCATCTGCCCGTGGACACCGCGCATCCCCGCAAACATTGGCGCCGATCCTGAAACCATTTTGCAAAAGTTATTTAATTATGATAATTTTATATTTATCTACACTTGCAAAAGGTTACACAAAGGTTAGCTGCAAGAAAATGCTTATTAACATTAAGATACATACACAAACTCACGCCCGTAGGGGAGGCAGAGGCCACGGATTTCCACTTTCTAGGATCCTCTGTTGCTTCATTAACTCTCATCACATTCTTCCAAAGACTTCTACAGTTTTAATAGAAGTATTTGCATTCTTCATACATTTCGTCGGTTAAGGGTACTCCTGACCTGGCATTTCTCCAGAACGTCTCCGATCCGTAGTCATGTTGTCTAATCGATGTCAATTACCAGTTTGGTGTTCATTGCACTGCGTGTTTTAGCTTTTTTTTTCAAGAGCAGAAATATATAAAACACTTTGCGCAATGAATAAGCAAACTGGACATCGAAATCGAACTTCAGTCTATTACGCAATACGACTCATGGTCTGAATACGTTTGCCAAAGCATACCTTTCTCATTCCTTGTCATTACGTCTTCTTTAATTTCACAACGCCCTCTTATCACACTATTCCTCATTCTATCTCTCAAAGTAACATCACACATACTTCTTAAAGCTCTCATCTTCACTGCATACTTTCGTGTTTCTCTATACCCAAGTTTCGCTACCATACATTAGTGTCGGTACTAACACCCATCGTCATGCCTTTCTGGAGACGTTGGGCGTGAAGTGCCACATTCACTTGGTTCCAGCATTCACTCTCCTTTCAATATCATCTTCATAGCTAACCATCTCTTTTAAATAAAGTCTTCTACTTTTTCAACACTTTCTCCACTGATCAACGCATTAGATGTCGTTATAAATTAATATTTTTTACAAACCATTATTTTTTCTTACTCACATTTACTTTCATTCCTTTCCTCTCAAAACAGTTACCATCAACTGTAGTTCATCCGCTGACGACGCAAATAGGTATTACTTGTTTTTTGTCTTCTTCTATCTATCTACGCGCAGAAGTCGCGAGGAAATTATTGAAAAGAGGCTAAAAAGCTTCAACAATGTAAAAATTTGGTCGAAGCTAAAAATACCTTATTCTGAGGGTTAAATCATAAATAAAAAATTAAATGAAAATGATAATCAAAAGCGATTACCAGTTTGATAGACAATATCGGGATCAGCTAGTAGTAGTAGTAGGTAGAGAGAGAAATAAGAAAGTATTTTATCGATATTTCTGGATATTACCCCTTACAGAAAACACCGCCTATCATAGAGGAACCCTTTGGTTTTTCGGGATTCATAGTACTTTGTATAACTATACGTATAAGTACCTAGTATTATTTTATCTGTGACTATACCAAGTTTTATCAAAATCCGTCAAAGGTGATGTTTTTTCAAAGATCTAGACAGACAGAAAACAGCCAAAAAATGCAACTTTGTCCTTTATATTGAGGCAGTACGGAGGCCTGCAATGCTCTAAGGATTGAGAAGTGCCTAAACCTCAGTTAGAATTTTATAAAATATTGAATGAAAGGAATCGGCCCAGATACAGTTTTACTATAATAAATAAATAAAATAATGTTGGACAAGTTCACTATGGTCACAGATAAAGAAATACTATATGGTATAGAAAATAGGTCTGACCATCGCGTGGAGAGCGACCACTTGCCCTCCATATCCTGCTTTGCACTACAAGAAGCTCCACTGAGTAGGTATAGGTACCTACTTATATAAGACAGTCGAAGATAATCTTTCAATTATCACATTCTTGTAAAATTGACAGCCTTAGTAGTGTTTATTGTTGGCTGTTTGTTGGGCCCATGAATTCGCTTTGGTTGGTCAACGGTTAGATTAGCCATGCTTGTTTTCAAGTGGGCCAACAATTATGACCACCGGTCATAATTGCATGAATTCGCTTTGGTTGGTCAACGGTTAGATTAGCCATGCTTGTTGTAAACATGGCATGGCTAATCTAACGGTTGACCAACCAAAGCGAATTCATGGGCCCAACAAACAGCCAACAATAAACACTACTAAGGCTGTCAATTTTACAAGAATGTGATAATTGAAAGATTATCTTCGACTGTCTTATATAAGTAGGTACCTATACCTACTCAGTGGAGCTTCTTGTAGTGCAAAGCAGGATATGGAGGGCAAGTGGTCGCTCTCCACGCGATGGTCAGACCTTATCAAGTCTATCACAAACTCTACCATGAACAAATGTTCTCGCAATGCCACCGAATATAACCGAGGCGACCTGCATAAGAACTCTTTCTAGAGTGTCCAAAAAAGAACAAGAGTGTTACCGTATTGTAAAAGCTATGCATCAAAAATATCTAGACATAAGAACTTAGCAAACTATATAGGTGTATGTGTGTACATTAAACTGAAGATTCTGGTATTCTGTAATTGCACATTGAAGTTCCCATCGCGGCGGCTGGCTCACGTCCGTCGTCGGCCATATGCACGCAGCTAGCCGCCATTATCTAAACAAACCTACAATTGGGTGGATTTAGGAATTAAACCTTGCTGGGAGCATACGTCTTCCCAGAACCGCATATGTTTGTGGTGATCTGAACCTGAGTTTGAAAGTAGGGCGCTTGTTCCAACGCCCACGAGAAAACCACTGGCGATCGACTATTTTCTCGCCTTGGAAACGTACAATTGATGTATGATTCAGTGTAAGAGATACATTACTAATAGTTGATCGCTGACTGCTCACATCGCCGGCGAGATCTCTCTCTACTGGTATAGAAGCTAGGAGTTATGAAATAAAAAATCTGGGAGTAGCTGTGTCGTGGACACGGCCGTGTGTTTTACGTGAATACGTGTATGTAATTGTACACACATTATGACAGGGATTCCAAGTGTGGGGTTAGGTTGGTTAGGTTGTTGTGGGTTGAATGCATAGACGTAGAATTTTTTCGCTACGCTAAATAGACCAACGAAGCGTGCGAGAGAGAAGTCATTTTTAAATGTACCCCGTGCAAGAAGAAAAGTGACAGCAACAATGTATTGAATGTGACATGTTTTGCTTGAGTAGATGCGCAAACCGGACGGTCTCTTGTGCAGTTTAACTAATTTTGTAATTATTTTAGTAATCTTACTATTAAATAAGAAATATTACTTTGTATGACAAGGTGTCGTGTTCAGTTTGTGACTGTGAAGATACAAGACGTAATTATCCGGGAAAATACACGTTTCACAGGTAAATAATAGATTATTGGTAGTTCGATTGTATTGCTTATTTTATCAATTCTGCTTTAGTAGATGGCCTAAAAACCAGTTTCATTCGTAGATTAGGACTTTCCCTTATATTTTTTAATAATATTTCGTTGCTGCACCTAGAAATAAACAATATTATATGTAAAATATAAAAATGTTTGATTACGATAGGGCTTGACCAAGTGATGACGTCAGAAATATCGATAGTCCTGTTGCAGTCTATATCGTTGTATAATGCGCATCATGTAAAAAGAACGCTGGCGGTCAGGCTTCTTCAGGCGTTCCAGCGTTCTTTTTAAGAGATTACTTACTTTCTACTTATTTAAGAGATGTATACCTATGCATTGAATGAGTGCCTACCTAGTTTACTACAAATAATGTACAATTATAGTACGCGTCATGTAAAAAGAACGCTGGAACGCCTGTAGTAGAAGCTTGACCACCAGCGTTCTTTTTACATGACGCGCACTATACCTACCTATAAATTAAATTTTTGTCCATCCTAGAATGGAGGTTTACTTTGTTTGGAGTAAATATGTGTGCTCTGTTAACATTTTATTGATTTTTTTTAAATCTATAATAACCAGGTGGACATTGAGGTGTGTGTTTTTGTAATGACTATTGAAAAGGTAACTTTAAAGCACCACGGGTGTTTATATTGCAGTTTGTGTAGTAGATATTTTGGAGTAAATATTTACGTTGTTGATTATTACACACGCCTTTTTCCCCGAAAGGGTATATTTCTTTTTTATTTTTATAAATAAATATTGTTTATTTCTGCTTAATAAAATAATAGGTAACAAATTAAATTTAAATATACCCCAAAAATTCCGTTCCAGCGGGACTCAAAGCTGCACCCTCGCCTGTGATCAGCGATGCCTTTACTTTCGAACTTTGAACAGAAGGTTTTCAATGAAACACCTGTATATACAGCACTATCAACTTGGCGCTATAGCCGAGTTGATAGTGCCCACAAATTTCGTCTCCAGCGTCATAGCTCGATCTATGGGTAAATTGTTTAAGGCATCGCCGATGACAGGCGAAGGTGCGGGTTCGAGTCCCGCTAGAACGGAATTTTTGGGTTACATTTAAATTTAATGTTATCCATAAAGCGTGGTTTACACTTGAAAAATAATAAACTTTGGGGTAACAAATTGTATATAGATAAAGTAACAGAGTGAAAAATTATATAAAATGGCACGGCTAATATAAAATGTTTTTGTGCTTTCAGATTTCCAAGTAATCCTTTGCTACGAGAAAAATGGTTATCGGTTATAAGAAGAGTGGGATGGACTCAAATTTGAACTCCACTAGGTATATGCAGCAAACATTTTAATTTTAAATTTAAAAGGGAAACTATAAGATCCCACCTATAAATAAAACCGTAATATTTAGGGGTCAATAAATAATAAAGGTTTATTTATTAACTGTATTAAAAATTGGAATAAGAACCTTATTCTCTTTATGACGTCAAATCTGCCAAACTGTGTTGTTCATGAAAGACTTAATCTGCATTAAGATGTATTTATCTACCATACACATCACGGACGGATGATGAATTCTATCGACAATGTAAAAGTGTTGGTCGAGGACAACACTATTTTTAACTCAGACATAGACTTTCACCAACACGTGCACATATTTTTTTGGGTTCCATCTTCGATCTCTGATTGTAGATCTAGTACATATACTAAATCTATGGTTGAATGTTTGGTGCTATGTTATGTTATGTAACGGGTAATATTTTATTTGAGCGTATTATGTGTATGTCATAATTATTTTAGAACACTATGGTTTTTGATCCGCTACGACGCCTTCATTATTTTGCGTTCTCGGCACCGCTTTACTATGTAATATTCGGTCTAACTAAATTATGCGCAAGCCGTGCGATGCCAATTATAAAAAAGCGGCCAAGTGCGAGTCGGACTCACCCATGAAGGGTTCCGTAGCAGCAAGTAACATAATATAAAAGTTCTTGGATGGATTACGATTAATGACGTATTCAAAAAAACCTACTTACTAGATCTCGAGTGAACCAATTTGAGTGAAAGTTTACATGGTAATGTACATCATATATTTATTGTAGTTTTATCATTCTCTTATTTTAGAAGTTATGGGGGGGGGGGGGGGGGGGACACCCTTTTACCACTTTGGAAGTGTCTCTCGCGCAAACTATTCAGTTTAGAAAAAAATGATATAAGAAACCTCAATATCATTTTTGAAGACCTATCCATGGATACCCCACATGTATGGGTATGATAAAAAAAAGTTTTTTTAGTTTCAGTTCTAAGTATGGGGAACCCCAAAAATAAAAAACTACTTACTAGAGCTCGTTCAAACCAATTTTGAGTGAAAGTTTACATGATAATGTACATCATATTTTTTTTTTAGTTTTTTCATTCTCTTATTTTAGAAGTTATGGGGGGGGGGGACACACTTTTTACCACTTTGGAAGTGTCTCTCGCGCAAACTATTCAGTTTAGAAAAAAATGATATTAGAAACCTCAACATCAGACAACCCACACGTATAGGTTTGATGAAAAAAAAAATTTGAGTTTCAGTTCTAAATATGGGGAAACCCATTTTTTTTTGTTTTTTTTCAATTTTTGTGCAAAAATCTTAATGCGGTTCACAGAATACATCTACCTACCAAGTTTCAACAGTATAACTCTTATAGTTTCGGAAAAAAAATGCTGTGACATACGAGGACAGACAGACAGACAGACATGACGAATCCATAAGGGTTCCTTGTCTTTGACTACGGAACCCTAAAAAACGTAGTCTAGGTTTTTCACGGTATTAAAGTTATACCTTCCTACATCTTTAATTCAATTTGTTTGTTTCCGAAGCAGAAAACAACAGTCATGCCACATTTCAAGTTTGTAGGCTCTGTAGTTTCGGAGATCTGTGTGCGCGCTTTTCAAACTACGCATCTTAGATGCAAACTGTTACTGTTATATAATGTAGTTACCAGTGCTGTAGGGTCAAGCGTTGCCTCTAGGGAGGCAGTTTCGACCTAAGATTACAAATGACTCTATCAGCGTCAACCAAAAGTTATGATAAAAACAATTCAATTCAACCCAAACACGACCCTCAGAGGCAATTAGCGTCCAACTACACTATCAACTAACTAACTCAGTAAAATTCAGGTAAGATAGAAAGAGCGCAACGAAAAATCAAATAATTGCTTGTTAAACAACTTATCAAAAAACTGCGTTTGCAGTTTTAATAAATAGTTTTTACAGACTTGTTGTAGTAAAATGTATCTTGAAATATCGTAGGGTTCCTGAGATATCATTCAAAACGTATGCGAAACAAGGATTTTTCATATTATTTTTAATCCACGTAATATTAATAACGGACGATTCTCAGTTCTATCTAACGGTGAATTTACAAGATCAGAGTATTAATACCTATCTTTCGAAACTCTCAATCCTAATGGGCCCACTGCGAAAGCTCCACATGTAACACTCAGTACACTACTCGCACTTCACCTTTCTGCTGTCAACAGTTCCCCGTAGAGCGCGCCACGCTGGCCGACCGACGACGATAGAAAAAATGCCTCTCAAGTTGCCGGGTGACGAGAGAGGCCCGCCGGCGTACCACATTCACATCAACAATTACTTTCAACTACTGATTTATTAGAGTTTAAAGAGCTCCCGAAGTGATCGACGATTTTTTCTTAAGAGGCAGACTACAGCCAAATTCCGTCACTATAACATAACATAAAACCTACAGTCACATACATAGCCCTGATCCCACACTAGGATTTCCAATGTCATGGGTATCAGAAACTACGAGTAACATGGTACCGTAACATCCAGACCCAGAACAAACATTTGCAGATCATGCAAACATTTGTCCCGCAGCGGGAATCGAACCCGAAACCACTCGCATCTCACTCGCCTCTCACCTCACTCTCCTCTCACTGTACTCGCCCGACGCGCTACAAACTATCAAACGCAGTAAGGTTCAGGAGTAGACCTAGTCTTATTTTCTGTGGTTCAGGTAAGTTAGTTATTGACAGAATAGCGCTCGCGCAACGCAAAGTGAACGAACATCCCGAATTTGGTGCAACCCACGGTCGAAAGTACTTTTTGCACTAGAGTATAAGAAGCAAAAATTTCGCTTACACCTAGCTTTAACAAGAACTTTAGGAGCATGAGAAGTGAAAATATGATTTTATCATGTTTTTAAACGAAACTAGCGTGCCAGGAAGTATGAAGGAGTAAAAAAATATTTGGCAGAAACAAAACAGTTTTGCTTTTTAAGATTTAAAAATTGGATCGTGACATTTCGTTTGATCCTAGAAGTTACGTAACTATTGAGATCTTTTTCTCACCAGTTCCGTGGGACAAAGCACACATCTCAAGTGTAGAGAAAGGAGACTGTGGGAATGGGCTCTATTTCATAATTTGGTAGAGCTTTCGGCCAGTCGGCAATGAATACGCTCCCTTGCGATATTTCAAGCGCATGGAAAAAGAAGTCGCTTTAGTAGCACAGCATATATTGATAACTTAGAATAAAGATGTAAAACATAAGTACACATTTCTCAAGCACAAACAGTTTTCGCCAGCGAGTTATGTGAATCCTGAATGCTGAAAATTTATAAATATAAACATTTTTTAATGTCATTACAAGCAATGAAATGTGATAATTCATTTTATGTTAGTCCATCCACGCTCCCTAATTATTCGTTTACGATGTCTGGAACATGTGGAATTTTTTAAATGATTTATTTATTTAAAGAATTTTGCTGTTATTAGCATTTAGGATTCACGAGGACGCAATAATCCAGAAAATTACACATCTAGAAATATTTTCAGTTTAATGTCAACATTCGCTTCAGTATGAAAAATCGCATCGTTCAATTTTGAAATGATACCTGGATCTCTTGTTTAGATCTTCACATATTATTCAGGTCACAAACAATGTGTTCCAAGGAAGATACTCTGGTATTGCGCCGTCGATCCTCCCTATATAAAGGAAATTCCACAATTATTAGACGTTATCGTTATAAATATGTTTTGCGTATAGGTTACGCATTAAAAACTTTTTCATCCAGCTTGATATAAAAAAACTGCCGGCCTAGTGCGTGTTGTATTACGTTTTGTGTATGTAGGATTCCGTAGTCAAGTATTCCCTCCAGTGGCGGATTTGCCCTAAGGCCCAGTAGGCCCGGGCCTAGGGCGGCCAGATATTAGGGGCGGCAAATCGTGACAAAAAAATCACTGATCAAGAAAGAAATAAATCAAATGCAAAGTGCCTAAATATTTAAAAGGCTGCGCATATTATAACTATGTTAAACGAAATTATGTTTAAATGAAAATAATGTTTAATTATCTTTTCGGTTCCCGGTTTTTAGGGTAATTTAATTTATAACTATGCAACACTGTGACTTAGTCGTGTTTACATATTTGATTACGAATCTAGAATAGAACTAAATATGCATGTAAGTGTAAGCTAAGTTGATAGTAATCTGTTTTGTAAATCCAATAAATAAAATAAATAAATAAATAACTGCACTCTCCTCGAGCTAAATACACAGAATTTATCGCGGCTCGCTCCGCTCGCCGTTATAAGTTCTAATAATAGCTATCTTTATAACTGCACTTTCCTCTAACTAAAAATACATTACTGCACTCTCTTCGAGCTAAATATACCTACAGAAATTTTCGCGGCTCGCTCCGCTCGCCGTTATATGTTCTATTATCACATAGCTTTCATACTAAGTAAAGTAAGTAAGTAAGTACTTAAGTATTACTTACTTTACTTTAAGTACTTTTTAGTACTTCTAGTCAAACTAAAAATATTGAATTTTTAGATCGCGATCGATTAAGATCACGTTGGAATGGAACAGGAGTAAATTAAGTTTATAAGACGATTCAAAGTGATCCTATTGATTTCAATTAATAAAGTACCCTTTAACCTCAGAATATATTACAAATTAGTAGCTATTATAGGTAGTTTATTAAACATCTGATTTCAATTTAGGTAAAAGTTGGCAATAAAGTAAATTAATTATGTACCTATATGATGGGTGCTGAAAAAGGGGCGGCACATGGCATGAGGCCTAGAGCGGCCAAGACTGCAAATCCGCCACTGATTCCCTCCATAACTCAGAAAACGCTCCTTACTTACCCCACTTTAGACGTGTATGGAAGTACCTAGGTACTAGGTAGGTATGTTTTATGGAAACATAAAATAAACGTTTCTTTTTTATCCTGTCCATTATAAGAGTACCTATCTGGCTCTTCGATTTTAGCAGAAAAGACTGCTTATTTTTAAACCCCGACAAAAAATAGCTGTTTTCTTAGCTTCTCTTGTAACTACCAAACAAATAATATTGGTAATTAAATCTTCGAAGTAATTGTTAACCTGTTGTTGTTTGTTGTGTGAACAGTCCAGTATTATGTACTTATTTATTTATTTAACCTACTTCTAATTGTCGTACAATATGTAGTTTGGATGACAACACTATAATCTGGTATCCTGGAGCTGATCTGATGATGGAGCCAGGAGGCGGATAGTGGAACTCTCCTGTGGGGTTCAAATCTGGACCGAATTCAGGACCACTTCCCGATGTCCGATTGAACTGAAATTTGGCATACCTGTCAAGTTCTGGTGACAGTACAATATTCAACGCGAGCATCTGATGATGGAGACGGAAGGTGGACAACGGAACTCCTCGATGATTAATAGTAGCCTGGCAGTGCTTAGGCTAATTTTGAACAGCTCACGGTTCCGATTACATATATTAGAAAAGTGAAGTTTTGAGAAAAAAAAACATTAGAAAACTTATTTGTTATGGTGTTTGTGAGATAGTTCTTAGCTTTGTTGGAAATTGATGCATCTGTATCTAGGATAATCCAGTTTTTTTTATAGAACACATGTTTTTTTTTTATAAAATGAACTACAGTTTGGTGTGCAAGAAATAAATAATGCTGGACAGTTCACACAACATTATCTAGCCCCAAGCTAAGCAGAGCTTGTGTTATGGGTACTAGATAACTGATATACTTAACACAATATAAAACATAAATAGATATTTTTTATTATGCATAGAAAATACCCAGAACACCCTGAACAAATATCTGCTATCGCACAAATATTTGTAATCTTTTTTCAAAATGAGACAATTTAATCTTAAATTGAGATTTATCTTCTACTTTTACTTCTAGACACGTATCTCATGCATTTCGGATCATAGCTGTAGAGTTTATGATGCTGTGACAGATTGGGTGGGACGGACAGACGGACAGCCGCGCCGGACTGGACGATCTCATATGGGTTCCTTGTCAAAATACGGAACCCTTACACAAATACCCACAAACTTTTTACGATTTTACAACTTGGCTATTATATTACCAACAAAAAAGGGTTGACAACAGTCTGCCTGCGGTCCGTCAGCGGGTTAAATCTGGATAACCCGGCCCAGGGATAACAAGTTCATCCCTATTTTGGTCGCAATAATAATGTATTGGTGCGCTTTATGAACTAAGCAGTTCCTTGCAGTGCAATAAAAAACAGATATCTGAATTTACTAAGCTTTGCGCCAGTTAATACAAATATTCGGTGTTTGCAAGAAATAATAATTAGAAAATTTTGTAAAAATTTAAAATAACCCTCAGCGCAGTGAAACAACTGAACAGATTTTGATAAAACATGTCTAAGAAACATCGCTAGAAAACCTGCTTTCAAATAAAAAAAACCGCATTCAAATCGGATCACCCGTGCCATAGACAGACACACTCACACACAGATAGCGTTCAAACTTATAAAACCCCTCTTTTTGCGTCGGGGGTTAAACTTGGGATATTAACCCCCGACGCAAAAGGAGAAAGATATTTTTAGGCACAAATGAATACTAGTATTTTTTAGGACGTTCTATTTGTGAACCGCGTATCTAAACATATCCATGCATGGTAATGAGCTATGTGTGCGGTCCGGGATGATTGCATCTCATGAACTCATGATTGATTGATGCATGATGAATCAGATGATTCATTGATTTGATGTCTCGCCCGAATTACAACAACAAAAATAAAAAACCGTTAAATAAAAGCTTGCAAATACAGATTTTGTAAAACAATCTTTTATGATATGTACTGCCCTGACTTGATGATGATGATGAAAATATTAACCAGAACTGTGAGCTGATCAAAACAAGCAAAACGAGATGATCAAACAGATCAGTCTACTAGTTTCCATCAAGAAGTTCCGGATCAAATAAGTCTTGAAACTCAAGGCATTGAAAAGTTATGGCAATGAATGTCGAATTTTGTATTGAAATTGCGAAAGTGACCTCTAGGACACTTCCTCACAATTCTGAAAGGAATGCTAGGAGACTTTGTGACACTAATAATAGAAAAAGTCTAAAGACATTTTGAATTTTTGTTCTAGATAATGGTGAAGTTAGTATGAAAAAGTTCTACAAAACCTATATTTCGTTAAGGTAGAGCTATGTATGCTATACAACGAAACGGATGCCTCAGGGCACAAGTCCTCCTACACGCACTTATCCATATTTATTTTTCATTACAACAATTTGATAGTAGGTTAGGTATGTTCCTTACTTAAACGGACTAAACTAATATAATATATATATATGTATATATGAATTAAGAATATTGGCAGGCCTACGAACAGAAGCCCTGAAAGAATTTTGAAAAAGCGAAGGTCCTCGGTGCTCATTTTCGACCCCGAAAGGCTCAAATACGTAAGCTCGGTCGAGACTTGCATATTGCACCTTTGAGATCCTCAGCCGAATCGGTCGCTACAAGTTATTCAACTCAATGTCTACGGGACGGTTTCATGCAATTACAATGAAATACTCTCCCTACAAGTTAGGATCAACCGCCACAGGGTGACTCGTCGGTTCCAAACTACCAGGAGCGCCAAGCTTCATGGAGGTAGCAATAACCTAACGGGTAGGGCATGTTGCAATACCTGAAAGTGAAAGTAAGTTCTTCGCGCATGCCCTGAAAATGCAGAGACAGACTGCATTTTCAGATTATAGCATATTCGTGATTAAGAGAGATAGCATATCCATTCATAGAAAGGGTGCATTTTCTTATAAACTCGTTGCAGGGGCTGTTATATGATGCAGGTAAGCTTGACATCGTTATTGAGGTAAATTATATATTGTGCTCATGCAGAGACAATGTATTTAATAAATCGTTGATTGTGCTACCATAAAATACTGAAACTACCGTTAAATAATATCTATGGACTAACCGTGTTGTTATTAAATTAGAATTATCTTTGGAATTGTCAAACAGTGTTGTTTTGTCTTTGACAAGCAGTGTAAAATTCAATCGAAAGCGACAAAACACGGTGTAACTACTCAAAGAACATTCTGCGTTTATTAGTAGCTTGGATAGTGTTCTATCTTTTGCATTGACAAGCAGTTTTAAATTCTATCGAAAAGGCAAAGTACGGTGTAACTATTACAAAGATATTCTGCGTTTTTATAAACGTTTTTTTATAACGCTACTTATGTAGCACTATATTTAGACTACTATAGAAGAATGAAGTTGTTTATGTTGTTGAATTTCACAGCTTTTTAAAATGAGACTTATCGTGTTTTCAAGAAGGATTAGTAATTTTTTATTTGGCTGTAAGTTTCGCTTTTCTTGTGCGAAATAAAGGCTGCAAACGCCTTTATGTCGTGATCCATACGGATCATTCTCAAAAACTCCACCCGAAAAACCCCACTGGTGGATTATTGGATAATTTAAAAAAAGGTGTACCTACTCAAAACCCACACCGCTTGATCACTGGTATGGCGTGGGAATTTTGAGACTATATACTTTGGATAATTCGCGAAAACCCCACCAGCAGGCAAAATATCATCTCGAAATACTAAAAAATCACGAATTAAAAATATCGAATTAAAAATCTCGAATTAAAAATCTCGTATACAAAATCTTGAATTAAAAATCACGAATTAAAAATCACTGTTTAAGGCCAACAACAAGAGACAAGAGTCAAATAGGCTTCTCAAACATATTTATTTGTAAAAACTACTCAGTTAATCTAGATAAATAATAGAGATAACTAAAAAAGTTAATCTTCATCATACTTCCAAGGGAACACGATTTCGATAAATATTCTCGATAAAATAAAACAGTGAACTATAAATGTTTACACTAGAATGAGTTGATTAATATTTTTGATAACGCTGCAATAATTAGTTTACTTTTCGTTTTGCGAGCGCTATTCTGTCGCTTTCTAACTAAATCCGTGTCTCAAAAAAAATTCGAAAAAATACACAAAAACATAATAAAAAAACATGTTTTCCGTCCGTCTCAGTACATTGTGTGTATGGCCAAGAAAACATCGAAACATTGGGGGTTCGGTGTTTTAGTGTATTGTATCAAAAATACAGTTGCAAGAAACACGGCACTGAACTTTACTGACTTACTAGTGACGGAATTTGGCAGCGTCTTAATTTAGTCACGTCTGATGAACCAAGGAAAGGGTAATCTGCTTTCTGTACTGGATCAATTTCAAACAGACGTCATTTACTGAATCAAAAATGCTCATAAACGGAGCACCTATCCAGAATAAACAACATCAAGGTTGTCGTTCTTAAAAATCATTCTATTTTTTATGAAAGAACTTTAGAGTTCTGCCGACGACGGCGATATTTTCGAAATACCTATTGCATTTAGAAAGATCAAACGGTGAACAAACGGGCTTACTGTAAACACATCATACTCGAGGGAACATCGTCGGTACTCGGCACGTGAACGCATAGCGGCCATTATCTTTACGTAAACTAAAATACACGCGAACTACGGACGAACATTTTTGTGATGGGTCTCAGTCTACTTTCAAGATACGATCAGTTTATTTGCTATTTCCACAACAGTAGAGCAGAAATTAAAATTATGCAACTTGGGGAATAAAATTGCCGTTTAGTGCTTTCGAAGGAGTCAGTTGATCGCTAGTTGGCGTTTACTGAATAAGATTTAATATTTATATGGAAAGCATATATATTATGTATGTATACTGCGTTTGATACGACTGTTCGCTGCGGAAATAATTTAAAAAAATAAAAAACATGAAATTAGAACCTCCTTCTTTTTTTGAAGTTGGTTAAAGACGAACGTTTGAGAGCGAGACTCGCGCCCTGGGAGTTCCGATTTCCGATCCGAAAAAAACGATTTGAAAATCGTCAGAGCCCTTTTCGAGTTGCAGCCACTTTGTTCTGTAAACTTTACGCCATTTTAGGGGTAAAAAGTGGAAATTCCTCAATTTTTGTTTCTGACCCAAAGCCTCCTAGCATTCCCAATTTCAGAATAGAATTATTTTCTTGATTTCCGTACAAAAGTTATGCATTCTTTGCTATAATATTTTGAATGCTTTGAGTAAGCAACTATTGATTTTCTTAGGGCACTTTATGCCCTCAGACCTTTAAACATACATACATACATAGACACACACCTCTTTTCACAGTGGTTTTGCACCATCGTGAAATAATAGACGTGACAAGTGATGAGCTCATCGCTGCCATTGCTTCCTACGACTGACTGTATATTTTGTATAGATTTCAAGTTGAAACTACCTTAGCCGTTCCTGCGCGAAAAAGGGTACCTATTGACAGACACACTGACTGCCAGACATTCAGACAGACGGACATCAAGGTGATCCTACAATGGCTCTGTTGGTACATTTTATATACGAGACCTTACAAATGGTAAAATTCTATAAGTTCACGAAATGAGCTCTACAATTTTTAAGTTTTTGATAAGAAGAAAGAAATATATGGTACTTATTCTTAGCCAAGTATCTAGTGAAATCATAGTTCTTCTTCACCACATGGCACTTTCTAAATGCACATACTTGACTTGTTGCTGAAAATACCACTATATTTGCGGAGTTCCCTCAATTCCTCATGGATCCCATCATCAGTACCAGATTTTGATGAAAATAGGACCAATGTGGAAGTTTAACGAGTCAAATAAAAAAAAAGAAATCTGTTCATAAATGTCGCTGATATGAGGAAACAAACATTAAAAAAAACAACGAATTGAGGACCTCCTCCTTTTTTTGAAGTCAGTGATAGTCACGAAATAAAAATCATTAAAATTTCCAAAGTTACCACGATACGGAGGCCTGCAATGCTCTAAGCATGAAACTTAGTATATATATGTATGGTACACTGTCAAGTCTTTGTGCAACAGTTATACGAGCTGCAAGCTAATAACATCTCTTGACTCACTAAGGTAAAAGGGAAGCCTATAGACAGCTAATAAATCGGAGCCCGGTGCAGCCCGGGTAATCATCGATTTATGGCCTTCCATGTGCATCTCAGGCCGTTTCTCAGAAGCTCACTCCCGTACGACGCCATAAAATCTGTGGTAACATGTGCAATGCCAGCACCCGTCGGTCAATCGCTTTCTGTTCCATTGAGTTCGATTTAGAACCATCCCGAGCCAATGCGTCGAAGGGCTCCTGTTTTGTACCGTTCATCTTCGACCAAAGTACACTTGGTCGAAGCCGTTCACATGCATTTAGAACTAAAGTAGGTAGATCGTAAGATCTCCTTCCCGGTACACCGCGCCCTTAGATAATCTATAGACTACAGACTGATTATGATGATGATACAATGTGGGAGGCCTCGTCCAGCAGTGAACGGCTACAGGCTGATTATGATGATGATACAATGTGGGAGGCCTCGTCCAGCAGTGAACGGCTACAGACTGATTATGATGATGATACAATGTGGGAGGCCTCGTCCAGCAGTGGATGGCTACAGACTGATTATGATGATGATACAATGTGGGAGGCCTCGTGCAGCAGTGGACAGCTACAGGCTGATTATGATGATGATACAATGTGGGAGGCCTCGTGCAGCAGTGGACAGCTACAGGCTGATTATGATGATGATACAATGTGGGAGGCCTCGTCCAGCAGTGGACGGCTACAGACTGATTATGATGATGATACAATGTGGGAGGCCTCGTGCAGCAGTGGACGGCTACAGGCTGATTATGATGATGATACAATGTGGGAGGCCTCGTGCAGCAGTGGACGGCTACGGGCTGATTATGATGATGATACAATGTGGGAGGCCTCGTGCAGCAGTGGACGGCTACAGGCTGATTATGATGATGATACAATGTGGGAGGCCTCGTGCAGCAGTGGACGGATACAGGCTGATTATGATGATGATACAATGTGGGAGGCCTCGTGCAGCAGTGGACGGCTACAGGCTGATTATGATGATGATACAATGTGGGAGGCCTCGTGCAGCAGTGGACGGCTACAGGCTGATTATGATGATGATACAATGTGGGAGGCCTCGTGCAGCAGTGGACGGCTACAGGCTGATTATGATGATGATACAATGTGGGAAGCCTCGTGCAGCAGTGGACGGCTACAGGCTGATTATGATGATGATACAATGTGGGAGGCCTCGTGCAGCAGTGGACGGCTACAGGCTGATTATGATGATGATACAATGTGGGAGGCCTCGTGCAGCAGTGGACGGCTACAGGCTGATTATGATGATGATATAATGTGGGAGGCCTCGTGCAGCAGTGGACGGCTGCAGGCTGATTATGATGATGATACAATGTGGGAGGCTTCGTGCAGCAGTGGACGGCTGCAGGCTGATTATGATGATGATACAATGTGGGAGGCCTCGTGCAGCAGTGGACGGCTGCAGGCTGATTATGATGATGATACCATGTGGGAGGCCTCGTGCAGCAGTGGACGGCTGCAGGCTGATTATGATGATGATACAATGTGGGAGGCCTCGTGCAGCAGTGGACGGCTACAGGCTGATTATGATGATGATACAATGTGGGAGGCCTCGTGCAGCAGTGGACGGCTGCAGGCTGATTATGATGATGATACAATGTGGGAGGCCTCGTGCAGCAGTGGACGGCTGCAGGCTGATTATGATGATGATACAATGTGGGAGGCCTCGTGCAGCAGTGGACGGCTGCAGGCTGATTATGATGATGATACAATGTGGGAGGCCTCGTGCAGCAGTGGACGGCTGCAGGCTGATTATGATGATGATACAATGTGGGAGGCCTCGTGCAGCAGTGGACGGCTGCAGGCTGATTATGATGATGATACAATGTGGGAGGCCTCGTGCAGCAGTGGACGGCTGCAGGCTGATTATGATGATGATACAATGTGGGAGGCCTCGTGCAGCAGTGGACGGCTGCAGGCTGATTATGATGATGATACAATGTGGGAGGCCTCGTGCAGCAGTGGACGGCTACAGGCTATAATTTGATGTAGGTAAAGATAATGTAGGCTATGATTGCTGCTAAATAGCAGCAGTTTTTTTAAATAAAACGATAGTTCACGTAAACAAAGCTCACCTACTTGAGTGGAGCACGACACGATCCAGACAGAACGCAGTAAGTTACTACTGTGTCGACAGCATCTCAAGTGGCTGCTTTCAGATAAGGGCATTTATACTTGATTAATAGTGATGCGTGTGAGGCTAGCTATTTGAGATTTAGCCACTCGTGAGTTGTGTGTAAGTAAGTATAAGTGTGACTTATTCACGCACGATTTGCTTTTGTCCTTATGTATGTACATTATAAGAAGTAAAAAAGCACTGTAGTTGTAACAAAAAGATAGATAGATAGATAACACTATTAAACTTATCAATTATATAAGAAAGAAATACAAAATAAAAATAAAGAAATAAAAATATATAAAACCGGCCAAGTGCGAGTCGGACTCGCGCACGAAGGGTTTCGTACCATTATCTATAAAAACGGAAAATAAAATGACGTTTGCTGTGTGGGATCCCCCTTATATATTTATTTTATACTGTTTTTTAGCATTTTTTGTTATAGCGGCAATAGAAAAACATCATCTGTGAAAATTTCAACTGTCTAACTACCACGGTTCATGAGATACAGCCTGGTGACACCATTATCTATATATAAAAACGGTAAAAAACACGTTTTTTGTATGGGAGCCCCCTTAAATATTTATTTTATTCTGTGTTTTAGTATTTGTTGTTATAGCGGCAACAGAATATATCATCTGTGACAACTGTCTAACTATCACGGTTCATGAGATACAGCGTGGTGACAGACAGACAGACAGACAGACGGACAGCGGAGCCTTAGTAATAGGGTCCCGTTTTATAATTTGGGTACGGAACCCTAAAAACAATGAATGGTCTTATCGCTTATAGCAATTTCTTCCAGACGACCTTAGTATGGAGAGGACTATATGGAAAATAGTTAGTGATGACAAATACACATATCATTAACCATATACATACCTACATATAATAATACTAGCTGTAAACCCGCGACTTCGTACGCGTAATATTATTTGGAATACAACTATATGGATAGACTGGGTTATCTTTGTGATAGGCTTGGTCCTCATAGACAATCCAGTTGATTTATTTGTACCCATAACATTTTATTGTATCGCTAAGTATGTAGCTGTAACCCGTTATTTTATCCATAAACTACCTAGGTACTCATAAATCAAGTTGATAACATTTATGAATAGTTTCAAGGACAAAGCACTGATTAGGTAATAAATAATACATAAATAAAATATATTTGTGCTACTTTACAACTGCATGTTCATAATAATTCTTTACGAAAAATAGCCGTAGCCGACTTCGAAAAGCTAGGAACTTATCCCTAAATTTTCATAGTATTTTGGAATAATATCTTCAAATTTAAATGGGTCTACCCTCTAGATTTAAATTACCAGTAAAGAATTATTCATAATAAAAAATTCTAAATATATTATTAATATTTAAAACATTTATTCACAGAGAAATAATAATACAACTAATATATGTACAAAATAGATATGAAACGGTTGTGCTACCTGAAGCCCGCTGCTAACGATCTAAAGGTAGCTCAACTGATCCAAATCACTACATTATTAATAGTCAAGAGTGAAAGATAGAATTCACAGAACTGTGAAACATTCAAGTTACGTCATATTTAGATATAATCACGTTCCGCGTTGTATTGTCAGGTGAGCAATTTTTGACGTTTGCGACATCGATACTAGATCGTAACATGATCCTAACTTTAATCTGACTATTTTTTATTACAAGCATTATATTATAAGTAAATAAATAAATCTAGCTCACTCTGGGTAAAAATGCATCTAACCACCTGCATCTAACCTTAAAAATGTGCATCACTACGATCAAGTTGTACCAGGCGTTCATAGCTTTGAGGAAGTTTAGCTTTTTAAGAAAGCAAGTCGATACTGCGCAATTTGAAAGCGAACTGGTCTACGTCAGTCTGCGCATACAGCTGACCTTGCAGCTGACTAGGTTACCTAGATTTGCTAGTCGCAGTTGCACTTCAGAGGTCAATATTAGTAGAATGACTATAACGACAGCAATTTTATAAAAATTTACATGTTGCTGTGTAACTTCCCTTAGAGTAATCTATACTAGTAAAACTGTAATTGGACTTAATGTGTACAAAATTGTAATTCAGTTAAACGCCCAAACCGATAAAGAGGTCCAACAGTTTTTTTTTTGTCTTTTTTGTCTCTCTGTATTATCTATAAAAATCATTACCTACTAATTGGCGGATTTTAATGAATTTCGTATAGTTATACACTAAACTACGATTTATTATTTTTATTATTATTCAAAAAAAGAAAAACTAAAGGTTTCCTGTAAGATAGGCGATGTTGTCTGTGAAAAGGTAATCTCCGGAAACACAATCAAATTACAAAAATTCGTAGTTTCAACCAGTTTCAACGAGCATTTTTGTATGAGGCGAAGAAGGCGAGCGCAAGCACCGATATCGTGTTTTTGTGTATAAAAAAATTATATAAAAATGGCCTTTAGAGTTTTGTTAAATGTTGGTGACTTCAACTCAAGAAATAAACAATAAGTTACCAAATGTTTCAAAAATTAAAACGTGTAAGAAGTAAGTCTAAAATGGTATTTCCATTTTTAAAGAGGTATCTTTGTTTTTTTTTGTCGAGTGTAGCGAACGAGTGAAGTAATTCAAACAGTTTAAATGTAGAAGGATACATTTTTTCTTTTTGAGAACTGGAAGAAGTATTATAAAATATTAAAAAATTCTAGAGCTCATATATATAGACATGCTGTGAACCTGTGCTTAAGGCGAGCCAAGAAACTATGCCAGAATTTATGCATTTTTGTGGTCACACTTTATAAAAAACAGGCTCTATCACTCTTCTAGACTTGTAATTTAACATAACAATTGAAATTCATGTATAGATGTATTCAAAAAAGTAAACAAAAACAAAGTAGTTTTTTTCGAATACACTTCTCACACCGTGTTCAGTCTGAACTTCTTTAGTTTTCTGAGTGTACCAGGAACGCATACTACCTTGAGAAGTGGTTTGTTTCAGGAGTTTTCTGTGCGTAGTATGTTGAAAGTGAAACTTTTATTTGACGGTCAAGTTTGCGCTTATCAATTTGAAGGGGCTGTGTAAACAAGAGAAAGTTGTCGCTTTTCCATTGCAGGTGAGAGGGTTGAGCGTAGAACATACTGTTTATTTATGAACTCCTGGTAAAATGAAATCCAAATCTTTCATAGGCATATTAGTAAGCCAGTTGGGGAAAAGTTATAAGGAGGATATAGGAGGTCGGTGGATGGTAGTGGACATCTAAGGCTTCATCATCATCATCAGTCTGTCGCTAGACATGGCCACCCCATGGAATACCAATGAATGAAAGGCCGACTTCCTGCGACTTTTATAATATGTTTGGTCCATCGAGAGGGGGGTTCCACTACTGCGTGTCGTCCGGTTTGTGGTCGCCACTCGAAAACCCTTTATTCCCCAACGGTTGTCAGTACTGCAAGCTATATGGCATGCTCATTGCCACTTCAACTTGCTAATTCTGAGAACTATGTCGATGATCTTGGTTCTTCTACGGATTTACCTGTTGTATGGGATCCCCCTTTTTTTTAATTTTTTTGTTTTAGCGGCAACAGAAATACATCGTCTCTGTAAATTTCAACTGTATAACTATAACGGTTCATGAGATACAGCCTGGTGACAGACGGACGGACGGACAGCGGAGTCTTAGTAATAGGGTCCCGTTTCACCCTATTTTTTATTTGTATATAACAATAACTACTTTCTTTATTTGTCCTCTTTGAATAATATTCCATGAAGCATGTAAACATACATAGGTACAGTACATAATAATTAAACTAACGCCTATTTCCCGGAGGGGTAGGCAGAGCCCACGGATTTCCACTTGCTACGATCCTAACATACCTCTTTGGCTTCATTAACTCTCATCACATTCTTCATAAATGCTAGTCGGTGACCTGGCCTTTTTCCAGAACGTCTCCGATCGTCTGATAAACGTAGTATACGTCTATATTCCACGATGGCGCAAACCAATGTGAAAAGAGGCCCATTGAGGCTCTGCATACCCCCCTTCGGGGAAAAAGGCGTGTATCCATGTATGTGTGTACGTAAATTCTCCTAGGAAGCAGGTAAACGTAGTATTAAATTAGCTTTGGAACCATGGTTCAATATATTTATGACCGGGAAGTTAATGTTTAGCCGAGCGAAGCCGGGCTCGCAGCTAGTGTGTTAGTAAACTCGCGGGTAGATAATAACACCTCTGACGACCTCTGTGGCGCAGCGGGCGTGGGTTCGCTTGCGATGCAGGAGGTTGCGGGTTCGATTCCCGCCTCAGAACAAATATTTGTGCGAACTGCAGTTTGTTCAGGGTGTTCTGGGTATTTTCTATGTGTAATAAAAAATATCTATCTATGTAATGTATTGTATTAAGTATATCATTTACCCATAACACAAGCTCTGCTTAGCTTGGGGCTAGATAATGTTGTGTGAACTTCTTCTTCGTATCGTGTCGATGCTATATATTTATACTATGTATTTCAAATAACTTTGGAGCAGTATGTGTTGTGTGAACTGTCCAGCATTATTTATTTATTTAACAATTGAGTAGTATAATAAAGCGCACGAGCGTTCCATTCAATCTCTCTCAGATTCCGTTCGATTAGATTTACTTCGTTATCAAAATATAGTTAATTAGATTGAAGATTATGTAAGAGTGATCATGAATATGCAGATATTCTGCATTCTAAATCGTAAAGTAAAAAGTTATAAAAACTAAAGAACGACTACCGTAAACCCAACATTAGGAACAATATTTCTTAATGCAAAATGTAAATAATAAACTCAATGAACTCTGGTTTTTCTCCTCTTCCATTTGATATACCAACCACTAGATAAAATAACAACAAAATATTTAAGATCCCCTTTTGGGCTGTAATATCTGCCATATTGATTTTGTTCATTTATTAAGAGGCCTAATCTGTAACAATAACAACACGATTGACACCTCGTGCATCAAAATCGGATGAGTAGGTAGTTTAGGTGCTACGGTCACGGAGCTACGGTGGAATATACAAACATACATACATACATAGACTGCTAAATACAAAACCCTTCATTTCCGGCTTTGCCGTAGTCAGGTAAAGAATTTATAACATTTATTCTTACAAAATGTAAACCAGTATAATCCAGAAGTTGAGATAGTTTGCCAGAAAGGCACTCACACCACAGCCTTTGTCGTGAGTATTTAGGGTTTATGTATAATATGATCTAAGGTATAAGTTATAACAAAGACTCACCATGGTCATTGGCGTACTGATAGTTGGGGATCATATCGGGCATGTCGTGGTGCGGCGGCGACGGCGGCGGCGGCCGGTAGCCCGGCTCGACGCCGCCGGCGCCGTACGGCAGCGGCCACTCGCGCTCGCTCATACCGCCGTACGTGCAGTACTCCCCGCCGTAGCTCAGCTGCTGGCTGGAGCTGGTGTGCGAATAAGCACAAGCTCCGTAGTCGATAGCAGGCCCGCCACTGCTTCCGACCCCACTGCCGCTTGCTAGCTCGTATTGAGGCTGCGACGATGGCAGTGCCGGCATACCGCTCCCGCACAGATACCCTCCACTCCCGAACTGAGGCTTCAACGGCTGGCATTTGCGCCGGAATCCTCGGGGCCGTCTCCTGAACGAACCCTCTTCGAACATGAACTCTGAAGACGGATCTATCGTCCAGTAATGCCCCTTCCCCGGCCGACCGAGCCCTTTAGGGAGTTTCACGAAGCATTCATTTAGGCTGAGGTTATGCCGTACAGAGTTCTTCCACCCTTGATACGAGCTGCGGAAGAACGGGAACTGCTGCTGGAGGAACGCGTAGATCTCGCTGAGGGTCAGTCGTTTGTTGGGAGAGTGTCGGATAGCCATGACAATGAGAGCAATGTAGGAGAAGGGTGGTTTTTCTTGTCGTCGGGTGGCGGGTGGCCTTCGCGCCACCTCCTCGGTGGTTTGGTCTTCGGTCTTCATGCGTGGGTGCGCGTGCGCGTCGGAGCGCGTGCTGTCGAACAGTGCGCGCGCGGTGCCTCCTCGCGCAGCGCGCGCCCCGCCCCGCCCATGCCGCGCCCGCAGCCGCCCCGAGGGCTACACCCACGACCGCCTCTACAGACCTACTTCACTAGCGAACTGATACATGACAGAGCTTTTCCTGAAAAAAGGCAACTTTTACAAGATAAAGTAACGCCGCGTTGATGAAACAACGGATAGTCGGAGCTTTAACTATGACTTTTATGAAGTGTCTAAACAATTAATAAGTTTTTTTCTACTAATTTCAAAACGCTATTTACTCAGTGCACATGATTCATTAAGCAAGTATCTACCGTAACCTCAGGTTGCACAGGTATTATGCAAAACGATTCTGCTAGGTATGAATGTGGTAGGTCGTTGCACTAGCGGATACCCCCTGTCTGTACCATCCACAACGTATACACCCAAACATCGGAAAACCGGTTTAGACAATAATATTTACCCGTCGCAAGGACGCCTGTCGAACGGCTGCTCTTGACCTAGCACAATTAAACTAAACATTTTACTAGAACTATAGAACTTTACACCAAATATTTACCATAAAGCGTAAACCAAAAGTTTTGCATTAAACTTGTTGGATTTATTTACTCGCACTGTAAACGAAAACATGTAAAGGAAACTGAGCTTTATGTAGCTCTACAACAGTGTTTCTATTGAAACTGTGAAGACGGTGTAAATCCACTTTATTGGCTTTTCGGACCAAAACTCTCCGGCATGCTGTAGGACCAGCCATGTCTCCCGAAATTTAAAGAAACTTTTTGATGCTGCTTTCGAAACTTACCAGAAATTACAGGCATTTGACGCAAGTTATATATTTTTGGGGCTAGGCTAAAGATTTGACAAATATTCAAGACTAAGTAGTTAGGAACCATGTTCTAATTGACCGAGCGAGCGAAGTCCTTGCAACAACTGAATTTAATTTCATCTGTCCGGGTGTATATACCTAATACCTGCGCGTATGTTAGTTAGTACTCGCATACAGGTCGTATTTTTAACGAATCTTGACGAAACTACAGCTTTGTCATCGGCGATTTTTGATTGGAGGGGGGTATTTCCCCCAAAAAGCGGGGAAGTTTGCTGCGGCGCCATTTACCGGCCGATTTTGATAATATTTGGCAGAAACATTCGGTACTCAATTCTAAACAAGAGTTTCGAATATGAGAAAAATCAGGGTCAAGCAAGAGGTTGTCAAAATACAGATTATGCAAGAGTAGCCTGACATTAAAATCCTCGTAAACGCAGTCGGTTTAGTAGGTGTTTGTTTGTAGTAGAATATTATTATAACGATTTGTAACGTTTGTAAGATTTGTTGGTAAGTATAAGATTTGACCTGACTCTAGCTTATGGAAGAAAGCGTTCGCAGAGTCAGACGTGGGAAGTATTGGCGGCGATGAGCTCACCACTTGTCACGTCTATTTCTTACGATGGTGCAACCCAAGTTAAAAGAGGCCCATATGAGGCTCTGCCTACCCTTTCGGGGAAAAACGCGTGTGTCTATGTATGAGTATATGTTAATGTTATAAGAATGATGCTTGGATGTAAACTGCAAACACAGTTCTTGCTTAAAAGTTTGTGCTCGCGAGGTCTACTGTTTGCAGAACTACTGTTCGCAGAACTACTGTTCGCAGAACTAGGTACTGTTCGCAGAACCACGGTTCGCAGAACTAGGTACTGTTCGCAGAACCACTGTTCGCAGAACTAGGTACTGTTCGCAGAACCACTGTTCGCAGAACTAGGTACTATTCGCAGAATTACTAGTTTTTAAATACCAGTAACTAGGCATAACGGGTTCCGATGACGCGGCGGGTTGCTGATCTCTGCTGTAAACAATCGCTGTAGTAAACACAGCTCGACCAAACATCACCAGTGGTATCTACTAACTATTCTTTATTCTGCGATAAAAGAACACCGGTAGTAACTGCTGTTGGCTCTGTGGCATCGCATCATGTTTTACAGCCAGCGTGAGACATTCGAGACTGAGAGGAAGTGCAGTACATACCTATCTACTGAATGACGAGTACCTAGGTAGACTACCTACCTCGTTTGTGATGCTTGATACCCGACCCAATGTTGCAACTTTGTTGAGGCTATTAGGCATGTTGTTTAGAAACCGTATGCTTCCGTCGCTTAGTAAGCGAAAGTACTACGCTTATCTATTGACCTTTGCTTTTAATCTTGTAAGTTTAATTATAGGTATTATTGATTAAAAGGGGCTTCTTTCCATCGCGTGGACTAGTACTTGAAAACTAAAGATAATAAAATGTACTCGGCCATAGGAAGGTATGTCCTTAGTGATCGTCTGTTATCTCATAGAGCAACACGGAATGGAGGCCGTTATGTTCTAAGGTTCTTTTAGTACATTTTAAACTGTTTTTTTTTTCTTTATAATTAGCGCCGCTCGGCTTGTGCATTTGCCATTTTCAAGTTATTTTTAATTTACAAGTGTGTTTTCACTATAATTTGCAACATTACACTTCTTACAAGTCGTCAAAGTCGAGTCATGTTTTAGTAAAACGGTGGCCGTTTTACTAAAACATTGGTAGACATTTTCCACAAATTTGAAAAATCACGCAATTCACTTCGATTTAATTGAGCTACATTGGTTAAAATGCCACCAAAATAACTCAGAAGTTACACTAGGAAAATAAATAAAGTAAAGATCGACGACGTCTCTTTTCAAAAAGGGCGGGAAGAGTGGGAATTTTGTTTGTAGGGAAGGGACAAATCTACAACATAGGTTCCAAGTACAGTCAAAAACATTATTTTGTTTATTAGCTACTTATTTTGTCATAATTAAATACTAGTGTCCGGCCTCGGCTTCGCTCGCTTGTGTACCAGGAGAAAAAGTAGGTAGCGCAATGCGGGTCATAAATACCCACCAAATTTCATCGAAATCGGTACAGCTGTTTCAGCGTGATTGAGTAACAAACAAACATCCAAACATCGGAACTTTGACCCTTTTGGAAGGTTTTAGTGGGATTCAATCCAAATAAACTGAAATACAAGTAATTAATACCTATTGTAAAAATTAAAAAACCCTCAACGCAATGAAACGGCTAAACCGATTTTGATCAAACATAGCTAAGAAAACTAACGACAAATTAACATTTGAAACAAAAAAATAAAAAAACTGTTCATCCGTTCGGGAGCTACGATGCCACAGACAGACCGACACACACACACTTAGACCTAGTGTGGGGAATAGAGCCTAACCTATGGTCATTTCAAATATTTTATATATTTTTTTTGTTACAATACACATTTAACTGTCAAGAAATGTTCCACGTATACACTGTTTAAGATAATAAACGATTACTTTACTTTACACACATACACACACACACACACACACACGTCAAACTTATATGCCCCGTTGTTTTTGCGTCGGGGTTAAAAATTGATTTTAAAAAGTTGTATGCATAAACTGAATATATTTATTTATAGAAAGAAAAATACAAGTAGGCATGTACAAAATTAAAAAGTACATATGAAACAGCTGTGTTACCTGAAGACCGCTGCTAACGATCTAAAAACTTGCAACATTTTGATTAAATACTGAATGGTGAGTATCAAAACAAAGATAAAGCTTTGGGCCAGCGTTATTTTAGCTTCAAAGTCTATAAGCATCGGTAATGAGAATCCTAAAATAGTTTAACCAGGTACGGTAGTAGCTAATGATGGCAGTGCTGAGGATATTAGGTGCTACGTTTCTCTTTTCCACAACGGTGTATTTTCATTTCGAATTGGAAGGCGCTGTGAGTAAGCTCCGCCCACAAGATGGCGCGGAACTCGCGCGCATTCCGAGTTCCAGCGCAGTAGAGTAATAGTACCTACTTACTAATGAGTACTGAATTTCCACTCACTCGTGATTGAAGCAGACGATACTAAAACAGATAGTACTTTATGAATATTACAGCCAACCGAACGATATCCTTAAACTAGCGGATTCCAGCTCTTTAAGACTATAGACGGTAATCAGCGCCGGTCGACCCCGTTTTCGGGAATCAAATTTTTCTCATCCAAGCCATATTGAATCCAAAGCCAGCCCGATAAAGCTAATTTTTCACTGAAAGCCGATTCGGACTGACTCAAGCCTGGTTCCTGATCTTGGATCATTGCCTGATCTTGAACCCTCCATTCATCACCTTTTACGATCTCGAGATGTTTGCTTTGAGGTTTTTACGGTTTCGCCTTAATTTCTGGTGCGATTACATTTTTATGGACGAAATTTAATTGATTCTCCAACCATTATTGCAAACCGAAAAATTCGGGATATACAATAATGATTCATGTCCTTCCGTTTGTTTACGCGTTTTATTCGCATTCTAATGAATCCGAGTAGGTATATCCCAACTAGACTGAATTTAATTCGGCTGATAATTTCGATCATCAAAATAAATAAGTTTTATTTTTCCCAACTCGTACTAATATATTTTTCCTGCAAATATGGACTATTTAATATCAATAATATCAGCTAGAAAAGTTAAAGGAATGATTTAGCATCTTCTTTCGAGCTACCTACTAGTTCTTTCTTGGTCACCCTTTCTACGCAGTGGCGGTTTTTGGTTGGCACAATTAATTATAGTTGAACTTTTTAGTTACATAATGGACCGATTGCTTTGAAAACCGATATCTGATGTTCATTTTATTTACTTATTTTTATCTTATTTAACGACGGAACAAGCATATGGCCCACCAGATGTTAAGCGGTAACCTCTGCCTTTAACCATGCATTACCTCATAGGTCACGCCCACCTAGGACGCGCCCTATGCCCATACCCTTCAAACCGGAACACAGCAATGCGAGCACTACTGCTTTGCGGCAGAAATAGGTATGGAGGTAGTACTTCCCAGGACGAACTCTTTCACATAAAAGCTCTACTTATTACTACTAATGATGTTTCCTGTGTCAACCAAACTCGTTAATAGAGTAAAAAAAAGTGGACGCCATTTTGAACTTTTTAATTACAACCAGATTGCTTAAAAGATATCTGAGGATCTCTGTTACCAATGAACACGAATCTGTACTCGGAATTAAAATAAGTTTTTGTTGAAAAACATATTTTACAATACTAGCTTTTGTAAAATTAGTGATCGCATATGTTTTCTAAACAAAACGAGTCTAAACACGGCCAGTCTATATGTTATTATATTATACTATCCATCGAGGAGTTCCGTTTCTCACCTTCCGCCGTAAAAAGTAGCCAAAAGCTACATCCAAGTCTTAATCTATCCGTATATCAAATTTCACCGAAATCGTTTCAGTCGTTTCGGCGTGATGGAGTAACAAACCCACAAACATTTAAACTTTGAATGATATTGGTGGGATATGGGTATTGATCATGTATGTACCAAGTTTCATGGATTTTGATGACGTAATATTCAAAATAGGAGCAAACTTCGTTTGTATTGACGACCTCTGTAGCGCATCGGGCGAGTAGCCGGCTGAGATGTGAAAGGTTGCTGGTTCAATTCCCTCTGCGGAATAAATGTTTGTATGATCTGCAAATATTTGTCCCGGGTCTGGTTGTTATGGTACCATGGTACTAGTAGTTTCTGATAGCCACGACACAGGGAATCCTGGTGTGGGATCAGGTCTACGTATGTGACTGTTGGGTGTTATGTTATGTATGCAGAGAGCACGAGGATATATTAATATTGCATTTATAATAAAATGAAATTCCTCCATGACGTGAGGTCGAGTTGATTCTGTACTAAGAGCATTGCAGGCCTCCGTACCGGTGATTCTATACTATTTATTGAGAAACTGACAAACGAGTAGTTAAATAAAAAATATCGGAAATTGAGATTGAATTGAGTTGAAATTGATTTTGAAATTGTAATTTAATTATCTATCTATCTATCTATTCAGCCGGTAAGTAAAGGCAGCCCTGCTGAGTAAAGGCCTCTTTTCTCTAGAACGCCACTCCTGTCGATCTTGTGCCGGATCCACCGCTCTCCTACTGCCTGCACAATATCGTCTGACCATCCGGCAGGTGGTCTGCCTCGAGGCCGCCGCATATCTGTCGGTCTCCATTCGGTGACTGCTTTGGTCAATCGGTAATCCTCTCGCCTTGCAAGTGTCCCGCCCATCTCCACTATATAGAGCCTCACAATCCGTATACCTACATCCTCGTCCTTAGTTCGGCGTCGAATCTCGACGTTTAGTATACGATCCACCACGTGGATACCTAGCATGGCCCGCTCCATGGCTCTTTTTTGTTATATAACTTTGTTTTGTATGGATCGGGCTAGCGGTAGAAGCCTTTGAAGTCGGTGGGTTGGGGTGGCTGAAGACAGATGTGCCATTCTACGAGGAAGCGTATGTCCAGCAGTGGACTTTTACAGGCAGATAGATAGATAGATTCTTTATTGCACATAAAACAAAGAAGTACAAAGGCGAACTTAATGTCGCTGACTTAGATTATGATGATTATTTTAAGACCATAAAATCTCATAGGTTTGATAAGGCCGTTAAGTGCCAGCAAAGCATCGTCAAGAGTTTGTTTGTAAGACGACGAGCCGCCATATCGTCTGCGGCTCTTGGATTACAGTCGAGTCGAGACTTGGTTGTTTACAGGCTGACTCATGGGGACTACTCAGAACTGTCTACTCCAAGTAGGTGGCTAATTTAGAAAAGTAGTAACATTTAATTCATAAACAACACACATATCAGTATATTGCGAAGTTATACAGCCTCGAATAAAAAATAGATAATATCCGTCACAAGATGGTAGAGCATACAATCTTATTTTCGACATACATACATAGACACACGCCTTTTTCCCCGAAAGGGTAGGCAGAGCTTCAAATGGGCCTCTTTTCACTGTTGGTTGCACCATCGTGGGAAATAGATGTGATAAGTGTGATAAGTCATCGCCGCCATTGCTTCCCACGACTGACTCTGCTAACGCTTTCTTCCGGTAATTACGCATTCCTTAAATAAGCTAGTAACCAGGACAAATCTTATACCAACAAATCTTACACACTAGTCCGGATAATCCCTTAGTCAGCTTTTACGACATCCACGGGAGGACATGGAGGGGTCTATTCTTGGGCCGGACACACCACGGACATCTTGGGACGGACACGTTACTATAATAAATGCAATCTACCGCTACTCAATGTAACTCCTATCTACGTTTACCTACACCGTACCTCAAGCCGGTTTCTGACGTAACTGGTTATCGAGAAACCATCGGTTAAAAAAAAAAATACGGTGGTTTCAGACCGTATCGGTATTTCGGTAAATCATTCTTAAGGCAGGTTTTTCAAGTCTGCACGAAGCAACAATATAGTCACTAGGGTATATCTACATAGTCTTTTTTTCCTGTATGATTACTATCGCATAAGGCGGCTAGCGATGGTAGAACGGTAAGGAGGCCTGCATTGCTCTATAGGGGTAGAACAGCCTTTCAAGCTTGCCGTATTATGAATTCGTTCTCTTTCTGAAACAGAACTCCTAGATAGCTATGTGTCCCTGGTACTAAGGCTTCGTCACATTGCACATTTTAAGTTAAGCGAACCAAGCGTTGACTTGCGAGAGATCTAAGCTGCAACAGATAACGATGACTCGGAACCAGCAAAAGCAAAAAACTTCCTACAAAATGTTAGACAATTAGAAATACGTAGTCTAGGTTTGCCACGGTATTAAAGAATAATGCAATAAAGAATTGAATTAAAATCAAGAGAAGCAACCTAAACCACAGATTAATTAATAGTAGGACATATACTTAACTGTCATAAAAAAGATTTACCTAGCGCTTTAGTTACCTCCAAATATACAGACGTTCGTGCTAGCGATAATGTATCTTACGCGGACGCCTGAGAGTAAATTTTGTTAGCTCCGCGAATTACGACCTGAAGCGAGTCACGAACGCCTGCCTAAGTGCCTACAATGCACTCTGAGCTGCTTCTATACCAGGAGTGCAGACTTGAGAGAGGTTAACTGCATCGTCAATAGAAATTGCATTCATAGGAAGACGCCGTTGTAGAGTAGTGTATTACACCTAGCGCTATCGATACAAATTGTAAGGTATAAAGGTCAAGGTTAGGTATCTGACTGAGTGACAACTTTTCAAAACAAATCGATGCGTTATAACTTTTAAAACTATCATGGTTGTGTACATACTTTTCCCTAGAAACAGGATAGTTTCCAACATTTTTGAGTTTTCTTGTTCCCGATATTTCGGCACAGTTGCATGCGCCATGGTCACGGGAGAACTAACTAAAGTCTTTGCGAGTAGATGTTATTGGCAGATACATCGATATACCCTCTTTCTCACTCTTTTATTATGAACGATACCACTACCAAAAAACATCAAAACTCAAATCATGGTAAATATCCCGTTTCTAGTAAAAAGTATATCGATGCGAGTTCCATGTTTGGTCACAAATTAGCAATAGCGCTGCTAATTTGTAATCAACGCTAGAACGCACTATCGATGCGTTTTGAAAAGTTGTTAATATTTTAGGGTTCCGTGCGTAACCCAAGATGAAGAAAACTGGACATATATATGATGATAACAACCTTCAGCTGTGTGCTATTTGAAAACCGATTCTAAAAGCGGCATGCCGGTACGCTTTGTAGTAGTAGAGCTTTTTTGTGAAAGATTTCGTCCAGGGAAGTACTACCACCATACCTATTTCTGCCGCAAAGCAGTAGTGCTCGCATTGCAGTGTTCCGGTTTGAAGGGTATGGTTGCCGGTGAAAATACAGGCACATGAGACTTTTCATATTTATGTCTCAGGGTGGCGGGCGCAGTGCAGTGCCACGTAGGGCGCGTCCTAGGTGGACGTGACCTATGTGATAATGCACTGTTCATAGGCAGAGGGTACCGCTTATCATTAGGTGGGCCATCTGCTTGAACCGTCACTCTAAGTAGTATAAAAAAACTATTTTACAGTACGAAACTCTCAGGGATGTTCTCAGGGCGCGAGCCTCGCTCACACTTGTCCGTTTATTTACTCTTTTTCGTCCTCTTTCGCACTTAAACAATGTTTACGTTGATTTTTCCGTTCATCAAAATCTTAGAGCATTGCAGGCCTCCGATGATCAAACAAATTAATTATAGTAATCAGTAAATACCAATTATTTATGAGTACGACCTTTTCTCTCGCTTTCCTGCAATCAGTGGGAGTGATTTTGTGAATAGGAACGGAAGCGTGCATTTTACCGAGAGGTTGGTTGGTACTAACAGCCATGATCCTTATTACCAAGGAGGTGGGATGTCAGCAGACGTTACCATCAACATTTTATGTTACATATGTATTTTACGTTCCACCGCGACCAAACCAAGAACAATCAGGCAACAATATGCGACTATTATACTGTAAGGCTCGCTTTTTTTTAGTGTAACTTTTGGTTTAGATCCTTCGATCACAGATACGATCGCAGTTTAGATCAGTCGAAAATGTTCTTCAGGTAACTTGCAAGCAAAAAGATAAACCTCTACAAAGGGTCAGCCTTTCGCTGTAGAGTAGTACGATACGGCTACGCTACGCGCTACGAGGTCTACGAAAGCATAATCTTGACGGTCTCCTCATTTATGACGACCTCTAATGTTTAACGACCTCTGTGGCGCGGAGGGCGAATGTTCGCCTGCGACGCAGGAGGTTGCGGGTTCGATTCCTGCCTCGGAACAAATATTTGTACGATCTGCAGATATTTGTTCAGGGTGTTTTGTGTATTTTCTATGTATAATAAAAAAAAATTGTATTAAGTATATCAGTTATCTAGTACCAATAACACAAGCTCTACTTAGCTGCGTAAGTGAATGTAGTTTGAAACAACATTATTTAGCCCTAAGCTAAGCAGAACTTCTGTTATGGGTACTAGATAAGATAACTGATATCTTAATACAATACATTACATAAGATATATATTTTTTATTATACTTAGAAAATACCCAGAACACCCTGACCAAATATCTGCAGATCGTACAAATATTTGATCCGAGGCGGGGATCGAACCCGCAACCTCCTGCGTCGCAGGCGAACCTTCGCCCGCCGCGCCACAGAGGTCGCATCTGCCTTTAACAATGCATTACCTCATAGGTCACGCCCACTTAGGACGCATTATGACATTGCACTGCGCCCGCCAATATGAGACATACAGATGAAAAGTCTCATGTGCCTGTAATTTCACCACTTAAAATGTCGTTGCTGCAAATTTTCACCTACCAGGAGCACATTTTGCTAAGGAGGTTGAAAGAAAACTGAATGCACTGAACTGTAGCAGGGGGAGGGATAGCTAGGGGGTGCAATACCCACTGGGTGGAAGCTTTCAGGAAGGTGGCTGTAGCCACGATACTAGGATATATCTAGAAAGCTGAATGAATGTTGCAGGCAGCAGCGTAGTAAATACAGTGGGGTGATGCAATTTTCCTCCGGGTGGGGCGTGGGGGCAATCACGAAATGCCCCTACCTACATTTCTATACCGAATAGGAACTACATTACCTTGAATATAGTACGTAATAATACCGTTTGATTGGTGTAAGCCGTGTGTGAGACTCAGGGTGAAAAGCCCTTCCGTTCCATCCGTTATATGAAAGCTTATTAGTTATATTAAGCTATTTAGTTTTAGTGTCCTCTTTTATTAAGAAATGCCACAAAAATTACACGATATCACTCAAACAAGAAAAGACATTGAAACTACACAAAGTTGGATTTTAAGGCATAAAAAGTCCCTTAAAGCATACAACAGCCAAATTCCATTACTTTCTAACTTATTAAAGTTCAGGAAAGTTAGAAAGTGACAAGATAGCGCTCACGGAACGCAAAGTAAGTGAAAATCAGGTAAAATAATTATTTGCCCCGTGAAAAACCGTCGCATCACAGAATCATTCGTTCAACTCAGTACAAAATTCTAAGTCGTTTAGAAGTTGAATCTCTTCAGTCGAAAAAAGGCTAGACTTTGTTATGTTTTTTCACATGGTTAATGAACAGGTAGAACATTTTTGTATGTTCACTTTACAGATAAAAGGACAAAATTACATATATTTTTTTCAACATATAACATTGTGTCCTCTATAAGGAGAAAGCCTCCAAATAAGACCAATCAGCTGCTGTTAAAGATCATCATCATCATCATCATCATCAACCTACTGCAGTCCACTGCTGGACATAGGTCTCTCCCATGGCATGCCACTGAGCCCGGTATTCGGCTCTCCTCATCCAGTTTCTTCCAGCCACCCCGCGCAAGTCGTCGCTCCACCTAGCCAGAGGGTGTCCTACACTACGTTTGCCCAGACGCGGTCTCCACTCAAGAACTCGCTTACTCCACCGATTATCGGTTCTTCTGCAGACATGACCGGCCCACTGCCACTTCAGCTTGCTAATCCTCTGGGCTATGTCTAGAACTTTGGTTCTCTGTTAAGAGTGTAATTTACTCATTAATCAAATTAGAATGGTAACAATCTCTTTTAATTGAAATTTAAAAACACACGGCTATTATATTCAGTTTTTATACAAAAAATACCGCATTGAAATCAGAGCACCCGGTCCGGACCTACGTGCCAACAAGAAACGTGCATACAGAAGATATTCTAGACTACACATATTCTGTGACTACACACTAACTTATAACATCACATCAGCATTTTGAGTTCAGTCAGTGATATCGACTAGGCCCAGTTTATTTATTTCAGTTAATTGTATCTAGATTGTAGGGCTCAAGTACGACACTGCGCCGGCCGCGAAGAAAGCGGTTCAGTTATAATATAAAAAACGTGATAACTATTAAAATATTTGAGCAATCCTTTTAAATTAAAACTAAATTAACATTTATTTCATTAATAATACCTTTTCATTTCTTTTTGGTGATTGTATTAAAAACAATAAATAACAAATTAAGACTTTTTTTTTATTTTTACCTATAAGTTCGAAACCATTTGTTTGACGACCTCTGTGGCGTGGCGGGCGAGGGTTCGCCTACGACGCAGGAGGTTGCGGGTTCAATTCCCGCCTCGGAACAAATATTTGTGCGATCTGCAGATAGTTTTTCAGGGTGTTCAGGGTATTTTCTATGTATAATAAAAAATATCTATCTACGTATTGTATTATATTAATTATATCAGTTATCTAGTACCCATAACACAAGCTCTGCTTAGCTTGGGGCTAGATAATGTTGTGTGAACTGTCCAGCATTATTTATTATTATTATTATTATTTTTTACGTTTGCTGTAGTGCCAATACAAAATTCAAAAATATGTAAACATTAGCATATTTAATACCGTAGTACATTTTGCAAAATGTAAATTTTTACTTAACTTAGTTTAATTCAAAATTAACTTAATAAAATTAATCTTGTACTTTTATGACTATAAAACAGTCTTTATTTGATAAAGCTGTTTTGGAAGTTATTGAGGTTTTTGTTACCGACCCGCTTTTTTTGTGGCCCAGTGTACTTCAGTTGCAGGGTCTATCACGGCGCCCTAACTAGTTACGTTTCATTTAGCAATTTCAGACTTGTAATCTGAAACTTTAACACAGCCAGCAACGCAGAATTTGTAATAATTTACCGAAGAGCGCCCCGGGGCGGCGGCGCGGCGGCGGCGCGGCGGTGGTGATACAAGTCTTACGCTGAAACATGGTGGTTATAAATTAGATTATGTGCATGTTTTATGACGACGTGGCCATGTGTGTAGTGTACGTCGACGAGTGCCGATACTATGCTTTATTCCATGTGCGTCTTACTGGAGAAACAAACAGATCACGTAGGCAGCTCGGGAGTTAAAATACCTACGTAGTTTTGCTTGATTTAAAAATATACAAGACAAGATTTGATTTAGTATTTTTAACGTGAGGCAGGATTCTATAACTTTCTAGAAATCTATAATGACATTTTAAGTGTCTTTTTTATGAAACTCGGATATGTGCTAGCTCGAAAAGTAGGGCGCGGTCCGCTAAAACAAGTATTGGATACAACGTCCGAGAAAAATCTGTTGTCATGTCACTCGCCAAAATTCCGAAATAAAACGAAAGAAACCAAATCTGTTGTCATGTCACTTGCCAAAATTCGGAAAGAAAACGAAAGAAACCAAATCTGTTGTCATGTCACTCGCCAAAATTCCGAAAGAAAACGAAAGAAACCAAATCTGTTGTCAAGTCACTCGCCAAAATTCCGAAAGAAAACGAAAGAAACCAAATCTGTTGTCATGTCACTCGCAAAAATTCCGAAAGAAAACGAAAGAAAATAAACGTCCGGTTATTCTCGGTCAGTGAAAACTTTTATACGAGTAATGTCAATCCGCCTGCTTAGAGCATTGCAGGCCTCCGTACCGAGTTTCTCGATGCCCGCCTATAACCAATCAGGTGGGCCATATGCTTGACCCGTCATTCCAAGTAGAAAAAAAAAAAAAAAAAAAAAACAGCATCTTTTAATTTATGTCTGTCTGTCGGATCTTTAAAAAATCATCACGTGAAACCTGCTAGACACATTTTAATGAAAGTTGATATAAATTAACATCAATATTTAATAACCCGAAAAACAAAAGGATTCCTGTTTTAGCGGATTTTGATGGTGTTTGAACGACGGTGAACCCACTGTGAAAAAAGACCCTTTGTGGCTCTGCCTACCCTTTCGGTGAAAAAGGCGTGTGTCTATGTATGTAAGTATGTTGTGTGGATGGTTGCTAAGAGGAGCGGCAGGACTGTTTTTTATCTCGACATCATGCGTGCAAAGCCGCTGGCAAAGGCTTAGTTCTATAAAAATTAAAAGACCCCCCTCTCTATAGCCTAATATTATCTAGCTCTAGCAGCTCTAATATTATGTAGGTAATTAACACTCGAACATTTGCAAATTCGATGTTTCCTAACACAATTGACTACAGTAAAAAACGTGTACCTACCTATACATGCCGGTTAGTCCGGCAACTCTCCAGTCTAAACAATCATATTATTGCATTATCTATAATATATAAAGCTGGATAATCTTATATAAAGCTACATTGTATGTTTGTATCTGCGTATGATACGCTTGATATGCAGTTTTTAGTTAGTGAAATTAGAGCGATTTATTTAGGTAGGTACTTATTTGATTCGTGGTATTCGGCTATACATGGTGGGGTTGCTGAATCAAATACTTGGATTTATCGGATCTTTTTTTTTTTTTTTTGGATTGATAAGATTTGTTTTTGTGGTTTTGTACGTGAAAGGGTGCCAACGGAACCCTATTAAAAAGCCTCCGCTGTCCGTACGTCCGTCTATCTGTCAGCGGGCATTACCTCATCAACGCGTGATAGTAACAATTTATATTAGCTTATTTTATTGTTTATTATTAATTAACATTAAGTATTTATTTATATTAGCGCTTTAACAAATTTAAAATAATATTAAAAATACAAGAAAGATCACGTTCACGATTCACGTTTTTTTCTCGACCTTAACAATCGTTGCATCACTTGAACCATAATAGGTAGATACTAAAAAAACACAGAATGAGTATTACTAACTAACTATATTCTCTACTAGCTGAATACCCTTGCTTCGCTTTAATGAAGCCCAAATTCGAATTAGCGTATCGCCGGTCAGTTTCCTTATTCGTCAATTTTGCTGATTCAACAGTTTAATGATTAGACTGTTTCTTAATTCGCCAATTTCCTTTTTTGGCAGTTTCACTAAATTGTCAGAGCCTCTATTAAGGCAGTTTATTGACTCGCAAACTTCCTTATTCCTCATTTATCTTAAGTTGTTCGTTTTGCTATTTCGTCATTTTCCTAATGCGTTACTTTCCTTGTTCATCTGATAGTTTAGTTTGTCAGTTTTCCCATCTCGTCATGTTTATGATTTGCTAATTTTGGGGTTTCGTAGTAAACTTCCTAGTTTACTAGTTTACCCAGCTGTTTTTAAGGCGATCTTAAGGCGATACAAGACATATTTTGTATTCAGCTAAAAGTCACGAAATGTAAGTTAAATAATAACGCAATATAATCTCTATCAAGCCTTGGTCTCTTGCTACTAGTCACACGACCCTGAAATCACCTTGTATATTTGATATACCGAAACACGACTAGTGGCAACTAGTGAAACTGGCGAATATAGAAACTGATTATCTAGGGAAAATGACCATTTGACCAAACTGACGAATTATTAAATTAGCACATACGGAAACTAGCAAATTTACGAAACTGAAGCCTAGCAAAACTGGCGAAGGAGTAAACTGAAGGTTTAGGAAAATGACCCACTAGCGAAATTGTCAACCTAGTGAAAATTACCAGAAGGTAAACTGTTGAATCAGCAAAATTGTCGAATAAGGAAACTGACCGGCGATACGCTAATTCGTATTTTCAAAGAAATAAGGGATAAATAAAATATTTTTTGTGTTCAGAATTGGAACTGTTATTCAACTGTTAGATGTCAACGTTAGGATGTTTGGATGTTTGTATGTTTTTTACTCAATCACGCCAAAACGGCTCAACTGATTTCGATGAAATTTGGTACACGGATGGATTATGACCCAGATTGAGGTCTCCAATAATGTAACCCAATATATGCTATTTTTTATCCCGGTAAAACGCAAGCGCAGCTGCAAGCGGACACTTGTTTTATGTATATTGATACTAATTTATAAAACGCAAGCGCAGCTGCAAGCGGACACTTGTTTTATGTATATTGATACTAATTTATAAAACGCAAGCGCAGCTGCAAGCGGACACTTGTTTTATGTATATTGATACTAATTTATAAAACGCAAGCGCAGCTGCAAGCGGACACTTGTTTTATGTATATTGATACTAATTTATAAAACGCAAGCGCAGCTGCAAGCGGACACTTGTTTTATGTATATTGATACTAATTTATAAAACGCAAGCGCAGCTGCAAGCGGACACTTGTTTTATGTATATTGATACTAATTTATAAAACGCAAGCGCAGCTGCAAGCGGACACTTGTTTTATGTATATTGATACTAATTTATAAAACGCAAGCGCAGCTGCAAGCGGACACTTGTTTTATGTATATTGATACTAATTTATAAAACGCAAGCGCAGCTGCAAGCGGACACTTGTTTTATGTATATTGATACTAATTTATAAAACGCAAGCGCAGCTGCAAGCGGACACTTGTTTTATGTATATTGATACTAATTTATAAAACGCAAGCGCAGCTGCAAGCGGACACTTTTTTTATGTATATTGATACTAATTTATAAAACGCAAGCGCAGCTGCAAGCGGACACTTGTTTTATGTATATTGATACTAATTTATAAAACGCAAGCGCAGCTGCAAGCGGACACTTGTTTTATGTATATTGATACTAATTTATAAAACGCAAGCGCAGCTGCAAGCGGACACTTGTTTTATGTATATTGATACTAATTTATAAAACGCAAGCGCAGCTGCAAGCGGACACTTGTTTTATGTATATTGATACTAATTTATAAAACGCAAGCGCAGCTGCAAGCGGACACTTGTTTTATGTATATTGATACTAATTTATAAAACGCAAGCGCAGCTGCAAGCGGACACTTTTTTTATGTATATTGATACTAATTTATAAAACGCAAGCGCAGCTGCAAGCGGACACTTGTTTTATGTATATTGATACTAATTTATAAAACGCAAGCGCAGCTGCAAGCGGACACTTGTTTTATGTATATTGATACTAATTTATTTTTTTGATAACTTTTTGCTATTTCTTCTAAAGTACTTTTATTACAGAAAGAATACAGAACTTATACAAGGTACGTAAAAAAAAAATAAAAAAACAAAAAAAATATATGAAACAGTTGTACTACCTGAAGACCGCTGCTAACGATATAAAGGTACAACTGATCCAAATCACTACTAGACGGAAGCCTCCCTAATGGTACGTTTATACGCACGCGTTCAACAAAGCAACATTCAACGGGCGCGTGCACGGGCGCAAGCATGTGAACAGGCTGATTGTGCACGCGCCCGTGTTCGTGCTCGTGAATGCGCCTATCGGGCCGACTGTCGGTTTTTCGACACACTTCAAAGGATGAATGTGCATGTGCTCGTGTGCCAGTTCACACGCACGCGGTCAGTTAGTATCACATGCGATTTCGTAGCGATTTCTTTTTATTTTTATCATCCACCACCTTCTACGAACTCATCTTCTCTTTTCCAATCGATGTCGATCAGTTATTTTTATTTTCCAATAGAAATAGGTAAACCGCCATGAGATCGATTCCGCTGTGTTCGCCATACAGCTTGCTTGGACCGCCACGCGCCAGGCTGCATGCCGGGCTGCATGCCGAGCTGCATGCCGGGCTGCACGCCGAGCTGCACGCCACGCGTGTGAACGCGGTATTAGATGCTGGCTGCATAATTAATAACTTACAAACTTTTATGTAAACTGTTCTCGAAGGTCCATGAACTGTTCATGAAAACAGAGTTTCGTGCGTAATTCTGGAGCGTTCTCTCGACCTAAGCCAGTCACTGTCACGTTTCAAAAAACCAAGTCCATGTTCCAACAATAGATCGATGTAGGTACACGATGTACCCAAAAATTACAAGCTCGACTTGCTATTAATAAAATGCCACGTATTAGACATCTATCAGTACACCTACATTTGCATGGCATGGCACAGGATCCATTAACGGACGGCGAATGTAAACAACAACATCACCCGACGGCGACTTAAAAGGCGTTAGGGGAATCTACAAATGCTTTTTGTACCCACCGTGAAGAGATTAGTACAATGTAATGGACGGTCATGTTACCAATGAGAGCGCATAGCGTTGCAAACTAATGAGATGGTCTTTCCTTGCAATCTGACCACTGAATATACTACTTAGATTTTTGTTCGTACCTACAGATAAGAATCCATCTATCTTCTTCTATACTATACTACTAGTATAGCATAATATTTATCTCAAACATACATGGAAATATTGTCATTATATACGAAAAAAGAACACGCGAAGTATCGTATATACGGACTAAGAAAATAAAATCCATTCCAGGAGCGTTTTTAGTATTTGGAACATTACACTACTCCTGCAATGTTGTATGAAACGGCGTGCTGGGGTTATTAAATACTCTTTGGTTGGATCTCTTTTATCATTACTGGCATACAAAAGCACTTCAATCTCTGCTTAGCACTAATTGCGTTCACGTGGCTGCATAGATAAATGCGTTTGCCTTTCGACACAGGTGATAAATAATAGTACCTACCTACATTATGGTACAAGTGTGTAATGTTGTTGATGAGGCACCATAGGTGAGGGTCTTATAAGAGAGCCGACGACGGTAATCATCAATACACACGTGTATCATACGACGTTTTTCAACACACTGGTGAAGAAAATAATAATAAAATAGAAATACACACTCCGTGTAAATGTTCAACTGTCTCTATAACTCACTAGTGAATAATAGCAATGAAAAGGTCACTGTTTGATTACAGTAGTATGTTATCATGTATATACAGTGGTGGCCATATAATTAAGAACGCTGATATAAAGGGAAGATTTTTTCCAACTAAGATGCAAAACTAATTGTATGCATTTGTTTTTATTTCTCTCGGTATCGTAAAACATTTCCATATTACCACTGTATTCATTGATACACATGATTGGCTAAAAATCAATAGGCAAACTGTTTACACTACTTTTAAACAAAGTATTCCTTATTACTGGCTGGTCACGTAATTAAGAACGCTAAGTAGTTTATACCTTTATTCAAATTTAAATAGAGAACACTCAGTCGATTTGTTACTGTTTGTATAATTTTGGCGCCATTACGTGCTGTAAAAGATTAAAGGTGATTGCTTCTTTAGAAAAAACAATGGGAAAAAATAAAAGTTGTGATAAATCTGCAAGGGAAGTAATAATAAAACTTCGCCGGAAGAATTGGTCTTATAAAAAGATAGCCGACCATCTGCAATATTCAAAAACGATGGTTTTCCACGCTGTAAAGCATTTTGCTACGTATCAAACTACTTCGAATGTTCCACGTGTACCTAAACAGAGAAAAACAACTCCTCGAGATGACCGAAACATCGTTCGTATGGCAAAACAAAATCTTTTAAAGGGTCCAATGAGCTTAGAAAAGAATATTTTGGTGAAAACAACCCTTCAGCAATCTCAGCACGCACTATTCGAAGACGTTTGGTAGAAGAAAAATTGCACGGTAGGATAGCAAGAAAGGTACCCATGTTAAAACTTTGCCACAGGCAAGCCCGGCTTGCATTTGCGAGAGAGTATGAAACCTGGACTGGCAACAGTGGAAAAATGTACTTTTTTCTGACGAGACGAAAATAAACAGAGTATGTTCTGATGGAAAACGATATGTACGACGTCCCCCGAATACAGCATTCGACCCAAAGTACACGAAAGTTACATTAAAGCACGGTGGTGGAAATGTGAAAATTTGGGGTTGCTTTTCTGGACATGGTGTAGGACCTGTAAAGTTGATAGAAGGTAACATGGATCAGTTCCAATACAAAAATATACTGGAAGAAACAATGTTACCATACGCTGAAGACGTTCTACCGGTCATTTGGACATTCCAGCATGACAATGATCCAAAGCACACTGCACGCACCGTAAAGGAATTTCTTACAGCGCAATTAGTTTCTGTCTTAGACTGGCCTGCTAACAGTCCAGATCTAAACCCAATAGAGAATCTGTGGTTTGAAGTAAAGAAAAAGGTTTCAAATACAAAGTGTGGAAATTCAAGAGAGCTGTATGACGTTTTTTTAGAAGAATGGAACTCTATTTCTCTTGCCAAATGTCAAAAATTAATAGAGTCAATTCCTCGCCGGTGTAAAGCTGTAATTAAAAGCCGTGGATATGCTATTAACTATTAATTTTAGTTAAATATTTATTAAATTTCTTTTTATGTTTCCTGTGCTACATAATATTGTGATTTTTTAAATCTAAGTGTCATACAAAACAATTACCGAGCAGTTAAATAAATCGTTCTTAATTATTTGTCCAGTTTCAGTACTATTTGAATGTGTTACTTTGATAAAATCAATAAAATGTGCAAAAAATAGTTATCGATTTCATACTTTATTCTTAAGTCAGGTTGCTCTATTAATGTGACTATTATATAACATAACTAGTTGCTTCTCAGAAGGTACACATCTCTGTGTATGATACGATTTAAATAAAAAACTTCTAGAACTTCAAATCGTTCTTAATTATATGACCACAACTGTATGTATGTATGTATGTTATGTAATTATGTGCCTAATTGCGGTGAAATTATAACCTATTTATGAGCAAGTGTGTTGAAAAAAAATTGGCGGCAAAGCTGAAAATTCATCTTGATTTGTTATTTACATACTTAATGAATGTAATTTAATAATTAAAATGAGTTCCAACGGTTCAGAACTTCAGAGAGATTGATTGTACCCCACCAGATTTAAGATCAGAAGCCAAATTGGCAATGGAAACCCAGCTTCCAGCGAAGTCAAAAGAAAAATACAAAAAGTATATAAAAAAATATGAGTTGGAATAACGATAAAAAAGACAACATTTTCTCTGAAACAGTACTTTTGGCGTATTTTAATGAGATTACTAAAACTAAGAAGCCATCTACATTATGGGCAATTTATTCCATGCTGAAATGTACAGTTCATGTAAAAACGGCATTAACTTGAAAAAAAGCGGCCAAGTGCGAGTCGGACTCGCCCATGAAGGGTTCCGTAGCAGCAAGTAACATAATATAGAATTACTTGGATGGTTTACGATTTATGACGTATAAAAAAAAACTACTTACTAGATCTTCTTCAAACCAATTTTCGGTGGAAGTTTACATGGTAATGTACATTTTTTTTTTTTTTTTATTATTTTCATTCTCTTATTTTAGAAGTTACGGGGGGATGACACAAATTAATACTTCTACTTATTAAGTTTCAACAGTATAGCTCTTATAGTTTCGGAAAAAAGTGACTGTGACATACACGGACAGACAGACAGACAGACAGACAGACATGACGAATCCATAAGGGTTCCTTTTTTGCCATTTGGCTACGGTACACTAAAAATATGGAAATTTAAATACGAAAATCAATAGCACAACTACAAAAGCAAAAAAATAAAAAAAACTGGCGAAAACATAAAGCTATTTTTAATTAAAGAAAGAATAATACAAGGTATGTACAAAATACATATGAAACAGTTGTGCCACCTGAAGACCGCTACAAGCGATCTAAAGGTAGCTCAACTGATCCAAATCACTACCAGACGGAAGAGTCTGGTAAAAAATAATAATTAAAGCCTTAAATTATATACAGTTGTGGTCATATAATTAAGAACGATTTGAAGTTCTAGAAGTTTTTTATTTAAATCGTATCATACACAGAGATGTGTACCTTCTGAGAAGCAACTAGTTATGTTATATAATAGTCACATTAATAGAGCAACCAGACTTAAGAATAAAGTATGAAATCGCTAACTATTTTTTGCAAATTTTATTGATTTTATCAAAGTAACACATTCAAATAGTACTGAAACTGGACAAATAATTAAGAACGATTTATTTAACTGCTCGGGAATTGTTTTGTATGACACTTAGATTTAAAAAATCACAATATTATGTAGCACAGGAAACATAAAAAGAAATTTAATCAATATTTAACTAAAATTAATAGTTAATAGCATATCCACGGCTTTTAATTACAGCTTTACACCGGCGAGGCATTGACTCTATTAATTTTTGAGATTTCGCAAGAGAAATAGAGTTCCATTCTTCTAAAAAAACTTCATACAGCTCTCTTAAATTTCCACACTTTGTATTTGAAACCTTTTTCTTTACTTCAAACCACAGATTCTCTATTAGGTTTAGATCTGGACTGTTAGCAGGCCAGTCTAAGACAGAAACTAATTGCGCTGTAAGAAATTCCTTTACGGTGCGTGCAGTGTGCTTTGGATCATTGTCATGCTGGAATGTCCAAATGACCGGTAGAACGTCTTCAGCGTATGGTAACATTGTTTCTTCCAGTATATTTTTGTATTGGAACTGATCCATGTTACCTTCTATCAACTTTACAGGTCCTACACCATGTCCAGAAAAGCAACCCCAAATTTTCACATTTCCACCACCGTGCTTTAATGTAACTTTCGTGTACTTTGGGTCGAATGCTGTATTCGGGGGACGTCGTACATATCGTTTTCCATCAGAACATACTCTGTTTATTTTCGTCTCGTCCGAAAAAAGTACATTTTTCCACTGTTGCACAGTCCAGTTTTCATACTTTCTCGCAAATGCAAGCCGGGCTTGCCTGTGGCAAAGTTTTAACATGGGTACCTTTCTTGCTATCCTACCGTGCAATTTTTCTTCTACCAAACGTCTTCGAATAGTGCGTGCTGAGCTTGCTGAAGGGTTGTTTTCACCAAAATATTCTTTTCTAAGCTCATTGGACCCTTTAAAATGATTTTGTTTTGCCATACGAACGATGTTTCGGTCATCTCGAGGAGTTGTTTTTCTCTGTTTAGGTACACGTGGAACATTCGAAGTAGTTTGATACGTAGCAAAATGCTTTACAGCGTGGAAAACCATCGTTTTTGAACATTGCAGATGGTCGGCTATCTTTTTATAAGACCAATTCTTCCGGCGAAGTTTTATTATTACTTCCCTTGTAGATTTATCACAACTTTTATTTTTTCCCATTGTTTTTTCTAAAGAAGCAATCACCTTTAATCTTTTACAGCACGTAATGGCGCCAAAATTATACAAACAGTAACAAATCGACTCAGTGTTCTCTATTTAAATTTGAATAAAGGTATAAACTACTTAGCGTTCTTAATTACGTGACCAGCCAGTATTATGGAATACTTTGTTTAAAAGTAGTGTAAAAAGTTTGCCTATTGATTTTTAGCCAATCATGTGTATCAATGAATACAGTGGTAATATGGAAATGTTTTACGATACCGAGAGAAATAAAAACAAATGCATACAATTAGTTTTGCATCTTAGTTGGAAAAAATCTTCCCTTTATATCAGCGTTCTTAATTATATGGCCACCACTGTATATTTAGCGACAAAGGTAAATGTAACATTTAATATTAATTCAATGAAATGTATATAAAAAGTTTGTTTTATTTCCCTGCATTCTTTTGAGAAAAGCACTATACATATATGCCTCAGCGGATATGGCAATAACCTGTCTCGTATTAGTGAAGTCCTCGCCTACGGCTCGGCCTTCAAAGTCATACTCGACCTGCAATTGCCTATTTCACGGCCTTTGCAATAATGTACTGTGACTATAAATAGATTTAAATATCAATATATATGTCTATGATACTATAATAAAACTCTAACTGGTCTGAATCTATACCTACATAAAATATTTATAAAAACATATAATTGTGCAAAACGTCTTTACAAAAAAAAACTTCTGAGCTAGGGATTTATCTCCTGGTTTTCCAAGTATTTTAAAATATTTTTTGGCGTATGGAGTATTTTGGAGTATGGAGTATTTTGGAAACCACTCTCGAGATAATAACCAGTAAAACGAATTATTCAAATCGGCGAAAATAGTAATCACGTAACATATTATACGGTACATTTAGTAGTATAGAGCTTTTTTGTGATAGAGTCCGTCCGGGGAAGTACTATTTCTGCCGCAAAGCAGTAATGCTCGCATTGTTGTGTTCTGTTTTGAAGGGTATGGGTGCCGCTGAAATTACAGGTACATGAGACTTTTCATCTTTATGTCTCAGGGTGGCGGGCGCAGTGCATTGCCACATAGGGTGCGTCCTAGGTGGATGTGACCTATGAGGTTATACATTGTTAAATACAGAGTGAACCTCTGTAGCGCGGCGGGCGAAGGTTCACCTGCGACGCAGGCCGTTGCTGATTCGATTCTCGCCTCGGAACAAATATTTGTACGATCTGCAGATATTTGTTGTGGGTATTTTTAATGGCAGACGGTACCGCTTAACTTCAGGTGTTTTTTTTGCCAGTTTATCTTATTTGTGAAGGAAGTGTCTGACCGGAAGTCACTAAAAAAATCGGAAATTTCATGGTTTTTAGGGTTCCGTAGCCAAATGGCAAAAAACAGAACCCTTATGGATTCGTCATGTCTGTCTGTCTGTCACTTTTTTCCGAAACCATAATAGCTACAGAACCGCATTAAGATTTAAAAAAAAAAATGGGGTTCCCCATACTAAGAAACGAATCTAATTTTTTTTTTCTTCAAACCTTTACGTATATGGTATCTATGGATAGGTCTTCAAAAATGATATTGAGGTTTCTAATATCATTTTTTTCTAAACTGAATAGTTTGTGCGAGAGACACTTCCAAAGTGGTAAAATGTGTGTCCCCCTCTCCGTAACTTCTAAAATAAGAGAATGATAAAACAAACAAAAAAATATGATGTACATTACCATGTAAACTTCCACCGAAAATTGGTTTGAACGAGATCTAGTAAGTAGTTTTTTTTAATACACTATTATTAAAACATCGATCAAAGTTACAACTACAAGAACTTTTATATTATGTTACTTGCTGCTACGGAACCCTTCATGGGCGAGTCGGACTCGCACTTGACCGCTTTTTTAATATTGGTTAAGGTCCTAACAACATACCTATAAAAAATTCAGCGTGACCGGAACTTTTTCAAGCACGCACGGATGTTAGGTACATCTTGACTGGACTATTGTCAGAATTGCCCCTCTTTATGCGTGTTGTTTCTCTTTAGATTCAGACATTTGTTGAGCGGACCCGAAGTCCATTTACTTTGAGGTCAATGGGCTAAGATAATATTTTTAGACGCGTATTTACGGTGGACAAGTAATTAAATAAGTAAGTAATTAAGTAAGAAGTAATGGCCTAGTATTTGAGATGACCATATAGATTTACAGGGGAGAATAATGCTATTAAAACGCCGAACCTGTAATTTGTGTTAGGTAATTTACTGTCCCTTTGAAATCAATAGGATATTAGGAACTGGGTAGTGTGTACCGTGATCATTTAGAGAAAACGCACTGTACATTTTGCGAAAAAATTGGGTGTACAATTTGCAAAGTAGACGTAAGGGAAGTTTTGAGAAGTGGTCATATTGATAAAAAAGCGGCCAAGTGCGAGTCAGACTCGGGCACGAAGGGTTCCGTAGCAGCAAATAACATAATATAAAAGTTCTTGGATGGATTACGATTAATGACGTATTAAAAAAAAGCTACTTACTAGATCTCGTTCAAACCAATTTTGAGTGAAAGTTTACATGGTAATGTACATAATTTTTTTTTTTTAGTTTATCATTCGCTTATTTTAGAAGTTATGGGGGTGGGGGGGGGACACACTTTTTACCACTTTGGAAGTGTCTCTCGTGCAAACTATTCAATTTAGACAAAAATGACATAAGAAACCTCAAAATCATTTTTGAAGACCTATCCATAGATACCCCACACGTATGGGTATGATGAATTTTTTTTTTTTTTAAATTCAGTTCTAAGTATGGGGAACCCCAAAAATAAAAAACTACTTACTAGATCTCGTTCAAACCAATTTTGAGTGAAAGTTTACATGGTAATGTACATCATATATTTTTTTTAGTTTTATCATTTTTAGAAGTTACGGGGGGGGGGGGGGGGGGGACACTTTTTACCACTTTGGAAGTGTCTCTCGCGCAAACTATTAAGTTTAGAAAAAAATGATATTAGAAACCTCAACATCATTTTTGAAGACCTATCCATAGATACCCCACACGTATAGGCTTAATGAAAAAAAAAAATTGAGTTTCAGTTCTAAGTATGGGGAACCCCAAAAATAATTGATTTTTTCAATTTTTGTGTAAAAATCTTAATGCGGTTCACAGAATACATCTACCTACCAAGTTTCAATAGTATAGCTCTTATAGTTTCGGAAAAAAAGGCTGTGACATACACGGACAGACAGACAGACAGACAGACAGACAGACAGACAGACATGACGAATCTATAGTGCAGTTTTCATTATGAGAAGTGATGGATCGAACTAAAGTGCAGTGTTCATTATGAGAAGTGATGGATCGAACTATTCGACGTTTTGCGAATGAGCTATAGATCGGTTTGCAAGAATCTAAACAAACGTGCAAAACCAATTTGAACATTATTTTATTTTATTTTTTTATTAGAATATCTTTAGCGCTCTGCCACAGATAAAATAATAATATGCGCTCTGCATAATCAAAAGTACTTGTTTGTATGGATCCATACTAAAATAAAACTGAGCCGAAATTAATATTTTTTGAAAATTCTTATTGGAATGGGGCCATAACAGCATTTTTTTTCTTTCGTCTTTCTTTTTAGCAGATTTTGATCGTATATGTAGTTTTGATGGATGCTGATGGAGGTGAGAGTAGAGGGGGTAGAGGGGCTTTTTTTTTCCCGATACCACACGCGCTAAGCCGCAGGCACAAGGCATCATAAACGACAAATAAAATCATCTCAAAACACAAATACCTACAGTTATTATTTCAAACCCTTTTTTACTTTTTTTGTAGTCTGCGCCATTTTCGGATAGGAACCCTTGTTCTTAGGTAACATACCCTCGGACGGCGGATGTAAACATATGTAAATTACGGCCACATGTGCGTCGAGGTTAAAAAACTTACAAAATGCTGTGCGATTCATCAAAAAAGTTAAAGTTTAACAGCATGTCTGGTAAAAGATAATCTGGTGGTGTGAACTAACGGATCCATATTGCAAAGATCACTATGAGTAAAAATGTGTTACTAACTTTGAACAAGTTTATTAAAATAAAAAATGAACTGCTTTCAAAGCGCCAACTTAAATGTAACCTGAGTAGGTATATACTGTTTTTATAGGGCCAACACTGGATCTTTCTTACTCAGCAAACAAAAAACAATTCAAGAACAGCGATCACGAAGTAATCGACTAGGTTTTTAAAAAAAACGAGCGAGCCTTACAGTAGTCGCATATGATGTGTAACATCTGACATCTCACGTCCTTGGTAATAAGTTCAGCGTAGCGAAAATCCTATGGTAATTAGCAACATGGCTGTTAGTACCTAACCAACCTCTCGCAAAAATGCGCGCTTCCTGTTACACACTTCCGTCCCCGTTCACGAGATCACTCCCACAGATTGCAAGAAAGCGAGAGGAAAGATGTTACACATCTAAACTATTAAAAGCTAACAATATAATTCTTAATATTGCTATATGCAGGATAGCATTTTATTTTTAGATTATTTTATCACCAGAATTACAGGTTTGAATTGTAAAATAAAATCTACATCATCAGCCAGGTGGGCAGATGATATAGAGGCCGTAGAGGGAAAGACGTGAATCATAGAATAACTGAATTGCGAATCGTACAGAGTCGTTTGGAGAGACGTTTGAGGAGGCTTATACCAAGCAGTGGGCTGATGAATTGTAAAACAAGGCGAATAAGAATCACACTAATATTATAAATGCGAAAGTTTGTGTGTGAGTGTATTTGTTACGTTCACGCTGAAACGGCTGGACGGATTTGGATGAAATTTGGAATTGAGATAACTGAACTGGGACTCCCGGAATAACACATAGGCACACTTTTATGCCGATATTACCGCGGGATCGAGACTTAAGCGGGTGAAACCGCGGGCCGTTGCTAGTTAAAAATAAATCTAAATAGAGGTCCTTGTTTTAAATAAATAAATAATTCTGGACAGTTCACACAACATTATCTAGCCCCAAGCTAAGCAGAGCTTATGTTATGGGTACTAGTCAACTGATATACTTAATACAATATATTACATAGATAGATATTTTTTATTTTATGTAGAAAATACCCAGAACACCCTGAACAAATATCTGCGGATCGCACAAATATTTGTTCCGAGGCGGGAATCGAACCCGCAACCTCCTGCGTCGCAGGCGAACGTTCGCCTGCCGCGCCAGAGGTCGTTTTGAAAAAGATATTTTTCAACAAAAACCATTTTCATGCCGCATTACTTATTAAATAAGCTGCAACGTGTCACTCAGGTCAACTCCGACAAACGAGTCGTCCAGGATGCTGCCGCCTGCCATCACGGAACCCTTTGTTTTCACGAGCGGCATGCGTGGGCTCTATCAAAATATACAACCGACCTGAAAGTAACCAACTCGCCCACACGCTATGAAATCAATGTTTTGACGAGTCTTCGACTCTTTGTCTGCCTAACTAAATAGTGCTAGCGTAGCCGTACGTGTGCGGATACGTAAGCACTGGCAAAGTGTATAGTATACCTATCAGTTGTTACCTAACTAATTATATTTATGTGATACTATAAACTAGTGGTTCGCCCCGAACTGACACCTCGCGAATACACACGATTTAAGTAGGTTACCTTATTTCTTTCGTAAAACTATACGTAAGTACCTACGTGTGTTTCGAAAAGTTAGACTTACACCGTCGTTCAAATTCCTAAAAACGGGAGGTCAACAATGGATGTTATACTGGTTATTGGTTTATAGAGCACAAGTTTTGAAATTCTTCAGTTTTAGACTTTTCCCAGTATTTGTGTCATAAAAGCTACAAACATGCCAAATTTCAGCGTTGTAGGATTAGTGGAAGTACCCCAGAGGTTTTGGTTTTTTACATTTTCGATTTACCCTAATATCTCAAAAACTACATAAGTTAAAAAATTATAAATTATTTGATCTGATATACTCACTTTTTTTTAACCTTGGACCGCAATAACTCAACAAATTATACCAATACTATCTACCCCCCAAAGATCGGATTAACGGTTCGGAAGTTATGCTCGGACAAACATACTTACATACCTGCATACAAACGCCGATTCTTCCATGTTTACTCAGAGAACTCGCTTCGCTCGTTCAATTAAAACTTGTGTGTTAGGTCATATAATTACCGTCAAATTAGTTTTCGCCATCAGAAGAAGTGTTGATGCGCTGTGATGAGCAAAAAACCGGCCAAGTGCGAGTCGGACTCGCGCACCGAGGGTTCCTTACAAACCTGTAGGTATATAATTAAAGTTATGGTATTTTAATTGCTAAATTAAATCATCATGAGGAAACAGGTAATATTTTTATTATATGATGTAACAAAAAACGGAAAACAAACAACAAAAAAACTAAAAACAGTGGTTTCGAGACAGTTCAAAAACCTCTTCAGCACAGCCCGCGACAAACAAAAACGACAAAAAAACCAGAAACAATGGTTTCGAGACAGTTCAAAAGCCTCTTCAGCACAGTCCGCGACAAACAAAAACGACAAAAAAACTAGAAACAGTGGTTTCGAGACAGTTCAAAAGCCTCTTCAGCACAGTCCGCGACAAACAAAAACGACAAAAAAACTAGAAACAGTGGTTTCGAGACAGTTCAAAAGCATCTTCAGCACAGTCCGCGACAAACAAAAACGACAAAAAAACTAGAAACAGTGGTTTCGAGACAGTTCAAAAGCCTCTTCAGCACAGTCCGCGACAAACAAAAACGACAAAAAAACTAGAAACAGTGGTTTCGAGACAGTTCAAAAGCCTCTTCAGCACAGCCCGCGACAAACAAAAACGACAAAAAAACTAGGAACAGTGGTTTCGAGACAGTTCAAAAGCCTCTTCAGCACAGTCCGCGACAAACAAAAACGACAAAAAAACTAGAAACATATTTATATACACATATTTATTATATTTTTATTCACATATTTGTCTCAGTAGTCAGAATAGGAGTACAGTTCATCAGAAGTTTAGATGAAGTTTTGAATGCATGCATACCTTAGTTCCAGTCAGTTTCTCGTATATTTCTTGATGGTCGCTGTTTTCAATGCGATGAGTCCTCGTATTGCTAGCTAGACAAACTCTACACACTAACGTTGGCATTTTTACAACAAGAAGCTATCAATTATCAAAAACAGAAACAAACAGCCAACGGTTTATTATTTATTGATATTGTAGTTTTTGCGCAAACGGAACAGACAAATGAACGAACATAGACCTAGGCATTAACAAAACAAGGAACAGACAAATTTTTTTTAAATTGATTCATGCAAAGCCATGGACTTAGTATAGAAAAGGACTGAGCACTCGCAGCTGAAAAACGAGCCGAGCAAGATATGAACTACAGAGTTAGTGTGTCTACTTCATGGAGGTATAATAGTATGGAGTGAGTGCTAAACAGTGTTGCCAATTTTATTTTTACGAACTCACCAAATGTGGCCTCATGGCCCACCAGAAAACCACTAAAACCATCAGTCTCGCACAAACCACCAGAAAACCACTAAACGTTGGCGGAAAACCATAGACAAAGAAAAAAAGTGCGTTAGTAAATATTTTAAAATGCGATAATGACCTTTAGATTAAGTAAGATACTTATTTTTTGTCATTATATAGTCCTTTATTTCCTAATAAGTCACAGGTACAAGAACAGTCATAGACAAACCAGAAAAATACTGTAACCCTTTGAATCAAATCAAACTTTACCCAGTTCCCATATAAATAAAGCCCATAAACAAATGTTTTTAAAAATTGACTAACTAACCAAGGGAATTCCCTAAAACCACCTCCTTAGTTCTGTTGTGTTGCCTATACAACAAAATAATGTACCCTTATTCAATCATTTATTTATATATTCTTAAATAACTGAGTATTTTTGTTAATTGTACTAGTGAGTGATTAGTGGTTGTTGTAGTGCCTTAGCACTAACTGAAGCAATCAGACACTAGAAAAATCCACTAGCCACTAAATCCAATATTTACTCGCTAAAAGGATAGTCTACACCACCAGAACTAGTGGAAATTCCACTGAATTGGCAGCACTAGTCCTAAAATAGCATAGAGTGTTCCTCCTTACTCCTATCCTAGAAGATAGCTTGCTATCCTATGTTAGAGAGAAACAAATATATTGTCACACGGCAGTCGTTTTTCCGTTCCGTACCCTGAATATTGGCACCATGCATTTACATCTTCCTAGATTGTTACCATGAATGTAGTAGTAATTTGACATTTGGCCTGGTACGAGTTACACAAATAAAAACAGATAGATATATGCTTGTCTCATTCCAACACATGAATACATTCATATAAAAGAATAAGACTGGTATAATCGATACCGTTTCGTTTTAAGCCTTAGTTCCATGCTTTAGTTCTTCTTCCGAGGTCTACTTCTAACATGGACGTAGTATGCTACGTACATGACTTCGAATATGATGACCATAAAATAATTTCCAGGAGACTTTTTCCACATACACTTATGAACGTGGAGTGGAAAAACTTTTTTTTTTTTTTCTTAACCTATATTGTCCCACTGCTGGGCAAAGGCCTCCCCCAAATTCCTCCACTTGTCCCTGTCTCTGGCAGTCTCCCACCACTCCTTCAAGATCGTCCCGCCAACGCTTTCTCGGTCGACCCCAAGGTCGCCGTCCTTCAGGTATCCAGGGTGTGCTGATGTTCGCCCACCTGTTGGGAAGCATTCGACTGACGTGCCCCGCCCAATCCCATTTGAGCCTGGCTATTTTTTCACCTACGTCGGCAATACCAGTTTGGTGTTCCTAACATGGTCGGTTCTCTTATAACCCAAAATACTGCGTTCCATTGCCCTTTGTCAAATCTTGAGTCTGGACTTCTGTAACTCGGTCAGCGACCATGTCTGCGCACCGTAGGTTAGGACGGGCAGGATACACATGTCGATGAGTTGGCATTTTAGTGTTAAACATTATTTAAATCAAATTATTTATCAGTTATTTATGGAGCCAGATTCATACTGGAGGCTTGGTAAGTGATCAGTATCACGAATCAATAATACTTTTTCTTAATTTCGTAAAATAAAATGTTGACCTCCCATAGTAGATGACTCGGAACTGGGCTTGCGTTTGTAGGAAACACGTTTGTTAGGGTTCCGTAGTCAAAGACAAGGAACCCTTATGGATTCGTCATGTCTGTCTGTCTGTCCGTGTATGTCAAAGCCTTTTTTTTTTGAAACTATAAGTGCTATAATACTGTTAAAACTTGGTAGGTAGATGTATTCTGTAAACCGCATTAAGATTTTTACACAAAAATTGAAAAAAAAAACAATTATTTTTGGGGGATATTATTATTTATTTTATACTTAGAAAAGAAACAATTTTTTTTTCTAACCTTTACGTGTGGGTTTCTTTAGATAGGTCTGCAAAAATGATGTTAAGGTTTCTAATATATTTTTTTTCTAAACTGAATAGTTTGCGCGAGAGACACTTCCAAAGTGGTAAAAAGTGTTCCCCCCCCCCCTTCCCCCCGTAACTTCTAAAATAAGAGAATGATAAAACTAAAAATAAAATATGATGTACATTACCATGTAAACTTCCACTCAAAATTGGTTTGAACGAGATCTAGTAAGTAGTTTTTTATATTTGAGGTACCCCATAATACTTAGAACTGAAACCAACAAAAAAAAACATCAAACCCATACGTGTGGGGTATCTATGGATAGGTCTTCAAAAATAATATTGAGGTTTCTCATATTATTTTTTTCTAAACTTAATAGTTTGCGCGAGAGACACTTCCAAAGTGGTAAAAAGTGTCCCCCCCCCCCTCCCCCATAACTTCTAAAATAAGAGAATTATAAAAGTGAAAAAAAAATATGATGTTAATTACCATGTAAATTTCCAACCAAAATTGGTTTGAACGAGACCTAGTAAGTAGTTTTTTTTGAATACGTCATAAAGCGTAATCCATCCAAGAACTTTTATATTATGTTACTTGCTGCTACGGAACCCTTCATGGGCGAGTCCGACTCGCACTTGGTCGCTTTTTTCTTTCTAATATCACAAAAAGTATTATCGAAACTTGTTACTGCTGATTACTTACCGAGTGTTCAGTGTCAGCAAACGGCGTGACGTGATGTTTCTCGTCTGCCGGGCGTCCCGCGACGGCCAACTTTTAGATTTGTAGTATCGATGACCTCGTAGTATTTACCTATACAATGGTCATGGTCACCCTTGCTATCATAAAGCTATCATTTCAAGTGTTAGAAAGGGACAAACTAACTCTATTCTACCTATCTCTCTTGGCTCGTTTTTCCTCTATCTATGACGGTAATCTAAATTGAGTCAACCTAATCGAATAAGGTCATGTTTCCAAGAAGCTTGAATTTGGACTAACCTATAACTTCATGCTTGTTTCGGTATTATAATTTTTTAGAGCGCTCATTCCTTTTGTATACTAAGTCCATGTGCAAAGCATGTTCTTTTGGGCATTCTTCTTCTCTTCTTTTAATGGCTTATAAAGAATACAACAAACAATTTCGCCACCCGGTAAATACTTATAATTGAAGTGTCCGGAGCAAAAACTACAATATATACTGGTCCGGAGGCCATCTGTGGTCTTCTTCATCAGTTCCACTTCGTACCAAATTTGCTTTCCCTCAATTCCTAATGGATCGCATCATTAGAACTATATTTTGATAAAAAAGGGACCAATCTGGAAGAACCTACATAAAAAACGTAAAAAAAAAAATAACAAATGTAGGTAACAAACATAAAACAAAATGAAATGAGAACCTCCTCTTTTTTTAAACCGGTTAAAAATATTGTCCCTGCACTAATGTGATCGCCAGAGCGTAAGTAGCCGCATACTTAGCGGAAGTAATAACTCTCCGGTACAGGTAGAAGGGTGACGAATTTAGCCTTGGACCTCCTAGGTTACCCTCCTCCACCCCTTAGATACCTTTCTGAGCTCCTGGTAGTTAGAAATGCAAAGGATTCCTGGGGCTAATATTGCAAGTATGTGAATCCGCTATTGGCGCTATTGCCGAAATATTTCAGAAAATCGTTTTGGAATGAACAAAAACCTTCGTTTTGGAATAAACCAAACAAACACATTGCAATTTGAATCGAAACTTTAATTGAAACTTAAAACTTAGGCATGCTTATAAAAACCTTCGTTTTCGAATAAATGAACCAAACACAATGCAATTTAAATCATTACTTTAATTTAAACTTAAAACTTAGGCTTAGGTACTGATAAAAACCTTCGTTTTGTAATAAACCAACCAAACACATTGCAATTTAAATAGAAACGTTAATTAAAAAAACATAGGCTTACTTAAAAAACCCTTGGTTATGGAATACCTAAATCAAACAAAAACATTGCAATTTAAATCGAAACCATAATTGAAACTTAAAGCTTAGGCTTGCTTATAAAAACCTACGTTTTGGAATAAACCAACCAAACACATTGCAATTTAAATCGAAACTTTAATTTATACCTACTTAAAACTTAGGCTTACTTACTTAGGAAGAGCTTCGTTTTGGAATAAACTAACCAAACATATTGCAATTTAAATTGAAAGTACAATTTAAATTTAAAACTTGGCTTACTCTCAAAACTTAATTATTAGGTACCTACTTATACTAGTTATAATAGTGGCTAATGTCAAACAGTGGACAGGGTTAATTTTAAGCAATGTAGGTACCTAAATAACGTGTTTAAGTTAAGTAGCAAGTAGAATATCGTTTTGCATGCACATTTATGAAAAGTTGGATCCCAGAATGCTTTCCGCGGGGATTTTGAAACTGTAGTTCCTTTGATTCGGTGGCGCAATTTCAGCTGCGTAATACATAGTGTCGCCATCTTGTACCGGCTGTAGATTTGCCAAGTTTAGGAACTCTAAATGATTCTCCTGCATAACTGCATAGGTTTCGATGGGAAGTGTTCCGTCGGAGACGTGAGACCGTACATGGAAGTTTAGGTGGCTGCTCTGTTTGAACCGTCTCCCGCAGACGGTACATGCGAACGGTTGAATGTTGGTATGTGTCCTCATATGCTGGCGTAGGTGAACCGATTGGGAAAAGCTCTTGCTGCAAATCACGCAAAGGAACGGTTTCACTTTAGTATGGGTTCTTAAATGCTGATCAAGCCCAGCTTTTTGGGTGAACGCTTTAGCACAGAACGTGCAGGCGAAGGGTCTGATCCCGGAGTGCATTCTCATGTGTTGCTGCAAGCCTCCTTGCTGGGTGAAGCGCTTCGGGCAGAGAAGACATTGGTGGGGTTTCATTTTGGCATGGACGGTGCGGTTATGTTCGTCGTATTCGCTACTTTCGCGGAAGGTTTGTCCGCACATTCGGCAGGAGAACATTATTTGGCTGACAACGGTCTGAAACTGAGAAGCCAGTGGCCCTGCTAGATGAAAGTCTCTATCGAGTCGTTTCTCGCAAACTTGGCAGCGTAGGGCCGCTTTTCTTCGTTTTGTGTGCTCTTCGCGGTAGTGGAGAGAATAGTCGCAACAGTTGAAGAAAATCTGCCGGCACTGCAGATCGGGACGCAGGCTCGATGGGAACATGCACGTGAATGGACCCCTTTACGTATCAATATAATTTAGTTACAAACACAGAAGTTATTACGAGTATTTTAAATCAACATTCACAAAAAACCCTAATGTCTAAAATTCACTGAAGCTTTCTATTACCTAGTTCACTAGACAATCATTAGTTCGATCCATTTCTGAATCAGCAACTATGATTTATTCTGTGGAATTAGTCAAGGAATCACGAGGATCAAGGATTAGAGGTGAAAATGCTCGATACGGGTCCCAGTGGATCGTAATTTTTGACTCTTAATTAAATTTACATAAACATTGCCGCCGCTCCTTCAATAAAGCGCCAAGCAAAAACTGAGTGGACCTCTCTTATTCAGGCCTAACTGCGGCAGTAACCACAAACCAGTGTAAAAGAGATGAGCTCCTTTTCTGGTCTATACGTTCAAACAGCAAGCTATATTACGAGCTCCCCTGCACTGTGTGATGTGTACGATGTTACGATCCACTGGGACCCGTATTGAGCATTTTCACCTCTAATCCTTGATCCTTAGGTATGCCAGATCCTGTGACTGCATTAACATCAGTTCATTATGTGCCCATGCACCGCTGGGACTCGGTGGCTATTACTGTCGAAGAGCGTGTATGTTCAGTGGTTTTCGAGTTCATACCTACATACAAACATACATAAGACTCTATACCCTGGTTCAGAATTCGAGATATTTTTTGTAAACATACAAATGTCACTGTTAAAGAGACAAGCCAGTGGTAAAAACATTTTTTTGCGTGGATCATGTTTTACTAGTAGTGACTCGCGGCTTCTCCTACGTCTTAACAATTGTATTAAATTTTTGTAATATCCGCCAAGCAGGTTCGCTCGCGCGGTATGTGCCTTCAATTTGCGGCAATGTATCATCATCATCATCATCATGGTGATCGTTACGGGACGCCCGGCTAATGTGAAACATCTATGTAAGTATTAGAATTCTTAATTCATATGGCAATAAAATGTTTCACATCAAAAGTTCAAGTTGTGTTGTGGCCCTATTAGATAATGTCACGGCCGCCGCACGTTAGAACCAGATTTTGATGAAAATGGGACCAACCGGGAAGTATATCGTGTCAAATAAAAAAATAATGTTCCTAATCAGAAATTAAATGACGGAGACACCAAACATAAAAAAAAACACGAATTGAGCACCTCCTCCTTTTTTTTAAGGTTGGTTAACAAAAAAGTTCAAAACTCGATCGACGTTCTCACTTCATAATCATTTATTCATTGATCATGAGGATTTTAGCATTTAAAAACTGGCAGTACAGACAAAAGAGCCAAGCTCGAGTTGAAAAATCGGGGCTAATATGTTGATTGTTTTTATGAAATACTTTCGAAAATACTATGAATTTTGGATACGTACTGATGGTACTTTACCAGTCGTTTTTAGACGTCCTTTGTAGTTTCTGCACACTTTTATGGCACACCTCGTCATTGCAGACACAAATTAGAATCAACGATGCGACCGTTCACCTTGACGAGACAAAATTGACACTGAGAGGCGGCGAGCGACTTACCGGCCAACAGTTGGCCGGTATATTTTTCGACGCATTTGTGACGTGAAGCACAATCAAGTCTATAAACAATCAAAGATCACAACTATTCTGTCATATCTGAGCTGTTACATTCAGTATCAGAATCAGATTCATCATTGGTGTTAATAACAAATGTATCAGAAACACCATCAATTATGTTATTTAATTTAACCATTGCATCTTCTATTTTTATCGCATGACGTACACAGTCTGCCCATTTCTCCGGCGTCACCTTTCTTAAACCTTCTTCTAATAACAGCTATACCTCATTCATTTTAAAGGTTTTGTTATTTCTTGCGACATGCCCCTTTACTTGAGCCCACACAAGCTCACAATGGATAATAATGAATATATGTATGTGGGTATTTAGTTTTAAGTATTGTTTATTAACTATAAATTGGATCATGTTGTCTGAATAAATGAATTATAATAATAATAATAATGGTAAGGGGGCAGTCGCAAGATGGTGACGCCGTTCTGGGCAGCCAACTCATCCACCACATTCTTATTAAATCGGGTCTTATTCGGGTCGACGAAGGCCCGGGTGCCATCTCCGCAGAACTTGCCACTGATGGACCTGACGACGAAGGCCCGGGTGCCATCTCCGCACGTGCGGGTGAAGCCTCCATTTTGCACAACACACCACCAAATGTTCGAGTTTTACTAAATAAAACTTAACAAAAACAACAGCAACAAGAAAATAACGAAATAGCAAATAAGGAGAAACTAAAAAATAAAAGCTAAGCTTGAGCTTGTATTTCGTTTTCATTCACAGAATGACAGTTGTCACACGCTCAAAAAACAGAAAAATGAATTTACACCGAACAAAAAGATCAATATCAAAAGCATACACTCTTTTTATTCTAACACGGCTTTCAAAACAAAGCCAATTGTTTAGAATCTCTGCAGTGTTCCAAGAGACATGAAATATTTTATACTAAATTATATATTTTTGCTTGATAACTTTGTTAATAACCAAAATAACTCAAAAATATATACGACAAAATATTGATTACATTATAGTTTATCAGATCTGAGTTAGAATAACACGCCAAGCCTGTTTATTGGCCTAATTTAATAAACTACCTTATTAGTACCTATTTTTTGCTATGGTATCCCCTTTGTTTACAAAAAATATCTCGAATTCTGAACCAGGGTATAAACTCATTACTCCTCCTCATTGAACCGAGACCGAGACATACTAAAGTAGTCGAACTAAACGTACGTATTAAATTACAGGCACATGAGACTTTACATCTCTATATCTCAGGGTGGCGGGCGCAGTACAATACCACATAGTGCGCGTCCTAGCTGGACGCGACCAATGAAGTAATGCATTGTTAAAGGCAGAGGTTACCGCTTAACAGGAATATGCATTTCACAGCCATTCAAGAAGTTAACAAAAAAAATGATGCTTCGGCATACGGAACCATACTTTATCCGTGACCCGTCAGGTAATTAACCAGTTTATTTTACCTCAAATCTACAGGTGGCTTCGGTTTGAACATCACCCTCCTCTGATCACTCCTCTTATTCATGGATTCCTCATCACCATCGACCTTGATGATCAGGTACAGCGTATCTTCACTGAACGTGCGGGTGGTCAGTCCGTCGTGTTTGGTCTCAGTAGCGGGATCAATGGACATATTGGAGGGTATAAACTTGAAGCCACCGATGAAGCTCTGAATAGAAGATTATGAAATTACTCCTCATGTTGATGATGATGTTGAAATCAGTGTTTGACATCAAGAGCAGAGGACGTGGTGAGTCTGGCCTAACAAAATTCCCCTCCCGTGGATGTCGTAAAAGTGGGGGATTTAAAAATGAACGTCAAACTGATGATGATGATGATGATCAAGAGCAGATAAAGTTTTGCCACTTAAGGTAGTATCAACCATCAAGGAATTCCGTGGTCTCAACCTTCCGTCTTCATAATCAGATCTGAAGCCCAAATCTCTTATTCTATAACACCTGTACTAGTATGATGACACATTAATAACTAGGTCTTTTGTTTTTTGGAAACAGATAGGTATAGGTACAATAGATAGAAGTTCGTATCGTAGCTTCTGGCAAGACCACCATGGTATATAATCTCGATCACCTTTAGGGGAGGCCCGTGCCCAGCTGTAGGATTTATCATACCATGGTAAAACACAACTTGACACCTATCCAATACCTACTCAGGAAATCCCTTCAAGGTTGCGCCAACCAGAGGCAAAAATCTTTATTAAAAAAAAGTCTCGCGCCGCACGATAAAGCAATTTTTATTGAATATCTTGTAAAATATAGCTAATTTTACAAAACCCCTACAGTAAACCCTCGGCTTTGTTGTATTGATTTTATTTATCTAATTTTTTACCCAATAATATGCACCATCTATAATATATAATTTTATTATACAATCGAATCTAGCCAAAAGTTAGAGATAACTAGAGAGATATATAGAGATATATAGGTATATATAGAGTTATCATAGTAGATAAAATTTAAATTCTGTAAATAAGTTATTTTTGGTCGCCCTGTGGCCTGGAGGGCTTAGATCAATAATATGATTGTACTAACATAATGTACCTGGTACCTACAAACATAGACTGCTAAAAACATACAACCCTTCTTTTGACTTTGCCTACTCGGGTGAAAAGTAGACACCTAAGCAAAGAATAAATATTAGTACAGGTAACCTAAGTAGGACTTTACTTGTCTTTTAAAAATCTGATGAAAATACGGCTTATCAAGAACCGACCTTATAATCATAGTACGTAGGTGTTTGGAATTCGGTTTCACAGCAAGAGGTATCGGCGGGAGGCGCCGGCATCGTGCCGGCATCTTCGTCATGTTGCGCGTTCTTGTGGTTGTGTAACGCCACTGCGTTGTAGAAGGTTTTCTTGCATAAGCGACATATGAACATCGCAGGAGGGTCGTCTTCCCATAGGCACTTATACTGTAAAGTGACGCATCGTAAGTACAAAAACCTAGTCAGGTGAGCAAAGCAAGACTAGCCTAAGAAACTACGCATAACTAAACATTTAAATATCAGTAAACATTACTTACTTAGGTATACATATGTCTATGAGTCATCGATTTACGCTAGTAATATGTACCTGCCGACAATGTATCCCACGGCCATATACTACTATGGAATACCTACCTTACCTACCTACTATTATTTATTCTGTGCTATGGAGGACAAGTACCTACTTTAAATATTGAAGTTAGGAAGTTTTACATAGTGGAGACTTTCCTTTATTTTGTAAAGTCAGTCATACTGCATTCAACGTTATTAAAACAGTTGTGGCGAACGCACCCAAATTTATTATCTATGTTAAATAAGAATGGTGGATTGGTTGGCCACACTGCGTGTGGTCTGCAAATTAGAACGCTTGCCGCGTGACCCGGCGACGCCGTTCACAAGGCTGACAACATAACGCGGCTCGGTGAACGGGCGGTGGACAAAAATGTGCCTCTCTTGCTTCCGGCTCACGCGACGAGCATGATCTCGCTCTGATAAACTACGCGTAATAATGTGTATCACAAAAACTGTTTTATTGGCATCTATCGATGGCGTTGTTATGAAAGTGTAAAATATACGATTACGAGGAACAGTGTGAGTTATTAATACCCACTAAATTGGTGACACCGACGTGATAACGTTCCGACGACAACGCGCACGTGACGGACCGGATAACAGCGGAGCCCTACTTACCGACAGCGTTGTCGACAGAGACGACGCGCCAGAAAAGATACGCTACGTCAACTTCAAGACAGCGGCGGCGACAACATAGCAGCGGGGAAAGCGAAACTTTCCGGGCGAGGCGTCACACAGGACGAGGTACCTACTAACGTACCTACTACCTGCTCCCGCTACACACCCACGGTCACTTTTTTAGACCGGCGGCGCGGTGACGCGCTCACACCTGCTACATACCCACGGTCAACTTTTTAGACCGGCGACGCGCTCATACCTACTACACGAAACCCACGTGTCAATCTTTTTGGACCGGCGCGACGGCGGCCGACGCGACGCGCACGCGGCGTCATCGCATACCTAACCTATAGGTACTCAAGAAGACAAAAACCATAAAGTGCACTGAATTGTGAAACAAAACGACATAAAACTAAGTGCAGTGAGTCAAGGAACATGATCTAAATCTCCAAGAAAAATCTAGAAACTATAAGTGTTGTGATAGCTAGTAGTTGCTCTGTAGGTAGGTAGGTATTTATAAAACAAAGTATTTATTTTTTATTTTAAATAGGCCACAACCACCACCCTCAAATAGGTATTTATAATTTTACAATGCAAGAGGAATCTAAGGCTTCGGCGCTGGGAGCCACGGCGTTGGAGGCGGGGGACGCGACAGAAGGCAAAAAGGTAAACAGAGTCAGCATAAAAGTGCCCCCATTTTGGCCAGACCGCCCTGCTTTGTGGTTCGCAAGTCTAGAGGCCCAATTTCATTTGAACCAAATATCAAGAGAAATAACCAAATTCTACCATGCCATTTCACACTTAGATACAGCTAGCGCAGGAGAAGTGGAAGAGCTCATTATTAATCCTCCAGATGCTGATCCGTATACAAAACTAAAATCCGCTTTGATCCACAGATTTTCTGAATCCTATGAGGAAAAAATTCGCAGACTTTTGGAGAAGGAGGAGATTGGGGATAGGAAACCATCCTCCTTCCTCCGCCACCTGCGGACTTTGGCTGGTGGAGGCATACCGGACCGCCTGCTGCAATCGATGTGGACGAACAGATTACCACGGCAGACGCAGGCGATTCTGCTAACTCAACCAAATGCAAGCCTGGAGGAGCTCGGGGACCTGGCAGATAAACTACACGAAGTCAACCCCGCACCCCAAGTGCGGGCGGTAAGCTCTAATATTTTATGTCCGCAGGAAGACATGCAGCGATTAAGCAGGTTGGTTGAGGATCTATCAAAGCAGGTAGCCAGCCTCGCAGCCGGAAGAGGGAGATCACAGCACCGTTCACGTTCACGTTCACGCTCGCGCTCAAGCCCGCAAACAGAAGGTATGTGTTGGTACCACTCCACTTATAACACCAAGGCCACCAAGTGCAAGTTACCTTGCAACTGGCACAATAACAAAAGTTCGGAAAACCCATCGGGCAGTCAGTAAATGCGACAGCTGACTGCCACCCAACTAGCCGTCGCCTTTTTGTAACCGATAAGGTAACAAAATACCGTTTTCTTGTTGATACTGGGTCAGACATTTGCTGTGTCCCAAAGCAACTAGCATCTGGGCGACGCCTACCGACTTCTTACCAACTCAGCGCTGCCAATGGCACAATCATAAACACATATGGTAGCATGCAATTAAATTTAAACCTTGGGTTGCGTCGCGACTTTCGTTGGAGTTTTGTTGTGGCAGATGTGAACATAGCCATCATCGGATCTGATTTCTTAGCACACTATAACCTCCTGCCAGACTGCACTAACAAGAGACTTGTGGACGGTACGACCGGCCTAGTCACTTGTGTGGAAATGTCAAACGTTGACCATAATAGCATCAAGGTTATATCTGCAGAAGGATCAACATTTAACAAAATTTTATCTCAATTTCCAGAAATACTGCGACCACCTGGCATTCAAAGGCAAATAAAGCATGCAACGGTGCACTACATCCACACTACCGAGGGCCCGCCGATCAGCTGTCGACCACGTCGCCTCGGACCTGAGAAGCTGGCTGCTGCGAAGAAGGAGTTCGAGGACATGCTGAGTTGCGGCACTGCGAGGCCATACAACAGCCCATGGTCCTCGCCGTTACATCTAGCACAGAAGCGAGACACATCGTGGCGTCCCTGCGGTGACTACCGCGCGCTCAACGCACGAACCATACCGGACCGGTATCCCGTGCGGCACATCGGGGATTTTAACCAAGGACTATCAGGTGCTACCGTTTTTAGTACTATAGATCTGGCTAAAGCATACCAGCAAATACCTGTCTACGAGCCCCACATTTGTAAAACAGCCATAATAACCCCGTTTGGATTATTTGACCATCCTTTCATGGGATTCGGTTTGCGAAATAGTGGACAAACATTCCAACGATTTATAGACGAGGTTGTTAGAGGGTTAGATTTCTGCTACAGTTATGTGGACGACATCTTGGTGTTCTCCAAGAACGCAACTGACCATGCCGACCATCTTCGCACAATCTTCCAAAGACTGCAAGATTATGGGGTGGTAGTAAACGCCGCGAAATGTCATTTAGGACTAGCAGAGGTTACATTTCTGGGCTACCGTATCAGCGCGGCTGGAACACAACCGCCTGAAGAACGCATTACATCCCTAATAGAGTTCCCTCCACCTAAGACTGTGCAAGGCATGAGACGATTCTTAGGTATGGTAAACTATTATCGCAAGTTTTTACCCCAGGCTGCTCAACACCAAGCCCCGCTCATTGATGCAGTCACGGCTATCAACGGCAAAGGCGCAAAACCATTCCCATGGACGCCGGAGCTAGAAAAACAATTTGAAGCGTGCAAAAAGAGCTTATCATCTGCAACACTGCTTTTCCATCCCGATATTTCTGCCCCTTTAGGTCTTTTCACAGACGCGTCCAGCACGCATGTGGGATCCTGCTTACAGCAGAAGGTTGATGACGCATGGCAACCGCTTGCATTTTTCAGCAAGAAATTAGATGCAAAGCAAGCTCTACAACCAGCATACTACAGAGAGCTCCTAGGTGTGTATGAAAGTGTGCAACACTTTCGACACATTTTGGAGTGCCGACACGCGACAATTTTTACTGACCACAAACCGTTATTGTATGCTTTCATTCAACGCCGAGAAAAGCTGCCACCACAACAATTAAACCAACTATCATTTATCAGCCAGTTTACAACAGATATTCAACACATCAAGGGGATTGATAATGTGGTAGCAGACGCGATGTCACGCATCGAATCGATATCATTAGAATATGATTTTACTGCCTTATCTAAAGCTCAAGATGAGGATGAGGAGTTGAAACAGCTACCGTCAACAACATCATTAAAATTAGAAAAAATCGAAATACCCGGCACTGACATTTCTATTTTCTGTGACAGATCCACTGGAAGATCCCGTCCTTACCTGCCTGGTCCACTGCGCCGCGCAGTGTTCGACCGGCTGCACAACTTAAGTCACCCTGGTGCGCGGGCATCCGCACGCATGGTGGCTGAGCGACATGTGTGGCCCAACATGCAGAAGGATTGTCTGGCCTGGGCCCGAACGTGTATGGCGTGCCAAAGGTCAAAGGTATCGCGCCACAACACTGCTCCGCTGGGCAGTTTCAACACACCATCTGGGCGGTTCAGGCATGTACACATCGACATCATAGGTCCACTGCCTTTCTCTCATGGTTACACCTACTGCCTCACGGCCGTTGACCGTTATACACGATGGCCTGAGGTATGGCCTATGACGTCAATTACAGCGGATAAGGTAGCTGAAACATTTGTCAACGGGTGGATCGCTCGCTATGGCGTGCCGTCGACAATAACTACCGACCAAGGCCGCCAATTCGAATCGAACTTGTTCCAGCGGCTGACCAAGCTATGTGGTTCCCAAAGGGTAAGAACCACGGCCTATCATCCAAAAGCAAACGGCATGGTAGAACGGTTACATCGACAGTTAAAGGCGGCTATCATGTGCCACACTGACACATGGTTCAGTGCCCTGCCCGTAGTTCTCCTCGGCCTCCGATCTTCATTAAAGGAGGACCTTGGATGCTCGGCAGCAGAATTAGTGTACGGCGAGCCACTCCGCGTACCGGGTGAGTTAGTAATACCAACTCAAACAAACATCGTTGAGGCCAGCGAATTCGTCGCGCAGCTAAGGGCGAAAATGTCGTCAATGAGGGCAACACCCGCATCACGACACGCAAAACCTACTTCTTTTATTCACAAAGACCTCGCGACGACTACACACGTCATGCTAAGGGACGACTCAGCACGGCGGTCTTTGCAGCCTCCCTACACAGGACCATATAAAATAAAAGACAGGGGCCCCAAAATCATTACCTTGGAGATTAATGGTAAGGAAGTTGCAGTGAGCATCGACCGGGTCAAACCCGCACACTTAGATGCCGCTGCCTTACCAGCTGATTCTCCAAGTTCAGTTATACCAGATGATGTAGCACCTTTTCATATTACAGATTGCACGCCGCAGCCTCCGTCTCCAGCGCCTTCGCCTTCGCCTCCAGCGCCGGAGCCTGTCGAAACACCTCAATTAACAACTCGTTCTGGTCGTAGAGTTAGGTTCAAACCTATCTTCGACCTGTAACTTCGTTTCTCCGTGGGTGGGTGGTTGTGGCGAACGCACCCAAATTTATTATCTATGTTAAATAAGAATGGTGGATTGGTTGGCCACACTGCGTGTGGTCTGCAAATTAGAACGCTTGCCGCGTGACCCGGCGACGCCGTTCACAAGGCTGACAACATAACGCGGCTCGGTGAACGGGCGGTGGACAAAAATGTGCCTCTCTTGCTTCCGGCTCACGCGACGAGCATGATCTCGCTCTGATAAACTACGCGTAATAATGTGTATCACAAAAACTGTTTTATTGGCATCTATCGATGGCGTTGTTATGAAAGTGTAAAATATACGATTACGAGGAACAGTGTGAGTTATTAATACCCACTAAACAGTCATTTGCTGCAGCAGAGTGATTCGAACCCGCTACATTATAGGATACCTACGTGCCTAGAGTAGTTATGCAGCCAAAGAAACTAACCCAGACTACTTGTACTATTATTTATTCTGTGCCCAGACATAGGTAGGTACTCATATATCTTTGTAGGCTACATACCTACTCATTTTTTATACTTCACCACAGTAAAATGAACACGTTACCTACATCTAACAAAAAAGAAAATTATAAAATGGGCGGTATTATCGCGGAGTAATTTCTTCCACACTTGTTTAGAAAACGTAGGCCTTGATAAGCGTGTTTTGTGACGCCTGTGGATTGCCAGCAGATAACTTGCAGGAGCTCGCAACTAGGAGAGGAGAGTGGAATGGCGGACAACGAGAAAAGCGTTCAGAATAAGCAAACTCGCGCCATTCTGAGTGAGGCGGGAAACGCGAACACCGTAAAGCTCGGCTTATGCCCTCTTACACGTCGGTACCACACTATGCACAGCTCAGATATCGTGTTTTCATGTAAAAAAAAAACATTTGTTAATTTTTTTTATTATTAGATTTAGATTTTTTTATTAGATTTACACTGTCATTTACAATAAATTTTATGTTGTTTGTAGGACATAAATCAATATTGCATACTTAACACTAAACCTAAATGCATCAGTATTTTTGGGGATAAATTAACAAAATATATGCAATATTACAAATTCAAAATAAAAATAACGCTAATATCTTACCGGGGCAAAGTAAAAGTAAATTGGGGGATCGCAAAAGCGTCAGCATGGGAACAGACTGATTGAAACCGGTAGCAATAGAATTATATCATCAACTAGCAGATGTCTGCCCTAACGCCGAGTGACCAAGAAAGAACCGGAGATACGAAGTTGTTGTTGTAAAAAAATAATGAAAAAATATCAAATTATCATTACCTATAAAAAAAAACTCTTTAGAGCCCGTACCTAGACACTGAATTATAGGACTATTTTGGAGCGCAAACCCAAATTATGGCCTCTCTGTGCAACATGTGACCGCACATTCAAGACTAAGTTCGGCCTAGTCAGGCACCTACGAGTACACGCTAGGACGTGCTAAGGTCGCCATCGTCGGACTCGACGATGAGAACGCATCATCTTGGGCAAGAAACATTGGTTATATAAACCTTGGTCTTTGGGTTTTGTCTAATTTTTGACTTGAAGGCATCTTCTAGTTGCCCTGCATGCAGTCCACCCTATATAGCTGGATTCATCTATACTCTATAGCGATCTCATTTGCCTGACAATGTTGAAGGACAAATAGTATCATAGGTATACGCAGGTACTCGTCCACTTCCTCAATGCAGCAGTTATCGTGAGGAGGGCGGTTATGATTTATCATGATTTTAGTTTTCGACATGTTCATCAGCATAAGATGAACCAAACTAAATTCATGGGCATGGCCAATCTGCAGTGTGGCTTTGTGTAGGTCATTAAGCATTATTTGGAGATCAGCGGGGTTCTCAAGTATGGTGATCAGTTCGTCAGCGAAGTTTCAAGTGTGCCATGTACCTATTCAACCTCACTAACTCACATTCCACAAAACCTATTCTTCGTATAGCTCCACAAACATTACATTTTGTAATGTTTTTAAGCCCCGACGCAAAAACGACGAGGTGTTATAAGTTTGACGTGTCTGTGCGTGTGTGTGTGTGTGTGTGTGTGTGTGTGTCTGTCTGTGGCATCGTCGCTCCCGAACGGATGAACCGATTCAGTTTTTTTTTTGTTTGAATGGTTAATTTGTCGGGTGTGTTCTTAGCTATGTTTGATCAAAATCGGTTCAGCCGTTTCATTGCGTTGAAGGTTGTTTTAATTTTTACAATATTAATTACTTGTTATACGAGTCAGCTCGTCAGAATAGTCCACTCGGATCACGCGTTGGTATAGTACGCGTCATGTAAAAAGAACGCTGGAACGCCTGTAGAAGCTTGACCGCCAGCGTTCTTTTTACATGACGCGCACGGGTTGGGTTTAGAATCGTTTGGCAGGAGGAGGAGGGTGGGAGTAGGGGGAGAGGAAGGGGAGGGGTACCCCTTTGCCCCTGGTACCAGTCCCATAACAAGGTAACTTATAGTTTTCGAGAAAAAAAATAAAGAAATTTTTGAGGTTAAGTATGAAATTTTTGAATTGGAAGTGTCAGATGTTACGGGAGTCATCACCAACTTGCAGGGAGGGTGCAGGAAATTCCAGCCTCGGCCCCGTTGTCCAGGAAACTTGTGCTTTTAAAGAAAAATAATAAAGAAAATTTTACAAAATCGGAACGTAAAATAATAATATTAATGATTTAATTTATGAGTAGGTACCTCTATCTGTAGAGAAGGGATGTTGAAAGAAATAAGAGAGATCCTTTTGAGGAATTAATTAATGTTATAAATTATGGATTTTTTATTGTTGACTGACTGTGTGACTCGACACAGAGCACCCCGACAATAGTTGGTTAGGTCCGAAAAGAGTGGCAGACCCGATACGGAGCACCCCGACTCCACGTGGTACTGTGCGTCACGCCCCTAGAGTGTATATAAAAACGCGGAGCCAGTAGCTCGCGTGGGAGATCTTGAGTGGAGCAAGCCCGCGAGGCCGAGCGGAGTGAAGGGGGGAGCTGGCGAGCGAAGCGAGCCGGTGACCTCCGTAGCGTAGCAAAGGTCGAGTGGGTGAAGCGACACTCAAGGGCGACCTCGCGAGAGTACTGGCGGGAGCACATACCGGAGTCCGACATTTAAAATATCCATACTTAACAAAAAAAAAACTTTATTTTTTTCTCGAAAACTGTAAGTTACCTTTGCATAGGAGTGGTACCAGGGGCGAGGGGGTACAAATCCCCCACTCCCCCCCTCTCCCATCCTCCTCCTGCCAAACGATTGTAAAGTTTTACCAAAATCTCATACTTAACCTCAAAATTTTCTTTATTTTTTTTCTCGAAAACTATAAGTTACCTTGTTATGGGATTGGTACCAGGGGTGAGGGGGTACCCCTCCCCCTCCATCACCCCCCATCTCCCCCTCCTCCTCCTGCCAAACGATTCTAAACTTTTACCAAAACCCCGCCTATGTTACCAAGGTCCGCGCTAGATAATACCTATTTACCTACCTACTACACTACACTCAGTCTTTATTGCTCCGGGCGGGCATGACCGATGTGATGAAGTAACATTAAAATAACTTACTTGAACATTTTTTGAGGCCATGGTCACCGGTTCCAGTTTGTTTTAAATTATCATCCCCGGTAGTAGGTATTAAATTATATTGGCATCCAAGTTTTATCAGTGTTATTCATACCTAATCAAGTGTTATCAGTTATTAAATATCTGTATTCAACAGAATATTTTTGGTACCTCTGACCCACCTTACACAAAAAACGGTTGAAAGCTATTGATTGAACATGTACCTACTTGGTATTTATTCTTCTTCTATCTTAGGTAATGGCTTCTGTGCATTATTTGCTACAATTTAGCCAATGTCAAGTGATATAATTATTATAGTTTTATAGTCAAGTCGTCAAGAGTCTCCGTCTAGTCCTAACCCAGTTTAAATTGTGGCAGAAAAACTGAGTTTTTACAGGAAAAAATCCACCATTTCGAAAAGACTCGCAATACACTCAAATTTCACTACATCACACATGTGCCATTTATCCAAGTTACACCGGTTAAAATGCCACTAAAATTACACGAAATAACTCGAAAAAACACATTAAAATGTAATAAAATAAAAATGACGACGTTTCTTTCAAAAATGGCAGATTTCAACCCTCTACTTGGTATTTAAATTCTCCAGCTTGGGAAAAATATTCAGACTAAACTCACGTCGTCAAAATTTGACATTTTCAGGTCCACATGCGTAAAACTTTCTCTCCTAAAATTCTGAGCATAAGCTTGCAAGACGTTTCATAAAGACCGCCATTTTCTTCACAAGACAAAAGCAAAAAAAAAAGGAAAAAAATAACTACGTAGCAGCACTTACATACAAATGGACTTAGTAATCTACTACGGTCTACGTCCATGCATGGTCCATGCATACCTCAATGGTCCATGCATAGAACGTCGGATTAAGAACTAAACATGGATGTAAGGCCAAAAACTAAACGATATCGATTATACCAGTATCATTCTTTTATATGAATGTATTCATGTGTTGGAATGAGACAAGCATAAATCTAACTGTTTTTATTTGTGTAACGCGTACCAGGCCAAATGTCAACCTTGGTATCATGACGTCATTGGTATCATTTTAAACACCAAAATATAGATGTCCAGCTAACTAGAATACTCTCCTTGTGATATATGTTATCTTTGTGTATTCGGGTTATGTTTACATGCGAATGACTCTTTGTTATGAGTGAAAAAATATTAAATTTAGACAATATTACTGCGAGTTCTAGATCAAATTCGCTAAAAAAAACAAGCTAAGTTATCTCTTGTGCAGTGCCGGGATGTAAATCTCATTCACCCAGTAGACAAAACAATGTTGTGAACGTAAGTTACCATCGGTAAGTGATTTTATTCAAGTGTAGATTTAAGGGTGAGGGTAATATGTGTTTGGGGGCTTATTTTATACCAAAATACCATCACAGAATCCTGTTTTGTATGGATTTACAGACATTTTAATCCAAAAAAGAATAACAGTATAGGTTATCATAGTGATGTACCAATGAGCTTGATGCGATCGACTATCGAAAGATTTTCCTTAGAATCCGCGCGGCTATCAGAATAGGTACCTGCCTTGTTTTGCTTTCAAAATAATACTCTCGGCTTATAGTCTTTCTTTCTCCGGCGACCTCTGTGGCGCGGCGGGCGTAGGTTCGCCTGCGACGCAGGAGGTTGCGGGTTGGATTCCCTCCTCGGAACAAATATTTTTACGATCTGCAGACAGAGACATGTTATCAAGTAGACATGTTTTACTCATTCCCACTCCACTGAGAAAGTGGCGTTTTATGTACTATAGCTACTTACTTTGTGTTTTTATATTGACGAAAAAGACGTAAAATCACAGCGCTATACGGAAACCCTGTTGTGAGAACGAGATAAACATATGTTCTAAGTTGTGTCAAGCAAGGTTTAGCTAATCGCCAAGCTAGGGTAAGTTAGGGGCCATGGCGGGTCGGGTCGATTCATTTTAGCTCGAATGTTAGACACCTGTTTTTAAACATAGATTATTACTATAACTTATTTTTTAAAGTAAAAACCACACTTATGGATAAGTAACATTAAAAAGCGGGTTCGAGTCCCGCGGGATCAGATTTGTTGGAACGCATGAATTTCGTCTTATGAAATATTTGTGCTGTTTATTTGGTGGGTCTGACGTAGGAATAGACGATGCACCTATCATCATCATCATTGGACCATTCCTTCCTCCATACCTATCATTAGACCATCTGCACCTATGGATTTCGTCTTAAGAAATATGTGTGCTGTTTCTTTGGTGGGTCTGACGTAGGAATAGACCCCTCCATCTGCACCTATTGATAAATATTAGGAAAAAATAAGACAATAGATTACAATTAAATTGTTTATTTACAATATAATAAGGCTACGTAATATTATTTACAAAAATTTCTTAGGGCTACGTATAACATCGTCGAGCTTTTTGGTTGAATTACGGTGATTTTTTTCTGGTTCATTGTTTCGGGAATCGCCGACGCGACGAACTTTGATTAGTCTTATCAGATAAAATATCTGCAAAAAAATTGTCTTGTTTTGTTTTTATATTACTTTTTTCGTTCCGCCTGGCTCTAATTTCGCTTCTATTTATAAGCACAGGTCAGGTCTTCCAGGAATTTCGTTAGGACGTTGGCATCCAATCATCTTCATGTCTTTGTTTTCTAATGACTTTAATCCATTTCTCTTTTATCAACCCGTCTCGAGGAAGTCTAAAAATACATTAATAACATTATTTTGAGTCAGTTTAGTATGTACTAGCTGCCTACATATTATACAATTAAACAGAATAAATTTAATTAATTAAAATATCTAATAAGAATAGAGTGAGTAAAAAAAAATTTGATGTGATTATTGACTGTCCTAACTATCCCATTCTACCCTAACATGACGGCCAGCCGCGTGCGGTCGTGTCTCTCTGTCGTACCTTGGCGAATTGTATTACGCATCACGTTCGTGTAGGTGTCAGAGCGGCAACGCCGCAAATGAATTGTTTTAATGAAACAAACTGTTAAATAAACAAATTTCAATAGAATTATTTAATACTTACGAATGAAATGAAATGTCTTTCTTTCCTTTTATGGTCACCGTATAATTTTTGCACTTTTGAAAGACGCATGATGTCATTTTGTGTTGGTCAATCCTAATTGGCCTATGAGTAGTGGCGTGCGTCGTAGTTCACAGTCCGCGAGCGACTAAATGAACTTGCGGCATAATGCCTCACTTTTTTGTCGTCACTCTGAGCGCGGAATAGCGTATCTAATGTAATTTAATATATCGTTGTCTGCAGATATATGTTCAGGGTGTTCTGGGTATTTACGATGCATAATAAAAAAAACTATCTATGTAATGTATTGTTTTAAGTTTATCAGTTATCTAGTACCCATAACACAAGCTCTGCTTTGCTTGGGGCTAGATAATGTTGTGTGAACTGTCCAGCATTATTTATTTATTTTAATTCTTTCTTTCAGGGTTTCTGGTCGAAGCGACGCGTGACCCAAGAGCTGACTCTTATCTGGCTCAACGCATTAGTAACTCATTCAACGTGGCAATGCAGCCAGTGCCAGCATCTTAGGGACGATTCCGTCTGGTAGTGATTTGGATCAGTTGAGCTACCTTTAGATCGTTAGCAGCGGTCTTCAGGTAGCACAACTACGTCATTTGTATTTTTTTAATTTTGTACATATGAGGAGATTTTTAATCCCTCTCGAATCACCATACATGCCTACTTGTATAACTTGTATTATTATTTCTGTAAATAAATCTTTAATTACTTATGGTTTTATTTGATACCTGCCTAGTCTTACATGTGCAAACAAATTGTATTAAAAATTGTAGCCATCTCCGTTTTCTCTAACTGTTGGAAAACATCAACGATGAAAAACTATCAAGTGTTTTTTTTATTTTCAATAAGACTCGTGTGGCTGACCTTGTACAAACGTTATAGGAATGCAACATAAATCAAGCTGTTGACTGTGCAAGGAAAATTGAGCACATCTACTCCAGGCACAAGATTGATACAGTACGATTGATTTCACTAATCATTAAGGATTTGTCACACTAGATGCAGACAGGTCTAAGCAAACGCAGCCCGCATCATGTATGAACAACATTTTCGGTCTCAATATATATTGTATAGAATGCTATCTGAGGGGTGAGTCTGAGTTTTGCAAACACCATCGTAACGGTGAACGTAACACGATCGTACGTGTATAACATAATAACTAGCTATTAATCTGTGCCAAAAACGTCACAGATTAATGGCTAGTTACTACGCAATACACGTACACTCGCCGTTACGATCATCGTTACGATGGTGTGTGTAAACTCGGACTTGCCCCTCTGATCGTGCGAGCACAAGCAAAGAACGCACACCGGTTGGCTGCGGGCAGACGGGCAGCGGGTGGCTGACAACGGGTGCAGGCAGGAGGGCAACGGGCACCTTTTACTATGCAACCATAATAACACAATATTTTCTTCTTCCTCGGTAATCATTTTCCTCGATCAAAACCCAATAAAAGAACTGATCACCACTGATACACGTAGACAAATAACTGAAATAAGAAGGCCGGTTTTTAGCCTGCCCGGACCGCTGACGGGTTGCCCTGCCCGGATCGCTGACCGATTGCTCTGCCCTGACCGACAACGTTGTTCATACATGATGCATCCAGTGTGACAAATGCTTCATCATCGACAATTATTTCATTGACTAAGAATATTTACGATGACGCTCTATATGTTCCCATCACTATCGAAAACTTTAATTGTCTATGACCAATATTCAGTGGTACGGAAAGGAAAAACGACTGCCGTGTGACAATATATTTGTTTCTCTCTAACATAGAATAGCAAGCTATCTTCTAGGATAGGAGTAAGAAGGAACACTCTACGCTATTTTAGCACTCACTCCATTACTATTATACCTCCATGCATAGAACCTAGAACCCAATAGAACCACAGCATAGAATAAATCATTCTCTATCATTCTATTAATTTGGATAGCACCCACCATGGACTTCCATAGCACCCACATAGCACCCCATAGCCAATACACATAATGAAATATCCACAGGACATATCTCAACCATCGAGCAACACGGAATGGAGACGCCATTAAAGGCATTCCTCTCTGTAGTTCCCCTCTGAATTGAATGCCCTCGTGGGCATACAGGTTATAAAAAACTAGCTGTCGCCGATCGCTCTGTCATACTGAATCATAGAGGAATTACTGAATTGACTCGCGTGGGAGATAGTGCTCCAAGAAAAATGCAGAGTTGTTCAGTTTTATGCTGTAAAAAAATGATTGGATCATCAAATTTACAAGAAGATGGTGTTTCCTTTCACATGTACCTGAATTTCAATTAAATTATTATAATTTATTGCATAAAAATTGACCAAGTCAAATTAAGCCGTATAAAAACAAAAGTGGCCATCTTAGATTTTGTAATTTTTGAGTTAGTGTTCGGGGAAAAATAATAAAACTGAACGGTTTAACAAAAAAAAAAACCGTGAGAATTTTATTCAATAACACTGATTCACTCTTCAATACGACTGCACTTCAGTACACTGGTCATTCATTACTCTAAAATCACTCCCAAGTTACTTGATTTATTCGTACTGAAAGTCAATTCCCTTACAACTACCCTGCCCACTCTTAAACCGAACTCCACTTAAGCGTGTGATAGAGGGGCGACATAAAAGTGACCAAAAGAATAGATATAAATGTGTATAATAATACATCAATGTGCATGTCAGGATGTATTCTGCTGACGTAAACATGTATATAACGTGTAATGTCAGTAAGCCAAGAGGTGGATGATTATTTAATATCCTTGATTACTAAATACCATTCATTAAACACGTTCGACATCATGTGACATGTGGCATAACAAGTATCGTATTGGACGGCTATGTAACCACTAACTAACCGGTAACTACTAACTACTACTACTACTTCGTGTCACTATCGCCGTTCTAAATTCACTACTCTTTCTTGGTTCAGTGAACAACTTGAGATAGACCCGCCCCCCCCCCCCCCCCCAACATAGTGCTTGGACATAGTGCATCGCTTCACCGTTGACTGTTATTCGATATTCAATGTTGTTGGTCATTACCTTGGTCTTTGACATATTCATCTTCAATCCAACCTCAAGGCTTGCATTGCTTAGTTCTTCGAGCATGGATTGGAGTTCGATTGCTGTTGAGGAGAAGAGGACAATATCGTCAGCGAAGCGAAGGTTAGTCAATCTAATTCCACCGATTTCAATGCCTTTTTCACCCCAATCTAGCGCCAGCTTTCTGAAAACCTCTTCAAGGGTGCTCTTCAAAGAGGGCCAGATAGTGCAGGATTACCACTAGGATTACCTAGGTACCTTGGATTGTTTGGATTCCTTTGTGTTGTGTACCTACTTTATGTGTAGATGTGGAGATGATGAGGACTTGCCTGCTTTATTTTCTTATGTGTAGGTATACTAAGCTAAATTCTAAAATCTTACTCGTACCTACCTACTGTTTTAACTGTTTAAACTAAGTTAATATGTGAATGAAATGTGCAACATGCGCGGTATGTTGAATCTTCTGGTAGAGACTAGCCACCCATAACACAGGGTATCCTAGTGTGGGGGCTAGTAAACCTCTTATTTACTAATACTTCATTCTATTCCAGTGAATGTTTTCTTTTTGGTTATTTGCTTTTTGGTTTTTATCTAGGTACCTACCTATCTATCTATTGTCCCTGTGTATCAATTGTTGTTTGTTTTTGTTTAAGTAGGTAGATTTAAGTAATTTCTGTAGCATGTTTGTTTTTTGCAAGTAAATAAATAAATGAAAATGAAATGAACTCTCATTTTATTGTTATATACCTAACTCTATAGCACGGTAGGAGTACAAGTACTTAAATAAAAACAGCTGCATATATGCAATTCCTGCGGTGTGCCTAGGACAGGCGACAAGTTGGGCCACATCTCGCCGAATCGCAGTTTCCCTAACTCTATCCTTCCAGCCCTGCTTGCTCGCTACATAAATTATTGGCGGTCGGCAGGTATTCTTTAGACAGATGAGAGCCCCGTCATGTTATGCTTAGGGCATCAAGAAGTTTCAATCCGGTTCTGAAACTACGAATGAAATAACCTTTATCCACGTATTTAACGAACCTATAATCTAGTTAATAGTAGGTATCTAGGTACTAAAGTCGTCACAAAATATGCGGCCTGTTTTGACACAACGGTTTAGGGATGAGAACTAGGCATGGAAATGATTGCTTCAGCGAAATTCAGCGATCACTTGGTTACAACACTATACCTAGTATTATAAAAAAATACCTATTTTAGGGCGTTTCGTAATAAAATAATTCGTATGTCCGGCTAGTTCTACAGGTCCCAATCTTGACGAAACTTGGTATACGGGTTCTAAAACTTCATAGTTTTTTTTGTCGTCGGCAATTTTTAATTGGAGAGGTATTTCCCCCAAAGAGGGGGGAAGTTTGCTGCGGTGCCATTTACCGGCCGATTTTGATAATATTTGGCAGGAACATGCAATAGTTATTTCTAAACAAGAATTTCGAATATGAGCAAAATCAGTCAAGCGGTTGTCTAGATATTATTATTTTTTTGTTTATTCTGTTGTTAGTCGTGTTGTTAGTCGCCGAGGCGCACGGACCTCGATGGACGGCAGTCGTCGGTGGTCGACCATCGTTCCTCTCAGACTCTGTCACGCCGGTTTCTTGAGTGTAAGTGACTCTCCAATAAAACTCCAGCAGGTTCCACTTTGAGTAACTGTTTATTTCACCCTGCTTCTTCTATTACTTTACAATATTGCCTAACGCTAAAGCTTTTCTACCATACCAAGTCACACGAACGACCACCGACGACTGCCGACTCAAAACGACAGCCGTCCGTCGAGGTCCGTGCGCCGGCGACTAACAACTGAAAGACGCGAGTTCTACAGCTCACAGAGCCACTACAGGTCAGGTCTAGCGCTTAACTGAGTCAGTCCCTGAGGTATGGGAGCGGTAGAGGAGGGGTGTTTTCGTCTCTCAAATTATCAGATGACATCTGACATAATATAAACGAAAAACCCCTCCTGTAACGCTCCCATACCTCAGGGAATGACTCAGTTAAGCGCTAGACCTGTAGTTAAAATATGTTCTGCCACATTATATAACGCGATGTCAATTAAAAAAAACGAGCGATCCTTATTGTACTCGCATATGATGTGTAACATCTGACATCTCACTTGGTAATAAGCAACATGGCTGATAGTACCAACCTCTCTGAGAAATGCGCGCATCCTGTTCATACTTCCGTCCATTTTCACGAAATCACTCCCACAGATTGCAGGAAAGCGAGAGGAAGGACATCAAAACAAATGTACGATTTTAACCGAGTAAGTTAATTATTAGGTATTTGTTTTCTGTTTCGTTGTTTTCATTAAGTTTTCGTTAAGTTACATTATATCGTCTTAAGGTGTCAAAACGGTCCGCTTATTTCGTGACAACTTTAGTAATGGTATTGCAATAAGTTCAAGACGCGGACAAGCCTAGCGTTTGTCGAACGAGACGTTCAGCAATTTCATTGAATTGCACTCGATCTTCTCTCCACATTTTGGCTGCATCCACGTTTGCGCCGCTCTCGTCGTTCGGTTCTAGAAACAAACACAAATTAAATTAAGTTTCAGAAGGTAACTCTTATTGCTACAAAATTAGCTGGATACCATTTTGGGCTCCCATTAATGGGTTGGGTAGCCGATTCAACATCATCTGACACATAGAAATCTGCAGCTAGGAGAATTGATAAGTAGGCATGCCGCGTCTCGCCAGTGTTAGAGCTTGCTGAATACTCTTCACTCGCGGTTTAGTGGGTTTATTGACAAGTATTTACGACGTTAAATTATGAAATAAAATACAGAATTTGATGATAAAATGTCAAAAATACGTGCTGGCTTTTCAGTTCTATCTATATTTTACTTGTTCAAATTCAAGCTACTCCTATATAGTTATGTTTGACGGAAATTGGTGCAACCGTTTCCGTTCCAGGATCATCACAGCTCGCTATAATGCTTTTGGAAGGCAATGAGGGATTTTCATTTTCGAATAAATAAATAAAAAGTATTAAAAGATAAACGGCTAATTACCACTATTATTCGTCACTTTGCTGACGTTTCGAGACTGAGTTCAGAAGCCTCTTCATCCTGAGCACCGCCCGCGACCGCGTTCGACGGTGGGTGGACCAGCGAATACTGCGTGCAACCGCGCGCTCAGCTCGCTGGGACAGCGGCGGCGGCGGCGGCGGCGGTAGGTTCGTTGCGCGCGCGTCGAGAATTAGTTCATCTACGTCACTAGCACTACCTACGTCGTCGGTATAAGGCACACACACTGCACTCACGGTATCACTCTCCAGCCCATTACAGTACTACAAACAGGAGTGGCGGAGTGGAGTAAAGGTTGCCATGCAGGCGAAATACCCCATCCCCGATCGCGATTGAAATTTGGATGTCGGCTAATCTCAATTGCTTCCCGTATCTTGCGAGGAAAAAAAACAAACCGTAGGTAGTGGGACGATTCCGAGATCATTGCATGCTCTGCAACCGCCGACTTTTCTACGTCCAGATTTCTAACACTCCTGTGGCCCGATCAGCTAATTATGTTGCAAACGATTTCTATCATCCGCTTGATGCTAACAAAATAATATTTCTATCGATGGTTTCCGATCAGCTATCTTTTCTTGCTCCGATTTCTATCGATGTGTTACAATCTGAAGTTTTTACGAATTATGGATAACCCAACCACTTTAAAAAGTGCGATTACGCTATGGACCGTGTATAAACGTACTAACCATTTTTAATCAACCGTATGATACGACTCTTTTATTATTTGTCTATGATAGAAACATATTTTTATTCTGTGCTTTGTGACATGTGAGATAAGTTTGTTTACTTTTTAACAAATATATACGAATTATCAAATACTTAAAGTTTGGAATAGTTTGGAAGGAAAGTAAGCAACCACATTGAAGTGAAATGTTATTACATAAATACCCATTATGTGTAATTTTCTTTAAATAGCTTATTTTATTTTTAATTTCTTGATCATGATGTTACCGATCCAGCCTGGGCGTCCGCGAGGCGCATCGGAGGCATGTCTCCCGAATAAACACCTCTACAACATTGGACCCTCAGACAGCCTGTAGAAGGTGTCTGACCGAAGAAGAATCGGCTGCCCAACAAATAAATAATTTAGAGTGCAGTTCGACCTACCAAATTTTATGAAGTTATCATCGGACAAACATGATAGGTATACCTAGCTACTTACCTTGCTTCGCTGGGTCAATAAAATAACAATCTATGTACAATACAAACGTTTAATAAATACTGATTGATAGAATTTATTAATGTCATTATAAATAATGAATAATAAAAGATTTTTGAATTGCAACTCATAGTATTTTTGTTTGCCTGCCTATATTGAGGGAATGGTAGGGAGGGGGGGCCTTTTCGATTATAACCTCGCTTCCTCATTGTCCACTGGCGACGCTGCTCCTCCATAAAGGCAAGTAAATATGCTCTCGACATGGTACCTAACCTAAAATGAAAGATACATACCTACTTACACATTTAAATTGTTTTGTACGTAGTTACTGAATGTTTTTATTTGATTTGGAATGTAATTAAAACCATGTTCAACCAATAAAAAAACTACTTTTATGACTTATCTTTTAGATTTCTATCGTTTGAAACAACCATTTACTTGTTTCTATTGCAATAGGTTGTGTTGCGATCAAATGCTGTCATTATTCATTGAAACAGCGGTACATGATCGCTACTTCATACTATCGATAGAAACACTTCATGTCAAAAGGCTTTTTGTTGCAATCAAGCTTTGTTAGCAACAGGGTGAGTTGCATGATCGCTAAAACGTCATTTTCAATAGAAACAGCATTGAAACAGCGCACGCTGATAGCAACAGGAGATAGCTAATCGCTCGGCTGATGTGTTCTGTCAACATAGCCGATATGTTACGCCGGGTTTCACCTATGTAACTCTTGCCACAGTCACATGGTCACAGAATATATACAGTACAGAAGGCTAACTTCACGAACAAATTTATATAAATACCGACTCATGCTGGAACGCCACAAAGTGCAATTCAGCTCGCGTTAGCGCTCAATGCCTATCGCGATATCTACCTAAACATTCCCGCCCTCTTCTAACGCGTAACTCTGTCGCTGTCTGGCGCGGAGTGACGCGTTTCTTAAGGGTTGACGACTAGTCTCTTACTATAACATAATTATCTAATAGCATAGGTACGTTAGTCTGTACCTTGTCAATTAAACTAAATATCTCTATAAGTGTTTAGGTTAGGTATCAAATATGCGTATCAAATATGGAATGATATACGACGCTAACAAAATAGTCCAAGACCCAACACCCAAAAATCATAATGTTCGTTCTCAACTACCTATCTCGACTAGCGCAAGCTACTTAATAATACCTATAATTATACCTACTTTAAATTATCGTATCTATTTGAAACTTTATGTGTTTGTAATTCTGATTCAAATTACAAGATTTTTTATCGACGCTGATTGGTACCTACCTACCTACCTACCTACCTGCTGCAAACGGCTATAGGTAATAAGTAGGTACCTACTTAGGAATCACGGGAACTCTTCTACTTAGATTGAGCTAGGTGCCTACGTGACTAGGATGCATACATATTTCGAATATTTCGTAAGTTTTCCCGCGGGCAACTGTAGAGGTACCTAAGAACCCCTTTTATATATAACATCTTTATGATAGAAAGGCACTCGCTCACTCAGTACAAATCACAGACACAAAAATGCACATTACATAGAACTTAGCGACACTTTTATATTCGACGACCAGGTGAGTAGGTAGATACCTTAGTAGATATTAGATTCCCTGAGTGATCAGGTACCAACCCATCCTTGTTTAATTTACAGGGTTCTGGTAAGGAATTATTCTAGGTAATTTATTCTAAAATGTACCTACCTAATCAAGTAGTTACTCATCAAATTTGACGAAATTACATACCTACAATTACTAAGTTGACTTTGCTAATGCAGACAGAAATAGGTAGGTAGTGTAGGTACCTACTTACTACTAGACTGTATTTTAAGGCGGATATAGATTGAGGTAAGCCGTTGTAGGTCTAATGTAGCTAGCTAGGTATGTATACATGTTGTAGGCTGAGCTCTAACTAAGTTTCCGTGTTTAGGACAAATAATAATAAGTATCTTACCTTTCGATATCCGTAGGAAGACTGAAGAATATAATAGCGACATTGTTGTTGAAATTTAAGCACCCATATGCTATGCAGTACTTTTTGGCCATACTCGAAAATTACTTATTTGTTATCGTAAGGCCGTAGTAACTATTAAGTAATCTGTGGTAAGGCGCGCGGCAGCGTGTGAAACACCTTACTGTATAGACCCCAGGAACGGGGCGGCTCGGGTACTTGCAGCTTCATACCTAAAAGAAGTGCGGAGTGCGCCACGCCTGACATGGTATACTGTATACACCGGCCATACCCAGAGGATCCCTGTCTTTTGGCGAGCGCAGAAGTTGTCTCAGCTGACCTGGCGGTCGGAAGACCGGTTTGATATTATATCTACCACGTAAGTAGTATCCTATCTTGTCTGTTACCCCCTTTATGAAAGGCAGGTAGACCGGAGACCTAGAGATAGTCTTCTACGTTCATTCGCCATCATCACTCGAGAACAATGACGCCAACTATAACCATTCCTTTCCAATACCGTTCTCACGTGCTCCAACTCAGACTCCACATGTAGATGATCACACAAGCTGAGAGCCCGATTAATCAGTGTTCTGGGCACAGACAAAAGATGCATTGGGTGATGATGCGAGTTCGTGTGCAGATACTGATCCGTATGCGTGGGTTTCCTGTATACAGCGTGTGAAAGACTACCACACGCATCACGTATTACCCGCACATCCAAGAAGGGCAAGGTTCCATTTGGTGGCGGTATGTTGATGATGTGTTTGCGATTATTACGGAGAGAGGACTTGAAGACTTTTTGAACCATTTGAATTCGGTTCATCCAAATATACAGTTTACCACGGAAAGGGAAACAAATGGAACCTTGCCCTTCTTGGATGTGCGGGTAAGATGTTATAGTAAGAGACTAGTGAAACGCGTCACTCCGCGCCAGACAGCGACAGAGTTACGAGTTAGAAGAGAGCGCGAATGTTTAGGTAGATATCGCGATAGGCATTGAGCGCTAACGCGAGCTGAATTGCACTTTATTGCGTCCCAGCAAGAGTCGGTATTTATATAAATTTGTTCGTGAAGTGAGCCTTCTGTACTGTATATATTCTGTGACCATGTGACTGTGGCAAGAGTTACATAGGTGAAACCCGGCGTAACATATGGGCTAGGTTGACAGAACACATCAGAAGTGTTAGAAATCTGGACGTAGAAAAGTCGGCGGTTGCAGAGCATGCAATGATCTCGGAATCGTCCCACTACCTACGGTTTGACAAAATTTCAGTTCTTGCGAAAGAGAAGTTTTTTGTTCCTCGCAAGATACGGGAAGCAATTGAGATTAGCCGACATCCAAATTTCAATCGCGATCGGGGATGGGGTATTTCGCCGGCATGGCAACCTTTACTCCACTCCGCCACTCCTGTTTGTAGTACTGTAATGGGTCTGGAGAGTGATACCGTGAGTGCAGTGTGTACGCAGCCTTATACCGACGACGTAGGTAGTGCTAGTGACGTAGATGAACTAATTCTCGACGCACGCGCAACGAACCTACCGCCGCCGCCACCGAAGCCGCTGTCCCAGCGAGCTGACCGCGCGGTTGCACGCAGTATTCGCTGGTCCACCGTCGAACGCGGTCGCAGGCGGTGCTCATGATGAAGAGGCTTCTGAACTCAGTCTCGAAACGTCAGCAAAGTGACGAATAATAGTGGTAATTAGCCGTTTATCTTTTAATATGATTCCCAACCACGATAGTTTCAATTCTATAAATAAAAAGTAGTTCCATTTGGCTCGATAGACGGCGCTGACTCAACTATGGTTGTCAAAATTAACAAATTCATTGTCTGTGCTTCTGTGTGATAGTAATAGTAACAAAATACCACGAAAAACATCACTACGTCGTTGACTTTGACATTTCACTTTATTTTGACAGTTAAGTACAGAGCTGGCGCCATCTATTTTCAAGGCTTTAAGCATGATGTCAAATGGCCGTGAAAACCCCTCATTGCAAGGAATGACAGCTGATAGGGTGTTATATTTTTTTCCTGTGGCAACATCTAGTCGTGAATAGAGTAATTCGCTTCAGAGCCCTCATCATGCATGCTAGACACTGACTTGCGTCTATACCGTAGAATAGAATAATATTACAGACCGTACACCGTAAGATGTCCCCTGCGTTATACTCTTAAGTCTGTGTATTGTGTCTTGGGAGTAGTGACGGAATAGCATGGATTTATAGTAGCGGAATAGTGCCAACCATAGATAAATAAATACTCCCTTGCAGGTTCCATCTTACGGTGAACAGTCTGTGTTTCTTTTTCCAATTTTGAAGGAACATAGAACATAGCCGAGTTTTGTTTTAATAAAATTATCTTGTTTTATCTAAGTCTTCATAACCATTTCTGCTGCAAAGCAGTACTTTGTTCGCATTGCTGTGTTCCGGTATGAAGGGTATGTGTGCTGGTGAAATTACAGGCAAATGAGACCAGGGGACAGAGCACAGTACAATACTACGTAGGGCGCGTTCCAGGTTGACGTGGCCGGTGAGGTGTATATTGTTATAGGCAATGGTAACAGCGTAAAATCAGAAATGTCACCTTATAAAAAAGTACTGACCAGCTAGCATGCTGACGACGGACAGCAATATCTTCTCGACACTCTGCACGGGCGACCAGCGTTCGGCGCTGCTCTCGTAGCCCATGGGATCGTCGCCGGGCGCGTGCAGGATCGATATACACACTCTCCCGTCCGAATATACTGTAAAGTTGATAGAATAGGTACTGCATTTCTACTATTCTGTTAATTTCCTGCATTTACCGACGAATGGCATCGTAGTAACTATTCGATAATCTTTTTTGGGGCCACTGGACCATGGGGCCTGTATTGGTATTAAACGTAGAAAGTAAGAAAAGCGCCATTCGACGTCAATAAATGCAGATTTAAAAATAGGCTCGTATTCCAGAACAAACGACTAATAGCAAAGTTTTTTTCAAATTGAACAACTCACTACGCTTGAGAATATTTCTAGTTTGTTTCTATGACCTATGTCCAGCAGTGGACCTCTGTAGGCTGATGATGATGATGATAGTTCTGATGCGGACCCCAGTTAAGACAATGCAACAGCAACGCAGCAGGCAACGCATTGGCAATACCTCTGGTGTTGCAGATGTCAATAGGCGACGGTAACCGCTTACCATCAGGCGGGTATCGAGCCAGTTTGTCGAGCCATTACATAAAAAACAAGTTTAAAATAAACAAATAAACAACTAGTATTTAGGGACACCAGAAACAGATCTTAGTTAGTGAATCTAACATGTATCAAAGCTCAGTTCACAAATTCCCGTGTTATGAAATATATAACTCTATAGTTATAACTTTAAAATGTTTAACAAGAAACATTTGACTTAAAAAATCCTTTCTTCTCCATCAACAGATCAGCTCGCTATCACCATAATATTGTATTGTTATCAGAACTTGACAGGTATGCCAAATTTCATCTCAACTTGTTGAGGATAATTGCTTTAAAATTCAGTGAGCCAAACATACATACGTACATACAAATTGCAAGCTTGTAAAATGGTTGCTTGCGGAAAGCTTTTACACAATATCTGACTCTCTGGAAAAGGGTTGTGTCGGTTTTACAATTATTAATCATGAATATATAACATAAATGTAATGAATAATTCATTAATTTGATAGACATCTAATTATATAGTTTTCATTTTAAGTATACTTAGATATTGTAAGCCAAATAAATATTTGCAGGCTAGCAGTAACTAGTAAATATATATGAAGACAAAGAAAAATCAAAAGTATTTTATTCATTGAAATCACAAGGATCATTTTGAATGATCCTTGATCCTTTGAATTTGGAAACTTATGTAGACATTGCAAATTGACAAATTAGATGTCGAGGGGCAGACCGACATCAGGCCACGCGGCTTTATATTAGAAAAAAATATATATTAGAAACCTCAATATCATTTTTGAAGACCTATCCATAGATACCCCACACGTATGGGTTTGATGAAATAAAAAAATTCAGTTTCAGTTCTAAGTATGGGGAAGTCCCAAAATTTATTGTTTTTTTTCTATTTTTGTGTGAAAATCTTAATGCGGTTCACAGAATACATCTACCTACTTACCAAGTTTCCACAACATAGTTCTTATAGTTTCGGAAAAAATTGGCGGTGATATACGGACGGACAGACGGACAGACAGACAGACAGACATGACGAATCCATAAGGATTCCGTTTTTTGCCATTTGGCTACAGAACCCTAAAAAACAAAAAGGTATGTTTACCACAGAAGAAGTAATACATCAAAGAACACAGACCAAGAGTTTACTACAAAGAATGTGAAACAAAAGACGGTGTTTGGTGCTGTGATTTTCAGTGAATTTTTATTGTCTCGCAGAAGATGTGAAAAGTAGAGTATGCACCTCTGGAATAAAACCTGTCTTCGTCTTGGGCAGCTTGAACCCCTCGCTTCACTCAGGACTCTGTATAACTCCCTCGCTACTCAGGGTTCAATCTGCTCAGGCCCGCCACATAAGACACTGCTTTATTCCCATATATCTACAATTAAAAAAAAAAACTTACTACATGACATACATAAAGTCACGCCTGTTTCGGAGGGGTATAGAGATTCATGGATATCCACCTAATAATGATACTATCATACCTCTTTCTCCTCGTACGCTCAAATCAAATCATAGATACATGCTAGTCAGCTAAAGTCTCTTACTATTTGGGTGGAACATTTCGCAGATAAATTGCATCTTGGGCGGACTCAGTGGATAGTCCGGAGGAAACACCAGCTTAGCAGGGAAGATCCCGCCTTCAAAGCATGTGCCTTCAGGACCGCTGGAAAATAAAAAACTATGTCTAAATCTTTAAAAAAAAATACGCTTGTTCTTTTCGGATCAGTTTCAATCTAGTCTACCGTAACCCCGACGAAATTATTATAATAAATTATAGATAATAATAATAATACATAATAACATACTGATAATTACATACAGACTGATAGCGAAGAGCCTCGACCAATGCCTTAAGAGGCTCTCGCTAAATGGCTAGATCAAGGGTCAGATTCAGAAGGTGGACTAGGCACGCATCTTCTGTCAGGAGGTTCCTCTCTCTGCAGCCCTAAACTCCAGCCACTTGGGCTTTGCTCCGCGGTTGGTGGTTTCCCGTTTGGATATACAGTTGTGGTCATATAATTAAGAACGATTTGAAGTTCTAGAAGTTTTTTATTTAAATCGTATCATACACAGAGATGTGTACCTTCTGAGAAGCAACTAGTTATGTTATATAATAGTCACATTAATAGAGCAACCTGACGTAAGAATAAAGTATGAAATCGCTAACTATGTTTTGCACATTTTATTGATTTTATCAAAGTAACACATTCAAATAGTACTGAAACTGGACAAATAATTAAGAACGATTTATTTAACTGCTCGGGAATTGTTTTGTATGACACTTAGATTTAAAAAATCACAATATTATGTAGCACAGGAAACATAAAAAGAAATTTAATAAATATTTAACTAAAATTAATAGTTAATAGCATATCCACGGCTTTTAATTACAGCTTTACACCGGTGAGGCATTGATTCTATTAATTTTTGACATTTCGCAAGAGAAATAGAGTTCCATTCTTCTAAAAAAACGTCATACAGCTCTCTTAAATTTCCACACTTTGTATTTGAAACCTTTTTCTTTACTTCAAACCACAGATTCTCTATTGGGTTTAGATCTGGACTGTTAGCAGGCCAGTCTAAGACAGAAACTAATTGCGCTGTAAGAAATTCCTTTACGGTGCGTGCAGTGTGCTTTGGATCATTGTCATGCTGGAATGTCCAAATGACCGGTAGAACGTCTTCAGCGTATGGTAACATTGTTTCTTCCAGTATATTTTTGTATTGGAACTGATCCATGTTACCTTCTATCAACTTTACAGGTCCTACACCATGTCCAGAAAAGCAACCCCAAATTTTCACATTTCCACCACCGTGCTTTAATGTAACTTTCGTGTACTTTGGGTCGAATGCTGTATTCGGGGGACGTCGTACATATCGTTTTCCATCAGAACATACTCTGTTTATTTTCGTCTCGTCAGAAAAAAGTACATTTTTCCACTGTTGCACAGTCCAGTTTTCATACTTTCTCGCAAATGCAAGCCGGGCTTGCCTGTGGCAAAGTTTTAACATGGGTACCTTTCTTGCTATCCTACCTTGCAATTTTTCTTCTACCAAACGTCTTCGAATAGTGCGTGCTGAGATTGCTGAAGGGTTGTTTTCACCAAAATATTCTTTTCTAAGCTCATTGGACCCTTTAAAAGGATTTTGTTTTGCCATACCAACGATGTTTCGGTCATCTCGAGGAGTTGTTTTTCTCTGTTTAGGTACACGTGGAACATTCGAAGTAGTTTGATACGTAGCAAAATGCTTTACAGCGTGGAAAACCATCGTTTTTGAACATTGCAGATGGTCGGCTATCTTTTTATAAGACCAATTCTTCCGGCGAAGTTTTATTATTACTTCCCTTGTAGATTTATCACAACTTTTATTTTTTCCCATTGTTTTTTCTAAAGAAGCAATCACCTTTAATCTTTTACAGCACGTAATGGCGCCAAAATTATACAAACAGTAACAAATCGACTGAGTGTTCTCTATTTAAATTTGAATAAAGGTATAAACTACTTAGCGTTCTTAATTACGTGACCAGCCAGTAATAAGGAATACTTTGTTTAAAAGTAGTGTAAAAAGTTTGCCTATTGATTTTTAGCCAATCATGTGTATCAATGAATACAGTGCTAATATGGAAATGTTTTACGATACCGAGAGAAATAAAAACAAATGCATACAATTAGTTTTGCATCTTAGTTGGAAAAAATCTTCCCTTTATATCAGCGTTCTTAATTATATGGCCACCACTGTATATATTTTGTACAATTTTTATGTACTATTGGTTTTTGTAGCTAGTATTCGTTTATAGAACAAAAATATTTTTAACGAGTTTTAACATAAATTCAGTGTCATAATAATATAGTAATCTTTATTATGGTACCTGGGAAATATAAAATAAAATTAAGTACATCTAAATATTAAGCCCATTGAAATATATACCTTATAGACAAACATACATATTATGTACTTTAAACCATCATCAACATAACTGGACTGTAGATTCCAATTAGTTAGACAGCTTTAAATAAGAATACATTTATTTACAGAAAGAATAATACAAGGTATGTACAAAATACATATGAAACAGTTGTGCTACCTGAAGACCGCTGCAAGCGATCTAAAGGTAGCTCAACTGATCCAAATCACTACCAGACGGAAGCGTCCCTAAGATGCTAGCTGCATTGCCACGCTGAATGGCAATACTAATGCGTTGAGCCAGATAAGAGCCAGCTTTAAAGTAATATTAATTGTACCATTGATGTAATGAAAGAATAATAAGCAGACACTTACGTTATAAGGGCTTCCCATTCAAAAAAGTTTTCTTCGTTTATTGGACCAGCAATGATGCCCTCTGGAGGGTTTATGGTCAGTTCTGAAAATACAAATAGAAGTGCTAGCTTGTAAATTAAATTACCTTTGTTATATGCAGATTCTGATGATAGCTGATTGGTTTGATGTATCAAAGAAGACTGACGGCGGCATTGAGTTTCAACAAGCAGTACTCAAGGAAGTATACTGCTAACCCACTTCATACGAAGTTTGATCCTCATATAAATCATCATCTAATCATAATCTAGATATTAATATCTAGACCTGTGATTTGACAGTTTCCCATTCAATAGTATAAAGACTAAAATAAAACTTGCATGGGTTATATGAGGTGTTAGTAGTAGAGCTTTTTTGTGAAAGAGTTCGTCCAGGGAAGTACTAGGTACCACCAGACCTATTTCTGCCGCAAAGCATTAGTGCTCCCATTGCTGTTTTTCGGTTTTGAAGGGTAGAATAGAATAGAAAATGATTTATTGTGCTTTGTTGTATAAATAAAAAAATATAAATACATAATTAAAAGTACAATGGGTATGGGTGCCAGTGAAATTACAGGCATATGAGACTTTTCATCTTTATGTCTCAGAATGGCGGGCGCAGTGCATTGCCACATAGGGTGCGTCCTAGGTGGATGTGACCTATGAGGTAATGCACTGTTAAAGACAGAGGTTACCGCTCAACATCAGGTGGGCCATCTGCATGTTCGGTCTTTTTCATAGTATAAAAATAATAACATTTCCAAACAAAAATTATAGTCAGTGTCAGAAAACCATGTATAATTTTATAAGAAACTGACAAACCAAGGGTATTGGTATTTGGTATTAGTGTATTGATCATGTGTAGAAAATTTCTTGGTTTTTTGAGATAATATTGAAAATAGGAGCAATCTTCGTTTCTATGCAGAGAGCTCAAGTGCCCTAGCGATACCCTCCTCTTACGAAGGATGATTGGATTCGTTTTGTGTGCAAGGGTGAGATATCTATCGTATATGGGTGGCACCTCCCCGTGCGTCTAGTTGTCAGCTAGTGGAAAGGACGCGGTGGAAAGAGGGATTGAGGCCTTTTTCGCCTTATTCCTTGTTGAACGGGTTCCGTTATGAACAGATTCTTGTTTGGACAGATTCCTTTTCATACAGAAATATATATATACGTAATAAAAACTATCAATCAGTAAAGAGCAACAAGCCAAGAAATAAATAAAAATTTATTTCTCTCACTTAAAACTTTTTTTTTTTTTTTTTCGGAAGGATTTATTTGCAGTTGACCGCCTGGGGCCATGACTGCTTTACCGGGCTTTTGGTGAGCGCAGATGGCGCTCAACCTGAAAAGTTAGGTTTTGGGCAACGAGCACAAGGGCACCACTTAGGTACGAACCTCGGCTTGGGCTGTTGCCAGGTTGGGAGGATCGGACAGAACGCCCCGGAACATGCTTGTACCGGTTTAGGCGAAGGTACAGAAAGTACTTAGAAGGTTCTTCGACCTCGCCGGCGAGGTCGAAGCAAAGGTGGAGTGTTTTCTCTGTCTTGACTGGATGACGTCACTACCGCATTAGCGGTAGTGATAGGGTCATCAGGATCACCAAGAACATGTCTTGGTCTACGGAGGGACTACTCACTTAAAACTAGCACAAGGTTAACCTTAAATCTAATAATTAATTGATTAGTAATTGACAGCAGGTCACCTAAAGGTTTAATATTAAACCTGTATAACGAGTCACCAGGATAATACATGCTGACTTTAGACAAGAAACCACTTTCATCCATCCATCAACTAAGTTTTAATAGGTTGCAAACAAAATTAAAAATGTAATTACCTAATGCAGCACAGTAGTAGTAGAGCTTTTTTGTGAAAGAGTTCGTCCGGGGAAGTACTACCACCATACCTATTTCTGCCGCAAAGCATTAGCGCTCGCATTGTTCCGGTTTGAAGGGTAAGGGTGCCGGTGAAATTTCAGGCACATGAGACTTTTCATCTTTATGTCTCAGGGTGGCGGGCGCAGTGCAATGCCACATAGGGTGCGTCCTAGGTGGACGTGACCTATGAGGTAATGCACTGTTCATAGGCAGAGGTTACCGCTTAACATCAGGTGGGCCATATGCTTGTTCCATCATTCAAGTAGTATTAAAAAAAAAAACAATAAGTATAGCTGTATTTTTTGTTTCCAGTGTTTGTTTTTTTATTTCAAACTATTTTGTTTTACTGACTAATAAAAACTTAAAAAAATATGGTAGAATATAATTGTAATGCAACAAATTTATTTCTAGTTAATTACATAAGCAAACCCGTAGTTTTTGTATAGTTAAATTTGACATTCCGGTGATAAAGGAATCTGTCCAAACAACAATCTGTTCAATGCGGAATCCGTCCAACAACGAATCTGGTGAAAAAGGACTTAATCGAAAGAGTCACAAGTTCCTGTGAACACTCTCAAAATTATATTCTATATAATACTGATAGGTAGGTGATTCTCCGTCGATGTTCGAGGCTGAATAACGTGGTATCAACAACAATTAGCCATTGCCAATCATCCATTTGGCACGCCGCCGCTAAATCGAAGGCCTCAAGTGTAGGTATGTATTATTTGTAAGTGATAAGTGATAAGACCACGATCCCAGTCTTCCATATAGTCCTCTCCATCCTAATGTTGTCTGGATGATATAGCTATAAGCGATAAGACTGCTCATTGTGCATTTCTGTTGTTTTTTGTTATTTAGTTGAGTTTTGTATTTCTGTGTGTTATAAAGAGTTAATCTATCTATCTGATAGGTACATGGCAAATCTGACCCAAAGGTGGCCGCAGTACTCCATGCAGGATTGGACTTGTGCTTGGTAGAGATTTAGAAGCTGTCCAGGTGTAAAGTACCGCTTACTCTTAGAATATACAGTTTTTTGCAGCGATTTTGGCCTTAAGAGTCGACAAAAAAGGCAAAGTCCTGGTTGAATGTGAGCTTCACATCCAAGAGATTGGTGGTCAGAGATTGGTACAGATAAGTACATTTCTGAAATAAGGAGTAAAAAAACAACTTCTTCCTCAGCCTATAGAAGTCCACTGCTGGAAATAGGGCTCCCAATCGAATGCCACAACAAATGGTCTTGAGCTGGGAACTTTATAATGACTTGGATCCATACTTCCACTACTGCATAGATTCTCCATCAATTGTCAGGATTGCAAGCTATATTGCCTGCTCATTGTCATTTCAACTTGCTAAGTCTGAGATCCATGCTGGTGGTCTTGGTTCTTCCATGTGTTTCCTCAATTAAGATTATTTCACATAGTGAAGGTCTGAAAGCTCTCCCCACAGACCGATGCGTGACTTTGACTTTTAAATGAGGCTAATAGTTAGGGACCATTGACTCGGACTATACTTAAGCATATAAAACTAATTGCAACGAAAGTGTACAGTTTTCTTGAAGAAAATACTTTCAGCGGTGCACATACTATCAGTTGGCAACCACTAATCTATATTGGATTGTAATGTTCTAGTTTGAAGAGGCTGGTAGTTAGGAAGGGTTGCTTGTAGATTACCGGTGCAGTGTTTCTGGATGGGTAAGGAAATAGCGTAAGCTTTTCAAGTTATAGGATTAGTAGATCTACCCAACCAGGTTACAAAATCTGGGGCAATATTTTAATCTGGTGGCCTCATTGGTATTTGGAATCGAAGTGCACAGATAGTATACTTTGTATGTATTGTGATGCAACTAATAAATCCATAATACTCACGCTTATACTCTGCCATAAGCCGCCTTAGAGCCGAACCAGCCATCATTTAGTTACCTAGTTTTTAAATTTTTGCAAATTGTTTACAATAGTATCACCGGGAAAATGTATTTCTTGGCCAAACCAAGATCAAACCTAGTAAGAAAACGAAATCCTGAGTATCCTGACGAAGTTCATGAACTGAATTTCTTCCAAAAACTAAATTTGAAGCATGATTTCAACTAAAAGACCAACGTGTAAAAGTTTTTAGTGTACAGTACAAAAAAAAACTGAATCCGAATTCCGAATGGATTTTGCAAATTATTTGCCACCACACCAAACCACAACATTGCATCGTCTTCTTTTTTTGGTAGGGTGCATGCAGGCCAGCAAGTGTCTTGTGTCAGAATACTATTAACTATGTCATTGCCAGCCAGTCTGGTACGGAGGCCGCATTGCTCTATGCAGCCAGTCTTCCACAAGAAGAAGAAAGAAGAATAAATTATTCCATCCGCGGAGCCGTCTACAGTGCAGGCGCCAAAGGAAGTTGAGTATACAAAAAAATGTGAAGACCGGCTGTAAGTAATAGAAGGGATTTGTGGACGTAGGATCTAAAGTACAACAAACTCTGGGTAACAAACAAACAAACATTAGAGCATTGCGGCCTCCCTTGTTGCTTGATGGTTACATACAAATTGTATCATATATTTTTTGAAGGTATTTATTTGTCTGAGTCATGAATGTTTCTTCTGTGCGTGGTAGGTACTATAGTTATTCCCTCTACTCCAATATGTTCAACTATCTGTTCAACCCTCCGGTACGGAGGCCTGCAATGCTCTAAGGTTCAACCACCATATCTATTTCTGCCGCAAAGCAGTAGCGCTCGCATTGCTGTGTTCCGGTTTGAAGGGTAAGAGTGCCGGTGAAATTACAGGCACATGAGACTTTTCATCTTTATGTCTCAGGGTGGCGGGCGCATTGCAATGTTACATAGGGTGCGTCCTAGGTGAACGTGTCCTATGAGGTAATGCACTGTTCATAGGTAGAGGTTACCGCTTAACATCAGGTGGGCCATCTGCTTGTTCCGTCATTCATTAGTATAAAAAAAAAGGTTCAACCAGTTGAACTTAATGGATGACTTTTTTCCAATTTTTTCAACTTCAAAATGTAGTTGACATCTTTGGACTGAAAATTACAATAAGTTCAATTACAATATTTTTATTAATAAACTTCTGTGCCTATGGGTAGTACCCATAGGCACAGAACCTGAACTGAACGTACGGATCTGGATATGCCGATGCCGGTCGGATCCATGGACTTAGTATACAAAAGGACTGAGCGCTGGCAACTGAAAAACGAGCTGAGCAAGATATGAACTAAAGAGTTACTGTGTCTACTACTAATACAGTGACCATAAAATAAAGTCATCTCCAGGAGACTTTTTCCATACACACTTATGAACGTGGAGATTATTACAAACATTATTTAAATCAAATTATTTAGCACAGTTATTTATGCAGCCAGATTCATACAGGCTTGGTAAGTGATCAGTATCAAGAATCAATAACACTTTTTGTTAATTTCGTAAAATAAAATCTTGACCTCCCAGTAGATGACTCGGGACTGGGCTTGCGTTTGTAGGAAACCGATTTGTAGTTCTGATTTTTATGAAATAACCGATAAATTTATAACGCAATCTTGATTCCAGTTTTTATTTTATCAAACAGAACAAGATGTCAAGCTTAACTTTTTTTAACTGACGTCTCGCGACCGCTAACTTTTAGATTTGTAGTATCGATGACCACTAAGTATTTACATAAACAATGGTCATGGTCACCCTTGCTATCATTTCAAGTGTTAGAAAGGGACAAATTAACTCTATTCTACCTATCTCTCTTGGCTCGTTTTTCTTCTATCTATGACGGTAATCTAAATTGAGTCTTAACCTAATGGAATAAGGTCTTGTTTCGGTATTATAATTTTTTAGAGCGCTCTGTCCTTTTGTATACTAAGTCCATGGTCGGATCTGCCTGGCTGGCAAAACTGCTGTTGTATGCACAGAATTATTCTACATCTATGGTTGTATGGTGAAAACCATGGACGTAGTATACTAAGTCCATGGTGAAAACCATAGACGTAGAATTTTTTCGCTACGCTACATATACTAAATCTATGGTGAAAACAGACACGGATTTGCCTGCGACCGTTCACAATAAGATGGCACCTGCCATAGAGTTTTTTTTTTCTATGGTTTGCACTATTTCCAAGGCAGGGAACACAGACTGTCATGTGAGCACATCGAGCAACACGGAATGGAGACGCCATCAAAGGCATTCCCCGCTGTAGTTCCCCTCTAAATTTAATGCCCTCGAGGGCATACAGCTTATAAAAAACTAGCTGTCGCCGATCGCTCTGTCAGACTGAATCGACTCGCGTGGGAGATAGTGCTCTAAGAAAAATGCCGAATTGTTCAGTTTTATGCTGTAAAAATATGATTGGATCATCAAATTTACAAAAAGATAGTGTTTCCTTTCAAATGTACCTGAATTTCAATTAAATTATTATAACTTATTGCATGAAAATTGACCAAGTAAAATTAAGCCGTATAAAAACAAAAGTGGCCATCTCAGATTTTGTAATTTTTGAGTTCGTGTTCGGGGTAAAATAATAAAACTGAACGGTCTAACAAAACAAACCGTGAATATTTTATTCAATAACACTGGTTCACTCTTCACTGCGACTGCACTTCAGTACACTGGTCATTCATTACTCTAAAATCACTGTCAAGTTACGTGATTTATTCGCAATGAAAGCCTATTCCCTTACGACTGCCCTGCTCGCTCTTCAATCGAGCTCCACTTAATCGTGTGACACAGGGGCGACATAAAAGTGACCCAAAGCGTAGATATAAATGTGTATAATACATCAATGTGCATTTCAGGATTTATTCTGCTGACGTAAACATGTATATAACGTGTAATGTCAGTAAGCCAAGATGTGGATGATAACTTAATATCCTTGATTACTAAATACTATTCATTAAACACGTTCGACATCATGTGACATGTGGAATAACGTGTATTTGTATTTGATGGCTATGTAACCACTAACTAACCGGTAACTACTAACTACTACTACTTCGTGTCACGGGCTCTTTCTTCTTTCTTCTGACCTGGTCAGTGAACCAAGCTTGAGATATAGTGTCCCTGAAAGGAGCCTAGTGACCAATGGTGAAAGAACCAGTATGGTAAAAGGATTAATTGTGCCTCGCAGAGGTGTATGATGATATGTCAACGTAAACATGAGCAACTATATTTAAAGAAATATAATTAAATCACACTACTATTAACAACAAGTGTTACATGAAAAAGTTTGTACATTTGGGAACTTTGATTACAAGAGATGGCAAGCATGAAGATGATATTTAAATGAGAGTAAATTCTGGAAACCAGGTGAACTTAACGCCTTATTATCAGCCGGAACGTATCCAAAAAGGCACGACTGGATGTGCATAGAGGAGTGTTAGTGCCAAAACTAATGTATGGTGGTAGCGAAAGTTGCTAAGGCAGAATAAACATGAAAGTAAAATAAATGCACTGAAGATGAGAGGTTTGAGAAGTATGTATGGTGGACTTTGAGAGATAGAATAAGAAACTGTGTGTTAAGAAAGCATTGTAAAATGAAAGAGCACGTGTATAGTGACAAGGATTGAGAAAGATATGCTTGGATGGTTTGGGTTATTGGTTAAAGGATGAATGATAGTAGATTGACGAAAATAGTTCATAATAAATCATGAATGGGACAGTTGGAAGGGGGAGACCTCGGTGAAGGTATTCAGACTAGATCAGGGTCGATCTGGAGCATGGCCAGGCCAAGAGCGCCCTTAACCAATGAGCATATATGAAGAATGTGATGTGAGTGAATCAAGCAAAACAGGTATGCCAGGATCGTAGCAAGTGGAAATACATGGTCTCTGCCTACTTCTCTGGGAAACAGGCGTGAGTTTACGTATGTGTGTATGTATGTAATATTATAAATGCAAATTTTTCTAAGGGTTTGATGAAATTTAAGAACGGCAATAGCTGGACCACTAGAATAGTTTTAAATTTTATTTAGATGTTCCCACAGGATCAAGACTTATGCGAGTGAAACCGCGGGTTGCTTCTAGTTTATAATAAGAATAAAACTGCGTGGTTAATTTGATCAAAATCGGTTATATTGATCATACTTAAATAACTTTACTCTTTTCAGTTAAAAGTAAATAAAGATGCTTTAAAAAAATCGTTGATCGCCAATTGTTAGGTTACTGTACAATCTTCGCACGTTGTGTTTGCCTATAATGAGGGGTTTTCACGGCCATATCAAATCATCTATAAACCCTTGAAAATAGATGTCGCTGCTGTGTACTTAACTGTATAAATAAAGTGACATGTAAAAGTCAACAACGTAGTGATATATTTTTGAGGTATTTTGTTACTATCACACAAAATAACAGACGATGCATTTGTTAATTTTGACAACCACAGTTGAGTCAGGGCCATCAATTGACCCAAATCAAACTACATTTTTTTATTTGAAAATGAAAGGCCCTTATTGGTTTCGCCTGTAGCTAAAGATAGGTATATAGTTTGTACCTCATATATACATGTGTAGACTGTTGGTAACCATATCATCCACAGCCTGATTTCACCCACTGCTGAGTATAGGCCTCTCTTTGCCTGTGCCATTCCTTACGGTCCCATGCCAGTCTCATCCAGGTTCGGCCCGCGACGCATGCGATATCGTCTGCCCATCTAGCTGCTGGACGACCAACGTTTCTGTACCCAGTTCTTGGACGCCATTCAGTTAGCGCCTTACTCCACCTATCATCACCTCGTCTTGCCAGGTGTCCTGCCCAACTCCATTTTAGTTCCGTTATACGATTCCCAACATCTTTGAGCTTTGTTCGACTTCGTATCTCTATGTTGGGAACACGGTCTATAAGCTTGATGCCGAGCATGGCGCGTTCCATGGCTCTCTGTGCTACTCTCATTCTGTACACAGCCTCCTGCGTGAGTGTCCATGTCTCGGCACCGTAAGTCATGGTAGGCAGAACACACTGGTTATAAAGTCGGGTCTTCAGACATTGTGGAATTTCAGCGGACTTAAGAATGTCGTCCAGTTTGCTGAACGCCGCCCATCCAAGTTGTATCCTTCTTGCGATCTCCTTATTTTGATGTTCTTTGCCAAAGGATAGAATATGTCCAAGATAAACATACCGGTCAACCATCTCCAATCTCTCATGGCCAACCATTACTTGAGGGTCTGTGATGTTAGAGATGTTTGCCATAACCTTCGTCTTGGACATATTCATCCGAAGGCCTACCTGAAAAGAAGCATCATAAAGGTGTTGTAACATGACTTGGAGATCCTCGAAGTTTTCAGCAAAAAGTACGAGGTCATCTGCAAACCTTAAGTGAGACAGGTAGACACCATTGATGTTAATCCCGCAATTTTCCCAGTCGACCGTTTTTACGATGTCCTCTAGGACAGCCGTAAAAAGTTTAGGTGAAATGATGTCTCCCTGCCGCACCCCCCGCTTGATAGGCACAGGGTTTGTCAAGTTATGCAGTCGTACTTGTAATGTTGCCGATGTGTAAAGCTCCCGGAGCACATCCACATATCGTGAATCGATGCCACAGCGATGGAGAGCGTGAAACACGGCCCAATGTTCGACACTGTCGAAGGCCTTCTCGTAATCGACGAAAGCCATACAAAGAGGCCGGTTGTACTCGCGACACTTTTCCATCAGCTGCTTCACCGTGTGGATATGATCCATGGTCGAAAACCCGCTCCGGAAGCCAGCCTGTTCGGTGGGTTGGCACTCGTCTAGCTCGCGGGTAATACGGTTGGTAATTATTTTTGAGAATAATTTATAAATTTGAGACAGTAAACTAATGGGTCGGTAGTTGTTAAGCTTAGCAACATCTCCTTTCTTATGTAAAATTGTGACTATTGCGTTTTTCCATTGTTCCGGTGTTCGAACATCATCCATGACTTTATTAAAAAGCTTTGTGAGAACCTTGAGAACTGGCTTACCACCTGCGCGAAGCAGCTCGACCGTCATTCCATCTTCACCAGGAGATTTGTCCGTCTTCATTTCGTAAAGAGCTTTTGAAACTTCACACGGTAGTATTGGTGGCAAAATTTCCGTGTTGCGGTGTTCCAATGGTGGAGCTCGGGCGTCATCTTCTGGGAAATTAGATTCTAAAGATCTGGATGCATAAAGTGCTTCGTAAAACTTTTCGACAATAGACAAGAGCTTATTCCTATCAGTCACTATGTTACCATTATCATCTTTAAGTTTAATTATCTGCTTTGAACCTGAGCTAGTCTTCCTTCTAAATACTTTTGGACCTCGATATGCTTTAATGGTATCAATGATTGTATTAGTATTGTATTTTCTAATATCTTTCCTTATTTCTTTATTTATTTCTTTGTTAATTCTGTCTATCTCTTTCTTATCCCTAACTGTTTGGCAAATCATATCTCTTCTTTCATTAATTAAATCTAAAGTTCCTGGCGATAGTTTTTTGGTCTTCTTACGTGGTCCGCTGAGATGTTTTTTCGTGGTCTCAGTTATGACTTTACAAAGCAGGTTATGAGTATGGTCTACATCTAGGTTTGACTCTTCGAGACCTTCAAATTGGTTCTTCAGATCTACTTGAAAGGCATCTGGGAGAAAAGTGATTTCTTGTTTTACATATCTTCTTTGTGATGTTATCATTTTTGCTCTTTCAGTTTTAAAATCAAATCTTAGCGTAGCTCTCACCATTCTATGGTCGCTCCCGGTCTTAAAGCGCGAGAGAGTCGAGACATCAGTAACTACGTATTTATGGGAACTTATGACGTAATCAATCTCGTTTTTGATCTTTCCTCCTGGACCAACCCACGTCCACTTTCTCGATGCTCGTTTCTGGAAGAAGGTGTTCATTGCGTAAAGCTTTTTGTGTTCGAGAAAGTTTACGAGGGCTTGTCCTCTTTTATTTCGCACACCCAGACCGAATCCACCAATGTATTTTTCATTTAGCAATGGCTGACCAATTTTGGCGTTGAAGTCACCTATAATGGTGTTGTAGTGGCATGGTGCGTCATCTAGGGCTTTTGTTATGTCGTCATATAGTTCCTCCACTTCTTCGTCTGGGTGATCTGACGTTGGAGCGTATACTTGGATTATCTTGAGCGAGTATCGTTGGTTGAGTTGTATTATCACAAAGCAGACTCGAGTGGAAACACTCTTGATGTTAATTACTGACGGCGCCATACTTTTCGCTATTAGAAATCCAACCCCTCCATAAGTGGAGTCTTCGTGGCCTCGGTAGAAGAATAGATCACCTGAAGTGAGCTTTATCAGGTCTTCACCCTTTCTTCTAACCTCCGAAAGCCCTATTACATCCCATCTGATGGTCTCCAGTTCAACTTGAAATTCTAACAATCGTTCGTCCGTTCTCAGCGTCTTGGCGTTGTAGCACGCCAAGGTCAGGGTCGTTGGGTTGTGGCAGCTGGGCGACTTCCAGTGATTCTTAGCACCCTCTGCCCCGCCGGAACCATGACCGCTGCCAGAGTCAGGAATAGCGGGGCTGCTGGGGACTGAGGGCCGTGGTTTTTTGGCACTTATCATACAAAGAGGGTTTAGCCGTAAAACGCCACGCTGGCCAGTGCGTCTTGGCGAGTTTTTCTCCCGTTCACGTTAGCCTGTAGTGAGAAGTATAAAATTTGCATATAAATATTGCACTTCTCACTACAGTTACCAGGGGGGACCACATGGAGGTGTGACTCGGAACTGGTACAGCAAAGTTCTGTGCTGTAACTCGAAACATATTTACCTCACAGAACCCTGCTCCCCTTAACCCCCCCCTTGGTAACCATAATAAAAAATAATTAAATAAGCAACTGCTAACAATAACAATAACGTTAGCTGAGTCAGTCGTGGGAAGCAATGGCAGGGATGAGCTAACTATTTGTCACGTCTATCTCGCACGATGGTGCAACCCACTGTGAAAAGAGGCCCATTAAGGCTCTGCCTACCCCTTCGGGGAAAGAGGCGTGTGTCTATGTATGTATGTATGTAACAATAACAGCCTCAATGCACACTGAAATAGCTTTGTGCTCATTTAACAGTTTTTTTTTATTTCTCAGAAATTCCTGAAAGTAAGTTGCCCGTGTTTTCTTATATACTACTAAATTAGTGATGTGCCTCAATAATAAAGTAGATTTTTTATCGATAAATTAAATGCTCGTTTATTATGTTTTACAAACTATTGAAATTTGATTTATATTATTCGGGAGACGCCATAGCCTAACCTAACCTAACTTTGTAACCGTTAATCCAATCACCATGAAGGTATTGGTATGTAACAAGGTAGGTAACTGTTATGATTTTAATTTGAAATTATTCATTTTATGCCATAAATTGACGCCCTCTGTGGCGCGGTGGACGAAGGTTCACCTGTAACGCAGGAGGTTGCGGGTTTGATTCCCGCCTCAGAACAAATATTTGTACGATCTGCAGATATTTGTTCAGGGTGTTCTGGATATTTTCTATGTTAATACAAAATAAATATCTATGTAATGTACTGTATTAGGGATATCAGTTATCTAGTCCATAACACAAGCTCTGCTTGGCTTGGGGCTAGATAATAATGTGTAAACTGTGTCCAACATCAAAAAATAAAATAAAAATAAATTTAAATTATTGAGAACTGGTGAAAACCAAGGTGAAAAGAAGCCCATTTAAGGCTCAATCTACCCTTTCGGGGAAAAAGGCGTGTGTCTATGTATGTATGTATGTAAACATATATATAATGAAATTCACTTAAGTACAATGTAAAGAAAGCACCATCTTTTCGTAAATTCGATGTTCCAGACCTTGATTTACAGCAGAAAATGTAACGATTCGGCATTTTAGTATTTGTAGCAACACTTTTTGCTCTATGCGTCGCACGATCGATTCAGTCTGACAGAGCAATCGGCCCATCATGATACAATTTTATTACTAGCAAAAGTAAAACATGCTTGGTGAGGGCTAGCAAGCTTCTTTTCCTTGATTTTTTATATTTAAACACAGACATGAATTTAAATTACTATGTGATATTTCAAATCTAGAGGTGTAATAGTTTTTCGTAAATGTTGCATGTCTACCTAGGTTGTGGGATACGTTATCACGTTAAATTAACAAAAGCATTTCCCAGTTTGAACTCGTTTACTCCTTTTCAAGAAAAGTCGTGTCATGAGTGTCCGTCCTGTGTCGTGGGATTTTCCTATTCAAATCCTATTTGATTGACAAAAGAATGAAAAAAAAAATATAGCTAGGTATAATTTTTTCAACGCTATATTCTGTTCACTATATACAATAGCGCTAAGTATTACTTTACCTACCATCGTTTAGCATCAACATAACTTAATACACCCAACACATACCTACATAGTTCTGATCCCACACTAGGATCCCCTGTGTCGTGGGATAATCATGCCTGAAATAAAAAAAAAACTATTTATAAATTTTAATGACTAATCTAGTTTTTTGGCACTCAGGATCATGATTTTTGTTTTTTGACAATAACAGTGAATGACAGATTATATATAATACTGTTACGAGCTAGGGTTCAGGATAAAATAAACTCTTAAAACACCGGTGAACAAATTAACACTTTTTAATAAAACAATCCAAAAAGCACAAATTCACACTTCCTTTAACCGCACTATCCAAAATTATCACTCTCAACACTTTACTTGCACTACACTACGCTGTTCTAAATTATCCCTCTCAGGTCTCTTGATTACTTCACACACTTAGCTAGTAGTCAACTGAACTCCACGAATGAATTTACGACTTTATATACGAGCGTCTTAGAGTCTCGAATATTCTAACAATTACGAGCAATCTGTAGAAACGTCTACCATAGTCTAGAACTATCGGGAACTATATCTATCCTGCTCTAACAACAGGATAGCAGGCTCCCGCTACACTTCTCTGACACATCTTTACTCTATGGGTAGAGCCACAGGTTCAGCTATTCGTCAATAGATGGCGTTAAATGTGCTGCCGAATGACTTTATCTGTGGTGCCATATTCATTCTGTGTTGGCGCGTAACAATACATTGTATATTTCGAGGCCAGAACCGTCATGGATTATGTAGGTTAGTAGGAAGACGGGAGCTAAGTAAAGCGTTTTTTCCTTTTCTTTCCTTTCGTCTCTTTTGACTTGCCAGCCCATAGTTTTATGAAATTATTGTAAGCTTTGAACAAAATTCTAATTCAATTTTCCCAAGAACTAATCATCTCATGAGTTGTTGTAAAGTAAGGTTGTACCTGGGGTACTCAAAATTTTCTTGATTTTTCTCTATACTCTAAGTTTCCGCGTTTACCCCCTCTCTCTCCAGCCTACTACTACCTTTTACTAATCTAAAATATCATAGTTATTCACAAAATGATCTCTATGCTATCCTCGAAAAGTGGGGCGGTTCCGCAACTGCCCCTTCACAGAGAGCGTTCAACCCCTCCCCTCATCCCTAGCCGCCCTTAAATCCTTAAAATGACCCTTGGTGGTAGGCAAAGTAAGTTCTTACCAAAAAGTTATCGATACTATTCATTTATCGACTTGAGTGGTGGAAGTCCCTAGAACGGATGTTACTGTCAATTTTGTGACATAACATGATGTTTGTACACAGAAAGCATCTATGTGTGTATAAAGATTTTTGATGTGTTGCTGTTTATAGATGTGTGCGTTTATAGCGATAGAACGACTGGTTACAAAAGTGTGCATTAAAGTGTAAGTGAGTGCGTGAAGCCCCCCCCCAAATATTTCTGAATAAATATGTATCGGTTGACCGCTCTATGGCGTCTCCCCTCCGGTACGGAGGCCTGCGTTGCTCGATGTGTGAGCATAACGCAGGGAATTAGCGTATCGCCGGTCAGTTTCCTTATTCGTCAATTTTGCTGATTCAACAGTTTAATGATTAGACTGTTTCTTAATTCGCCACTTTCCTTTTTTGCCAGTTTCACTAAATTGTCAGAGCCTCTATTAAGGCAGTTTCTTGACTCGCAAACTTCCTTATTCCTCAATTATCTTAAGTTGTCAGTTTTGCTATTTCGTAATTTTCCTAATGCGTTACTTTCCTTGTTCATCTGATAGTTTAGTTTGTCTGTTTTCCCATCTCGTCATGTTTATGATTTGCAAATTTTGGGGTTTCGTAGTAAACTAGGAACCCAGCTGTTTTTAAGGCGATCTAAAGGCGATACAAGACATATTTTGTACTCAGCTAAAAGTCACGAAACGCTAAAAAAACGAACCGATCGTAAAAAAAAAAAAAACACCTTGTATATTTGATACACCGAAACACGACTATATTAAGACCCTGGCAACTAGTAAAACTAGTGAATATAGAAACTGATTGTCTAGGGAAAATGAACATTTGACCAAACTGACGAATAATTAAATTAGCACATACGGAAACTAGCAAATTTACGAAACTGAAGCCTAGCAAAACTGGCGAAGGAGTAAACTGAAGGTTTAGGAAAATGACCCACTAGCGAAATTGTCAACCTAGTGAAAATTACCAGAAGGTAAACTGTTGAATCAGCAAAATTGACGAATAAGGAAACTGACCGGCGATACGCTAATTCAACGCAGGTGCCATCTTACGGTGAACGAGCTGGATCTGTCTGCCCGCTCTGCCAGTGTTCAAATTCACCGGATCGGGCACGGTCATCGAGCAACGCATAAGGCTGCGTTTCCATTGACGCGGAGCTGTGCGGAGATGAGCGGAGAATAGCGGTGAAAAGTGGTAAGTGTTTCCACTGAAGCAGAAAGGAGAGGAGCGGAGCGGAGCGGAGAGGAGAGGAGCGGAGCGGAGCGCAATTTTGAGCTCAGTTTGTCTCCATCTTTCAGAAAGAGCATATGTCATGTTGTCGCTTAAAAAGAAAAAAGCAATCCTTTTATATCTTTCCTTACTTGACGACGAAGATAACGAATCAGATGAAGTAGCATTGACTGTTGCAACTTTTTTGGATATGAAGAGAAAACATAGATTCTGGATTCGACAACATATAAAATATCGTTCTGTGCATGGAGAATTCTCAACTTATTTCCAAACGTGTATAAACACGGGAATTGTTTAACACTTTCAATGAACTTCTCATCCATTTTGATACGTATTGCACCTATGACGTAGCGTTGATAACTACTACGACGCACTGCACGCGAGTCGTGGCGTCACACCCTCCCTCGCACCCCGGTCCGCACCTCGACGCTTCGCTCTCCTAGCTACCCTCCGCAACGCACCGCCCCGCTGTCCTCCGCTCCGCATCACCTCTATTATTTTATATGAATATCCGTTCAGCTCTGCCCCGCTCCGCTCGTGCTGTTTCCATTGAAGCGGAGCAGAGATTTCGAGCATAGTGATTGGTCAATTCATGCACCGCTAAGCACCGCCCCGCCCAACTCCGCGTCAATGAAAACGCAGCCTAACGCAGGCCTCCGTACCGGAGGGAAGACGCCATAGAGCTGTCAACCGATACATAGTTGTTCAGAAATTTTTGAGGGGGGCTTCACGCGCTCACTTACACTTCAATGATGCACACTTTTGTAACCACTCGTTCTATCGCTATAAACGCACACATCTATAAACAGCAACACATCAAAAATCATACAACATAGATGCTTTCTGTGTACAAACATCATGTTAGGTCACAAAATTGACAGTAACACCCGTTCTAGGGACTTCCAGCACTCAAGTCGATAAATTAATAGTATCGATAACTTTTTGGTAGGAACTTACTTTGCCTACCATCAAGGGTCATTTAAGGGATTTAAGGGCGGCTAGGGATGGGGGGAAGGGTTGAACGCTCTCTGTGAAGGAGGAGTTGCGGAACCGCCCCACTTATCGAGGATAACATAGAGATCATTTTGTGGATCACTATGAAATTTTAGATTAGTAAAAGGTAGTAGTAGGATGGAGAGAGAGGGGGTAAACGCGGAAACTTAGATGTTCTGAGGCGGGAATCAAACCCGCAACCTCCTGCGTCACAGGCGAACCTTCGTCCACCACGCCACAGAGGTCGTAAATTTATGGCATAAAATGAATAATTTCAAATTAAAATCATAACAGTTACCTACCTTGTTACATACCAATACCTTCATGGTGATTGGATTAACGATTAGAAAGTTAGGTTAGGCTAGGCTATGGCTCCCGAATAATATAAATCAAATTTCAATAGTTTGTAAAACATATTAAACGAGCATTTATTTTATAGATAAAAAATCTACTTTATTATTGAGGCACATCACTAATTTAGTAGTATAAAAGAAAACACGGGCAACTCACTTTCAGGATTTTTTTAGAAATAAAAACAACTGTTAAATGAGCACAAAGCTATTTCAGTGTGCGAGCATTGAGGCTGTTATTGTTAGCAGTTGCTTATTTAATTATTTTTTTATTAGGTTTACCAACAGTCTACACATGTATTTCGGAGAGAGAAGTCATTTGATGAATCTGGAGAATAGATTTACTGAGATTGAAGGCTTATAAACACCACGTGTACGGCTGTGAACAATCATATTCTGTCGTTTTGCGCCACCCAAACGAATGCGCCCGAGTCTTGTTTACGCAAAGACGCAAAGCGATCGACGCTCGGATATAAAAAGAGCGTACGGAAGCAACAGAGCTCATTATTACATCGGCGTTGGCCGAGTGCACACGATTTAATCAACAAAATACAAAATCAAGTTCAAAGTCAGTTTGAATAAAATCTTAGTGAAACCTCTTTTGTGTTTTCCTTATTTGCACTACCCACACTAGGATACCCTGTGTTGTGGGTGGCTAGTCTCTTCCAGAAGATTTAAACTTAGTTTAAACAGTTTAAAACATTAGGTAGGTACGAGTAAGATTTTAGAATTGGCACTTTACTAAGATTTCAAACTAATGAAGATGAATGGATGCAATAAGTATGTGTGCGTGATGCGCTTTGTTGATTGAGAGAGTGTTGCTTGAGCGACCAGCGTGAATGTGTCAATGTGTGTGTGCTACGAGAATTGCGCCTGCGCGATAAGGTCATTTATTTATTTATTATTTAATTCTTTATTGCACAAAACACAAGGAAATTGTACAAACGGAGGACTTAATGCTAAGCAGCATTTTCTGCCAGTCGCCATGAGGATGATACAAAAAGGTTGGCGTGCTAAAACTAATTACAAAAGAAAGCTTATAATATAGCTTAGAAACTAATTTGTCTTCAAATAAATACATACATACAACAAACAACATACTTATAATTTAAATGAATAGATAATCATTCCTAACAAAAAAAATATTAATAGATAGATAAACAAAATAAATAAAGTATACTATATATATCATGTATAATATGTATCAAAGATATGCAAAATGTGAAACTAAGAAAATAGGTAGGAATATAAGTATAAAAATAATAATAAAAATAACTAGAGTAAATAATAAATAGTAACAGGTAGGTACTCAAGAGTCAAGAGGTAGAATTTAAAAAAAGATTATGAACAAGGCGTTTAAAGGTGGGTTTAGAAGATGACTGAGGGAGAGCATTCCAAAGACACACAGCTACCACCTCGAAAGAGTCACCACGAAAGGCAGAAGAATGAACAGGAGTTGCGAGGCGGAGGGAAACAGCGGACCTCAGATTAAATTCATGAGTGTCAGATAAAAATTCAAACTTAGACTTCAAGTATTTAGGGGTATTTGGGTCATTCAGAATTGAGAAGAGAAGACACAAAATTCTCAAATTTCTCCTTTCCCTGATTGGAAGCCACTTCAATTTCTGATGAAACTCAGACACATGGTCGTATTTACGCAACCCGAAAACGAACCGGATACAACAGTTGAGCAGGCGATCTAACTTGTTGAGATGTTCGGCTGAGAGATTCGCATAATCAATAATGGGGATTAGTAGGGTATTCACCAATGATATTTTGGTTTTCTCGGGAAGAAAGTTTTTGAAACGCAAAATGGAATGGAGACAAGCAAAAAACTTACGTGAAACCTCCTTTACTTGCGGCGACCATTTCAAATTCACATCCAGAAGAATGCCAAGATCTTTAACGACAGGTGAGAATGGAATGGGTATAGCATTATAGCATAGAGATGAAAGACTAGACAGATCCACTTTGGCAAGCTGACGGGAACTACCAATAATGATTGCCTGACATTTACTGGGATTGACCTGAATTCCATAGTTAGCGGACCACGACTGAAGCTGGAGAAGATCAGCATTAAGAGTGCTAATGGATTCGTTCAGACGTTCGACCTTAACATGGTGATATAGTTGAAGGTCATCTGCATAAAAATGGTAGTGACATTGTAACTTAGAAGATAGCCTAATTATAAACAAAGAGAATAGTAAGGGTGACAGTATACCTCCTTGAGGGACCCCGGCCTCCAGACCGCACCAGTCAGAGAAAGACTGACCATCGCGAACTGTCTGACGACGTCCTGAAAGGTACGAGGCGAACCACTGAACGGTTAATGGAGAGAAATTAAGGTGGTTCAATACGGCCAGAAGTAACTCATGATCTACGGCATTAAAGGCATTGCTGAAATCAACTAAAACCAGTACAGTAACTTGACCTAATTCCATGTTACATCTAATATGCTCGGTGACCTTGAGAAGTGCAGTAGTAGTACTATGCCCTACTCTGAAACCAGACTGCATGATGTTGTATAATTCGCCTTTAGAAAAGTACTCAGTAACCTGATACCATTCTTTTCTTTTTTTTTGTGAAAAAAATGGTGGTGGCCTAGTGTTTTAAACTCCCACAATCTGTCATCGTGCCTCAGGCCACTACTGGACACTAGGCCTCCTCCATAGAATGCCACAACAAACGGTCTTATGTGTAGTGTTGGGATAATTAGATACAATTAGCACCAAACTTATAGGTAGGTACCAATCACAGTTTAAAATGACATAAAAAAAAGATAGTAATTATATCTTGAGCAGGTACCTTGGTACTTTTATTTCTTTTTTTTATTAGCTGATTGTGGCTATTATATCACAGTGACCAGTTAGGCCTATTGTGATCGCCACTTGTTACATACCGCCCCTGGAGAGGGTGTATACAGTTCACCGCTAAGACCTACAGCTAAGAGGAACTGTAGGATTTTCTTAGGGGTGATTTCAGTTCATCCGGTCTGAGGATATGTTTGCCCAGATGAATGCTGCGTTTGTGCATTAGTGGTCCACACTCACCTAGCAGATGAAGAGGCGTTTCATCCCCCTCATCACGCCTGCATGTCCCGGAACCCATCTTAGAACAACTCTGTTCCTTAGTCCCAGAGAGTTCAAACGACAGACAGACAGTGCTCAACTAGCCTAGAAGTGATAACCTTCGACTCCAGAGCCAGAAGTGCTGCCTGACTGTCAGAGTTGATATATATTGTGTGGTGATGTAGCGCTTTTGAAGGTTAACTTCCGCACATTCTAGAATGGCGTAAACCTCAGCCTGGAAGATGGAGGCATGATTTCCTAAGTTTATACTCCTATTGAACTTAGGTCGCTCTCCATAAACCCCACCGCCTACATCCAGTCCCATTTTGGAACCATTTGTGCACCATATTAGGCACTCGGCCTCGCAGAATAACTGGCTGTTCAACCAATCTTATCTAGAGGGCATTTCCACGGTGTATTGTTTTTCAAATACATGCTTTGTAACCATCAGGTGTCGTGCTCAATGTAGGTGACTCCAGAATTGAGTCTTGCAAAGATCTCAACTTCTGCGAAAGTCAATTCCTCCTACCTTGGATATAAGCCCTATACATGCTGGCTTTCGCCTCTTTCCGTATAAATACATGGAAAGGCGTAGTCCTAGCAATGCATTCAGTGCCAGCCCATACAGGAGAAGAAGACATAGCACCTGAAGCCATAAGGCATGCAGTCCTCTGCAGACTGCCTAGCCTGTTGATAGCAGTCGACTGAAAGGCTTTGTTATACCATACCATGGCGGTGTATGCAGTTATCGACCGCACAATGGCAGTATACAGCCATACGGCAATCCTAGGGTTAACACCCCAGTTCTTACCCAGCAGCCGACCACTAGCCCCCAGGGCCATCTGAGTAGATAAATTCCAAACTGCCATAAGTCCACTGTGTGTAAAATTTGGGAAATTGATTTTTTGTGTTTCACACTTGTGTGAGGGAATAGTGTGATAGAACAGTGTTAAACAGTTAGTTATTTACTATTTGTACTTGAATTAATTAATATTATAATGATAACATTCATAGAAACTCGGAAAATAAATAAAATACATTGGACTTATTTGTTTTTGATATGCCCATGCATGACATAGGGTACTTTGCTATAAATCGTATGGACTTATGGTTGTTCGAAAAATACCAATCTCCGTAGTAGAGACAGACAGCAAGGCTGACGCCATTTTGACTAAATTGACGCTCTGTGGTTGGTCGCAATGGACATGTGATAATTTGAAATATTCTCATTGAGGACTTAGTGGAATTTGAAAAAAACTTATTTATTTAACGGGTTTTTTCTACGTGATCCCTGGCACTTATGGGATTTTGAAGTGAGCTGGTAAACTGACATTTAAAAGGCAAATACGATAAAATCATAAAGTGGAATTTCGTTGTCGGTGGACATAAGGCAGTTTGAAATTTATCTACTCATCTTAGCCTTTAGTTATACATTGGCTAAGTGTGAATTCCACCAAAATTCCACGTTAGTTTTTGGTCGACTGTCACGCCCAAATACTTTACTTCTGTGGAAAAGGTGATTACTTAGTACTTACCTTGATACTACTGACTCTTTCGTATATCTCTTGGAGCCCTATGCTTGCAATACCATGCATTCTGATATCACTGGCTAAACACACTCTGCAGATTGGAGGCACTGATTCTGAAGTACTCATTATCCCCAGTATATATTGTAGTTTTTGCTCATTATTTTTAGTTAGTTTCCAAAATTACCAATACCAGAATTCTTAAAACAAAATAAAAAACGGCTGGTCTGGTGGGAACTGGCGGCAATATATCTATTTAAATAAATTCTCTATGATATCTTTGGTTAGATTGGAATAAAACCCCTCATCGGGTTCCATTCTGCACAACCAGTTGGTCGGTTCAGTTGGTCGGAGTGGAAGGACAGCTATCTACTTCACTTCACACCTAACCGTTATAGTAGGGAGAGGATATTTTCACACTAAAGTCACCAAACCGAAAGCACAGAATAAAAACTAATTCACACCGAGAGAAAGATTTTTAAAACCATGGACGTAGTATCCAAAAGGACCGAGCTGCTATGACAAGAAACGAGCAGTAACATTTGTATTTTTTAAATTGTGTACACACCTACTTGTATAGGTTGTATTATATACTTGCTATAACTTCACTGCAAATGTGAAATAAGTCCTGTTTTTTGTTGTTATATCATAACCATAGATTTAGTATATGTACTAGATCTACAATCAGAGATCGAAGATGGAACCAAAAAAAATATGTGCACGTGTTGGTGAAAGTCTATGTCCGAGTTAAAAATAGTGTTGTCCTCGACCAACACTTTTACATTGTCGATAGAATTCATCATCCGTCCGTGATGTGTATGGTAGATAAATTCATCTTAATGCAGATTAAGTCTTTCATGAATAACACAGTTTGGCAGATTTGACGTCATAAAGAGAATTTTGAATACAGTTAATAAATAAACCTTTATTATTTATTGACCCCTAAATATTACAGTTTTATTTATAGGTGGGATTTTAGAGTTTCCCTTTTAAATTTAAACTTAAAATGTTTGCTGCATATACCTAGTGGAGTTCTTATTTGAGTCCATCCCACTCTTCTTATAATCGATAACCATTTTTCTCGTAGCAAAGGATTACTTGGAAATCTGAAAGCACAAAAACATTTTATATCAGCCGTGCTACGCCCATATAATTTTTCACTCTGTTACTTTATCTATAGACAATTTGTTACCCCAAAGTTTATTATTTTTCAAGTGTAAACCACGCTTTATGGATAACATTAAATTTAAATGTAACCCAAAAATTCCGATCCAGTGGGACTCGAACCCGCACCCTCGCCTGTCATCGGCGATGCCTTAAACAATTTAGCCATAGATCGAGCTATGACGCTGGAGATGAAATTTGTGGGCACTATCAACTCGGCTATAGCGCCAAGTTGATAGTGCTTTATCTACAGGTGTTTCATTGGAAACCTTCTGTTCAAAGTTCGAAAGTAAAGGCATCGCTGATCACAGGCGAGGGTGCAGGTTCGAGTCCAACGGAATTTCTGGGGTATATTTAAATTTAATTTGTTACCTATTATTTTATTAGGCAGAAATAAACAATATTTATTTATAAAAAATAAAAAATAAATATACCCTTTCGGGAAAAAGGCGTGTGTACAACAACGTAAATATTTACTACAAAATATCTACTACACAAACTGCAATAAAAACACCCGTGGTGCTTTAAAGTTACCTTTTCAATAGTCAATACAAAAACACACACCTCAATGTCCACCTGGTTATTATAGATTTTTTAAAAAACGGTGAAATGTTTTCAGAGCACACATATTTACTCCAAACAAAGTAAACCTCCATTCTAGGATGGACAAAAATTTAATTTATAGGTAGGTATAGTGCGCGTCATGTAAAAAGTAGTAAACTATGTAGGCACTCATTGAATGCATAGGTATACATCTCTTAAATAAGTAGAAAAGTAAGTAATCTCTTAAAACGAACGCTGGAACGCCTGAAGAAGCTTGACCGCCAGCGTTCTTTTTACATGATGCGCATTATACTACGATATAGACTGCAACAGGACTATCGATATTTCTGACGTCATCACTTGGTCAAGACCTATCGTAATCAAACATTTTTATATTTTACATAAAATATTGTTTATTTCTAGGTGCAGCAACGAAATATTATTAAAAAATATAAGGGAAAGTCCTAATCTACGAATGAAACTGGTTTTTAGGCCATTTACTAAAGCAGAATTGATAAAATAAGCAATACAATCGAACTACCAATAATCTCTTATTTACCTGTGAAACGTGTATTTTCCCGGATAATTACGTGTTGTATATTCACAGTCACAAACTGAACATGACACCATTGTCATACAAAGTAATATTTGATATTTAATAGTAAGATTACTAAAAAAAATACGAAATTAGTTAAACTGCACAAGAGACCGTCCGGTATGGGCATGTACTCAAGCAAAACATGTCACATTCAATACATTGTTGCTGTCACTTTTCTTCTTGCACGGGGTACATTTAAAAATGACTTCTCTCTCCCACGCTTCGTTTGTCTATTTAGCGTAGCGAAAAAATTCTACGTCTATGATCATAACTTACCTGCTTAATAATTTTAAACACAACGTTCTGCATGATCCCAGTTAATTTTAGAACTTAAGTTTGAATTAGTAATTTCTCATTATAGTGAAATGAAATTTCTTTTGAGATAAATATATTTAACCTGAATATTTCTTTACATAAATGTATAATTACTTACAGTTTTATTTGATATCTGCCTAGTCTTTTATGTGCAAACATATTGTATTTAAAAATAATGTAGCCGTGTCCGTTTTCTCTAACCATTGAAAACCTTCAACGATAAAAAACTATCAAGCTTTTTTTTTTCCATTAGGGAATAGTGTGGCTGGCCTTTTATTTACAAACGTTATAGGAATGCAACATAAATCAAGTTGTTGACTGTGCAAGGAAAATTGAGCACGTCTACTCCTGACACAAGTTTGATACAGTACGATTGATTTCACTAATCATTATCACAGTCAATTAATTATTTTATCGACTAAGAATATTAACGATGACGCTATGTTCCCCTCACTCAGTGTTGTCACATCTACCAATTTTTTGGTAGATCTACCTATTTTACCTTTATTCTACCTATCTACCACCCTCGGCCTCAAATCTACCTATTTTCAAAATATTACGATTGTAAACAATTATCTACGCGTGTAACGAAACGTTACTTACTTACTATCGAATTTAGCCTGTCTTGTAATTTTAGCACTTAAAACAGAACGTGCTATGTAAAATAAGTGAATGATGAGGTACAGAGTATAGAACTACGGAGTGACATTGGCAATGACATTTGTCACAACTGACTGACGCTTGTTTGACATTGACAATTTGACAGTGACAGCAGCGCGTTCCCGATTTTTCCGTGATTTTTACTGATTTAAAATGTACTTAAACTTGATTGGTAGGTCTACCTATTTTTCATTTCAAATTCTACCAATTTCTACTAATTTTTGCACCCTGTTCTACCATTTTGCCAAAATTGTATGTGACAACACTGCCTTCACAATCGAAAACTTAAATTGTCTATGACCAATATTTACGTACGGTGCGGAAACTACAGAAAGGAAAAACGATTAGACAATATATTTGTTTCTCTCTAACATAGTGCCTTTAGAATAGGAGTAAGAAGCAACACTCTGTAAAATTAGTGGCTATTTTAGCATGGTTTCCATGTATTTCTCTACTTCCATGGTCTGTACTCACTAGCTAGTCACTACACTACCTCCCTCAGTCGCTCGCTCGGTGCTGGGCACACAGACAAACAGTTGGTTGGTGCTGGGCTTGTAGTGCATCGCGTCGCCGTTCGGCTCTATTCGGTCGTTTAATAATCGTTCCCACGGATTCTAAGAGGTGTTGTTTACTTTTTGAACTGTGAAAAATATTATAAATCGTGTTTTTCTGTGTCTTACAAAATGAGAATATTTCCTGTTTGAATACTAAAGGTTTTAACGGTAAGCTTAATTTATTTCACGGCCCAGTCTTGATGACTGTTTACTTGTTTACCCGAACTTTGCTAAGATGAGCGTCGCATTTCTAAGGCGAGGTTTTTTGGGTACCTACCTATGTAGGGGCTAGCTGTGCAGTGTCATTATCTTGTAGGTATTGTAAAAAAAACGTAGGTACCTAGCTAATATTGAATGCCTTCTGTTGAGGGATGGCTGAGGGTTGTTATTTATTGATTTTATTTAGAGCTGACCTGCGAGCTTTGATAATGTTATTGTAATGTAAGCTTGTTTATTTATCACAAAGCATTAGAAATAAGTTTAGTTAATCAATTTGATAAATGTAATTTTGATAAGGTTGATTAATCAATTGACCCGAAGATATTTGGGCCTTGATTCGGTCTCAGTGACGTGAAGCGCTGCGCGTGTACTCCGCGCGTTGGTAGGTAAACACAAACACAGCGAATGTATTTTTCTTGCAGCTAAAATGCGAATAGAACTAAGCGAACTAAAAAAAAGGATTTATAATTAGAATAAATTGTGGTCCTAAACAAAAGGGAGATCACCAGAAAAAAAAGAGAATTAGGTAGGCTTACTATTAATAGGTAATATTACAATGTGTTATTTTATTTAATAAGTAATTAGTTAGGTGCGTACCTTTCATCGAAATCGGTCTAGCCCAGGGGTCGGCAAGTAATATTAAATGGGGTCCGGGAAACTGTAGTTTTTTTTAAAACTTCTTAGGTACCTACATACCTTTAATTAGGTACTAGGTGAAAACGAAGAGTGTCTTCAAGGTGGGCTTACGGAAATCTTGAACGGAAATTGTTTATAAAAAAATTAAATGTGTTTTTACATTTAATAGTTGGGTAAGTAATTTTAAAATATTCGGTGGTCCAAGTTTCACCCTTCCGCGGTCCGCATACGGCCCGCGGTCCGCCTGTTGCCGAGCGATGGTCTAGCCTAGCCGATTGGTATACAAACATCCAAACATCGTAACTTTGACATTATGATTTATTCTGTGATATTTGCATGGAAGTTTGTATACAGTGGTGGTCATATAATTAAGAACGCTGATATAAAGGGAAGATTTTTTCCAACTAAGATGCAAAACTAATTGTATGCATTTGTTTTTATTTCTCTCGGTATCGTAAAACATTTCCATATTACCACTGTATTCATTGATACACATGATTGGCTAAAAATCAATAGGCAAACTTTTTACACTACTTTTAAACAAAGTATTCCTTATTACTGGCTGGTCACGTAATTAAGAACGCTAAGTAGTTTATACCTTTATTCAAATTTAAATAGAGAACACTAAGTCGATTTGTTACTGTTTGTATAATTTTGGCGCCATTACGTGCTGTAAAAGATTAAAGGTGATTGCTTCTTTAGAAAAAACAATGGGAAAAAATAAAAGTTGTGATAAATCTACAAGGGAAGTAATAATAAAACTTCGCCGGAAGAATTGGTCTTATAAAAAGATAGCCGACCATCTGCAATGTTCAAAAACGATGGTTTTCCACGCTGTAAAGCATTTTGCTACGTATCAAACTACTTCGAATGTTCCACGTGTGCCTAAACAGAGAAAAACAACTCCTCGAGATGACCGAAACATCGTTCGTATGGCAAAACAAAATCCTTTTAAAGGGTCCAATGAGCTTAGAAAAGAATATTTTGGTGAAAACAACCCTTCAGCAATCTCAGCACGCACTATTCGAAGACGTTTGGTAGAAGAAAAATTGCACGGTAGGATAGCAAGAAAGGTACCCATGTTAAAACTTTGCCACAGGCAAGCCCGGCTTGCATTTGCGAGAAAGAGTGAAAACTGGACTGTGCAACAGTGGAAAAATGTACTTTTTTCTGACGAGACGAAAATAAACAGAGTATGTTCTGATGGAAAACGATGTGTACGACGTCCCCCGAATACAGCATTCGACCCAAAGTACACGAAAGTTACATTAAAGCACGGTGGTGGAAATGTGAAAATTTGGGGTTGCTTTTCTGGACATGGTGTAGGACCTGTAAAGTTGATAGAAGGTAACATGGATCAGTTCCAATACAAAAATATACTGGAAGAAACAATGTTACCATACGCTGAAGACGTTCTACCGGTCATTTGGACATTCCAGCATGACAATGATCCAAAGCATACTGCACGCACCGTAAAGGAATTTCTTACAGCGCAATTAGTTTCTGTCTTAGACTGGCCTGCTAACAGTCCAGATCTAAACCCAACAGAGAATCTGTGGTTTGAAGTAAAGAAAAAGGTTTCAAATACAAAGTGTGGAAATTTAAGAGAGCTGTATGACGTTTTTTTAGAAGAATGGAACTCTATTTCTCTTGCGAAATGTCAAAAATTAATAGAGTCAATGCCTCGCCGGTGTAAAGCTGTAATTAAAAGCCGTGGATATGCTATTAAATATTAATTTTAGTTAAATATTTATTAAATTTATTTTTATGTTTCCTGTGCTTCATAATATTGTGATTTTTTAAATCTAAGTGTCATACAAAACAATTCCCGAGCAGTTAAATAAATCGTTCTTAATTATTTGTCCAGTTTCAGTACTATTTGAATGTGTTACTTTGATAAAATCAATAAAATGTGCAAAAAATAGTTAGCGATGTCATACTTTATTCTTAAGTCAGGTTGCTCTATTAATGTGACTATTATATAACATAACTAGTTGCTTCTCAAAAGTTACACATCTCTGTGTATGATAAGATTTAAATAAAAAACTTCTAGAACTTCAAATCGTTCTTAATTATATGACCACAACTGTATATGTCCATGCATAAGTACTTCGTACTTATTACTTCCATGGATATTAGCGGGATCCCCGTACCACAGATAAAATAATACTATACCCGTACGTAGCGCGTCAGGATAAAAATAAACGGACAATTGTAAATCGGATTGTCGCGTGGAGAGGGTTTCGTATATTATTATAACACCAGAACTAGTGGTTCGCCCCGAACTGAGCCCTCGCGAATACACGCGATTTAGGTAGGTTACCTTATTTCTTTGGAAAAAATATGTATGTACCTACGTGAGTATATCCACATCAAATGAACGTACCTACTTGTCATTTCGAAAAGTTAGACCTACAACGTCGTTAAAATTCCTAGAAACGGGAGGTCAACAATGGATGTTATACTGGTTATTGTTTTATATAGTGTACCAATCTTATTTTGTCATGTACAATAAAGAGTTAATCTATCTATCTATCAGTCTAGAAATTCTCCGATTTTAAACTTTTCTCAGTATTTGTGTCATAAAAGTTAAAAACATACCAAATTTCAGCGTTGGAGGATTAGTGGAAGTACCTACCATAAAGATTTTGGCATTTTACATTTTCGATTTACCCTAATATCTCAAAATCAACACAAGTTAAAAAATTATAAAAAATAGTTTTGAAATGTCGAAGCGAGGGGCTTTCATATGACACCATATTTGATCTGATATTCTAACCTTTTTTTTTTTACCCCCTCTTGGACCCCAATATCTCAACAACCCCCAGACCGATATAGCTCATAACCTTAACAACAAATTTTACCAATACTATCTAGCCCCCAATCAAATTTCATGAAGATCGGATTAACGGTTCGGAAGTTATGCTCGGACAAACATACATACATACATACGCTGGTTCTTCCAATTCCAAGTTGACTCAGAGAACTCGCTGCGCTCGTTCAAATAATTACCTACCTATTATTTCTCTATGAAATTAAGCAACACGTTTTAGATGCCTTTTCACTTCACGCCTTCTCTACCGCAAAGCAGTAGTGCTCGCATTGCTGTGTTCCGGTTTGAATGGTATGGATGCTGGTGAAATTACAGGCATATGAGACTTTTCACCTTTATGTCTCAGGGTGGCGGGCCCAGTGCAATGCCGCATAGGGCGCGTCCTAGGTGCACGTGACCTATGTGGTAGTGCATTGTTTAAGGCAGAAGTTACTGCTAACATCAGGTAGGCCACCTGCTTGTTTCGTCTTTCACAAAACTTAAAAACAAAAGTTTTATTTGGAAATATAGACTACGTTCGCTTATGTTTTCCTGTGAACTATGGCAAAGCCGTGTATTCTGAATTTTTTTTGCAAAATTTTGGAGTTAAGGAGTAATGGTAAATTTTCGTATATTATTTTCTTTAAAATCTTTATCTACACTAATATCGTAAAATCTTGATTAGGAACTCAAAAATTGTGTTTTAATTTCATGTTATAGGTACATGTTACCTTCTTCTCTAATAAGAAAGAAATACATTAAGTTGTGTAAGGAAAAACCTTAGAGCACCTTGCAGCCTCCTTGAAACAGTACTTTGTACAGTGTTTTATTGCATGAGTTCAGATAAAGGGGTTAGGTTCATGTCACCCCAGGAGGGCAATTCTCGGATTGTAGAGATTATCTCTAAATTAGAGATAATGTCGAAGCATGAATGTCTACAAAAAATGTCACGAAAATGTCACAATAACCATCAAATCGTATTCGATTTGAATGATTTTGTTCGACTTATGTCTATTAGCGACATCACGAGAATAGCAAATTGAGATTGTATTCGACATTCGCCATCTTTTTTCTACATATGTCTAATTCGACTTAATCTCTATAGCACGAGAATTGCCCTCCTGGTTCAATTCACCCCGAAAAATATTACTAAATAGTTTCTATGCGCGAAATCAAATTCAGTACTGTCGCGGAAAAAAACGTTACGGTACTGTTAAGATAACTATTTACGTATACGTACACTACAAACATAAAAAAAACTCTATAGGTAGGTACCTACTTAAATTATTTGAATGAAAAATCTCGAATGAAATATCTCGAATGAAAAATCTCGAATGAAAAATCTCGATTGAAAAATCTCAAATGAAAAATCTCGAATGAAATATCTCGAATTAAAAATGTCGAATGAAAAATCTCGAATGAAATATCTCGAATGAAAAATGTCGAATGAAAAATCTCGATTGAAAAATCTCAAATGAAAAATCTCGAATGAAAAATCTCGAATGAAAAATCTCGATTGAAAAGTCTCAAATGAAAAATTTCGTGTTTTTTATAATTATGTTTGTTATTTTAATAATATCCTTTATAATAAATACTGTATTTAATAAAAAAGTTTAACTTTGTGAAAAAATAATAACAATTTTACTGAAAATAGGCGATCGTTAATTAGAAAACGGGGCAAGTTATCTCGGGGGTATCCAAATATTCAAATTTTATAGAAAACATCATTTTTGATTGCTATTTGTTATTTGAATCGTGTATTTGAATATAAATAAACGATCGACGAATTAATTGAAACTAGCTGGTCCGTTTATAAGAAAACGATGCAAAATTTAAATTTAAGAGAAAGTCTTGTTGATTTTCTATTGTTTTTCATATATTGGTACTAGCAGCGCCTTGCGGTTTCACCCGCGTAAGTCTCGATCCCGTAGGAATATCAGGATAAAAATGTGCCTTTGTGTTATTTCTGGAGTCCAGTTACCTCCATTCCAAATTTCATGCAAATCCGTTTCGCCGTTTCAGCGTGAAGAAGTAACAATGTGATTTGTATAGTATATTTTTGTATAGAGTAATCTAAACCGGTGTTTGTATAAATAATTATGGGATAAAAGTGTTTTTTAATTAAGATCAAAGTTGACGGATTGGAAGTATTCGGAAGTTGATCCGTAAAAAATAGAGATTTGAGATAGTTTTTGTTGATTTATTGGTGTTTATATTTTATTTCTTATACACTCATCAACACGGTCTAGGGATATTTCATACTCAATTAAATAACTCGAAAAGTACTGGCTGCATTGGAATCTTTTATACACCGATTTGTTTGTAATTTATCTCAGACTAATTCCAAATTCAATTTTTTTTAAATTCTTTTGTTTCGGTGGCATAAATTTGGCGGGAATTTTCATTTGTGCGAAATTTAGAAAACAATACGAATTACGTTTAGTTACAGTTTTTTTTCATTTTTAAACGAAAGATAAAGTTAAAATTGAGGTATTGTAGCCATGCAACGCCAACATTTGACGAGGGCGGAGATGTTACGAGCTGTGGGAATGCTGGAAGCTGGGTCTGTTCAGCGTAATGTTACTGAGGCCATAGGGACCCACCAAAATGTAATTTCAAGATTGTGGACACGCTATCGTGCCACAGGTGAAGTAGCGGAGAGGCACCGGGGGCCAAGTCGCATCACTACCCCCAGACAAGACCGATTTTTGCAAATTACTGCGCGAGCTCAACCAAATGCAACGGCGACTCAATTGGTCCAAAGGCTGCGAGTGGAACACCAAGTGCTTGTGAGTGGCCAAACTGTAAGAAGGCGACTGCATGAAAGCAATCTACGCTCTCGTAGACCACTCCGGGTCCCACCTTTACGGAGAGGCAATCGTGGACGACGATTAGAATGGGTTCGGAACCACGTGGACTGGGGCCGTGAGCAATGGTCCAATGTGCTGTTCACGGATGAATCCAGGTTCGGCTTCCATCCAGATTCACGAAGGACGCGTGTTTGGCGAGTTCCTGGACGATGGAGCCGTCTTCAGAACCCTCAGGAAGTTCACCCATTTCAAGGAGGAACAATTATGGTTTGGGCAGGAATTTGTCTTGGAGGACGGACGGGTCTCGTTTGGGTGCGGGGCAATATGACGGCAGAACGATACGTCCAACAGGTGCTGGGGCCCGTAATCTTGCCCCACAGAACACAAATGGGGCAAGATTTCCTGCTCATGCACGACAATGCCCGGGCACACACGGCGAGAACGGTAGCAGCTTGGTTACATACACACAATGTTAGGACCTTAGACTGGCCTGCTCAATCGCCAGATCTAAATCCCATTGAGCATGCGTGGGATATGCTGCAAAGAAGAGCTCGGAAAGAAGTTCCTGAAAATCTGGCTACAGAAGATCAACTTTTTGCGCACCTCAGACGGACATGGGACAATATTCCGCAGCAAGATATTGACAACCTTGTTCTGAGCATGGCGAATCGTTGCCGATGTGTTATGAACATCATAGGCGCTTTCTCAGACTACTAACTTCAAGTTTATAAACACAAATTAAATGATTTTTCAATTTTTTTCAGTTTTTACTCATAAATTAAAAGTTAATTCATATACGGTTTCCGTCTATGCTTCATTTTTTTTTCCATAAAATCCTGAAATTTTAATCGAAGTACCATTAGTAGTTTTCATTATTAAAAAATGGTAGAATATTATAACGTATCTTTTAAATATATACATGTCATATAAATAATTAACACATTGATAGTAATTCGTTCTTTTAAAAATATCCCTAGACCGTGTTGATGTGTGTATATATGATTTGATTTTTGTATCATAAATCTGTATATTTCTGGAAGTAATTACAATGTTAATCAGTACTCAAACCATTTATTTTATTCATATCACAATCATATCTTATCACGCACATATTTGTGCGTTCTTTTTCAATGGAACAGTGCGAGGAAATTTGAAACCGTAGGAAACATAGATTTTTAATTCAAGATTTTTTATTCGAGATTTTCCATTCGAGATTTTTAATTCGAGGTTTTTCCTTCGAAATTTCCATTCTAGATTTTTCAATCGAGTTTTTTCATTTGAGATTTTTCGTCCGAGATTTTTCGCTCGAGATTTTTCATTCAAGGTTTTTCATTTGAGATTTTTCATGCGAGATTTATCATTCGAGATTTTTCCTTCGAGTTATTTCATTCGAGATTTTACATGCGAGATTTTGCATTTGAAATTTTTCGTTCGAGATTTTTCATGCGAGATTTTTCAATCGAGAGTTTTCGTTCGAGATATTTCATTCGAGATTTTTCAATCGAGATTTTTCATGCGAGACTTTTCAATTGAGATTTTTCGTTCGAGATTTTTCATTCGAGATATTTCATTCGAAATTTTTCATTAGAGATATTTAATTCGACATTTTTATTCGACATTTTTATTCGACATTTTTCATGCGAGATTTTTCATTCTTTATTTTTCATTCGACATTTTTCAATCGAGATTTTTCATTCGAGATATTTCATTCGAGATTTTTCATTTGAGTTTTTTTTTTCCAAATTTTTCATTCGAGATTTTTCGTTCTTGATATTTCATTCGAGATTTTTCATTTGAGATTTTATTTCCAGATTTTTCATTCGACATTTTTCAATCGAGATTTTTCATTCGAGTTATTTCATTCGAGATATTTCATTCGAGATATTTCATTCGAGATTTTTCATTTGAGATTTTATTTCCAGATTTTTCATTCGACATTTTTCAATCGAGATTTTTCATTCGAGTTATTTCATTCGAGATATTTCATTCGAGATATTTCATTCGACATTTTTCAATCGAGATTTTTCATTCGAGTTATTTCATTCGAGATATTTCATTCGAGATATTTCATTCGACATTTTTCATTCGAGATATTTCATTCGAGATATTTCATTCGAGATTTTTCATTTGAGATTTTTTTTCCAGATTTTTCATTCGAGATTTTTCCTTCGAGATATTTAATTCGAGATTTTTATTCGAGATTTTTCATGCGAGATTTTTCATTCGACAAAAAATATCTATCTATACACCACGTACTTTACTATTCTCCTACTGACGTTTTTTCTAAATTATTTTGTTTTTTGTTAAATTTTTCTAAAATGATTCCAAGCCACGGTAATTTCAATTCTATAATATCTATCTATGTAAAAAAAACTATGTAATATATTGTATTAAATATATCAGTTATCTAGTACCCATAACACAAGGCTAATAATGTTGTGTGAATTGTCCAGCATTTATTTTTTATTTTTTATTCCCGATGTCCACGTTGACTTATCCACGTAAACGTGGACAACGGGAAGTCAAAAAATCCCTTCCCGTTGTCCACGTTAGCTGTCTCCGCCAACGTGGACAGCGGGAAGTCACTAAATCCCTTCCCGTTGTCCACGTTATGTAACGCTTCTCCATAGGCTTCAACTACACAAAACTTAAAAAAGCGGCCAAGTGCGAGTCGGACTCGCCCATGCAGGGTTCCGTAGCATCAAGTAACATAAAATAAAAGATCTTGAATGGATTACGATTAATGACGTATTAAAAAAAAAACTACTTACTAGATTTCGTTCAAACCAATTTTCGTTGGAAGTTTACATGGTAATGTACATCATATATTTTTTTTAGTTTTATCATTACTTATTTTAGAAGTTACGGGCGGGGGGGACACACATTTTACCACTTTGGAAGTGTCTCACGCGCAAGCTATTCAGTTTAGGAAAAAATGATATAAGAAACCTTAATATCATTTTTGAAGACCTATCCATAGAACCCCACACGCATGGGTTTAATGGAAAAAAAAATTGAGTTCCAGTTCTAAGTATGGGGTTCTAACCCCAAAAATTTCTAGTTTTTTTCTATTTTTGTGTGAAAATCACAGAATACATCTACTTACCAAGTTTCAACAGCATAGCTCATAGAGTTTCGGAAAAAATTGTCTGACATATACGGACAGACAGACAGACAGACATGACGAATCTATAAGGGTTCCGTAGTTTGGTTACGGAACCCTAAAAAGACATATACAACAAAGAAATCTATTACTTAATCAACATTAAATGTAGGCAAATTAGTACGGTTAAAAGTGAAACAATTTTATACAGTAACTTTCTTTCATATTTATGTTACAAAATTGCTCGTATCATAGAATCATCTTGCAAGGAGTAAGTTCTTTAGTCTCATAGTATTACATTATCAGCAGTCAGTCTAATTATAATATTGTATTAATATTATAAGCAGTCTCAAATTCAGACAACTCAGGAGCATATGTTTTTAATACTAGAGCTGAGATACCGTCTGGTCCGTTAGCTTTATCCACATTCAGTGCACAAAACGTTACGTTGTAGCGTTTTGGGCACTTCTTTTTGCTGTATGCGAATTTCCTGCATTAATAAATAAAATAAAATAATAAATAATTAATGATCAAAAGAACTTACCGCAGGTACGATCATTACGATGAAGTTCGATCATTATTATATAAGCAGCTTCATTCGACGCGATATCTTCTTTTACATGTTGTAGCTGAGTCCTAGCCATTGGCTTCACACACAGTTTTTTTAGATAAATAAGGGAAATAGAAAAAACAATCTGGCAATACTAGGTAGTTTTCTTCATGAATATCACTCTAAAGCAGGTGTCTTAATATCTAGGTACTTGACATAACTAGCTAATTTTATTTGTTTATTTTTGGGTTGGGATAAGCACTATGGGAGGGTTTGTTATATCGCGTCGAATGAAGCTGCTCATATAATAATGATCGAACTTCACGTACCTACGGTAAGTTCTTTTGAACATTAATTATATTTCGCAGCTTCATTCGACGCGATATCTTCTTGTACATGTTGTAGGATGTTCAGAGAATGTTATAGTAAAAATAAACAAAATTACCGTAGTTAGGTTGATTGTATTTAAATACAAAGCACTAAGATTATTTTGTCAAAATTGCGTTTGCAAACTGATGTTGATCATCAATCAATTCCGTAAATAAAATATTATTACATCCAGCCAGACTGACACCGAGCATATTGGCAGAGGAGGTAGCCAAGTAGTGTTGGGTGCTGTAGGCGCTGAACATTTGACGTATCCATTCCACTGCATGTTAGTGTAATAGGTATATTTGATACAATTGCTAAGTGTTTGTAAAGTTACTTAGGACTAGGTTTTTTTTTTTTTAAATTTGGTATTTTTTTTGTGACGTTGCGCGCCGGTTATATTTAGGGTTTTTTTGTTGTAAAAAGGTAATATTTAAAATAGGTTATAAGGAATTTACTCGTGAAGTTTTAATCAGATCTGGAATTGATAACATTATCTTGTATCTTTATATCGTCAATCTTTTTGAGTGAGAAGGTTTGAACTTGATGAGCAGTAACGACTGCTAGTAATGTAATGTCTTCTTAGACAATATCTCTATACTAAGCTGATTGTTAGTTCATTTTTGACCAACATACCTTAAAACATCGACGTTTTATTTTACTTTGGTCGAAGCCTTAAAACGATACTTGGATTCCAAGTTAAGTTAAGTTAGTTAGGTAGGAGCGGGTGGTATTATGCTTTTCATAAATCGTTTTAGGCAACCATTATTCAAAGTATTCGGAAAAATAAAATCTAATGCAGATTTTTGTGAAGAATAATAATTGAAATATTGATTGTAATGCTTGCCCGGACAATTTGACGGCAATTAATCTTAGCGTTCAAATGAATGTCGCAGGAGATTTCTAGAGATTATCATCTGGCCCGAAATATATAAGTTTTGAAATAAGTCTTTTCAAAATAGGTAACCAAGGTTGTGTGGGCCAATCAGGTTCAACAACTCTACTTATTGTGAACCTATTGTGCATTTTTACATTTGAAGCCAACTTTTGAATGATTTGATTGAAAACCTTTTGGCATAATTCCGATTCAGTATCCACAAACTTCTTTCGCGACTCAAACTATTGGTACAAGTGATGGCTATGACGTCACTAAAGTGCATTTTTTTTTTTTTTTTTAAACCAAACGACTCTTTATTCATCTTACCATCATTCAGCATTCGAATTCATCTGAGAAAAATAGTTTATATTAATTGAATGTTAAAGGCTGTGTACGGACATCAGCATAAAGTATCCACCATTTTACAGTGTGAGGAATATCTTCAATACTGTTACAGCTAGGATTTTCTAACAAGGTTAGAAAATAATAATATAATATAATAATAAAAAAATAGGTTCTTATGACGTTTGTAGTGTAAACCCATGCGTATTGAATAGCAGGGGTATTTTGATACCAAATCAAAGAAACACAAACCAGAGAAATCATCAGTCGCGAATCAGACGCAAAAAGTTGTAAAGTTCTTTAATATTTAACTTTTTAGTCTCTGGTTGTTCCAAACACATTTTATTAGGTATTATCAAATATAAAACCAAGATAAAAGAAGATTGCATCTTTGAGTTGCAATAAGATGAAATTTTTCATAATTCATAACCAAGTTTGTTTCTTTTTTTTTTTTAGTACTTGAATTGTTAATTTTACATCAGACTCTCACTAAACTGCATCGCATTAGACTAGTTTAATCAATCTACCTATACAACATAATAATATGTCATCGAAGTATATGGTAGAAATCATATCTCTGGATTTTTAAATATTATACACTGGGTTTTTTTTTTTTTTTTTTTGTGGACGTTATGCCATTCGGAGACACTTACATTCAAATAGATTATCATTATATATTAGTCTTAGATATTTTTTATAAGAATTATGTATATGATGAAGACAAACAATTATATGGAGTTTATTTTCAAAAGAGAGTTTATGTCACTGTTGAAATTTAAACGTTCTTGATGTGAACATACATAGACACAAGTCTTTTTTCCCCGAAAGGGTAGGCAGAGCCTCAAATGGGCCTCTTCACGTGGGTTGTACCATCGTGGGATATAGACGTTTAGTAGTAAACGTAGAATCTGTATAATCGATATCTGAGGAGAAAGGTATCCTTGGATCCATGATAAACCGATGGGGTTGTCGGTTATCTCTATTTTGTAAAAAGAGAAATTGTAGACGACTGGCAAATTATACCCTCTAGTAGCGCCTCAGAGTGCGCTAATGATGCGGCGGCGACCGGTCCCCTGCTTCCCGATGTTGAAGGCTGTGCCTCGTGTTGTCGACGGTGCGCGGCTTGTTCTGGGCTATTCATGGCACTGCATTGGCTCGGCCCGTTGGTTTCCGTTGCAAGGGCCTCCAGCCTAACTGTCCTTGATTTTATAAAAATTTTGATTACTGTTAATGTTACCAGTTTTTTGTTGAATTTAAATCGGTACCAGACTTCTTGATGGTTTTTAGCAGATTTTTATTTATCATTGACATTTTCGTCAAATAGGTACTATTTACCTTGGACAGTTTTTTATTTTTTATTTTTATTAATATATTGCTAATTATTGACGAAATTATAAAGTGTCTACGAGTTTATTGTCTCGTTATAATGGCTGTCGCAAAATACGGCATGCATCTTGAGCTTTTTCAGTGGCGAAAATTCTTCTTCTAAAATACTTACTTTCTACGGCCCCAATATATTATCACGTTTAACGAGATTTTCAGCAATAGCTGCTTTAGTTTCAGCATTCAGTTTTGGTGCTATTAGCGTTTCACAATTAGACGGTATAGGACGGTTGGGCCTTCCTTTCCGTACATTTTTCCTTGACATCCTTCGGTAAACTCTTTATAAGAGCTTCATGCCACCTGGCTACAATGTTCATGTGAATTAGTTTTCTCTAAACAGTTTCGCAAGGTAGGGCAAGAGTTTTGTCGTTTAAATTAAACTCATCACCAATCGAAGTAGAACATGGTGGAGCCACTTCTAAGGCGACTTTCGGGCTTGATTGTGTAGTCAGTACAGGTGTACCGGGCGTAATCACAGCATTATTGTGTCTTGAAAATAGGTACCTACCCGGAATGTATTTTGCGTTGCGAAAGAAACTAAAATTAAAATAAATAATGACGATAGACATAGTAGTGACGTAGTCCCCGCTGGACTAAGCGCAATCAAGCGTAACAGACACAACCCCGCTGGTTGTTCGCATTTACCTTCATAAAGATTACTTTTTTTTTTTTTTTTTTTTTTTTTTTTGTATTTTGGGTAGATAGACACAGTCCCCTATAAGCTGTGCGCAGTCAAGCGTGACAGAAACAACCTCGCTGGTTGAATCGCATCATATCCATATGCTGTTAACTTGTATCAACGTGACAGAGATAACCCCGCTGGTTTCTCGCATCACTAAATCAGAAAGACACAGTTCCCGATGAGCTGTGCACAGTCAAGCGTGACAGAAACAACCCTGCTGGTTGAATCGCATCATATCCATATGTTGTTAACTTGCATCAACGTGACAGAGATAACCCCGCTGGTTTCTCGCATCACTATATCAGAAAGACACAGTTCCTGATGAGGTGTGCGCAGTCAAGCGTGACTGAAATAACCCCGCTGGTTGAATCGCATCATATCCATATGTTGTTAACTTGTATCAACGTGACAGAGATAACCCCGCTGGTTTCTCGCATCACTAAATCAGAAAGACACAGTTCCCGATGAGCTGTGCGCAGTCAAGCGTGACAGAAACAACCCCGCTGGTTGAATCACAACATATCCATATGTTGTTAACTTGTATCAACGTGACAGAGATAACGCCGCTGGTTTCTCGCATCACTAAATCAGAAAGACACAGTTCCCGATGAGCTGTGCGCATTCAAGCGTGACAGAAACAACCCCAATGGTTGAATAGCATCAAATTTATATGTTGTTAACTTGTATCAACGTGACAGAGATAACCCCGCTGGTTTATCGTATCACCAAATCAGAAAGGCACAGTCCCCAAGGAGCTATGCGCAGTCAAGCGTGACAGAAACAACCCCGTTAGTTAAATCGCATCACTAAAAAAATAAAATCTATTTTGAACCAAGATTAACGAACAAATGAGGGTAGTTCATAAACTTACGGTCTGGGAACTCATCCTCTGACGATGATGAGCAAATAAGTCGGCGACGAGGTTCACGTTTTAGGATTGCAAATTTTAAGCGTAATTTCTAAAGAATTTCTTGCTAATTTTTTCACTTTTTCTTGCTTGGAGTGGGGAAGGAACACTAGTGTTGTGCGAAGCCTTCGAACACAGAACACAGAATGAAGTACCGCCGATAAAGTGATATTCATGAAGAAAACTACCTAGTATTGCCAGATTGTTTTTTCTATTTGCCTTATTTATCTAAAAAAACTGTGTGTGAAGCCAATGACTAGGACTCAGCTACAACATGTAAAAGAAGATATCGCGTCGAATGAAGCTGCGAAATATAATACTGGACAAGTTCACACAACATTATCTAGCCCCAAGCTAAGCTGGTATGGGAACAGCCACTTTTGGTTTTGGATGTTAAAGTCCTCCAAAAGCACTAGTTGGGCATCAGGATACCGTTGTTGGGCCACATCCGCCACAGTAACCTGGTTGTCTCGTAATCTCCAGACTGTGAACGATATAGACTGGCATAGATGATGTTATAGATCAGAAGTTCCCAAAGTGGGCGATAACGCCCCTTTGTGGGCGCTGCAGGCCTAAAGGGGGGCGGTAAGAGACCCATAAAAAATGGGGGTGTGAAATCAGACACACTTCGCATTTTAATTGTTATGAGTATTCCTAGATAGGTCATTTTCGTAGATAATGGACCGCGGGCAATCATGTTTTAACAAGTTTTTGTTAAATAACCTGATTTGTGCATGCATCTCCGCTAAAAATAATTAATTTAATTTGAAGTTGTAGTGGTTTTTAAGTTGGTAAAAAATGGGGGCGATAATACAAAATACAAAAAATACAAAAAAAATACAAAATGCTTTATTTGGAACAAAAACATGGGTACAGTTGTATTGAGTCCGATAATAAACGCAGAAGTTTTAAATAAAACTGTGTGTAAAATAATAACTATGGGGGCGCTAAAAAACAAATTATTCTCAAAGTGGGTAGTAGACAAAATAAGTTTGGGAACTCCTGTTATAGATAGATAACTCTATTGTACTTGCCTTAGAATAATAAAATAACAACATACTTACCTATATTATCTTACAAACTAGTTCACGGTGATACAGTGGGTGGCCTTATCGCTAAGAGCGATCTCTTCCAGGCAACCGTTGGATAGACAGGATTGTAAAGAACGTGCGGGGAGGTGAAGTTACAATAAAAATACAATGATGTTATCTGAGCCTTTATCCACCAAAATCTACAAAGATAATAATTCAAGATCACGCAGGCGCACAAAACAAATGTCGTCCCAGGCATGAATACATATACCAGCTTTTTGTTTAAAATTGTGCTCCATCCAGAGCATAGCCTGGGTATGTCAGGTATGCTGTATCGGGAGGATATTGAATCTGCGTCTCCATGAGCGTTACTTTTAAAGTAAGGCTTGGTGGGCGGGCTTTAGGTCTATTCAAGTAGTCGTTGGCAGCTGCTCGTCGGATCAATTGGCCATCAATGCTGGGGTACCTCAGTGGTCGGTGCTCTCTGCAACACTGTTTCTGCTGCACATTAATGATCTGCTCATTCCCGATATCATTGGGTATGCAGATTACAGCACAGTTGTGGAGAAATACGTTTCCACTATTCGAGCTAGTCAGAATTACATTCAGCAGCTAAGAGATGAGATGCTGCAGCGTTTGAATTTGACTCTCAAGATTGTGTCCGACTGGGGCAATGCTAATCTAGTTAAATTCAACGCCTTTAAATTTTAGGGTTGTCTCTTCTCGGTGAAAAAAAGTCAGTTTGTTGAGGTTCCCAATTTACGGGATGTACCTATAGATATTGGAGATTATCTTGAGTTCTTAGGTGTTTCACTTACGCCGACTCTCAACTTCGGCTCATATATTGAGTCAATAGCAAAAACAGCTGCTATATGAAGTTGGGCATCCTGAATAAGCTAAAGCGCTACTTCACACCAGGACAGCTGCTCAGTTTGTACAAAGCGCGAGTCCGGTCTAGTATGGACTCGATCGAACGCAGAGCTTTCAGGCTTATAGGAGAGCAACATATGGCGGGGACTAGGATCCAGAGTTTCTAGCACCGCCGCCGCGCCGTAAAGTCGCATGCCTTTCGATCTTCTATAGGTTACATTTCGGGGAATGTGACATACAGCAGGCTGCTGTGCCAGTAGGGGACTAGATTGGAGACTGCAGGGACGCCTGAACCCCCCAAGCATGGGCATCGGGTCTTACCATACATTATTCAGTCAAAAGTCCTTTATTTCCGAGAATGTTGCATTAAAGACTGTTGGAATGCAGGGGATATCACTTGTAGCAATTTTTGTAATACATTCTTTCATAAAATAGGAAGAGGTATACATAGGAAGTTTTGATTTACATTTTGTATACAAATGATTCGGTCTATCAATTTTATCATAATATGTTAACGTGAACTTTGGGAACGTATTTAATTATTAGTTAATTACCGTTTACAAAAACGGCTATATAAAGTTTATTGATAACACTAATAGTTTTTTCGTAATCGCGCATTGAAACTCCGATAAAAACATTAAATTAATTAATTAATTATTAATTTCGAAGTTTTAAATGGCTTCAATCCCCAATCAGTGTTAGACAATAATTCAATTTCAAAAGGGTCTGAAGCTGGTTTCCTTTGTCCACAGTTCAAGATGAGGACCCGGCTGCCTCGATGCCGGCCTATGTCCACCAGGCTATTTGCCTTTCTGCTGTTGTTCCTGGTATTTGTCGCCTATTGCTACTACTACACCACACCTTATAATAAGCCAGGTATGTCAAGGGTCTGCACTAGGTCTCACAGTCTGCAAACCTCAGAAGGGAGGAAGCCTAGGGCATTGCCGGTGAGGCATGTTGAATGCTGCTGCTGGTAGGGTCTTCGCATTTCGGTAATATTAGGTATTCGTAATGAGAACGCGGCAGCATCAATCTTCTGCAGGAGACGCTGGAAAAGATCTCCAAATGTGCATGATTTTATATACCAGAAATGTTCCTTAATATTTCTACCATTTTCTATGGAAGATAATTATAGGTAACTTTGATAAGTAACGCTCCTTACTTTACTAGATGACTGTAGCAAAGTCAGTGGTCAAGTAGTAGTATATATTAAACTCCCAGTGCCTTTTATCCTATAACCTATACACAACCTATAACACTTACGTTGGAATCAAAAATATTAACATTAGAGCAATACGCCCTCCGGGCAACCCTGGCTGCCATCAGTTGTAGCTGATTGATTCGTATAATGCACAGGAGACCGGCGAACGTACTCAAACCAGATCGGAGACGTTCTGGAAAAAGACCAGGTCGAGAAACGACGGGCATGTATGAAGAATGTGATGCGAGTGAACGAAGCAAAAGAGGTACGAGTATGCCAGTATCGTAGCAAGTCGAAATCTGTGGTCTCGGTCTCTGCCTCCCCTCCGGCAATCAGGCGTGAGTTTTATGTATGTATGTAATATACAGTTTTTTGTTTGTCTAAATTACAAAACCATAATTGAAAATTTTGCAAAAATCTATAAAACTTTTGATTTAGCTTAGACAATGGCGGAATAATCTTAATACAAAAAGTTAATTTAGGTACTAACTAAAAAATAACAAATATGTTTACCAAAATAGTTCACAAAAAATTGACTCTCAAAATCCGGTCGGCGCGCAGGATGCTGACCCGTTGAACTGCGGGGAAGCTGAGAGCAACGGCCTCTTCATTGCTCCCTCTCCAGAAATGGAAGGCGGAATCCACTTAGAAAGAATGTAGTTGTCTCTATACTCAATTCCTGATCAATCCAATAGTTATCTAGCAATAGTTATCTAGTTATCTAGTTATCCAATAGTTCTCCTAGCCATGGAACGAAACTGCTTTGGTTTGACGTAAGTTCAGGTAGCTTGATGTCGATAACTTTTTAATGATCCTTACGAAACTTTACTTCATAAACACCTAGTTAGATGTAATAGATCAAAACATAAAAATAATAGTAGACGAGAAAAAAAAAACTTTTCCGGCGTGGTTGGGTTGTGAACCTTGTGCAAACAATCAAAATATAATAAACCAAATCCCAAGGAGTACAAAAAGTTCTCCAACCAAGGAATAGTGGCTATATACGAGTACATCTAGTTTTGAGTTCAGTTAACTTTGTAACCCTATAATACGCTAAAGCATGTCTATTGCCATTTGTCCCTAATTCCATCATCATTGGCATCATTGACAATTAATTAAGGGTAGTAATAAAACCTCCGACAAAAAAAGAAGAATTGTCCTTACTCAAAATATGAAATCTACTGCCTAAAATACTAACTTTCCGACTACTTTTGTCCGAATAAAAATGACGAAACGACCGAATGAGATACTGAAATCTTCGAATAATAAACATGATAAATGGTTCGCTGCGGGCCCTACCGGGCCACGCTCGCCTTCGGCTCGCTCGCAGCTCACGTGCTGATAATGTTCTAACCTATGTGGAGTCGGGGTGCTCCGTGTCGGTTCTGTCACTTATTTTGAACCAAAACAAAATTACTAAGTTACCGACAACAGAGGTTGTCGGTAACTTAGCGTTAACAACCTCTGTTGTCGGTAACTTAGTAATTTTGTCGGAGGTTCATTATAACGCTGGTTAATTAGAATAATAGTCGGCCACAGATCGCTGGAGATTAATTTGTTTTTCGGAACCATTATTATTTCCCATTAATTAATTAAAAGATCAAAATGAACTGAGCTAAAAATTTGTGTATTTATTCGTCTGTACCTCTGAAATGGCGTTTATTGGTGTTTATCTCGAAAAGTGCATAACTGATTTGGTTGGGGAAGTTTGCTGCGGCGCCAGTTACCGGCTGGAAACCTCTTCTGTGCTGGAAACATGCGATAGTCAATTATACAGCTCGTTCACCGTAAGATGGCACCTGTAAATACTCCATGGCAGGTGCCAACCTACGGTGAACGGTCCGGATCGTTCACCGTAAGATGGCACCTGTAAATACTCCATGGCAGATGCTAACCTACGGTGAACGGTCCGGATCGTTCACCGTAAGATGGCACCTGTAAATACTCCATTAAGATGGCACCTGTAAATACTCCATGGCAGGTGCCAACCTACGGTGAACGGTCCGGATCGTTCACCGTAAGATGGCACCTGTAAATACTCCATGGCAGGTGCCATCTTACGGTGAACGATCTGTAAACAAGAATTTAGATTATGAGCATAATCGGTCAAGAAGTTGTCTAGCTAAACAGACTGAGTTTTTGGTTTAAAAAAATGAGATGATCAAACTCGTACTACTGAGGCCATTTATTTTATACATCTGGAAAACTAAAAACCAATAAAAAATTCTAACATAATATTTCAGATGATCAGTTTTTAATACACCTCAAGAGGCGCATAAAGAAACAAATAACATTCAGATTCGTTAAGAGAAGTGACGAATCGAATAAGGAAAACTATGATTTAATGAATGCGAATAGCAATTAATCTTGTAGACGACCTTAGAGGCATTAATTTTAATCTGAGACGTATACAATACGCGAATATTAGACCTCCTACATGCGTACCTTAGTATGCATGCTTGCTATATTGCTACAATTTGGATTATGCCAGCACTTCACTTGGCGTATCGTTTTATAATTTGCCTTATTTGCCCAAAAACGGCCTTGCATAGAGCCCATATTCGTATATATTGTCTTACATGATTCGAATCATCAAATATTTGGCCAAATACAACGTACACCGTGTATGTTGGATTTGGCCAAATATTTGATTGCCAAATTTTGCCTGTAAAATATGCGTGCATCTATATTTCTGTCTTTTTTGCACACGTCCGGTTTGTTCTTAGATTGTTGAAATAAACAACATAACTATAGTATACACTACTTTTTACTTTGGTCGAAGGTATACACTTATAAAATATTCTGCTATCGCGCCACGACTTTCGTTGCATCATCGTTCGGCTCAGTCGCAAAACGTCCACTTCTCATAATGTAAACCGCACTTTTTCTCAATATGACTTCGCAAAATGTACACTCGATTTTTTCTCATACAATTTCATCGAATTTACAGACGTTTTTAAATTGCCTACTCAACTCCAATTATGTAGAACAAAATTAAGCGATTATTTATTTAATTATTTTTATATTATTATAATATTATGCCATAGCTAGTTATTTAGAGTAGGTATTTAATTTTATTATGTTAATGATTTAATCTCGACCTATAATGATTCACAATAAATCACCCACTCTACATTACACAAATGTTAGCTAGAAGAAAATGCTAATTAGAATTAAGTTCGCCTATGTACTGCTTTTTTGTCTTGTGCATTAAATATTTTTTGATCTATCTACCTACTCAATTCCACATGTATGTACATTGTATGTACATTCCACATATATAGTTGTTTCGGTGTGATTGCGCCAATCATCTCGTTGCGGTGACAGGGGGACAGCCACAATTTGTCTCTATTTCACTCAATAGTTCTCTTCTCTTCTTCTTCATCATATGACGACCTCTGTAGCGCGGCGGGCGTAGGTTCGCCTGCGACGCAGGAGGTTGCGGGTTCGATTCCCGCCTCAGAACAAATATTTGTGCGATCTGCAGATATTTGTTCAGTGTGTTCTGGGTTTTTTAAAAATCTATCTATGTCATGTATTGTATTTAGTATATCAGTTATCTAGTACCCATAATACAAGCTCTGCTTAGCTTGGGGCTAGTTAATGATGGGTGAACTGTGTCCAGCCTTTAATTTTATTTTTTTATTTTTTGTATATTGGCTTCTGAGGAGTGCTCCAAACAATTTAGCCAATGTCAAGTGATATTAATTTGTAAAGAGTATCCGTCAAGTCAACCCAGTTTATACATAAAGTTGCAGAAAAACCGAGATTTTACCATAGACTTAGAATTTTCGGTTTTTACCTGGTTTTTACAGGGAAAAATCCATCATTTTGAAAAGACACGCAATACACTTAAAATTCACGACTTCACACATATGCTATTTATCCAAGTTACACCGGTTAAAATGCCACCAAATATACACGAAATAACTCGAAAAACCACATTATAATGTAATTAAATAATAATGAAGACGTTTCCTTCAAAATTGGCAGTTTGATCCCACTCAATAGTTCCTTTCTCATTAAAATTAACTCAAAAAAGGCGGCAGCTATGTATTTTTTTGTTTTTTTTTGTTTTTTTATACTATTTGGATGACGGAACAAGCAAGAGGCCCACCTAATGTTAAGCGGTAACCTCTGCCTATGAACAGTGCATTACCTCATAGGTCACATCCACCTAGGACGCACCCTATGTGGCATTGCACTGCGCCCGCCACCCTGAGACATAAAGATGAAAAGTCTCATGTGCCTGTAATTTCACCGGCACCCTTACCCTTCAAACCGGAACACAGCAATGCGAGCACTACTGCTTTGCGGCAGAAATAGGTATGGTGGTAGTACTTCCCCGGACGAACTCTTTCACAAAAAAGCTCTACTACCTATGTTTTCTTTGTTATTTTTAGAGTTTCTTACCTTAAAAAAGACAATCCAGTATATTCCGCTCGTCCGAAAATAAATCCGGTACGAAATGGAGTTTCAATTTCCCTTTTGTTCTCATATATACCATTTCTCCGCGCCCATTTCTTGCTTCTCTACTAAAATATAGCGAAGTACAGTCAGTGACAAAAGTGGTCAACGTAAAGGGTGCACGTAGAATCGGGTTTTTATGATGCAGTGGTTTGATTATTACAAAGGAACTTGCAGGATATTCCAAAGGGATAAAGTTTTTGATATACGAAGTAAAAAATATTTATCTACGATTTGTTTGAGAAAAATGGGAAGTATTTTTCATAAATCGTGGTATTACCAGTATTAGAATTATAATCAAAAATGGGAAGGAACTTGTGTAGGCACCTACATGGTTAGTTCCTTCATTATTCCGTGCTCTTGCATGTCGCGTAGCATATTTTATATAGGTACATTTGTAAGCTAATAAAACGGAAACCGAAATTGAAATGTAATTTTTTTTAAAATCTAACTGGTCTCCTTGGCTTCATTCTAATTATTATTTCTTGTTTCCTTATCCCGATGAACAACGCGGCTTACGCAACTTATGCTATCTTGTACACATTAGATATACGCTATTTAGCGCTCAGAATGGCGACAATAAACTGAGGTAATTACCGCAAGTTCACTTAGTCGAACCCGCTTTTTAATGTTAACCATAAGAGTGGTTTTTACTTTAAAAAAAAACTATATTAATAATTATCTATGCTAAAAAAACAGGTCGGCATTCGAGCTAAACTGAATCTACCCGCGCCGCCATGGGCAGACTAGACCCGTATTACCTTGGCCTTTGCCCATAATAAACCATGCTTGACGCAACTTTGAACATATGTTTATCAAAAGCCATAACACAGGTGTACTAACCTACTTTGGTTTTTGATGCAACCTCAATTTATGTTTTAACTATACTATGTACCCATCGAGCAACGCAGGCCTCCGTACCGGAGTATGTACCTAATAGATTTGTTTTTATATTATATTCTTGTTATAGAAATAAGTACTTGTGTAACAGACGTGTGGTGTGTAAATAAATATTCTATTCTATTCTATATATATATATATATATATATATATATATATACATATATATATATATATTCTATATCTCTTTCTCGCAACAGGGTTTCCTTATAGCGCTGTGATTTGACGTCTTTAACGACAATATAAAAACATAAAGTAGCTATATAGTAGGTACATAAAACACCACTTTCTCAGTGGAGTTTGAATGAGTACAACATGTCTTGCATTGCATGTCTCTGATCGCGTATGAATAAGCGGAGAAGCACAATTCACGCTACCCCGAATACCAAAATAGGTATGATTGATATTCCGAGATTATTGTAGAAACCTTACTACAACGTCCTTCCGCTTAGAATAGATCCTCCAAAGTTTTCCTCAGAAGATTGGTGCATGGGTTCGACGATAATACGTTAAGCTAGGCCAAAAATCTATGACTCGAACACACCTACAGACCGTTCACCGTAAGTTGGTACCTGCCATGGAGTATTTACAGGTGCCAACTTACGGTGAACGAGCTGTAGCCAATTTATTTTATTACTGCACTGGTGATAACAGTAGGGGTTTTAACGCAAATCTTAGTTTATTTTAATGATTGATAGATTGATATTTTGTACATTGATTGCGGAGTCGTTTGATTGTTAATTGGATTTCAGTGTTCATGCACACGCAGATTTTGAATACACTCGCCTTACCGACGCGCGACGGAGGAATAAATAATACTCAGATCTTGGAAGTTGTAGTTGTTATTTTGATAAATGAGTTGTCTCTGGATTTTAATCAACCACGCGTGGTGTATGATTTAAACCACCAGGGGATTTACTTTGCCATGCTGACTCGACATACATCTCTTCGATTTTTAACCCCAAAGCAAAAAGAGGGGTGTTAAATAAGTTTGAACGCTATGTATGTCTATCTGTCTGTCTGTGGCACCATAGCTCTTAAACGGGTGAACCGATCTGAACGCGGTGTATTACTTCTTCTGTGGCCATAAGTAACAGCCTTAGAGCATTGCAGGCCTCCGTAAGACAACACCAAATACTAGGACTGAGAGCTGCCACACACTTTGCAGAGCTTTTGATTCTATTAACTACCTACTGCAGTGTCCAGCATTATTTACTTTTTACTGCAGAGTAAACAAAAAGTTACTAGTGTCCGCCCGCGGCATCACTTGCGTTTTACCAACATAAAAGTAGTCAATAGCTCAATTATCGTAACAGCGAATGTCATAAGTAACAGCAAGTGTCAAACGTTACGGCAAATGACTCAGGGAACAGATGAACAAAGCATACATAGAATGCTTTAACCTTCTTTTTGTTCTGCTGTTGTCGGGTAAAAAGGAAAAGTAATGAAAGGGAATACCTACTTGGCTTCGGCGCGGCGCGGCGTCTTCCGTTACATGGAAACGCAGTGAAACGTGCAATCTTATTGCGTTCTGTGTACTCAAGCCGTCATTTCCCCCATTCAAATGACAAGATATCACCTGGGACGGTGTATCTGCGCTAATGTCGTCTGTCTGCTTACGGTGGGCTGTCGCGGCGCCCGGCGCTGCCGCCTTGCAGTTGTGCTTCCAGTTCGGTACGTGACGCGATAACTTGTCAAACAAGTTGGATGGCCGGAGGTGTGCTGAGGCGCCATTATGACGCTTCCGATGAATAGAGTGGGACTCAGGCCCTGCCTTACGTAGAACCTTATATTTAATCTGTGCCCTGGGTAACTCTTGAAGCGCAACAAGGAAATTGGAACTATTGGAATGTTTTTGTGGGACAAGATACTCTACTTGCCAAAAATTATAGTGGCAAATTCACACATGTCAAAGTTTAGTGCAACACATACTGAAATTCGATTATACAGGGTCTTACGTAATGTCATAGTGTAAAAGAATCTATAAATAGTGGTAAAAAAAATGGCTACACACTCGTAGCTTGTACGAGTATCTTGTATATTTATTTTATTTTAAAGTGGCGTCCCACGGCGCGCGTGTGCTTTTGCCATTTTGAAGTATAATTATTGTACTTTTAATTACAATCCTTCCAAGTCGTCAAATACACAGTCAAGTCATGTTTTAGTAAAACGGTGCCCGTTTTACAAAAAGTTTGGTAGAAGGTGGGAATAGACGATAATTTCCACCAATTTGAGGTCACACTCCCATTTAATTTCACTACACTTGTGCTCTATAGACGAGCTACATTGGTTATAATGCCACCAAAATTACACAATATAACTAAAAAAACACTAGTAAATGAAATAAAATAAAAGTAGGCGACATCTCTTTTCGAAAATGGCGGAAAGATCCTTGTATCTTTTGAGAAACAAGCCCTGGGTCTCACATTTTACCAAGAAAGAAGTAGTAAAAAAAACTTATCTGTCCGACCTCATGACGTAACATATAAACTAGGGTTGCATCGATACGCCTTTTCGCCGATACGATACCGATACCGATACTCTAATAAAAATATCGGCGATACCGATACCGATACGTTAATTGTGAATTCAAACATGTAGATAAAATAAATAAATCACCAGTCGGATTATTTTTTTATTAATATGAAAAGTAGTTACATAGCTCGATATTAGATAATTATTATAAATTTTAGTAATTAAAATTAACATTAATAAGATTTTTATTTAAAAACAAAGTAATCTTAAGTTTTGCGGAGAAAGGCGATTTCGCAAGTCTGTTTGAATAAGACCTGCGCTAGAAAATAGTCTCTCAGATGCGACAGAACTCATTTGGAAACTAAAGTACATATGCGCAATTTTTTTCAAGTTTGTGTATAAGACGTCATTGCGCCAGAAAACGAATGGGTCTGCATCTCTCGATATATTGGGAGACCTCAGGTATCTCTCAACTTCTTCTTTGAGAGAATTACAGCTCAGAGCAGACAGGGGCTCATCTTTCTCCGATTCTTTAATAATATCTTCACAAACACCAGACAACACGCTCGTTTACACTACATTTTAAAAAATAGAAAGTATCGTTGAATCGGTCATAAAAATATCGTCGATACCGATATATCGGCTAACCCGAAGTATCGTCGATATATCGGTATCGGTATCGGTATCGGTATCGGATGCATCGCTAATATAAACATTCGACATCGTAAGTACCCTTGGCTAGTACCAATGAATGCGTGGGAAATAATGAATGGTACTTGATACTACTGAAAACAAGAGAAACGCAAAAAATAATTCACATAGGATTCACAAGAAATAATTAAATGTTTATCGTCAATAAACAATGGAAATTATTTTCTTCATACCAATTGTACAACATGTACAACAATCCGTCGATTATTATAGCATTTGTCGATTATTAAATGGCGCGAGGTGTTTTTTTTTTGTGTGAAGATTCTGCTAGTTTCAAGTCTCTACGTCCAGCAGTTTTGGCTCGGGGATGATGAATCAGTCAGTCAGTCAGTCAGGTTAAGTTCTTTTATAGATGAAGATAGATGAACAAAATGAATATGACGGATGTTAAATTGAGATTTTTATTTACATTAGCAAGATATACTTTATAAAAATAATATTATTACATAAGTACCTAATATTGTGGTTCTCCATATTCGGGATATAGTTTTTATAACTGTTGTTTTCTGAGTGAGTTAACCTAACCTATTGTTAACATAACATTTTGTTATTCCGTTACGTCACACTCGACTAATACTAAATATATTTGCTCATTTTCCGCCCATATTACTCATCTGTTCGCATTCTGCTTATCCTTGATACTAGAACTAACTTTTCAATAAATAAATAAAAATAATGCTGGACAGTTCACACAACATTATCTAGCCCTAAGCTAAGCAGAGATTGTGTTATGGGTACTAGATAACTGATATACTTAATACAATACATTACTCAAGACAGATAGTTTTTATTATTGATCGATATTTTTTATTATACATAGAAACACCTTGAACACCCTGAAAAAATATCTGCATATCGTACAAATATTTGTTCTGAGGCGGGAATCGAACCCGCAACCTCCTGCGTCGCAGGCGAACTTACGCCCTCCGCGCCACATAGGTCCTCAAAGAGGTAGACAATAACCCAACTCCGTCACTAACTAAATCTGTAGTTATAAAGTGACAGAATAGCGCACGCGCAACGAAAAGTGAACAAAAATCCCGACTATGCCCTCTAAAGTAATAGTATTTGTTACTCTCAATAATTTTATCAAAGTACGTTGATAGGTAATAGAGATGTTTACGTTATAAAAATATCGAGAAAATTTATCGAAATCGTGTTTTTGCTCTTGACAACCTCTTAAGAAGAGTGTATCGGCAGGGCGCTTTTTTTATTTTTTATACATCTTGGAATGACGGGTCAAGTAGATGGCCCACCTGTTCAAAAAAACTAAATAAAAAAAAAACTTTCGTGTCACCGGGACCACGCGAACGAAGTCGCGAGCGGGCCGCTAGTGATATACCTAATTTTATTAATATATCAAGGTAAATGCGGTACCTATTGTTATTGGCGCTAACCCAGGCAAATGGATAATGTAGTTTATGTGCGCTTAAAAAGTACCTACAAGTAAGCGATAAGGCCGCCCATTGTTTTGCCTGTTTTTGAATGTTATTATTATTATTTTTTGTATTGTTTCTGTGTGGTAATCAATAAAGTGTTAATCTATCTATCTATCTATTTACACTGCATATTAATATAAGTACCTTGTGCGACCGAGCTTTGCTCGTCGTTTTTACTAAGTAAATCTCTACGCTTATCGTGTATAGTAAGTACCTACCCTTACAATCTCTGATGTCGTCAGTCTTCAGCCAGTATTGTCAATTTTCCTTATTCGAATTCGTTCGCTCCGCCGAGGAATAGCAAACTATTCAATATTCTACTGACACAGATTAGCGAATAGAGAAAGCTGTTTTTTTGTTGTTGTTGAAAAACTCTTGTAAAACTACTTATCCCTACATATAGCAAATACGGAGGCCGCAATGCTCTAAGAGCAAATGTTATCGAAATCGTTGAGCCGGTTTCGAGAACGTAAACAAATAGTCCTCGTTTAAAGTATAGGATAATACACATTGACCGCAGTAAGAGATAGCAATACAGAGCTGCTTGCTCTTTTGATAACATTGCAAATAGCTCACAAGGTCAAATTAATCGACAGTTACAGTTCATAATGCGTATGTATAATGCTAGTTATATTTAATGAATAAATTGTGTGTGGTTAGTAAAACTTTTGCTAATAAATAAATAAATAATAATAAATAAATAAATAGTGCTGGGCAGTTCACACAACAAAAGTTAATAAACTCAGTATATCAATACTAAGAACAGAACCCTCCCGTAAATATCTTAAAAGCCGATTAAGGGATTACCCAGACTTGTTGAGAAGATTTGTCCTGCCTTCTAGCTTATTATATAATGTGTTATTAATGGAAGAAAGCGTTAGCCGAGTCAGTCGTAAGAAGCAATGGCGGTGATGAGCTCACCACTTGTCATGTCTATATTCCACGATGGTGCAACTATAGACTTAGAATTTTCGATTCTATAGATCTATGGGTGCAACCCACTGTGAAGAGAGGCCCATTGAAGCTCCGCCTACCGCATCGGGGAAAAAGGCGTGAGTCTATGTATGATACGTCTATTATGTATGTATCAATATACTGAACAAAATTATTCAAGCATTGTGGCTAAATTAAAAAATCCTAATCTGGAGATGAACCGAGAACCACGGAAATCGGTGATTCTTTCGTCCTGACTTTGATCCTGAGGCTTCCTAATTTGGCTACTGACATAATTTTGATACCTAAACTGAAAATGTCAGTAGGTAAATTTGTTATATAGCCTTTTGCCAGCGGCTTCGCACGTTGTTGGCACTAAAAACCACCCCACCCCCGTCCCCTCTCCTCTCCTCCTCTCCCTCCTGCAACAAGATCAGCATCCATCCACACTCCACTAAACCTTTACGGAGATGAGTGGAACTACACATAACGCAAGCGTAGCCGCGGGCGGAAGCTAATAAATCGTAGCGCACTCAGCTATAAAGTAGTTTCCTGTAAGTGAACTAATGTTTGGAATCGGATTGTTGAAAAAATCAAATCAGTCGAAAACGGCTGCACTTTGTTATTTTTGTTCACATGGTTCAGGCGCATACTACAGAAAAATCCCGTCACTTTCTAACTCATTCAAATTCAGGTAAGAAAGTGACAGAAGTCGCGGAAAGAAAAGTAAGTGAAAATCACGGAAAAAAATTATTTGCCGCATGGAAAACCGCCGCATCACAGAATCATACGTTCAATCAACTTGAAGACGAAGTCATTGCCGACATTTAGGTGAAAGAAAAATATCAAAATTATTTGCCGCATGGAAAACCGCCGCATCACAGAATCATACGTTCAATCAACTTGAAGACGAAGTCATTGCCGACATTTAGGTGAAAGAAAAATATCAAAATTATTTGCCGCATGGAAAACCGCCGCATCACAGAATCATACGTTCAATCAACTTGAAGACGAAGTCATTGCCGACATTTAGGTGAAAGAAAAATATCAAAATTATTTGCCGCATGGAAAACCGCCGCATCACAGAATCATACGTTCAATCAACTTGAAGACGAAGTCATTGCCGACATTTAGGTGAAAGAAAAATATCAAAATTATTTGCCGCATGGAAAACCGCCGCATCACAGAATCATACGTTCAATCAACTTGAAGACGAAGTCATTGCCGACATTTAGGTGAAAGAAAAATATCAAAATTATTTGCCGCATGGAAAACCGCCGCATCACAGAATCATACGTTCAATCAACTTGAAGACGAAGTCATTGCCGACATTTAGGTGAAAGAAAAATATCAAAATTATTTGCCGCATGGAAAACCGCCGCATCACAGAATCATACGTTCAATCAACTTGAAGACGAAGTCATTGCCGACATTTAGGTGAAAGAAAAATATCAAAATTATTTGCCGCATGGAAAACCGCCGCATCACAGAATCATACGTTCAATCAACTTGAAGACGAAGTCATTGCCGACATTTAGGTGAAAGAAAAATATCAAAATTATTTGCCGCATGGAAAACCGCCGCATCACAGAATCATACGTTCAATCAACTTGAAGACGAAGTCATTGCCGACATTTAGGTGAAAGAAAAATATCAAAATTATTTGCCGCATGGAAAACCGCCGCATCACAGAATCATACGTTCAATCAACTTGAAGACGAAGTCATTGCCGACATTTAGGTGAAAGAAAAATATCAAAATTCTGTCGTTTAGAAGTTGAATAAAATTTTCAGACGAAAACAGCTGCTTTTTAGGTAACCAAAAATTACGGAACCCTTATAGATTCGTCATGTCTGTCTGTCTGTCTGTCTGTCCGTGTATGTCACAGCCACTTAATTCCGAAACTATAAGATAAGTCTGTTGAAACTTGGTAAATAGATGTATTCTGTGAACCGCATTAAGAATTTCACACAAAAATAGAAAAAAAAACAGTAAATTTTTGGGGTTGTGTGAAAAAAAATATATTTGAGTTTCAGTTCTAAGTATGGGGTACTTAGAACTGAAACTCAAATATATTTTTTTCATCGAACCCATACGTTTGGGGTATCTTTGGATAGGTCAACAAAAATGATATTGAGGTTTCTAATATCATTTTTTTCCAAACTGAATAGTTTGCGCGAGAGACACTTCCAAAGTGGTAAAAGCCGATGACGGTAATCGTCAATACACACTCTGTGTTAATGTTCAACTGTCTCTATAACTCACTTGTGAATAATAGTAATGATAAAGTAACAGTTTGATTACAGGTGTAAAACACAAATACACACTCTGTGTAAATGTTCAACTGTCTCTATAACTCACTTATGAATAATACCAATGAAAAAGTCACAGTTTGATTACAGGTGTCATTATGTGCCTAATTGTGGGGAAATAAGAGCCACTTTATTAGCAAGTGTGTTGAAAAATATATTAGTATTCCCCATACCGAGCCCTTACATTTATATGACGACCTCTGTAGCGCGTCCGGTAAGTAGCCGGCTGAGATGCGAAAGTTTGCGTGTTCGATTCCCGCTGCGGGAAAAATGTTTGTATTATCTGCAAATATTTGTTCCTGGTCTGGCTGTTATGGTACCATGGTACTCGTAGTTTCTGATACCCACGACACAGGAATCCTAGTGTGGGGTCAGGAATATGTGTGTAACTGTTAGGTGTTATGTTATGTTATGTCACATGAAGTTTTTTTAATTCTCTTGTTTGCGCTACCCGTACGTGATTGCGTCACTCTGTTGAAAATGAACCAAATTTCAACTACTGGTCGAATATCATAAGAGATAATAAAATGTATACCTATATATTTTTGGAATAACTGTCGGTTTTCTCCCAATTATAAATGATATCTGTCGCTAGGTACTTCTTGGGTATTTGCCTCATCAAATTAACCTATAGCGAGCTGCTATCGGAAAGGTTACCTAAATAAAACAATAACAATACCTAATCAAATTAATTGCCAGCAAATTCCCGCTCTGTACAATTTTCCAAGCTGGGTTGCTTTCGCTTGAGGCGCGAAATTCTAATATTTCCGTGTTTTTTGCTCATCAAAAAAGAATTTCGCGCCACAAGCGAAAGCAACCACCTTAAGTTAAGTCATCAATCCATTATAAGCCAATTTTAGTAACTATTAGCAATTATTAGTTTCGCCTTGTCCGTCCGTCTGGACGCGGCTTAGCTCAGTGACTCTTATAGAAAGCAGTAATTTAGCATGGGTGTGTACCTATTATTGCCGGGGGTTGTTGAGATATTGGGTAAAAAAAGAAAGAGGGGATAAAAAAAAAGTGAGAATATCAGATCAAATGGGATGTCATATGAAAACCAAAACCTCTAGGGTACTTCCACTAATCCTACAACACTGAAATTTGGTATGTTTGTAGCTTTTATGACACAAATACTGGGTAAAGTCTAAAATTTAAGAATTTTGAAACTTGTACTCTATAAAACAATAACCAGTATAACATCCATTGTTGACCTCCTGTTTCTACGAATTTGAACGACGTTGTAGGTCTAACTTTGCGTTTGTAGTAATTTTAACGACGTTGTAGGTAAAAACGTGGTAGGCTTTTCGAACTATACTTACATAGAGATTTTTTCGAAGGAAATAAGGTAACCTACCTAAATCGTGTGTATTCGCGAGGTCTCAGTTCGGGGCGAACCACTAGTTACCATATGACTGAACTAAAGGGAGTACCTACAAGCATGGTTTCACATACTATACATAAACTGCGTGTTTTACTTGTACGTTGCGTTTGCGATAATAATCATTGTAGGTAATTGCGACTAGAAAGGTAATAACTACATACACCACATGTCATGTTGGCCGCATGTACATGTACGAGTACAACGAGAGCTGTAACCCAACGTACCATTACTTATATATATATTGTGGCCGCATGGTGAATGCACAATGCGGTAAAGTTGAGCGTGCATCATTATGACTGCTGTAATAAAGAGGAGTTGCTGGCGTTGTAAAATTAGCGGTAATAGCCGGGAAACGAAGGCTGGTTGTCACTTCTCGTCACCACTATATTACGTCCGAAGTTTTGCAGGTTACCGTTGCTTCAGTTTGTACGAACACCACATTTGAAACAAACAAATGTTTTTAACGATAATTAATTTCATAAAAATTACATGTACTTGCGTCACCTTTTTTGATGTGTAACATCTTTCCTCTCGCTTTCCTGCAATCTGTGGGAGTGATTTCGTGAAAAGAGACCGAAGTGTGTAACAAAAAGCGCGCATTTTTTACGAGAGGTTGGTACTATCAGCCATGTTGCTTATTACCAAGGGGGTGAGATGTCAGATGTTACACATCAACTGTAAGCTTAGAGCATTGCGACATCGGACTACAAGGCTCGATCGTTTTTTTTTTAATTTGTTCAGCGACTAGGTTTAGTTAAATAAACATTATCACTGGCGTTTTTTAATACAAGGTCTGTTTTCGAAGAAACCCTTTTTATATATTCCACGACCTCTGTGGCGCAGCGGGTGAGTAGAGACGAGAGGTGGCCGGTCCGATTTCTGCTGCGGGACAAATGTTTGTATGATCTGCAAATATTTGTCCCGGGTCTGGGTGTTATGGCAACATGTTTTATTTTTATTTATTATAAACTTCTTGAATGACGGAACAAGCAGATGGCCCACCTGTTAAGCGGTAACCTCTGCCAATGAAAAGTGCATTACCTCATATAGTACTCGTAGTTTCTGATACCCACGACACGGGGGATCCTAGTGTGGGATCAGGGCCTCAATTGCGCTAATTTTGAAGGATCCCTCAATCCAGACGTAGAAATAACGTGAACGGTTCTGGTTTTGTTTGTTTTGGTAATAAGTAACGTTCAATATTAGCGAGATTATGGACTATAAATAGGTATGTTTGTGACTTTTGGGTGTTACGTACATCATGACTATTTACAAAAATAAGCAAAAAAAAGGCCTTTGTATCAGGGTCACCAAGATACAGGCTTAGCCTAGTTTGGGACCCATTGTATAAAGTATAAACTATACCAAAACATGTTTTATTTGAGCGTGTTTGTTTCATAATAAAATTTATCTTATCTTATCTTAACTACACCTGATTTCCGGCCACTACAGTAATGCGCCTTCATCAATCAAAGGAAAAGAGGAAGTACCTACTTTTGTTAATTCGGAATACATTATAATATCGTAAAAAGACACTACGAGACCTTAATTTACTTTCCCTCGTTTTATTAATATTGTGTCCATGTCTACCTTTAGTTAGTTAATCCAATTAAGACGGTGCGCGTTCGTTATGGCCGTGTGCCCTTTTTACTTTAATCTAACGACCTGACCTTTAATAAGATTACAGAGGGCATCGCATCTTATATGGGAACACTGATGAACGCCTCTAGTGGACACGTTGAGAACCTCATTTTCCATACAAAAATCCACGTTACAGCATACCATTCATCCGTGTCAATTGCCTTGCGAGCAGCCAGATTCAGCTCGATCCATGGCTAAATTGGTATTTTCCAGTCTCAAAACGGATCACAAAACGTCTATGCGGCCATAATTAAGTTTATCTATACTAGGGCTGCCATATTATGCTAGGTACACTCTGGATGGGGACAAAAAAAAAGCCAATTGTAAGACAAGACAAATATTTATTCGCTTATAAACACAACTTGATACAGATACGCTTTCATGCATAATTAAACACATTTTACTTATAGTTTATTATTTTTTAAAGTGTAAACCACACTTTATGGATAATTTTAAATTTAAATGCAACCCAAAAACATTTAACTTAGTTGTAGCGGATGAAGTGATTGGTGTTCTGAATACTTTACTTTTTTCAGCTGCATTATTATCTTTAACATTATTATAAAACTCTTAGCAAGTTATTATAGTTCACACTAATATCAACTCGCTAGCTTTTGCCAGCACAGTATTTGTTTAATCCGTTTCAATGGTGTGTGTGTACGTAGGTGTAGATGGAGGGATAGGTAGAGGTAGTTATATTATTTGGACTGACGGGGGAGCGGGTGACCCGCCAACCTGTAACCCTTCCCTTCCTGTGTTATCGGGACTTTTTAATGTTGTCTGTTGTCATTGCTCCACCTTCCATCCAACGGGATGTCGCTTGTGCAACAGAGAAGGCGAGACGAGCATCTGACAACCGACACCCTCTATTTGGACACCAAATACCGAGAGCCCGACTGCCGTAAAGAGCTTTGTCCGCGTAACTCAAGCCGCCCAAGACTGCTGCAGTTAAAGTTAAAGCATGGAAGAAGCAAGGCACTCACCACCGGCTGATTTTATAACCCAGCAGGAACACCTACCCCCAGGTTATGTGCTGCCGTGGCCGGTCTGGAAATCCATACAGACTCCGGACCCAAGTTGGCCGCTGCAGACAGAACCTCTGCAAATGGGGAATGCGAGACTCCTCCCGGACTGAATGTGACTACCTCTGTACATTATAACACCATTTGACTTGTAAAATAACATTTTACCAATAAATTATCTGTATCTATATTATACACTAAAATCATTTAAACAAAAAAACGCAATCCATTGATACGCTATAGAAGATGAATGTTTGTCGGGACTTCGGTACTGAGGACTCAATAAAATAAACAAAAAAAAATGCTGCACAGCTCACACAAAATTATCTAGCCCCAAGCTAAGCAAAGCTTGTGTTATGGGTACTAGATAACTGATATACTTAATACAATAATTACATAGATAGATATTTTTTATTATACATAGAAAATGCCCAGAACACCCTGAACAAATATCTGCAGATCGCACAAATATTTGTTCCACGGCGGGAATCGAACCCACAACCGCCTGTGACGCAAGCGAAGCTTCGCCCGCTGTGACAGAGGTCGTCAAATAAAGGTGACAGTCCCGAAATATCGGGCGGGACGGATGGCAGCCCTATTCTACACAGTTTCACGGCTGTAGGTATTGGACGGCCGCCTATTGATCGACGCCGGATCTAGAAAGGGTCGAGAGGGATATTTGTTGGCCCGCCGCGCCGCGCTGTCGTTCCTGCAACGCGCGACTGTCGTCAAATAAAACTTGACGTACTCTATCTAACTTTCTTATATCAACTGAACTGCTCCTATCAATCTATAAGCTTTTTTTGCCTCTCACATTTAAATAACACATTTTTTTTTAATAAAATTAAATAATCTGTTTTTGTTCTGTTTCTCCAGTGAGAGGATCGCTGTTAGCGATAAAAGCCTCTTCCAGTTGCCTCCATATCTCCCTGTGTTTCTAGCTGCTGTATTCCATCCATGGTTGACCTTTATTATTAATGTTTTTTTATGATATTATTATTATTATTCAATTAGTTTTTAAGTCTTTTATTATGTACGTACCTTCCTTTATGAGTTTTGCTCGAAATAAATGTATTTGATTTAATTTACCAGCTACATTGGCGATGCCCTAGCTCTATCACCTTTGGGGTCTGCCTACTCTACGTTTTTTGTCTAGTGGGTATCAATTTATCACTATTTAGGCCATCTGTCGTCTTCCATTCTTTGCAAATGTTCAGCCCATTTCCACTTAAGATGTACCTACGACTTTTTTACTGCATCTTTTGCATTTGTCTTTTTTCTTAGTAAGTCTAGCTATTTTTGATTTTATCTCTGAGTTTTAGGGCCATGTTGCTCCTCTCTAATCCTCGTTGGCATACTCTTACATCTCATACATCTATCTATACCAATGTAATACTAGTGGTTCTGCGAACATGTCGCGAACACAAACTTTTTTGCAACAATACAAACAATTCAATCGGCGGTCGAAGCAAAGCGCCATCTATGTTAACGTAGCTAAATTAATTATGACCTTATGGTCCTTATGACTTATTTCACTCATGTTGACTCTTTCAGCCATTTTCGAAAAGTGACGTCGTCCACTTTGATTTTATTAAATTTCTGTGTTTTTTAGTTATTTAGTGTAATTTTGAGGCATGTTAACCAATGTAGCTCGTTTAAAGAGCACAAGTGTAGTGAAAATAAATGGAAGTGAATTGCGTGACTTTTCAATTTGGTTGATATTTGTCTACCACATTTTTAGTAAAACGGCCACCGTTTTTCTGAGTCCCTTTTACTCCACTGTCCGTCCGTTCGTCTGTCAGCGAGCTGTATCTCATGAACCGTAATAGGTCTCGTAACCGTAACATCAAATAATAATAAGATTTTTGTAAAAAATATATTTTTCAATACAAGCTTTTATAAAATTTGTGATCGTAATCGTGTGCTGATCAAAATGAGCCTAAACACGGCCAGTCTACTATATTATCCACCGAGGAGTTCTGTTGTCTCCATCATCAGATCAGCTCGCTGTCACCATCATATTGTATTATCATCGGAACTTGACAGGTATGCCAAATTTCAGCTCAATCGGTTTGAGGATAATTGCTTTAAAATTCAATTGCAATATTGCACCCGGATTCCAACCGGACAAACATACATTGCGAGTTCACGTTCCCTGCTGATTAAATTTTTGATACGAAACGTATAATTTAAAACACTACGGGTGTGTTAATAATACATTTATTTACAGAAAGAATAACACAAGGTATGTACAAAATACATATGAAACAGTTGTGCCACCTGAATACCGCTACAAGCGATCTAAAGGTAGCTCAACTGATCCAAATCACTACCAGACGGAAGCGTCCCTAAGATGCTGGCTGCATTGCCACGCTGAATGGCAATACTAATGCGTTGAGCCAGATAAGAGCCAGCTCTCGGGTCACGCGTCGCTTCGACCAGATGCCCTGAAAGAATTTTGAAAACGCGATGGGCCCCGGAACCCCACGGACCCAGAGTCTCGACCCCGAAAGGCTCAAATAAGTAAGCTCTGTCGAGACATATTTGCGTCTTTTGAGGTCCTCAGCGGAATCTGCCGCTGCACCGGCCCTAACTGATGTCCCGGACAGATGAGATGGCGCAAGGGTATCAACGCATATAGCGTCCCACACCAAAGGCCTACCCTTCTCCCAAGGAACAAGAGTCATGCCGTCAGGCCGCTTACCATCGTCACGAAACAGACCATTCGGTTCTAGAATGGCTGGAATGTTAACGCTGGTAAGGGCCCGGCGAATAATATCATTAAAGCTAGCGTGGCGGGAAATCCTACCAGCAGCCCTGGTGCACGATAATCCGTGGTGACCAATCTGATCAACAGCAGTACCGCACTGGCAGTGATGAGGGGCACACCACCCTGCACCCAACCGTAAAGAAGTTGCAATACGGAAAGAAATTGGATCCATTAAAGTACCAGTATTGTGTGATGGAAGTGCTTGCAACCAAAACCCTGACTCCCATTTGGAAACGGCCAGGAGACGAGCACGATCTGTGGAGCTTGAGCACGTTTGTAACAGACAATTTCGCGTCAGCTCGCACAGAGGCCCGTCCCATTGCCGTTGAGACGAAAGAGATTTGGGGGGAGTAGTATTGGGGCAAGCACTATGCCAAGCATTTCGAGCCTCGTCTAAGTATGAAATTTTGAGTGTGTTGCCAGAAAGAGCCACAAGAGAAGGAGATAGAATTTTATTAACCAAAGAACAAGTGCTATAGACGGAAGACAAGAACGCTGGTAGGGCTACACTTGAAATTTTACGAATACCTAAGCCTCCTAATTTAACAGGCAAGGAGGCTAGCGACCACGCCCTGTCATCTAAATCGATATTCAAAACCGACGATAACGTGTTCTTTATTATGTTGTCCAAGCCTTCCACCAGCTCACTGTGTTTCCACAGTTGACAACATCTTAAAGCATATGTAAATTTTGGCACAAAAAGGCAAAACTTTATAATTGTAAAAGCCATATGGGCGTTAATTTTGAGCAATCGGTCGGAAGTTCTCATAAAATTTTGAATTTTTCTCGTCTACAAATGCCGGAAAAGACTCGTCAAGAATAGGTGAACCACGGAGGCGAAGCGAACATTCATCTACAACTGTAATGTTTGAGGCAAAACTTTGAAATTTTTCAATCGCTGAATTTCTATCCATACAAGTGTCGGAAACAAAAAGTTCGCACTTAGAAAAATTTAGATCCAAACCTATTTGCCGAAATTCATCAATGATGAGTTTTAGATCGCCAAGAACAGTGTCCACGTCGCCACCTAAGGTTCCGTCATCCAAATACCAAACGTTTAGTTTGGATTGGATACGTTGAATAATCGGATGGATGGCAAGGCTAAAAATGGCCGGACCTAGAGGGTCACCCTGCTGACAGCCAACAGCAGACCAAATAATATTGTTCTGATAGATTAATTTAGAAGGTGAGCCGTAACACTGCCAGAAAAATGGGTAAATTTCAGGGATTTTGTCTTTAATTTATTTTAGCAGAGTGCCCCTATCTACAGAATTAAAGGCGTTTTTTAAATCCACCTTTAAAACTACCTCCCCCAAATTTTTGGCCAAAAATGTACGTAAAGAATGTACTGCGGCTTCACAGCCACCTCGCGAACCAAAGCCTAGCTGAATGGGTCGGAAATAGTCGCCTAGATAGGCGGCTTCTTTCCGGCAGCAGACTTTAGCTGCCAGGCGGCGGTAGCTGGTACCCACGGCTATGGGTCTTATCCCGCCGTCCTTTTTTTTAAAGCGCATAGGTTCGCACCGAACAGGAGCTCCGTGATCTCGCTGTTGACTCGACCAGACAACATCAGGTTAATCAGGGTCGTCAAATCTCCCAGAAGGACTTCACCTGCATGGCCAGAACCGCCAGACAGCAGGTCCTTAGATGCTGTGGAGTCACAGCATCCAGGCCGCCGGCAGAGCCACTCTGAAAAGACATGACGGCAGCGAGCAAATCCTGGCTGGTCGTCTCGACAGCGCCATCACTCTCTTGCGGTGGATCGGGGAGGAGGGAATCTGGCCCTGGGGACGGATGTTTACTCTCAAGAGAATTGAGAGTATCATCAGAATTTTGGGCTATCGTGTCACTAGAAAATAGGATACGGGAGGCACCCTTGATGTAACCATCGCTAAGTTTACTCTCTACAAGTTTGTAAACAGTAGACTCAGCGACTGGCTTCACAGTTTTTGAATTTGTTGTTGTGTCCTGGTCATTGTACGAAAAAGACATGCGCTCATGGCGTGCAGTGTACCTCACACAATTTTGTTTAATCCGAATGGTGAGTGAAGATTTTTTGCCTAATTCTTTTTTTACGTGAAGTACACTGTAGGGAAATACTAATAAATGTTCCCAAGCCTGCTTTGTATTTTTAGATACAACATTCCTGATGGCCTGTGATAGAGCATTAGCGACAGAGAGGCGGGCACCTCGGGGAATACGTTTCAAAATAGGGGTTGAGGTTTTATACTGGCTAATCACTTTCCAAAAAGGATGTAAATCTGCACTAAAATTCGAATTTGGCACCGAAACATCTACCGCTCCTGCGACCGGAGCAGACAGCGGGATAATAGGGTTGTTGTGGCACCTTTTTTGGTGAATTTTGAGACCTCTCTGTCCCTTGAACAAGCGTGGCTGGGAACATAGCGTGCACTCTACTAGATTCGGCACAGACACGACAGCATGGATCTCATTCCTGTTTGCAATCAACGGCTGAGAACATAGTGCCATCACCAACAATATTAGACTTATAAATAATTATTTACAATAAAATAAACCTAGACAGCAAATAGAAAATAGAAAGCTAAATAAACAGGCAGGCAGGCGAAACGCTCGCCTCGTGGACCGGCGGGCACCACGGCAACCGCGCTCCTGCAAAATAACAAAGTCTGAGCTAGCTGTCAAAATAAGCGTAAACAAACTACCAAGAATGAAACCAACTTTTTATTTTGTGATGCGATGCTGGCCCAGGTCTTGAAAACAATACCTGATACCTCCCGCGAGGTGGTCTCCCGGCCCCAGGGCTCGAAGCTCCCCGAGAAGCCGCAGAAAATTTATTTCTGAAACAATAAAAACAAAGATAAATTGGGCAGTTGACACACAACCAGGTCGGCACAGATGACAGGATCAAGCGGTTTCTAAAAGGAGTACTCACACTGAAACCGGCTATATGCCTCGATACACATAGATTAGGAATCCAAGTATTGTGTTAAACCATTTAGCCAAACTACCATAAAACTCGTTCCAGAGCCATGAAATGCTCACAAAAAAGTTGTCGGATATATAGTTGGTCACCCTACTATTGTTGGCGACTGCTCAACACGTAGAAACCTTATCTCTTTAATTAAACTTGGTAACATGTCGGTATCCAAGCATAACATCACTATAGCGATTAGTGACCTAATTAAAACATACATGATCACAAAAAACCATACAAGATGCCATTTTATGTTCAAGAACCTAAAATATGTGCGGCCAGCTCACTTTGAGATTACATCCAGAACACAGTTGCTATCAGAAATGAGTCAACACATCTTTTCATTGCCTTCAAAATCCTCGCCACCGTGCATCGAAACAGATCATCAGCAGGTGGATCAAATTTACTCTGGTGGAGAGTTGGATTGACACAAGTAAATTCACATCACACAGTACTCGCCACTCTACCACCTCAGCGGCTTATAAAGCAGGTGTGTCCATGGATGTTATCAGGTAAACAGCTGCCTGGTCAGAAAGCTCACTGACCTTTGCGAAGTTTTATAACTTATGCAAGTGCAACTTGTGCATATATACCCAGGAAAACAACAATAGTAGGTAATGGTTTTGTTTAGTCTGTTTTTAACTTATGCTAGCATACCTAACTTATAACAACAATCTTAATGTTATCAATAAAAGGAAGATAAAAACCCGGTTACAATGCAAAACAGATCTCAACTTCTAAAAAAAAAAAAAAAAAAATTACTTAAGTAGCAGTAAAACCATAGGGTTTGTTATAATCGTATTAAGCACAGTTATTATGATTAACTGTTGTACTTAATAGTAACCTTAAACATTTCAAGATTACCCTGTAAGGTAGCTAGCAAGAGTGCTAAACCATTATATGCTACATTTTAATAAACAAAACAACATGAAGTTCCATAGTCTTCCGTTCGCTACCTCTTTAGCATCGCGATAATTTTTAGAGAATAATAAAAATAAGTTAGAAGGGGTTTTGATTGTGTCAACTCTCAATGTCACTGATTCAGAGCTGAGCCCGGGTAAATTACATACCCATTAGGCTTGGGATCAGCTTCAGGCTGATACTGGGTTGGGTGGGTGTTTATATTTCAGATCAACGTTCACAAAATTACAATTGGACTTCACTTAGGTAAGTTGTTCCAATTATCAATTTTATTTCACTTTGATCTGAAATATAAATTGACAGTGTAGTTGTTCAGAGTTACGTGCCTAATGGGTATTGTTAGGCATAACCAGGTGTAAGTTATGTGTTGATTTACAATGTTGATAAGTTTGCGTTAAAGCATGGAACTTCATGTTGTTTTGTTTATTAAAATGTAGCATATAATGGTTTAGCACTCTTGCTAGCTACCTTACAGGGTAATCTTGAAATGTTTAAGGTTACTATTAAGTACAACAGTTAATCATAATAACTGTGCTTAATACAATTATAACAAACCCTGCGGTTTTACTGCTACTTAAGTAATGTTTTTTTTTTATCAGATGAGATCTGTTTTGCATTGTAAGTGTGTTAATCAGCATAGGGAACGTGTTAAAATAAAAGCTTGTAAAAAATACAAAGTAATGGTGGATAATACAAGGAAACATGATGTGCTTATCACTTGTATACAATGTCATGGAGTTTGATGAGATTAGCCAAAATAAGAATTAAATTAGTTTGCGTGCAAAAGGGCTCAAGCACCCTATCTACCGTTTTATTGAGAATCATCAGTTCCTGATAGCTGCGAAACCTACGGTTGCAGTAATTAATACTAAGAGATTAACAGAACACAGCTGGCCTGAGTCACTCCAAATCAGCTCGCAAAGTAAAACGAGTAATGAATTAATAAACTGATTCTAAATTCAATATAGCTACGAATTCATATAGGACTTAAGATTGACATTGAAACATTTTTAACGTTTTAACCGTTGCAACGGATGTAAGGCAATTACGATTGAAATTACAGGCACTGATACTCTCATAAATATATCAGCAGTACCTGCAATGCCGCGTAGGGCGAGTCCTAGGTAGGCAAAAGTTACCGCTTAACATCAGGTGGGCCGTGGGCAATCTGGTTGTTCCGTCATTCATTCAGTTAAAAAAAAGGAGTTTAAAGCGAAAAAACCATGCTTCGGTCAGACACACTGAGCCCATTTTTTTGTGGGGTTCCGCACCTCAACAGGAGGAATGGGACTCATTTTTAGGATCACTTTGTTGTACTTCTCTGTCAATACTATAGATCTTGCGAAAATTCTACGTCTATAGTCAATATCCCTTTTCTCAGAAACAGCTAAAAGCTTGGACGATGGAGCAGCCCTATCTAAGTTTAGGTACTTATAATTGATTTATACTACGGATTGGTTACAAATTGTAGTGTTTCTAATTCGTGCTATTGCGCAAGTAAAAGTATCTCGTGCTAAGCCTACCAGCTTTTATAATCTTACTAAGACCATGTGTAATACAATCCGTTGTTATTACACGTATTCTAAGAGAGCAATGCAAGAAAGTGATAATACGTCTATTTGACATGCGATATATTATGCTAAATATTAGAGGGCGATAAAGAGGTAGAAGTCCAAAGCGATGGAGGTCGGATCGCGTAATATTGACTGAAGTTCGATTTCGAAGTCCATTTTGATATTCATTGCGTAACGAGTTTTAAATATTTCTGCTCTTGAAAAAATTGCTAAAACACGCAGCGCAATGAACAGCAAACTGGTAATCGACATCGATTAGACAATAGCTGTGCAGGTGTATCAAACCTTGGAAATGCCAGTGAACGTTGCACTCGAAGCCGAGGACCGTGGAGGGAAACTATCGAAGATGTACTTGCTAGGAGATGTTGAGACTTGAGAGGATAGATACTGTGAAAGCCAAAAAAAGCTAAAGGTATCAAAGTACCAATGTACAGTGGTGGAATGAAAATGTTCGTCACGTTAGGGCCTATTTTTGGTTGTTCAATGCAAAAAGCATAGGTGCTGTTTTACCGACATAGTTTTGCATTGGTACTGTTTTACGGACACAGGAACCTATTCTCGCGCTACGTATCGGAACTGCCAATGTGTCAATATTGCAATATTACGAAAATAACCTTCAGTTACCATGACAACGGATATTAGCAGCGATTGAATGACAGATAGTCTACGAATAAAATGACAAAACTTCTGGCTAACTCAATAAAAAACTGGCCAAGTGCACATCGGACCTCGCGCATTCAGGTTTCCGTCGTAGAAACTATTATATAATTTGTGGTTCCATAACAAATGTAGAAGTTATAAATTGCCTAAGTTTAGTTAATCCACACGCAAAATTCAATCTGTTTGTATTAGAAATATGAGAAAATTCGCAAAATGTTCCTATTTTCTATTTTCTTTTTTCTATTTTCTTTTTTGGTAAAATATTCATAATAAGAAAGAAGAAAGAAAGAACATATATTTATTTGTATACACACACACAGAAACACAGAACACACTAAGAAGAAACAGATATGGAGGTACTAGGTGTAACTCAAGTAACAAAATGGTTCTGCCTCAGCATGAGTTGGTTGACAGCAAGCTAGCAACCAACACTGGTCTTCCGGCAGAACCACTTGTTGGCGTTACGGCTAACCACTCGCAACGACTATACACACAACTAACATAAAGATAATAAGGATAATAAGTATGTTGAATATTTTAAAAAAAACTAGTTCCTGGTATAAATGGAAATTAAATTGAACTTAATAACAAAAATACAGTCTTATTCTACTTAATAAGCTCTAAAATTATACTCCACATGCTAGGGTACGACAGATTTATTTTTCCCGCCCCACTTTAACTTGTACGGGAGCCATACTTCAAAATAATTTTTGGTTATTATTTTTGGGTTTGGTTCAGTAAGATACATAAATAGTACAAATATGAATACTACTATGGTTTAGCCGCTATAGACCCGTATGATAGAGAGACGGACAGACGGATGAGCGAGGGCAATAGGGCTTCGTTTGGCCCCTTTGGGTACGGGACCCTAAAAAAATCGTTCCAAACTTAAACAAGCAACTGATCAAAGGTGTGCGGTTTTGATCTTTATAATAAACATTTAAAGTATGGTGTTCTTTACAGCAGTCTGCTACGTAGAATTTTTGGAAAAGGTAATATGTGCTCGCGACAAGCTAAGGGGATTCCTTTGAAAACTGACGAACCTTTTCATTCCGCCACTGTACTGAGGTACTCGTACTTGAAATGTATTCCAAATATATAGGATTGTTATTTAGCATTAACGTCTCTCTTGATAGGCTATGCGTTTTTAAGCAAAAAAACAATTCTGAAAAAATAAATTAAAATATGGAACTCTACAATAATAATATCTCTATTTAGCCTGTGTGCACCCACTGCTGGGTACAGGCCTCTCTAATACGCGACTTGCTCCAGTCCTGCGCTGTTCTCATCCATTCTTGTCCAACTACTTCCGACCATCGGGCGGGTGGTCTGCTCTTGGTCGCCGAACATCTCTTGGCCACCATTCCGTAATAGCCATGGTCCATCTTCCATCATTCCTTCTAGCCAAGTGTCTCCCCCATGTGATCCGCATACCCTACATCTACGACTTTCATACGTCGACGACCGACGTATCTCGACATTGGGTATGTGATCAAAGACCGAGCAAGGCGCGCTCTATTGCCCTTTGTGTTACTCCTACTTGTGCATGAACTCTTTGTCAGTGGCCACGTTTCGGTTTCGTATGTTAGTATGGGCAGGACACATTGGTTATATAGGTAGGTACCTTGGTCTTCAGTTTTTTTGGATTTGACTTGAAGACATCTTCCAGTTTTCTGAATAATTAATAATAATATGGAAATTGATATTCCCACTTGTACCGAATTCATTTTCGGACGAGCGGTACAGATGAGAATAACTGATTAGGTTGTTGAAGGAAGGTTAAAGGCCATCCCGGTCACAGCGCTAACTCGGTAATATCACAGGAACTCGAACAACTGCACATTTTTGTAAGGTGCTATGAAAGGAGCACATCACACCATCACAATTATTAATCTTTTGAAAAAAAATACATAATCTTTAATCTTGAGAAAAAAATTGCAAAGAAATATCTTCTATTATATTCTAGCAATTTTAAGATAGATGTTAGTACCTATATATATTTTAAGTAATGGCTCGACAAACTGGCATACGTCCCGCCTAATGGTAAGCGGTTACCGTCGCCTATTGGCATCTGCATTTTAATGTTGGTCGTCCAGCAGCGACCAACATAGACTAGCGAGAGCAGACTATCGTTTGGCCATCTCGCATAAAACTCTCATCAACATTAAAATATCATCCATCTTAAAATTACGAATATATAGAAGTTTTTTTTATTTTTTCGCTAGCTTAGCTTGCCGAAAACGGTTTTTCATCGTACGTTTTAATGAAACCGGTGGTGATCTCATGGCAGTTTACAACTATCTCCAGATGTGCGCTTGCTTTTTAAACGTGTGTCTGGCTATTTATATTCTTAACAATACCACGGCTGAATCACATGCCATTGCCATTCGTTACTACGTGTAGGTAGAGTACACAAATTAAGCTTGATTAAGATAATACATATAAGGTATGTAACTAGGTCCCTAAAAGAATCAGGGCCTCATTCGAAGACAAACTTTACAACTATACAGTCTGTGCCTCTTGATTCATTTAATCCTATACTAATAAAAGAGCAATATACAATATATTTGTTATCACGTTCGCAAAAACGGCACTAACGATGTCGATTTGTTACAAATAGAGCCGTTAAGGATTTTTCTAAGAAGTTTAGTACAGTCAAGAAACAAATTGTCGACACAATGGATCATATAGTGTGGGATCAGGCCTAAAGGTATGTGGGGGTTTTTTGGGGCGAAAAATTGAACTAGGGTATCATCTCCGCAAAAATACGTTTTTCCGAGCAATCTTTCACCTAAAGGTAGCTTAATTATCAGCGAATAGCATGCCTACTTTAGCAGAATTTGATGGTATTTGGAGTGGGGATGGATGCTGAATGAGGACAGTATTTTATCGCAACTACACACGTGCTATTAAAGTATAGAGGTACAAAAAGACAAAAAATGTTCTCGTGTCGAAATGCTCCTAACTCATGCAAACGTGTATGTTTACATGTACGTTTGCATGTATACATACACCCGGATCCACAATGAATGCATGTATTATGTCGCCATATTATTCATGCATCAACTGGCGCTATCGTACGATCAGGTGCCGTCACATTCAGGCCTGAATTACACATGAAGGCATTCATATGCAACATTATCTCTTCAGCGACACAATAGTGTACCACTGTTATGCTGCGTATCCCCTGGTGTTTTTAGTTGGTTTTCACGACATTTACATTTCCAAACCACGGCTAGTTGAATCTGCCGAGCGAGCGAAGCGTCTCTGGATCTGTGGTGGCATCACTCCTGCTTCTTAGGTTCAATTTGCTTTCCTGTGTAAGTTTGTTGGTACTCCTCTACAGGTCGTATTTTACAACCGATCTGGACGAAACTTGGTAAACGGGTTAATTTTTAGTAGTACTAAATGCCCTCTTATTATCAGAAGTTATTTTTAAAATTGAGCCTATAACTCCTAATTCATATTTCGATAACTCTCACGGCTTCAGACTTTGTTTAAGTGGCCCAGCAAAAAAGTCACAAGAATAAAAAAAAATACACCATTTCCTTTTCATCATAGGACGAGCAGACTCACGGCTCGGTACCATCCTTACCTCATAAGTAAATGATTACGATCCGTTTCTCAGTTGATTTGTGTGCTATGACCAAAGACTTCTATTAGTTTTAATAGAAGTCTTTGGCTATGACCATGTGCCTACAAAATGTTATTGACTTGAATCAATTAATATCCAAATGAGGATCAAACTTCGTTTCGTATGGTGCTAGCAGGACTCTTGGAGGGCGGTCGAGGTTACATAAAGAAACAAAGCTAACAGTCGCTGTCACTATAATATGTAGGTAAACGATGGCGATTTTCATTTACTTACGTATGCAAATTGCAAACAAGCCGGTTACGGCAATTTATTCGAATCAATATTAAAAGTCCCCGGACAGTCCATTGCTTAGCTATAGCAACCACGTAAACTCACAATTCTGTTAATCTATGTCTCTTTATTATATCTCTATATATTATTAAGTTAAAAATGAAAAAACTTCCACCTATCTTATGTGTTCTAACCATTATTATTCGTATTTTCCAAAGACAAATAAATTACTATTAATACTATTAGCCCATACTGTCCCATTGTTGGGCAAAGGCTTCTACCCAGGCTTCTTCCCCCCCCCATTTTCGCCAGTCACTACGGTTTTGTGTACACAAAAGATACAAATAAAACCATATTTAAATCAGAGCACCCGTTGCACCCTTTTTCATCGTTTGCTGATCATCATCAGACACTGGAGTCAGGGGACGAAGACCTGTCACGTCATATTAATTTGAAATTTGAAATAAAACTGGAAGATTCAGTTTCAGTAGTAACCTGGATCCTGTTCATCCTATGCTGGTAATCATCAGACCCAGATAATAAGCTGATGATCCTGGCAAAGGCTGCACCATTTTTTTTTTTAAATAATTTAAACTTGTTATTGCGTTAGTGGCACCTTGTAATCGACATTTCCAGTATTTAGCATTGAGGAAGAAAGAGGTGCCGGATTATCAGAGCTAGGTCAAAACCAGAACCAAATTAAAAATGTTTGCCAGTAAAACCACAGTACCTACAGCTTGTCAAATTACTTCGCTTGATTCGGAGTCTGGAACGTAGTAAATTAATAAATAATGTTTTAAAAAAATTAAAAAAACATGCTTTTATAGCTAACCGAACTAAAAAATAGAAAATAATATTCACTTTCAAAGAGTTTATATTACAGTAGTAGAAGATCGAACAATCAATTAGTTTTTTTTTTTTTTTAAAGAAAACAATTGACATTTGTTCTTGATAAAGTAATTGTAACAATCATTCTGTTGGCAACTATCTATGAGAGTCATGAAAAGTAGTATAATGCAATCCACACTTTTTAAAAATTAAAAAAAAACTGATTGATTGTTCGATCTTCTACTACTGTAATATATACTCTTTGAAATTTAAAATTATTTTCTATTTTTTAGTTCCATTTATCTCTGTCTCTCTCTCTCTCTCTCTCTCTCTCTCTCTCTCTCTCTCTCTCTCTCTCTCTCTCTAACTCTTACTCTCCCTCTCTCTCTCTCTCTGTCTCCTCTCTCTCTATGCAAAGTTTCAAATTAATCAGACTTCTGGAAATTGGTGAAAATTATGCTCAAACATTCAGTTACATACATACATACATACATACATACATACATACATAGATACAACCCAAGCTAATAAAAGCGTGTAAGCAGAGTTTTTGTTATGGCTACTAGATAACTGATATACTTAATACAAATCATTAAATAGATAGATATTTTTTATTATACATGGAAAATACCCAGAACACCCTGAACAAATTTCTGCAGACCGTAGAAATATTTTTTCCGAGGCGGGAATTTAACCCGCAGCCTCCTGCGTCGCAGGCGAACCTTAGCCCGCCGCGCCACAGATAATACTTACTTTCTTCTTATTATTTTGTTACAGGACGCAATGCCTTCGATGTCTCGGAGGAGAAGCTTCAAGAATCATTCCATGAAAGTATGCAAAAGGAAAGGGTAAGTTTTAAAATAAGAGTAATATAGTAATATCAACTGATATCAATATAAATAGTAGATATATAGATAAATAGATATTTAAAAATCTACCAGATTCTGTTAGATGAACATGCATGAACACGAAGATATAAGAAAAACAATGAATATTTCAAAAATGTGCTTGTGGCGTAGCTTGTTCATCCTTATAATATATATACCCCTCCGTCTCCATCCGCGGATGTCGTAAAAGCCGACTAAGGGATATAGTCAGCAGCATCCACTCAACACAATACTGCGATCACCAATCCGCCTGCCATGCGTGGTGATTGTGGCAATCCGCCTGCCATGCGTGGTGATTGTGGCAATCCGCCTGCCATGCGTGGTGATTGTGGCAATCCGCCTGCCATGCGTGGTGATTGTGGCAATCCGCCTGCCATGCGTGGTGATTGTGGCAATCCGCCTGCCATGCGTGGTGATTGTGGCAATCCGCCTGCCATGCGTGGTGATTGTGGCAATCCGCCTGCCATGCGTGGTGATTGTGGCAATCCGCCTGCCATGCGTGGTGATTGTGGCAATCCGCCTGCCATGCGTGGTGATTGTGGCAATCCGCCTGCCATGCGTGGTGATTGTGGCAATCCGCCTGCCATGCGTGGTGATTGTGGCAATCCGCCTGCCATGCGTGGTGATTGTGGCAATCCGCCTGCCATGCGTGGTGATTGTGGCAATCCGCCTGCCATGCGTGGTGATTGTGGCAATCCGCCTGTCATGCGTGGTGATTGTGGCAATCCGCCTGCCATGCGTGGTGATTGTGGCAATCCGCCTGCCATGCGTGGTGATTGTGGCAATCCGCCTGCCATGCGTGGTGATTGTGGCAATCCGCCTGCCATGCGTGGTGATTGTGGCAATCCGCCTGCCATGCGTGGTGATTGTGGCAATCCGCCTGCCATGCGTGGTGATTGTGGCAATCCGCCTGCCATGCGTGGTGATTGTGGCAATCCGCCTGCCATGCGTGGTGATTGTGGCAAATCCCCCGCTAAAATGGAGGGGAGGCCTCGTCCAGCAGTGGGCGTCTAAATGATTCAGATGATGATATTTCAAAGTGCGACTACTCTGCTGTGGGACCACGAAAACTCCTCCAGTGGGTTATGAAACACTCCACGTTGTCATAACCTTACGCCATCCTATTTTTTTTTTTGTTAGTATTAGAGCTGTTTTTGTGTAATAGTTCGTCCGGGGAAGTACTACCGCTGTATCTATTTCTGCCGCAAAGCAGTAGTGCTCGCATTGCTGTGTTCCGGTTTGAAGGGTATGGGTTCCGGTGAAATTACAGGCACATCAGACTTTCCATCTTTATGTCTCGGAATGGCGGGCGCAGTGCAATGCCACATAAGGCGCGTCCTAGGTGGACGTGACCTATGAGGTAATGCATTGTTAAAGGCAGAGGTTGCCGCTTAACACCAGGTGGGCTACATGCTTGTTCCGTCATTCAATAGCTAAAAAAAAATGGGACATGAGAAATTTGGTCGAGCATCTCTGAGGCACAAGGCACAGAATAAATATTAGTGCAAGTACAAGGGCAAGTGTGTTCCGTCATTCTAAATTGTATAAAAAAATAAAAACATGTGCCCTAGCGACTCTATAACATCAGAAACTTTTGCTCTGTGAACTGTATTGGACGCAAATCACGTCTTCGAAATAACTATTCCAAAATCCTAATTAGTCTATGAAAATTAGCCGAAAATTGGGCAATCAGACCAAATTATTCGTGTAGTTTTGAAAATTGGGTTACTGCATTTATTCCTTGAGGTGCCCTGATGAATAATGTTTTATTTTAATAATTAATATATATCCTGACTAGAGGAATGCCCACAACTTCGTCCGCGTGTTATTTTCCATACAAACTTAAACACCTCGCTGTACTACCTTAGGGGTTGAATTTTTTAAATTCCTCTCTTTGTGCACCCCTAGACCACAAAAAGAACGTACCCTCCAAATTTCAGGTCTCTAGGACTTACGGTTTAGGCTGTGCGTTGATAGTCAGTAAGTCAGTCACGCAAAGATTTTATATATATTGATGAATATGTCTAAAATTATGTTTTATTAGCTTCCGCCCTCTTAGCTGGCGTTATCTGCTACATATAACTCCGTAAGAAAGGGTTTGTCTAACGGTTGATCAGATTTTGATGGATGCTTGGGGGAGGGAAACTGCTTTATCCCGACACCACGCGTGTGACGCTGCGGGCAAAAGGATAGCTTGTAATTTTATATAAAAATTTACGGTTTTCAACTTCCTGTAAATCCTAAACTATTGAACCTACAGTAAAAATTAATAGAACATAATTTGTTGCAAATTCAGTTTTTAGTTTATTTTTGTAGAAGTAATCGTAAGAGTAATCCTAAAAGTTGACAAGGAAAAAAACACGAAAAAAGTAACATTCGAACCGGCTCCCCCGGCTCACCCCCCACCATCTTGTAGTATATTCATCACGAGGAAACCTCAAAGAATCATCATTTGCTTGACCTTATCCCACTAATTAGTGGAGTCGGCGCAACATGTTTTCTTGCTGAAAAGCTGAAACCATATTGTGAAAGGATTTGACTTGGTGTTTTGGAACCGGCCGCCTGACGTCAACCCTTCTTGGGAATGAAGGATGGCTGCAGACCAATGCTCACGAGGCTCGTCTCTCCAGGAAACCTAAAAGAATAACTACCAAATTTTTTTTTTTTTACTGTTTGTTCGTATTTTGTTAATTTGCTCAGGCTAAATATTCTACAAACAATAACGACCCCAATCAGAACTGCGTGGATTTGGTTACCTTGAAAAAATCGATGCGTATGTAAGCAACCTAGTTTCGTCCACTTCACGGTTATCTCATAAACGCTAACTAGCACCTCGAGTTCTTTCATCAGCTATTCACAGCATTAGAGGTGCTTTAAGTTTGACCCAAAAACTATAGTTATTAAGCTATTGTGACTCATCCCACGCCGCTTATCCCCTTGCCTCCCTCGGGCTTCAGCGGCGTAAGGGTGAATGACCGGAATTATAAAACGAGACCCCGCCTATTCAGATATTGCGTCATACGTAAACACACGAGACAATTAAAACACGGGACACATGTTTGAAGGTAAAATAATTCAGTCAGATATCTACAGTCATGACAAAGTAAAGTCATGCTTTGCTATTAAAACTTTCGTGAACTATCTATCTCTATACCTATAGATAGATTGACTGACTGACTTATTGATTCATCATCGCCGAGCGGATCTAGAAAGCTGAAACTTGGAGTGGAGGTTCCTTTTATAGCAAAACCACCCACTAAGAAGGGATTTTTGTAAGTTGAACCCCTAAGTGGGTGAAAAGGGGTGAAAACCATTGTATGAAAAACCTTATTTCTTGAACTTACAAACTTGAAACTTTGCATAAGTATGCTCCAATACAGATCATAAAAGGGTTAAAAAAACCCGGACTATCCCCAAAAGCGGGTGCAATGGGGTGTTAAAGTTTGTATGAGAGCTTTTTATCGCGTGGCGCCTTTTGCTTGAAACTTAGAATGGGTACTTAAAATACACAATTGAACACTATTTCAGGATTTTTAAAATAACCCTTTAAAAGGGGTGACAAAGTTTTAGTTTTTTTTGTGATGTGATGCGCAGCAAAGCTCGGGTATTCAGATAGTATTTTATAAAAACGGGTTTTTTCACATTCCGTTATATCGATGTAGGCATCAACAAGTTTCGACTCAAATGTCGACGCACTCCCTCCGCCTCTTCGAACAAACGGGGCTGCTAAACGGCGCGCGGAGTAAGTGCGTACGTTCCTTCACCTTGAAAAAGACTCCCTTGTGTCCAAACCTGGAATAGCGGAACAGCAGGTGACCCACCACTGCCTATGAACAGTGTATTACCAAAACAAAGCTACTTTACGTTCAAATGATAGTGCTATACGAAATGTGTATAAGGTTGTGGTTTCGTTTTGGTATTATCGTTCAAAATTAGCACGTTTGGGGCCCTTGTCATAATCTATCTGTGTATCATATTTCACCGAAATAGGTTCAGCCGTTTCGGCGTGACTGAGTAACTAACATACAAACATCCAAACTTTCGCATTTATGATATTAGTGGGATTTACACCGCCGTTGCTTAGTCCAATTCAAATGATTCTTTCGATGCTTTATAGGGAATGGTCCCATGAAGTTGCAAGTTGGTTAGAAACATAAAGAAAGTAGGTAACCTAAATCGCTTGTATTCGCGAGGGCTCAATTCGTCCCAAACCGCTAGGAGGAGTATGTATTCTAAACAAAGAGGTTCATTATGAAACCGGACTCTAATAGTATGTTTGTGTTTTCTTAGTCATATTTGACAAGCCCCCCTATTCCCTATCTTGAAAGTCACTCAGTGACCAACGTTTGACAAGTAAAATTACCATCAATTGACAATTCTTAATAGTATTTAATTTTTTTATTTTTTTATTTTTTTTAATTGATGATCATTCTTCTTGTCAAACGTTAGTCACCGAGTGACTTTCAGTTAGGGAATAGGGGGGCTGGTAGCACTTATAGTCGCTTCATCGCAGCCTAAAGCCGAGCTAGGGTCAAAGCTTCCCGCCCGCGAATTTCACATTTAGATAGAAGGAATGTTAGGTAGGTACATACATATCTATGGTATGTACGGAGGGAGAGCGTGTACGATGCAGACATTATATATATACACAGCGGTACAAACCTAACTGGTCGATTCCTTCCTTTTATATTAGCCGGAAAATCTTTTGAGCCATATAAAGTTCCACGAAATGTTAATGTGTAAGTCAATACCGAATTTTTGAAATCATTATGTTGCCTAGTTTCCAGAGCTAACCTAAGTCTTTGTCAAGGGGTTGGGACAAAGGTGAATCTATCAGCGGTACAACGACATAGGATAGTGTGAAGTGTGATTTAGTTCAAACGGGATGTTGACACCCTGGCTCATGAATTCTTGTCCCACATTCTAACACCGTCGCATGACTCGCAGTTCAATTTGATTTTGAAATGTTTTTGTCTTCTTCGTCTTAGCTTAGGTAATGGCTTCTGTGCATTATTTGCAACAATTTAGCCAATGTCAAGTGATATAATTATTATATTTTTATAGACAAGTTGTCAAGAGTCTCCGTCAAGTCATAACCCAGTTTAAATAGGCCTTAGTGGTAGAAAAACTGAGTTATTACAGGGAAAAATCCAACATTTCGAAAAGAAACGCAATACACTTAAATTACACTACATTACACATGTGCCATACTCGAAAAAACACGTTAAATTGTAATAAAATATGGCAGATTGAATCATGTGTTTGTCCTTTTAGCTACATATATTTTTTGAATGGCATTACTATAACTAGTGGTTCGCCCCGAACTGAGACCTCGCGAATACAGATCCACCAACTTATATGTAGAATGAAATGTATGTAAATTAAAAAAAAAAAAAAAAAGTCTTCTTCCTTGCATTAGGTACATTGCATTTTTACATAATTACTTATTACTTATGTTATTTTGTTAGTTAAACTTAAGATTATTAATGTTAGTTTCTTCTTTATGCAAGAACTCCAGATTGGGTGAAGGTCTCCTCCAAAGATGCCCATATGTCTCTGTCTTGTGCTAATTGCTCCCAGTTTGGGCCAGCTGTTCTTTTGATCTCATCTTCCCATCGTGTCAGTGGTCTCCCTCTGCCTCTTTTGTCTTGCGGGCCTCTCCACATGGCTGCTTTTATGGTCCATCTATGGTCTGTAAACCTCGCTAATAAGCAAAGCTGGTTTGTAAGTTCGAAATGTATGTAGATCATGGACGTAAGTAAAATAGATGATAGAAAACTACAAACATTTCATTCTACAGATAAGTTGGTGGATCTGTCCAGACCGTTCACCGTAAGATGTCCCCCTGCAGTGGAGTATTTATTTTTTCTATGGTTGGCACTATTCCCATGGCAAAAATACACAAGACACCGACTAAGAATGGTAACGCAGGGGACATCTTACGGTGAACGGCCTGTACACGCGATGTAGTTAGGTTACCTACAATATTTACCTTTCTAACCGATTTCTAAAAACATTTACTGAGTTCAAATCACGGGACCACCTCGATATAATTTCCTACACATCATCAAAATAACTTTAGAATAGGACTGAGCAACGGGGCGTAAACTCTATAGATATATCTATTAGTATATGTAGCTGACGAATTAATTGATAACATCCTTTTGTGAAGTCATTTATCATCTCAAAATACCTAATCTAGCCATTTATAGTAATTTATTCTTAACATGATGGCAGTATTGCAAGAAGACCATGGGCATTATTGTACCCAAAATTAAAACTATGAAATTAATTAGAACTACAACGTTATTTAAATTCCTAGAAATGGGAGGTCAACAATGGATATGGTGTTCTGAGCTCTATCGGGTTATGTTCGGGGTTTATGAATTTAAACTCTGGTTCAAACTGGTATTAAATGGACTGTATTGATTAGGTATTTGGAATGTTACAAAATTAAACAGGTCGAAAACATTAACATTTGTTAATAAACCGGCCAAGTGCGAGTCGGACTCGCCCATGAAGGGTTCCGTAGCAGCAAGTAACATAATATAAAAGTTCTTGGATGGTTTACGATTTAGGACGTATTAAAAAAAACTACTAACTAACTAGATCTCGTTCAAACCAATTTTCGTTGGAAGTTTACATGGTAAGGTACATCATTTTTTTTAGTTTTATCGTTATTTTATTATAGATGTTACGGGGGGTGGGGACGACGACACACATTTTACCACTTTCGAAGTGTATCTCGCGCAAACTATTCAGTTTAGAAAAAAAAAAAATTACAAACCTCAATATCATTTTTGAAGACCTATACATCGAAAAAAAATATGAATGGGTTTGATGGGAAAAAAAATGAGTTTATGTTCAAGTATGGGGAACGCCAAAAATGTATTGTGTTTTTTCTAGTTTTGTGTGAAAATCTTAATGCGGTTCACAGAATACATCTACTTACCAAGTTTCAACAGCATAGCTCTTATAGTTTCCGAAAAAAAAGGCTGTGACATACATGGACAGACAGACTGACAGACAGACAGACAGACAGACAGCTGCTTCAAGTCAAGCGCCAATTTTACAATGCTCTACGACTCTACGTTTTATTTAACGTTTATATTTCTAGTTCCTTAAAATTAGCTATGTTCTATGAGAGGGCTCGTCGTCCGTAACAATGGATGTTAAAGGTATTGGTAGTGTTTTATAGGGAACAAGTTTCAAAATTCTTCAATTTTAGACTCACTCCTGTATTCATGTCTCAAAAGCTACAAACATACCCTATTTCAGCATTGTGGGATTGCTGGAAGTACTAGAGAATTAGTTTTTTAATTTTTTATATTTTCCCTAGTACCTCAAAAACTACATACCTACCTCATCTCAAAAATCATTAAAAATAGTTTTGAAATATCCAAGTAAAGCGCTTTCACATGACACCCTACTTGATCTGACTGCCTGTTTGTTTTACCCCGTCTTGCTTGGACCCCGGTATCTCAACAACCCCCTGCCAATATATCTCACAACCTTATTGCAAATTGTACCAATACTATCTACGACCCTACCAAATTTCATGAAGATCGGATTAACGGTACGTAAGTTTTCATCGGACAAATATACATATACATACAAAAGCCGATCCTTCCAAGATAACTTCGAGAACTCGCTTCGCTCGTTCGATTAAGTGTTGTCAAAGCGACCACTTTTCCATTCCTAATTCACTAGTTCCCTACTGGCTTAGAACAATCCCATAATTATCATAAATGTCATAGTTTGGCTGTCTGTTACTCAATCACGCCGAAACGGCTGAACCGATTTCAGTGCCATTTGGTGTACCTACAGATATATTTTGTCCAGGGTTAAGTCTTCCATCACGAGCTATATACTGACCTAATACTGTATTGTCAACGGAACTTGACAGTTATGCTAGTATTCAGCTCAATCGGACATTGGAAGTGGTTCATAATATATTGTTTTAATTACAAAAGGCTTTATTTATTATTATCACCACATTGATTCAAGCAGTGTCACGAAGTGACGCAGCACTCTTCCAAGGTATCACTGAACAATCACAGAAAGTTCTGAATTGCGCAAGCGACATTAAATTCTAGAGTTTGTATATAATATAATATCTCCTAACAACATCTGTTGGTCGTACGACCCCGGACAAGTGAATAGTCCGGTGGAAGATCTTCCCTTTTCTATGGAGGACACATTTGGAACCGTACTACTCCACATTATTTTACCATAACTTTACGTACCTATTTATACATACTTTTTGTTTCCGCAGCTTCCTCCGGACCAATGCCCCATCGTGATGGAAGCTGCTGCAGACATAGACACCGTTTCTACCTACCAAAATTTTCAGTTTCAAGTAAGTCCCGCTATTGTCAACAATTTTATTGTATCACACACGAAAAGTATTGTCAATCTATTATTTAAAATGGTTTCGTATAGGATTGCGTATATATAAGGTCGTATACGCTTAAAACGTTTTTTCCATTAAATTAAAAACGATTATTTCTTTTTAAAAATCCTACTTCAATATTGAAGTGTGTGTTTGGATGAATCTATCTAAAAAACTTAGTCTTAAATCGGTCCCGTTTGCCTTTAAAATTCAAATCTCTGCATTATAAGAGGTGTCACCGATAATTTTTTTCTCTGCTATAAAAGTTAAACAATCGTGAAATGCTACTACAAAAAAGTCAGTGATATGAAGAATCAGGTAACCAAATATCACATTCATATTATGTTTTGTAAATGTGCTGAGAAAAATCTAGATCTCTGCCACCAACAAATGCGGTAGAATATTTTAAAAATACAATTTAAACAGTTAGCTACCTGAAGACCTTTGAAAAGGATATAATGTTATGTTACATGCGATTTGTTTCTTGAGTTCGGGCACAGAATAATGGTTCGGGAGAGTAGGCACGATTGCTTTTGTAGTGTTAATAATGTGACACCATTTTTTGGGTCGCTAAGTAAACGTGTCCTTTTTGACGACAATACAACATACCTCAGCATCACCGGTGTTCCTTGGGTAGTATAGTATTATTTTATCTGTGCTTGGGTATGTCTAGAGTCCATAAATAGATAGGCCTGTCATCATCTGGGCTGGGCCACAAATAATTAGATTAGTAGTTAAAATGTATAAAAAATAAAGATTTAAGAACTCCATTTAGAAATCTCCGTTTTTCGGCGAAAAAAAAATGAGTTCCTATACATACATACATACATAGACACACGCCTTTTCCCCCGAAAGGGTTGACGGAGCCTCAAATGGGCCTCTTTTCATCGTGGGAAATAAACGTACCTGATTATATATTTTACTTTACTCACAAAATAATTCAAGAAATTCAAAATACCTACTTATTGAATCTCAACGGTTCCGTTTCGTCACACTGAGCCATTCATCGAATTTATGTGGAATCCTACATTACAGCGTTATTTTCGTCCGTCTTACGCAATATAAAACTAGTTCACGGGAAAGTAGCTTCTCTCGTAAATTAATTAAGTACAGAATCTATGGAGGTTAAGACGATATGTAAACATTTTGGAGTCGTTGCGTTACACGCTCACTCAGTAACAGTAAAGTTACAAACTTGATGTTAATACAGTAATTACTGGAGGATGTTATCTAAATCAATCATAGACTAGAAATATTATTGGTGAAACTTTTATCGATAGCTTTATTTTTTAAATTGGCCCCCCAAAAATCCGTTATGGGTCCCTCCTTCGACTAGAGAAATATTAAGCGTATATTTTTATAATATTCATTAGGTAATCACAGTATAGAGAATTTATTTTTATATTTGGTACTGTAGAAGCAAAACGAAGTTTTATCATTTGTCGCTTAAGTCAGTTACTTCCGAGCGGGCTTAAATCTATACCTCATCTCTTCCCGGGTTCAAGTGAGTAATAACGCTGTCACTGCCTTGCAGCTATTGTTTTCTTGATAGACTCCGCCCATTCGAAATTTTAACATATCGCAAGTACTATACTAGTATAACCCTTTGTATGAAATTGAAACAAAATCAATTCAACAAAAAGCGGCCAAGTGCGTGTCGGACTCGCCCATGAAGGGTTCCGTAGCAGCAAGTAACATAATATAAAAGTTCTTGGCTGGATTACGATTAATGACGCATTAAAAAAAAACTACTTACTAGATCTCGTTCAAACCAATTTTGAGTGAAAGTTTACATGGTAATGTACTTTTTCTTTTTTTTTTAGTTTTATCATTCTCTTATTTTAGAAGTTACGGGGGGGGGGGGGGGGGGACACTTTTTACCACTTTGGAAGTGTCTCCCGCGCAAACTATTCAGTTTAGAAAAAAATTATATTAGAAACCTCAACATCATTTTTGAAGACCTATCCATAGATACCCCACACGAATAGGTTTGATGAAAAAAAAAAATTTGTTTCACTTCTAAGTATGGGGAACCCCAAAAATAATTGTTTTTTTTTTCAATTTTTGTGTAAAAATCTTAATGCGGTTCACAGAATACATCTACCTACCAAGTTTCAACAGTATAGCTCTTATAGTATCGGAAAAAAAAGGCTGTGACATACATGGACAGACAGACAGACAGACAGACATGACGAATCTATAAGGGTTCCTTGTCTTTGACTACGGAACCCTAAAAAATAAAATGGACATAAGAGCAGGAATACCTTAGGAAGAAACTTTGGCCACTTGACATAATATGACCCCTATTTAACGTAATGACGTCACGTAGTCAATGGTACCATGGTATTTTTACCTACGGTGTACATTGTGATAAGAGGTTGTTTGTGTGTTTGTCGCCATCGCTACACATTAATAGGGAACGCTGCAGTAAACGATCAATGGTTAAAAAATAAGGATATATTTTGAAAAATATCTGGCTTTATAAAATTAATGATCGGTACCTAACTGATCCAAACACTGCCAGAGTACTATTAATCTTCGAGCTCCGTTGTCCACATTCTGTCTCCATCATCAGATTAGCGTTCATCACCATAACATTGCATTGTCATCGGAACTTGACAGGTACTTACTAATTGATATGCAAAATCAGTTGCATACTTCAACCAACTTTGGTCGAAGGTTGCACATACTATCTGCTGAAGTTAAATAAAAATAATAATAAACGAAATAGTTAATTATTGTGGAATATTTATTGTACCTGTCTACACTATTGCTGTACCTATTGCCGATATACCTAACATGACTTCTGAATTGCGTTGTACTGACATTGTGTATTTTAACAGTAACACTACTAGGCATCCAGCTATTCAAAAGTATTGGTTACTGCCAAGTAGGCATGTATATTAATCAGCAACATTGAACTTGTGACCTAGGTCGGTCTGTAATGTCTGTTTTAATAACGTCTTATCAACTCCCTGGCAAATAATAAGTAGCAAAGCAAAAATAAGCAGTTAAAGACTGACTTTGTAGGTAATAAATCTAACTAAGTTTAGTTTCATAGACAGCAAACAGATCTTGTTGGTAGCTCGTAGGAACAATTAAAAAACTCCTTCCTACTTCCTAACTTGTCAATAGTTAAACATGACACTCCAATATCCAAACGACCTCTGTGGCGCGGCGGGCGAAGGTTCGCCTGCGACGCAGGAGGTTGCGGGTTCGATTCCCACCTCGGAACCAATATGTGTACGATCTGCAGATCATTATTCAGGGTGTTCTGGGTATTTTCTATGTATTATCAAAAATATGTATGTATGTAATGGATCCCAAACAGACGACGGCCACGTGGAAGGATGAGATGATGAGATGGCGGGATAAGCTAGAATCCTACGTGAAGGATTGGTCCCAAATAGCCAACAATAGAGACGAATTGAAGGAAGGGAGGGAGGTCTTTGCCCTGCAGTGGGACATCACAGGCTCATAATAATAATAAAAAATCTTTGTAATGTATTGTATTAAGTTTATCAGTTATCAGTACCCATCATACAAGCTCTGCTTAGCTTGGGGCTAAATAATGATGTGACACCTGTCCAGTTTTTTTTTTAAAAAGGGGGTCAAACTTCGTTTTTATGGCAGGGGGGGGTTGCGGTACCTACACTTCCCTTAATACAAACATAAAACTCACACCTTTTTCCCCGACCTTTTCACCGTGGGTTGCACCATCGTGGGAATATAGACGTGACAAGTGGTGAGCTCATTACCGCCATTGCTTCCCACTACTGACTCGGCTAACACTTTCTTCCAGTAATAACGCATTCGACTAGCTGTATTGGTATCATTTGGTGATATGGAATATGATTCCGAATATTTCATCACCATCATTTAGCAGGCAGACAATCTGCAAGTTCTGAAAATATCAAGTTCTTTATTTTGTTTTTTTTTATAATTGCAGCCAAGCTGGCTCCGTACCAAGGAGTTTTGGGATAAATCCTTCGAAGATCGCTACGAGAAGATCAAAAATGAAAGTGGTCGACCTAGGCTCAAGGTAAGAGGCGTTATGCCCGATATTAGTAGTAGGTAGAGCTTTTTTGTGATGCAGTAGTTTTTACTAAGGCTCGGCTTTCCGTCTGTCTGTCTGTCTGTCTGTCTGTCCACCTGTCACCAGGCTGTATCGCACATGGACTTAGTATACAAACATACATGATAAAAAGTCCATGGTAACTCATGAACCGTAATAGTTAACCAGTTGAAATTTTCACATATGATGTATTTCTGTTGCCGCTATAACAACAAATACAAAAAAATAGAATAAAATAAGTATTTAAGGGGGCTCTCATACAACAAACGTGTTTTTTAATGTTGTGGAAGTTTGTGTTTAGTCCTGCTATTTTCCGTAGGCGATTGTCGTGCCCCATTCGCACAACGACCCCGGCTGGCTGAAGACGTTCGAGCAGTACTTTGAGTGGCGCTCCAAGAAGATCATCAACAACATGGTGCAGAAGCTGAACCAGTACCCGAATATGACTTTCATATGGACCGAGATCTCGTTCCTGAACGCGTGGTGGGAGAATTCGCACCCTGTCAAGCAAAAGGTACCCTTCGGACACATTCGTACAATTTCACCATCCGTATAATTGCACATTCGTACAATTTCCACATTATTACAATTCCACATTCGTATAATTTTCCCTAAGGCAACTGACATTTTATATGTACAGCACGTTCACCGTAAGATGGCACCTGTAAATACTCCATGGCAGGTGCCAACTATGATGAAAATATGTGAAAATTATGATATCGGTTATTATGATTTTGAATGTCGACCTTTATGTAGAAAATTGGCCAAATCCCAGTAGTCTTGCCAGTAGAACTACTGGGTATTTCCTTCCCAATAGACTTACTAGTAAGACCACTGGGAACTTTGTACCCAGTAGACTTACCAGTAAAACAAAACTCCCAATAGTCCTACTCTTATGTATGCTATGCTATATGATATGACAACCTACATAGTGAACTTGAAAAGGAGGATGTTCTCGCTGGTGGCGCGAAATGTTTTTTTTTTTTGCTGTGTTTTGCTCATTACAGCTCATCAATACTTCTTCATATAGTGAAAGTTGATTTCGCGAAAACTTGGAGACGTATCAAACTGTATGTTTTAATTGATCTCATAAATATCATCAGTTTAGCTACGATTACCCTAAACATATTTTCAACATAGAGAACTGCGGCCTCCGTACCCTTTCTTAAAAATCATCTTGTCACCACGGACCATTCAAAATATGGACGTAACCTGGCTGCGAAAGTGGATGAAGTCTACTAGGTCCGACAATATCACTTGTCGTACGCAGTCGTATGCGAGCTACTGGTACACAACTAGGTATAACAAGGTCCGACAATCGGCGACTGTACGCAGCGCGCGTCCCCTGCGGAAAAGTGCACATAGTCCGATGGATCGAACTATGCGGTCGAGTCGAAAAACGTGCCCAGAGACAATATTAAAAAAAAATTGAATTTATTCTTTACACTATACTAAAAAATAATATATAACAAAGGATATAGGTATAAAAATAACATATTTAGTCTAGTGTAAGAGAAAAGGTCGAGGGCTCAGCCACGCTGTTTTTCAGCCACGCTGTTTTTCAGCCCCGCCTTAGAATGCTGCTGTCGTCACAGCAGCCATGATACTCGGTAGCTATCCGCTGTTCACTAACAAAAGATAAACTATGTAACAATGATTGAAAAAACAAGGAACAACAGGACAACCACCGAGAACTCGTTCAGATAGATACTAGGTTCGGGACCTAATAAGCTTAGGTACCTACACAAGCTAATATTCAAATACAAAATGGTAAGTTAATGGTACCAGGTAATGGTGGTATTTAGACAAGTATATTCAGATAAGATAAGAAGGGGTGGTTCTATATAAACAATTATGTTGTTATGGTAGGATGACATTAAATCAATTATTAATACACTATCACAATTAAAATACGACAAAGAGATCTAAATCTAATCCAATGTAATCTAATCTAATCCAAACTTATTCCAATATTGTCAGGTTCTCAAACAAACGGCCAATTACTGGGTGGTATAAGGACCGGTACTGTGATCGGCTCTGGAAAAAAAACTGAAATTCTCAGGCTCTGTAAAAACAGTTCCAAGTTTTGTAAGCATAGGGAAGTTAGCAAAGTAAATCAAAGCAAGCTTTCTACAAGAATAGGACTGTTTAACTCTAGCACCTCGTTTTTCAGTATTAATTAGGTAATATTGTTTTTGCTGACACTCTTCAAGATGTTCCAATCTTATTACTTGAAGATTTTGAAGCCAGAATATCAATCCATTATTCATAAAGTTTCATAAAAAGCACTGTTTGGATCTTAGAATAAAACAAGTGAAGTAATTTAAAAAAGAAAACGACTTTAAAACACAAACTAAATGAAGAAATATAACTGGAAAAGGAGAAACCTAAATGCAAGAATTACATCCGCAATCATAGATAATAATGTTTTAGAACGAGTTCCGCGTTTTAGAATTGCTCCGTTCAAACGACGTGTTTTGTCTTGTGATTGTTACACACACCGCTCTAAAACTACTCAACCGATTTTGATAAAACTTACACTGTTCCCTAAGTTGAAAGATACTTAATCCAATAATAAAACATTATTGTAATTCGACTACTAGTTTCTGAGAAATATGTGTATAAACATACATACAAACATACCGTTATATAGACGAATATTGTGCAATACCAACAATAACCGTGGGTGTCCGGCCCAAGAATAGACCCCTCCATCTCCTCCCGTGGATGTCGTAAAAGCCGACATAGGGATTACCCGGACTTGTTTGTAAGATTCGTTGGTATAAGATTTGTCCTGGCTGCTAGCTTATTTATGGAATGTGATAGATAATACTGGAAGAAAGCGTTAGCTGAGTCAGTCGTGGGAAGGAATGGCGGCGATGAGCTCACCACTCGTCACGTCTATATTGCTCTCCCACAGCCAACTCGGCAAATGCTTTCTTCCAAACCGAGTAAAAAAATCCTATTCCAATTAACTTTTCCCTCCATTTAGGCCCTGAGGAAGCTGGTGAAGGAGGGCCGTCTGGAGATCACGACGGGAGGCTGGGTAATGCCGGATGAGGCGTGCACACATATCTACGCGCTTATTGACCAGTTCATCGAAGGTAAATGTACACACTAAACGGAACATTCCATGGGTTATTTCTTATTATTTCGTAGCACCGCTGTCACCATGTTGTAATTGAAAGACGAGTTGACCAAGACTGATTTATTAATCTACCCACATAGCAAGTACTTATAACATATACGACAGTTACCAACTCATTTTGTGGTAGGTATACATGCGTCTGAATTTCTTACTTCTGCGGCGCCCTCTTCTAGCTCAAAGGCAATTAGCGCACTGCTTGTGTGTCATCGTCTCGTGAGCTCAGACAAATAAAGAAAGTTAAGGTGGATGGACCAAAACCGTTTCCCATACAAAGCTTTGAGGAACCAATGTCGGTGATAGAAAACATATAATTTCATCACTAGTATAACAGCCACGTAATAGTACCGTAACGCTTAGCTAAATATAATATATTGAAGTAAACATTATATATTTTCAGGACATCATTGGGTTAAGACAAATCTTGGCGTATCACCTAAGACCGGCTGGTCCATCGATCCCTTCGGCCACGGACCTACCGTCCCCTATTTACTCGACAAAAGCGGTCTTGAAGGGACAATCATTCAAAGAATTCACTACGCATGGAAGCAGTGGCTGGCTCAACGGCAAGTAGAGGAGTTCTTCTGGACCCCTGGCTGGAAAACCGCCAAGCCATCGATGATCGTCCACAACCAACCCTTCGATATTTACTCCATCAAAAGCTCGTGCGGACCTCACCCTGCTGTATGCCTCAGCTTCGATTTTAGACGGATTCCGGGAGAGTATAACGAGTACACCGACAAGTTTGAAGAAATCACTGATCAGAACGTGGAAAGGAAATCCAAGACCCTGATTGAGGAGTATGACCGCATCGGTACCCTGACGACACACAATGTTGTTTTAGTTCCACTCGGAGACGACTTTAGATACGAGTATCCGTCTGAATTCGACAGCCAATATACCAATTACATGAAAATGTTTAACTACATCAACAGCCACAAGGAAATGTTCAACGCTGACGTCTCGTTCGGAACTCCTCTCGACTACTTCAACGCGGTAAAAGAGCGCCACAAGGAAATACCGACACTAAAAGGAGATTTTTTTGTCTACTCTGATATTTTTAGCGAAGGCAAACCAGCTTACTGGTCCGGCTACTTCACCACCAGACCTTACCTGAAATTACTTGCGCGTCAATTCGAACACCAGCTCAGGACTTCTGAGATCCTTTTCACTCTCGTCTACAACTATCTGAAGCAGACGAAGAACCCGCGATTGGAAGGATCTGTGAAAACCCTCGAGAAGTACTACGAACAACTCATTGGCGCTAGAAGGAACCTGGGCCTGTTCCAGCATCATGATGCAATAACGGGCACCTCCCGAGCCAACGTAATGGCGGACTACGGGTTGAAACTGTTCAACCATATCTACTACTGCACACGTCTACAAGAAGCCGCGCTGACTGCTTTAATAATACCGGACGAAAGAGTGCATATGAAGAACCCTTTACAAAGCGAAGTTGTATGGGACACCTACGGAAAGCCGGCCAAGAAACTGCAAGTCACGTTCGCTGATAAGAAGAAGGTGGTTCTTTTCAACCCTCTAGCTGAATTTAGAATAGAAGTCGTCACTCTCTCGTCCAACACTTCTAGCGTTCGCGTTTATGACACCAGGCTGCAAGTCCATGTACCTTATCAGATTACTCCGAATATTGAAGTTCGCGATGACGGCAGACGTGTCATTAGTGATCAGAGCTTTGATCTGGTATTCGAAGCTTCGATGCCCCCGCTCTCCACTGTAACCTTTAACCTAGAGGAACACACGAACACATCAAACCATTGCGAGATATTCTGCAACAACTGTAGCAGCTTTGAACAAGAGGGTCAGAAACTGTTCACTACTAAACGAATGCTGCCTGGTGATATCCAATTGCAGAACTCCTATATGAAGCTAGTGATCAATCGGAACACGGGGTTTTTGCGACAGGTGTATAGGAAGGATTTGCGTAAGCGTAATGCTGTCGATATTCAGTTTGGGGCGTACCAGAGCGCGCAAAGACATTCCGGAGCTTATCTGTTCATGCCTGATTACGACGCCCCAGAGAAGCCAGTTCTGAACAACTATGTTAATGGCAACAGCATGCAAGACGACAATATCGTCATCGTGTCTGGACCCGTCTCTACCGAGATCACCGTCATGTATCTGCCCTTCCTGGTTCACACATTGCGTATCTTCAACGTAGATGACCCGTACCTCGCCCGCGGCATTTTCATCGAGAACGTAGTAGATTTCGAAAGCCCCCCTAAGAACCGTGACACCGAACTCTTCATGAGGATCCAGACCGACCTACAGAACGGAGAGCCGCCGGAATTCTACACCGACCAGAACGGATTCCAGTATCAGAAAAGGGTCAAGGTTGAGAAGCTCGGTATCGCTGCGAACTACTACCCGATCACTACGATGGCTTGGATGCAAGATACGGAGACCCGAGTGAGTCTGGTGACCAACCACGCTCAGGGAGCCGCCGCCTTCGAGCCGGGTCGTCTCGAGGTGATGTTGGACCGCCGAACTCTTTACGATGACTTCCGCGGCATCGGGGAGGGAGTGCTCGATAACAAACCGACTGTCTTCCAAAACTGGCTGACGATTGAAGCTATGCCCGGCGCGCCCCGCTACAAGAGAGACGACGCGTTCGAACGCGTGCACCAGAAAGTACCGGAACCTGACTCCAAGGACCCCCTTTACGAACTGCCCACTCAGACCGCCGAATACTTGAGCCGTACCCTGAACTACCCTGTGAACGTGTATCTCATCGACACGAGCGAGGTCGGCGATATCGATGTAAAATCTCACGAGATGTTCTTGCATGCCTTCCCGGATGGTGTGCACCTGTTGACTCTGCGCAGCATCCCCGACGCGACCCTCGACCAGTTCCCGAGCGAGTCTGCCTACATGGTGCTGCACCGCCCAGGTTATAGCTGCTCCGTCGGCGCCGAAAACGCTAAAGGCAAGACTTACTCCTTCACAGAGGAGACAAAGTTTAACAACCTGAAAGTCACCAACCTGACATCCGTTAGCTTAACAGGACTGAAATCGCACGGCAAAGTGAAAGGATTCCAAGATATTTCACTGGAACCGATGGAGGTAAAGACTTATCGGATCGGGTTTTGAAGACTGCTAGGTAGATATTAGAATGTATTTCCAATGTTTTATTTTATAATGGTTTACGGCACCTCGACACGATTTGAGCAGAATCGACTAGTGTTGAGTCGACTCTGCCGTTTTCAAACTTGATCCATATATGTTCCAAGATTCAACCTTTCCAACTTTGTTATTTCCATACAAAATTACAACTTAACAATGGTTATCTTGGACCAGCCCTATTGGCTATCTAGTATATAGTTTGAGTACATTGCGCAGCATGTTTTAGCTTCTTTTAGAAAATATAAATATTTCAAACATACAATGCAATGTACTGCAAACTGGTCATCGAAAGCGGTTACCAAGTTGCTAGACAATAGGGCAGGATTTAATAATGAAAATGGCAGTAAGGATAGAACGATTTCCTAGAATGTGCGTATACAAAGCTGTGGAATGTGATAAGGGAATTCATCGGAGAGATTTTAAAGCTAAGTACACTGTAGTAGGTGCATACTAGTAACATTTTATCTCGAGCACGTAGGTTTACATTGTCAGATTCATTGTCTTAGTCAATGCACTATCCATATTCCGATGAATAACTATCGAGAAACACTCATAATATACAGGATGTAAAAACACTACTCCCGAAAACTTAAATGGTAAATTCAGACCTTGATTATTGGTCGATTACCAATGAAAATAGCAACCTTATTGAATTTTTTATTGGCATTTTCCTGAAATCCCGATTACCGAGCTTAATCGTTTTTTTTATGTGTAAAATTGTCTTCGATTGTCTTAAAACTGCCAACACCTGCAGAAAATACAATATTTCGTACGACCCATACAAAAACAGACTTATGGGCTTTTTACGGTGCAGGGGGTTTAGCTGTATAAATGCCATAGTTTTCGAGAGCTATATTTTACACCCTATATGTAAACAGGGTCAACAAACCACGCCTGTTAATTGCTAGGAAACTATATACCTCAGGACCAAATGATATACCTGCACTATAACTACGAGGGTTAAATCTCATAAGTTAATAGTAGACTTAATAGTTCAATTTCAATTATATTCCATTACTGCACGTTTAACTATAGATGTGACATAATAATTACAGTAGGTATGACGGTGTTTAATTTTTTTATACTTCTGCGACGTATTTTCCTCAAAGAAAAGTGACTGGTATTTTACCACCGTTCATGTGTGTACAATTTGACACAGTACATATATTTTGACATAGTCATAAGGTGCTTGTTTTTCTTTTTTAATTTTGTTAACTACTTTTGTATTATCGGCCTTGTATGTGTTATTTTTGTAAAATAAACGTTTTTCTATTCTATTATTTTCTATTATATTCTGTTCAGAATAATCTAGGTGTATAAATAGTTAGAGAACCACTTTAATCGTTATTTTCTTAGAGAACAAGATAGGAGAAGATATGATATTAGCATCCTCGAAAATATATTGGAACAGTATTTTAGTTTAATCAAACTGAATGCTTGCTTGGCCCTTCAGTGCAAATGGGATTTCCTTTCAGACTTCACGATCCTGAACTATGAGGAGTTCCGTTGTCCACCATCCGTCCCCATAATCAGATCAGCTCACTGTCACCATAATATTGTATTGTCATCGGAACTTGACAGGTATGCAAAATTTCAGCTCAATCGGTCGAGGTTACATGGTTCAAAATTCAGTTTAAATATTTGTCCCACACTAACATTAACTAACAGGTCAAGTTACATAAAGCTTTTACAAAAATTAAGAATCTATCGCACCATATGTATAATGTGTACAAAATTTCATGGGGTTTGATGAGATATTGGCCAAACTAGGAGCTAACTTCGTTCGCGTGCAAAAGGGCTTGAGCACCGGAACACCTCTCTTAAAGCTACGACATATACTAGGTATATGTATGTAGTAAATTGTTTATACTTGTATATTTTTCTAAAACGTTATCTCATAGATTCCATGACGAGTAGATATTAAGTTATTGTTAAACTATTTCGATATGGTACAACCGCAATAATCTTCTAAATCTAAAACTAGGTTGACGGAAAAAAGCTTTCTATACAGGTTTGTATACTATTGTCGTCTATTTATATTTCAGAATAGTTATTAGGTACCTTTTCTATATAAATTATAGTTGGGAGAGCGGAACTTTAGCCCCATTCATTATAAAGTAATTGAATATAGTAGGTACTGTATACTGTAACAAGTTATTTGCTAAACAGCATTCACTTATGAAGTAGTTATTTAACGTTATTGTTTATTATGTATTTACTTTATATTCCTGGACATATATTTTCATTACCATATCACATTTTTTTGTATACTTTGTATTATTATTTTTGTTTATTATTATTGTAAACCCTGCAACACTGTAAAATTACTAAGATTGACTATTGTCATAATAATATAATAGATTAGTAAATTAAAAATATAATCAGTAACTAGATAATAAAATTACCCAAAAATTCATAATAGTAGCTGGACGGGCTTCGATATATTGAAACCCGAATGATAACTTACTATTTTCTGTGGTGCAGTTTGCTCGTCAGTCAGCGTCTAAAGCAACGATCGAGTATCGAATTTCCTTCCTCATGATACACACTATAACTTTGTCAAACTTCATATAATCTATCCAGCCGTGTAGTCTTGAAATGGTAACAAACAGACAAGAATTACTTTCTAATTTATAATAAAAGTGTGATTTTTAAGTTTAATCAATTAAGGATTTGATTTTATATATTATCAAATAGATTATTTTGTTACTGGTATAATTCTTTTTAGGTACAATATATTTTGTTGTGGATTTATAATTGTAAGTAGGATAATTGAATTCCTCGTGTCGTTTATGTGAATTAGCTCTTTGCTAGACATAGATATGCAAGTTCAATCAGTTTGTGGTTTATTCTTACCATTTTTATTGTTTATTACCTAACCAATTGTTAGTTTATACAATATGTTATAAGAAAATTAAACAAAATATTCAAATAAATTTTTGTATTACCTTGTTATACCATAAACCATCTTGATTTTTTAATTCATTAAATTAATTTAAACTTACATAACATTTTTACACTATTATAACCAAACACCATATTACTTTGTTAGACATAATTTTACTATAATAATCCAGCGTTGCCAAGAGGGTTATGCATCCCTCGCGATAACACGACATCCAGTGGAAGACAACCAGGGATGTAGCTTTGAAATATATTTCATTTCATTTATGACTAGGCAGTCAATTAAAATATTGTTTTAAAAGTTAGGCAAAAGCGTTTTATGATAATAAACGCTAATTTATTTATAGCGTCTTTTTCTCCGATTCTTGGGTGCGGTTTATACAGAATGTGACGTCCGCCACGGACAGTAAATCGGCGTGGCTGCCACGTCACCCGTGCATAATTTGTGCTATATAAAAGCTTTGTAGGAGACATGTCTTCGCTACGTCTCCGTCATTTGCTATCTGTATAAACCATGCCTTATAAGGTGACACATCGGTGTTCGGGCCGGGAAAGGTCCGTACTGTGAATCAGTATGAAGCTACACGAGTTATGACGTAATCATTTACGGCCTTACATTATCGTCATACAAATTAGGTTCAAATTCATAGGACGGAGCTTTCTCGACCCGGACCCGGCATAATACGCCTTCCTTCTTCTAAAGCGCCAAATATTTCAGATTTAACATTTCAGTGTCCATGTTTCTTTTTTATTGGCTTCTGTGAAATGTTCCCAACAATTTAGACAATTTCAAGTAATAATAAATTCAAGTGATAAAACTAAGTCAAGTCGTCAAGAGTCTCCTTCAAGTCATAAACCAGGTTAAAATGATGGCATAGAAACCAAGGTTTTGGGAGGACAAAATCCACCATTCAAAAAAGACATGCAATACACTTCTATCTATCTACACAACACATGTGTTCTTTATATATGTTACACCGGTTAAAATGCCACCAAAATGACACGATATAACTTTAAAAAATACAATAAAATGAAATTATATACAAATTTAGACGTTTCTTTTATAAATGGCGATATTTCTAATATTTATTCTGACAAAAGCGGAATCTGACCCAAGTGAAACAAATCAATCGCAGTCCGTCCATGTTTCTAAGGTTGTCTTTATACGAGTCGATTAAGACACTGACAAATAGTCAAACAGCGGAAAAAAATATATGTTAATATTCATCATATTTCCAAGGACATACTATAGTCCAAAATATATGTTTAAAAATCTTCATCATATGTCCAAGGACATACTAGAGTCCAAAATATGATATCGATAAACTGTTCGATAAAAAAATCGTGGACATTTAAAATGTGCTTCTAAAAATAAATATATTTATTACTTAGTACGTTGTTAAAATTAATAATAGTTACAAATATCATAGATTTTCGATAAAATAGCAAATATTAGTTGTAACATTGTTTATCGTGATTTTCACTCACTTTTCGTTTCGCGAGCTCTTTTCTGTTACTTTCTACTGAACTTTAATGAGTCAGATAGTGACAGAACTTAGCTGTAATCAACCCCCTAACATGTTCTCATTTATATGCTATACATTATTTGATACTATTGCATCATTGTTAATATGATATTGCGTTATAAATTACAATACAACATTATTCATTAATTCGATGCTAATATGTAAAGTTTTTGTTCAAGACAATATGAGTACCTAGTTAAAATGAAATTAAATATGCAAAAAAATATGTTGTGTATATTTAACTACATATAAATAAATAAATAATGCTGGACAGTTCACACAACATTATCTAGCCCCAAGCTAAGCAGAGCTTGTATTATGGGTACTAGATAACTGATATACTTAATACAATATATTACATAGATAGATATTTTTTATTATACATAGAAAATACCCAGAACACCCTGAACAAATATCTGCGATCGCACAAATATTTGTTCCGAGGCGGGAATCGAACCCGCAACCTCCTGCAACATAAACCAAAACCATAAACATAAACCATAACAGGATATACAAAATTATTAAAATTGATTAAAATTACTACTACACATATAGTTAATTGTATAAATTTAGAATGTGGTTTTAAGCCGAGTCCGTTAGTTATTGGCGAGTTCCGAGACACTATTAACTAACTACGGTACCTACTATTATATATTTTGCTATAAAAACATTTATACAGATTCTACCGATTTAAAATGAGTAAACAATAAACAAATGTTCATGTAAATCCGGACCCAGGCATAATCACAACTGAACATTTATATACTAAAAAATATTTTATTAAAATAGATCCACGGTCAAGACTCAAGACTGCAACATCAACGATAACATTTCATCATTTCAAATTTAAATTAATTTAAACCGTCCCATCTTAGTCTAATTATTTCTTCTTTATTCTGCTTGCAATCCACTCCAGCCCCAAATGTAATCTGGAACGAAAAATGTATCATAAACATTAATTATCAGTGTTAGTTTACGATTATTACATTTCACCATTCAAGCAAAGATAAATAAATTAATTCATTCATTCATTAAGAATAGCAGCGCTCTTGCTATATCCGTTCTTTGTCTTTGAGCTGCAGGTAGGTACGACGAACTAACGAGGTGCTCTAAGAGCTTGATCATGGCACTTTACACTTGGCATGGATACTAAGTTAAACAGGTTTAACAGGGACCTTTTGACTCGGTTCAAAGGCGTGCAATGAGAATTGAGCCCTTAAGTCTGAGGAGAGACTTTGCCTCTCTCTGCGGGTTCTACCGTTTGTATAATGGGTTTTGTTCCGAGGAATTGTTTGACATGATGCCTACAGCAACCTTTTTTCACCGCACCGCTCGCCATCGGCAGAGGATTCATCCGCACACCTTAAAGCCAGGGTGGTCCCAGACTGTGCGGTTTCAGAGGAACTTCCTCCCGCGAACGCTCAGCTTGTGGAATGATGCTAAGCTTGAATGCTGAGGTTTTCCCAAGCGACTAAAGTATGGGGTTCTTCAAAAGGGGTGTTTGGAAATGTTTAAAGGGTCGGCAACGTGCGTGTGATGCCTCTGGCATTGCAGGCGTCCATAGGCTAAGGTAACCGCTTACCAACAGGTGGGCCGTATGCTTGTTTCCTACCTTGGTAGTATAAAAAAAGCGTCCAAGTGCGAGTCGGACTCGCCCATGAAGGGTTCCGTAGCAGCAAGTAACATAATATAAAAGTTCTTGGATAGTTTACGATTTATGACGTATTAACAAAAAACTACTAACTAGGTATATGCTACTACGTCAGTAGATGCAACATTGCTGTTGCAATGGATATATTGTTGCGATGTAATTATTAACATTTGTAATAAACAATATCGTTCAAAATATTGCTATATTGCTACCAGCAAGATTTTAAGCCAGATGAAATATTTACTCGATTACAAACGTTCACCTAATTTTGTTTATCGTTAATAATATGGTCTAAAAGATAAGATTATTTCTCAGCCGCAGTGACATTAAAGATATGAAAATGATCTACGGGCGAGACGTGACACCGAACAGCAAACAATGTTTTAGAAATGAGTACATACAAATATCCCACATATTAAGGCGTGGATGGATGTCAAATTCTGTCATTGAATACATACAAACATTAATTATAAGATTTAATTATTATTAACAAAATGGATGACATGTGAATGTTTATTATGTGTGAAATCTGTAATAAACAAATTATCTTATCTTATTAAAGTTCAGGTAAGTTAAGCAAGTCAAATAATAGCGCGAAAACAAATCGCAAAAAAAAACATAATAAAGTTATTTGCAAAAATAAGCCCAGGGTTCGCTTGGCGTTGTTATTTATTATGTTGATGGCTATAAAAACGGGTGTTCGACGGCGTTTTATGTAAGCGTCGAAAACAATGAACGCCAAAGCTCTATACACGAAACTGTGGCAACACGCGTTTGGATTCTATTCGGTCAACTTAGAACGCTGCAGGCGAACATCTGAAGTTCGTGGCCTTGTTTTTGACGCTTAGAAATGACGCTTGTACCGAGTAAAAGCCCCAAGCGTGGCGATATTTACATGGCACACGTTATTTTCGTACAGCACTAAGGCTGAGATAAATAGATGTTACTTAGCATGTACTAATGCTTAGCATTGTCTCTGTCCCTCACTAACACGCGTGATTTGACATATGTGTGAAAGTGACAGGTATAATGTTAAGCTTAGTACGTGCTAATTAAGATCTATTTATCTTAGTCTGTCTCAACTCGTTAGTAGCATAGTTACCCACCCTTCGCCAGTGAGAGCGCAACACGCCTGTATGTGCCAGGGGTGCTGCTTGATGGCCGTCAGGTTTAGCTGCTCAGATATCTCAGCGGCCGTCATGGAGCCCTTCGCGTCCTGAAATACGGAGGATTACATTTTTAACACCTAAGGTAATTAATTCGCTTCACACGGAAGCAGTTCCCAGGGCAGTGGTTTCACTGGCAAGTGGCAACCCTGCATTAGATCAGTGATTAGGTCAAGGTTTGGTTGCCTTAGGGTCATTGGATTCAGTGCGGCTCAGAGGCTCGTATCACTGAATCCTGTTTATACTGCGACTTGTGCACGAAGCACATGTCATCTATTCTTACTTTCAAAGATTTGATATCAGTTTATTTTTATCTAGCCTCTTTCATCCTATTGCTGGGCCTACAATTCAATAACTCGATTCGATTCCACATTTCTAATGCGAAATGCTAAGGAATGGAAAAAGTTGCCGTCGTCTGTCCTTCCTGAAAACTATAACATGGGTCTCTAAGGCAAGATAGAAGATAGAAAATACTTTATTGTACACCTTAATAGCTAATAATACAAACAAAAAGAAACAAACTTAACTATATAATTAAACGTACAATGGGCGGTCTTATCGCTTAGCAGCGATTTCTTCCAGACAACCTTTGGATGGAGATAAAAAAAAAAAAAAGAAGTAAGAAGAGTGAATAGGTGCCTTCTAGACCTTCGTGCTCCAACGTCGGCCGCATCGTCACTTACCAACAGGTGAGATGGCGGCCAATTGAGGGTCTATCACAGTAAAAACAAAAAACTACATTTTCTACGAAAGATGTTTGACGACCTTGAGATGTGCGATTATTCCCGCTGCGTTCTTGCAACCAGGCTATAAATACTGCATTACATAAGCCGTCTTTCGAGGATGATTTGGAGATCATAGTGACAACTTGGATATTAGCTAGTATATATAATAATACTAGCTTTGTAGATGAGGCGGGGGTCACAGAGAATCCCACGGTGTGGGATGCGAATATCCTGCACTGCTATGAGGGGACTAAACTGTGTACAAACCGTTAGCAGTACTACTTATAGCACTTATAGTACCTATAGCAGGATATAATTGTATGCATCAAGGAGTTAACCTATATTTTTATGAATGGTCTATTTCGCGATTCATGTGGCTGCATTTATGTGTTCCCACCTAACTCCCACATAATTGACCCACAGAAGTAAGGACTCAGAGTCTAATTGCAGGAAGTGGAGTTTTTATGAAAGTATGTTTGTAAGTATGTGTGTTTTTCCGACGATAACTGCAGGACCGTTGATCCAATCTTCATGAAACTTGGCAGGTAAGTTTATGTAAATATAATTTTTAAGTTTGAACACTAGCTTGATCGGTACAGTGTTTTTTGAGCTATGGGGTCCACGCGAGGTAACGTTCAGGTCGAACTAGTATCTATATATCCACATAGCCTCTAATGCTCGAATATGCGTCCACCATCATCACGTCCCTCAGCATGTTTTCTTCCTCCATTCCTCACAGTCAGCCGTCATCTCGGCACTCAGTCATTTCTTACCCGTGTAATTTTTCACACAATACAACCATATTTTCATACCTGTTCTTCAGTATCCACCCACATTAATAGATTAGATGATCTTCCATCCCCAATGTGCATACCACGCCTATACACCTTGACGTTTGCTTCACACGCGTTGCTTTCAAATTTTCTTTGCAGAAACAGTGGAAAGTAATATAACGAATAAGTGAGTTTGGTTGAGTCCATCTCCACACCTGTTTATTCGCGAAGACTAGGAGGCAGGCGCGGTTAAGCTCCTCGTAAGTGAGCATCCTGTGGAGTTCTTCTCTGCTAATGTTGAGCCGCTGCCGGTCCGTTGAATCGATCACCATTATTACAAACTGAAAATAAACAAAGGACGATTCTTTCAATATTTTTTTCGTTGACCTGGCTTGGTGGATAGATACCAAACTTGGCACTTTTTAAAAGGATATTGTCGTTACTTTCGGCTTACCAAAGACTATTGGGCTACTCTAGGACCACATAGAAATCACAAGTTTATCTCTGAGGGTCGTTTATTCTAAGGAAGAATCGTCAATGGTCTTTGTATAGACACAGGTCGAGGTCACCGTGGCAATATGGCGCAGATTACCTACTCAAATCTGAAGACCTACATAAAACAGTGGCAGTCTACACGTGTATTTGGTGGGAGGCCTTCAATGACACCCGCATTAGTCGACGCGCTAGCAATGTTCCTTTATTTCAGAGCAAAACTGGATCGTTGGTTTTACTTTTAGTTCACGGGTTTTTGGTAGCCGTTTATGCATTGCGGGAGTGGTAAGAGCGAGTAAGTTCCAACTCGTACGTTTGAAACTCGTCCGAGGTGGTACGAGATGGGATCTTTAAAATAAATATAAATTTTCGTTCCAATCTCGTCACAATTTATTTTCGCAGCGCGGATACGCTTACGGCGGAGTTGGAATAGTAGGTAATGATCTAAGTATACGCCCTTCAATTTAGAAAAGATACGCTACCGACAAAGGGTAATTTCTCCCATAGGTTCTCACATACTTGCATTTACCTGTCGAATATTTTACAGAATTCCGGATGTGTTATTTAAATCGCAAATGCAGAGAGCTTTTACCTTGCAGTATCACTCAGGATCTATAGGCAAGTTTCGTTTCACTCTGAATCAGTCGCAAGTCAATTTATCTGATGGATATAGGTAACCTAGATAACGATCAGTTTGCGTCATCGCTCAATGCTTTGCAAGCAAATGTAAATAGGTGCGCTTGTTCTGTGGTATCATAACAGTAAGTACCTATCTATGTATAAACGATTTAAAAGGCTTACAACAAATGTTTATCTATGCCGTTACTAAGCCTCGACTTTGGCTTCCATAAGGCGATAGGTAACCCAAAATTAGCAGGTCAATGCGTTTTGAAAGAAACATCGATCTTAATAACGTAGATTTAAAGACCAATTCAGTTCGAACTCCAGTGTGTCGCTTGCGACAAAGACACAGCGCCCGATTTCATATTTTGATTGGTTAAAAATATTTATTTCGCTTGCAAGTAAAAACATGTGGAACCTTATTTTAATAGTACCTAGGTGCCAAATTAATTGTATGGGTATTTGTTCAAATCGCATCAGTAGGTATTTATTATTCACGGTGCGAGTTCTTGGTGGACGTGACCTATAAGATAGTGCACTGTTCATAGGTAGAGGGCGCCGCTTATCATCAACTGGGCCATCTGCTTGATCAGTCATTCCAAGATGTATAAACAAAAACGCGCGTTCTTTGGAGCGGGCTAGCGACAGTAAGTTGCCCATAATAGCGTTTTTCCTAGAAACAAATTGAAGCATAGTGAAATTTGCATAAATTGTGCCCAAGTGCCTTTAGAGCGTAGAAATAACGCGAGCGGATCCAAGGGAAAGAGTGGGTCAGCTTCCGACGCATGTTTCTATCCGGCTACAATGCATACACGAATTACGTGGTAATGTCGACCACTGTGGGGCGGCGGGTGGCTACCCGTCTGAGATGCGAGATGTTGCGGGTTCGATTCCCGCTACGAGACAAATGTTTGCATGATCTGCAAATATCTGGTCTGGGTGTTGTGGTACAGTGGTACTCTAGTTAACGATATCCACCCACGACACAGGAAATCCTAGTGCGGAATCAACTCACATTAATTTTCTTTAGCAGGATTATGGTATTCGCCGTAAATAATGAGGCGGGGCGTTGGAGCGTTGCAACATAACATAATCATATCAAAATGAAGTGATATGGTTAAATGGCCCATTTAAATCTGGTTCTATGTCACGTAATGCTCCGCCGCACGCCCCACGCTAAGCTCAACAGAAGCACAAAACTTCTAAATAAAATATAGGTCCCATCATTTTTTAGATCGCCTTTTCTTGGCTTTACGGATTTTCGAGGCTTACGTACTAAGGTTTCCGCGCTTAGGCCAGGTACATCATATGAATACGCTTTATTTTTAACAGTAATTAACACCAAGTCGCTGTTAGCATGTATCCAATGGTATTCAGTCTAGTAGACTGCTCAGAAGATTTGAAGGCTTATTGGATTGAGATCAAGATATTCCTTCCTTCACTTTAATGCTAATAGTGCATCATCAAACCACTCATCATCTGACGAGTGGTTTAGAGATGCACTAACACTTGACAGGGTCACGGGGTCCCGGTTGGATTCTACCGAACCTGCAGCGAAACGAACTCACGAGACTTGAATGAAGCGTAGTGAGTGGAACGATGGTCGAGCGAGAGAGACTAGGTAGCGAAGGGGGTAAGAGTGCGTCTTTCGGAGAGATTTCATTAAAAATTCATGTTACAAAAACATGACGTAATTTTCAACGTTATGTTGAACACGAATATGTTGTCGGAAATGAAAAAGTGGCCAACATATTAAAGAAAAAATAAGTTTTTTTTGTAAAATATATTTGTCAATACAATCTATTGACAAATACACGACGACGACCTCTGTGGCGCGGCGGGCGAAGCTTGGCCTGCGACGCAGGAGGTTGCGGGTTCGTTTCCCGCCTCGGAACAAATATTTGTGCGATCGCAGATATTTGTTCAGGGTGTTCTGGGTATTTTCTATGTATAATAAAAAATATCTATCTATTTTATTTAAGTATCTAATTTTGACCCAATAATATGACTCATTTTAATAAACAATCGAACCTAGGCTTAATATTTTTTTTGTGAAAAATTTACTTTTCGGTACAAGCTTTTATAAAATTTGTGATCGTAACCTTATGCTGATCAAAATAAGCCTAAATATGGCCAGTCTACTATTATCCATCGAGGAGTTCCGTTGTCCACCTTCCGTCTCCATCATCAGATCAGCTCGCTATCACTATCATATTGTATTGTCATCGGAACTTGACATGTATGCCAAATTTCAGCTCAATCGGTTGATGGTAACTGCTTTAAAATTCAGTTGCAAGATTCCACCCGGATTCCACCCAGACAAACATACATACATTGCAAGTTAAATAAAAGCTTGTAAAAACTGACCTATTACTAGACTAAACATTGTAGAAAATATCAAGACTATACTTGGCAACCAAATAGCTGAAAAATGAATCGGCTACATATAGTGGTACAGAACTTTACAGTTATTTACAGGAAAAGAGCAAAAAGGAATCGTAAAATCGCGAGCGATTCTGTCTGCGACGATCGGGATATGCTAGCTGGGGCAACAAGAAATGTTCTAATATCCACGAGTAGGTACATACTAATAATACAATCGCAAAGAGAAGCTAGTCTATATTTTAATAAGATCGTGTCTTCAGTGCGGCATAGCAATTAATTCTTAACTTGCGTAAGACGGTTAAGGAAAACATAGCGATTGAAGATATATCATAATTTGCTCACAAGGTGTACAAGCAGGAACCAGTGACAAGACGAATAAGTAGCCCGCTCTGGAACTATAGGGCCTCAGACAAACAAACACACTATGGGCTCAATCTTATAAATATTATAAGAAAGCATTGATGTCATTCAGCAACAGTCAGAGTCTTGCTATCCAGTATCCACTGATTCTTTGCGACCTACATCACATTTACTCAAGTAGAGACACACTAATGAATTGTAGGCAAAATGCACTTCATTGTTGAAGGCCCACAGTTATTATCATACTCCTATGCTTTTTGCCATTTTTAAGGTGGTTGCTTTCGCTTGTGGTGCGAAATTCTTTTTTTTTTTGTTTTTTGCTCATTACAGCTCATTAACACTTCTTAAGATAGCGAAAACTAATTTGCCGGTAATTATATGACCTAACACACAAGTTTTAATTTCTAGTATCACATAAATATAATTAGTTTAGCTAATTTTGTGCTGCAATGGTTTTTACAGTGTTTTTTTTGTTCAAGCATATTCATCGCCACAAGCGAAAGCAACCACCTTAAATCCAACAATGGAATATTACAATATGAACGGCGACAAATCAGATGACTTCGCTTGTGCAATCCTATCTCCATTTAGCAAGATGAAGGTGCCATATAGCTCGTAGAACCGGCAACTGTTGGGGAAAATTCTCGAGTGGCCACCAAGAACCGGACGACGCAGTGTAGGAAGGCCCCTCTTGATGGACCAATGCCATTTGTCAGTAGATGACGGCAGAGCAAGACCAATGATGGTAATTAATATGAATGCATGGAGTCGTGGCATTCTATGGAGGCCTTTGTTCAGCAGTAGACTTCTACAGGATGATGATGATGATATTGATGATGCCAATAACAAACCTTGATTTACCTTATTCTATATTCACTTTGGCTACCTGGATCATGTAATTCTTTTTCGTTTAGTATTTAATATTTTAAACTTTACCTCACTATTAGTGTAATAAGTGTTCCATGCAGATCGCAAGCTCTGCTGCCCTCCAAGGTCCCACATGACGAACCTAAGGTTCCTCCAGACAATCTCCTCAACATTGGAGCCAATTGTTGGCCGCGTGTGGACAGCCTCGCCAAGGAGCAGCTGGTAGAGGATCGTAGTTTTACCGGCATTGTCTAAACCCACCAGCACCAACTTGTGCTCTGTGGAAATAAAGCTTGTGTTGCTATTTGCAGAACTTAAGAGCGGCCAACCCGTCCATAATTTGACACAAAAGCTCATAGTTTGATTAGATGTTTTGTACAATTAAGTATCTTGTGCAACTAGGTAGCTAAGTAAAGCAACAAAGGTAAGACATAGCCAATTCAAAAAAAATAGAAATAAGTTCAGTATAAGCCTCTTAAAAACAGCTTTTATGCACAAATTCTGCCGTTCATAATGTACTCTTAAATTGCAAAAGCAAGGAAAAAATAAAATAATAAATAAATAATAAATAATGCTGGACAGTTCCCACAACATTATCTAGCCCCAAGCTAAGCAGAGCTTGTGTTATGGGTACTAGATAACTGATATACTTAATACAATATATTAAATAGATAGATATTTTTATTATGCATAGAAAATACCCAGAACACCCTGAACAAATATCTGCGATCGCACAAATATTTGTTCCGAGGCGGGAATCGAACCCCCAACCTGCTGCGTCGCAGGCCAAGCTTCGCCCGCCGCGCCACAGAGGTCGTCAAATCGCAATAGAAACCTCACACATGAAATGGAAATTCTAAATAACAAACATTTCTTTACATTCTAGTAAGTCTTTATCAAAAACACATCCGTCCTGAAACAAATTTCGTAAAATAATTGCTGTTTCGCAAGTAAACAGCGTAATTGTCCAAATTACAACCAAGGTTCCTGGCTATGTCTCTCATTTTTTTTTCTCAATGCCGCTCTTTCAAACATTGCATTGGATAAACCAATACGATTTTAGCAGCAACCGGGAATGGCCCTATTACACAGCCAAAAAATGGAAATGTGCATTCTCGGTTACTCGTGGCAAAACTGTCAGTCAACCTTCTTAGGCCTAAATATTTATTTTTCTTCTCAGCGTTTCACAATTTAAGAAGTGCACTAATATCATAAATGTGAAAGTTACGATGTTTGGATGTTTGTTACACAAACACACTGAAACCGCTGAACCGATTCGATTTAATTTGGTACACAGATAGACTATGGGTCAGAGTGTACATAAGGGGGCGCTGAGGGATAAATAATATAGGTAACAATCAATTTGGATGCTCTGTATTTTTTTTGTAAATAGCTTGTTTTTTTAAATTATAAATAATAATGCTGTAAATAATAATAATAACCTTTGCCTAGCAGTGGGACAATATAGGTAAAGGAAAAAAAACATGTACATAGTTAAATAAACATAAATATAGAAAAAAAAGTCAAGATAGAAAAGGCAAGAACTAGTTATTTTTATAAAGAAAAGTTAATAACTTATACAGTAATTACCAAAAAATTTGCTCACTTCTCATAGTTATCACTAATATAACTACTTACCCTCATTGCCAAACAAACTCCAAATCCTTGAAATGAGGAGACCCATTTTATGTTCGATATGAAATCGAGGTTCGTGGTGTTTTCCACGTCTGATTGCTAAGGATAGACTCGATTCTCCATCGTCTACAATCTGCTTTCTTGTTTATTTTTAGGAATGGCCACTCAAAAATACAACGGTTCACTTCATAATAGTCACAAAAAACATCTTAAATTGTTATTTTCGTAAATACAATATGTTCAATAAGTTCACGTAGTTCTAGCATCCGTAGTCAGTAAAATAGGTATAGTCCATGAATAGTCGTACGTAGAGCAAGAATGAGTTGTTATATAGATCAAAGAATATAACTATTAGAATAAAATTACCAAAGAGAAATAAAATTATTTCACACAATTTCCTTCCAAGTATGGACACTGTCCAATTGACAGTTACCACAGACGTGAGTCTAATGCCTCATTTAGATTATCGGCGAACAATTCACCGAGTTCACCCCACCGAATAACGCGCTGAATAATTTGTGCACGATTATGACCACGTGAAGACGTGCCGACGAACCTCTGTAGAGGTGTTTTGACGTTTGATTTGAAAAAGAGGAAAAAGGATTTATGACGGATGACGGTTGATTGTTCACTACTTGGATAATACAATATTAAATTTATAAAGACTACTGTCCTGCTTATAATTTCCTGCAAAGCTACATACTCCAAAACCCTGAATTCGAATTCTAGACCCTGTGAATTCGTCTAGATTCACAATATTCTGTGAACATAGAACTTTCACACATGGATGACGTGCGAAAGGCAGCTACGGGCTCTGGCTTTATGACTATTTAATGTGTATCCTAGTACTTTCTTTTTACGTAAGTAAAACGTAAACGACGCTATAGGTGTACCAGAATCTGATGGCAAAATAGGAAATTAAATTGTGCGGTAAGCAACACTGGGGAAATTGGATTAAACATCTTGATACTTTATACTTTCTATGGGTATATCAATCATATAACAAGTCATCATCATCATCATAATTTCAGCCGGAAGACGTCCACTGCTAAACATAGGCCTCCCCCATAGGCTTCCACCGTGAACGGTCCTGTGCAACTTGCATCCACCGAGTACTTATTATGAAACATGATCATATTATTATCTATTTTAAGTGAATGAATATTGCATCTATTTATAATTTTACGCATGAAAAATAAAAAATCAATCAATCAGTTACTTTATTTGTTTAGGTAAATAAGATCCTCATCCAGAACTAGAAAGTGACTCAAAGTACTCAATCTGCATTGGTTCTTCATCAGACGAAGAGGATGACGATGAAGATAAGGAGGTGTTTATAATTAATCGTTCTTCTTGCATCTCAACTAATCTGTCTTGTTCGATGTAATCATATTCAACTTTTAAACTATCCAGTTTGATCTTTTTCTTTCCACCTTTCCTCTTCTTGCCGGCCGTACAAAATACACCAGCATTAGATCAGCTTTCTCCAATAATTCGTCGTATAGTAGTAACAGAAACCCCTGTGAACAAGGCGTAATAAAGCATACACTATAAAGAAATATAGTCATAATAAACTACCAAAACTAGTCTGTCCTACTCACCAGTCAACATTATAAACGCGCTTTAAAATCGAAGATTTTGGTTGATCTTCATCAGTTTCTTCGCAAATTTTTTGATAAACATTGTAAACAATAGTTCTTGCTTGAGATCGAAGTGGTTTTTTCGACATTTATACGAAATTTTTAAGTATTTTCAAGAAAAAAAAAAACGACTCGTAAGCTCAGAGATTTGACACAACTCGTACCTTCACAAGACAGATGATAGTTTGGTATTGCCATATGAAAATCTTTATTTGTTTTTTTATTTTTTATGCCATGAGATTCTGGTATACCTATATCACCGAATCTTTTTTTTTTCTTTAATTCTGCATGACGTTATATGGATCCAAGCATCATAATGGCTTTTTTATCTTTGTGCAAGCGATGTTTAGGATTCCAAATCGCGGGTAATTTTCTATAAACCTATTTTTTTTTTTTATAATTTTCTATATTCCTTGTAAATTTCTATAAACTACACGTTCATCCAATCCATCGCAAAAAAAAACGCTTGAACTCTCGAGACAAGGTTCACAAGTCAACTAACTAACTATACAATGACAAATATGTAAACACCACGCACGAATACATACGAATGATCCTTTGATACACGTTAAAAAACCGACACTGCGCGGAGAACGGACGAGTATTCGTGGCGAGTACCGAATACACCCAACTAGGGTGTTTACACGTTATAGTGCCTATTCGTCTGTACTCGACGAGTATCTAAATGAGGCATAAGAAAAGACAAAGTCACACTGTGAGACAAGCTTTAGAGGCAAGACATGGGCAAGACACAACTGAGGACACAACTCACACTCCTCCATGTCACACACGTAGACGGTTTTTTTTAAGCTATAGTTAGAGAATACAACAATACTAACACCAGCGAAAACGAGACGCATTAATGCGTGATCGTTTTAGAGTGAGCGAGACACATTTTAAGTTTTTTTTCTTACTTTGAGATAATATTTGATTGTATGAGATTTTTGAGCCTGCCCTCAGAAGCCCCACTTCGTTTTGTGGCTGTGTTGGCTGTGTGAGTGTGATCTCATATAAAACCGTGTTAAACAGCCATGACCCCAGGAGGTCAACAACCATGGACTTAGTATACACGAGGGGTAGGCCTTTGGTGTGGGACGCTACATGCGTTGATACCTTTGCGCCATCTCATCTGTCCGGGACATCAGAGGGGCAAGTCCGAGTTTACACACACCATCGTAACGATGATACCTTTGTACTTTCCCTACTAAGTATGTGTTTTATTGTCACGGTAATTTATTTATGTATATTATTATTATTTTGTGAAACTGTTTTTATTTTTGTTTATGTTTTTGTTTGGGTATTTGTATTTATTAGTATAGTTATATTTAGGTATCCTTTTAGTTTTATATTTTAACTTGTATTGTTATTATTATTTTCTGTGGTACTTGTTTGTAAGGCACGCCTCACCATCTTTCTGCACGTCCAGGATGACTGGCAGATAATGCTGTTAGCATTAAGTCCTCCTTGCACTATTGTCTTGTGTGAAAGTTTTTAAATAAATAAATAAATGATCGTAACGTCGAGTGTACGTGTATTGCGTAGTAACTAGCCATTAATCCGTGACGTTTTTGGCACAGATTAATAGCTAGTTATTATGTTATACACGTACGATCGTGTTATGTTCACCGTTACGATGGTGTTTGCAAAACTCAGACTCACCCCTCTGTTAGGGCCGGTGCGGCGGCAGATTCCGCTGAGGACCTCAAAAGACGCAAATATGCAAGTCTCGACAGAGCTTACTTATTTGAGCCTTTCGGGGTCGAGACTCTGGGTCCGCGGGGTTCCGGGGCTCTTCGCGTTTTCAAAATTCTTTCAGGGCATCTGGTCGAAGCGACGCGTGACCCGAGACCTGGCTCAACGCATTAGTATTGCCATTCAGCGTGGCAATGCAGCCAGCATCTTAGGGACGCTTCCGTCTGTGGTAGTGATTTGGATCAGTTGAGCTACCTTTAGATCGCTTGCAGCGGTCTTCCGGTAGCACAACTGTTTCATATGTATTTTGTACATACCTTGTATTATTCTTTCTGTAAACCGGCCCTAACAGAGGGGTGAGCCCTCTGTTAGGGCCGGTGTGGCGGCAGATTCCGCTGAGGACCTCAAAAGACGCAAATATGCAAGTCTCGACAGAGCTTACTTATTTGAGCCTTTCGGGGTCTAGACTCTGGGTCCGCGGGGTTCCGGGGCTCTTCGCGTTTTCAAAATTCTTTCAGGGCATCTGGTCGAAGCGACGCGTGACCCGAGACCTGGCTCAACGCATTAGTATTGCCATTCAGCGTGGCAATGCAGCCAGCATCTTAGGGACGCTTCCGTCTGTGGTAGTGATTTGGATCAGTTGAGCTACCTTTAGATCGCTTGCAGCGGTCTTCCGGTAGCACAACTGTTTCATATGTATTTTGTACATACCTTGTATTATTCTTTCTGTAAATAAATGTATTTCATTTGAAAAGTCACCCGTATACACGACAACTGTATATAAATACATTCGAAAAAAAAAAACATTGGTTATGCACGGCTAGAGTACCATCATGGGGTGCCATGCAAATTCGTGGACTTGTTTGTAAACTAAGTCCATGGTTTTAAGGTGAATGCTCACGCTTGCAGCGCGAAATTATTATTTTTTGGTGTTTTTTGCCCATAACAGCTCATCGACACTTCTTTAGATAGCGAAAGTTGAGTTCGCGAGAACTAGGAGACTTAACACAAATGTTTTCATTGATAGTATCTCATAAATATCATCAGTTCAGCTACGATACCTCTAAACAAAAAAAAAAAAACTTTAAAAATGTGTTTAGGGGTTTTATCATAGCTAAACTGATGATATTTATGAGATACTAATAATTAAAACATGTGTGTTAAGTCTCCTAGTTCTCGCAAACTCAACTTTCGCTATCTGATAGGTGTTGATGAGGTAATGGGCAAAAAACACCAAAAAAAAAAAACGCGCCGCAAGCATGAGCATCCTCCTTAAGTACCTCACATCCTCCTCACATCTCTCGGTTCGCTATCTCTTTCGTTAGCCATTGTTAGTATTTTTTCCTCTATGGTTTGCTAATAGGGCACAGACGTAGTTATTGTATCCTCTTTGGGGCACAGCACAGATCAATAGATTTTCAGTATATACCAGAGTACTCTGTGCATGCAATAGATGTATTAAGGTAACTATTGTTTAACCATGGTTTAACTTTTGTACATAATTTTCACTAGACACGGGATATTTACCATGATTTTTAAGCCGGGAACATTTAAAACTCAAAAATCATGGTAAATATCCCGTTTCTAGTGAAAATTAACTATGGTTTGTTATTTTGTAGTTGGGTTTCTTATTTTTACAAATAGATAATTTTATTGAAATGCCTCTATAGATGGCCATTTTACAGATGCCGGCAGTGGATTAAATTAGTAGGCAAAGAAGATGAAAGAGATGATTCGAAGTCCTGCTTCGAATCATCTCTTTCATCTTCGAACTGCTGCTGCTTACTATTTGCTCATGATGCGGGAAGTGGGAGCATATGATCTTGAACGGCACTAAAGAGCCCATGAGTAGTTTGCAGGGGCTATTTGGATCCAGCTCTCCAATATTGATGCCTTATACACTTCAGTAATAAGTATCATAAGTCCTTTTGTTACCTACTTCAAGGACTAAAAAGATTAAATTATTGGTTGATAATCAGAATAATCAGAATAATCAATTTATTGGTAAATAATTTTTACACGTCGGTCAGTTAATAAATAAATTAATAATATAGAATTGTTAATAAATAGTAATACTAAAAAATACTAATTAAAACAATAATAATATAAATTAATTAGGTTACAAATTGTAACCAACATTAAGTTGCCAATTAACAATTAATTATTTAAAGAGCATGTCAATTAATAAATAAGAATCTAATAGAATTATGATTTAATGTTACCATTATGTCATACCATTATGTGATAACATCCACTATAAGCAATGATCAGGATATAGCGGATATAGCTAATACTTTTGTAAATTTCTTTGCAAATATTCCTATAGTAAATACTAGGTGCTTGAAATAATGTGTTGAAAAAGCAACATGATATTCATGATACGTCATGTATATTTATATGAATATAATGCATGTTAGGAAAAATTTAGGTCATTTGGACAAAGTTGGAGACAGGCATACACACAATACTAGAAACAGGAATAAGATTGCAGGTCCTACAACTAGATTGGCTAGAGTTCGTAAGTCGTTCATAGGACAAAGCTCTAAGTTCTTTAATAAACTACCTGACCATATTGTTAATTTGTTTGAGAATAAATTTAAGAAAATTGTGAAGACTGTTTTATTAAAAAAGGCTTATTATTACAAAGTAATGACAAGTTTTGTGCATAGATGACAAAAGAGCCTGGGAGCTCAGCACATGATTATTAAGACTGCTATATTTTTTATTGTACAACCTACTTGTTGTTTGAGTATCTAACCTAGGTACTGTATTTTATTTTGTAACTACCATTGTGTCTATTTTCTATTTGTTATAAAATTAACTTCATGACATTGTAAAAATGTGCATTTACCTTTTATTTGTAAATCACTTACTTGCGAGAAATAAATGATTGATTGATTGATTGACTTGGGTTCGCTAGGGTAAGGTTAGTACAAGTAGAAAACGCGCAATTATAGGAGATATAGTTGACCCCACCCCGTCCAGAACTAGACCTATTGATGATAATATGCTCAAATTGCACAATAATCAGCACGTTTCTTACAGATGGACAATCCCATGATAACATGCCCTTATAACAAGAACCACCAAGTTCAGCGATCCAGGATCCAGGCGCACTTGCTTAAGTGTGAGAAGAAGTACCCGCCTCTAGAAATATGTCCATACAATTATTCGCATCGATTCCCCAAGAGCGAACTCTGGGTGCATATTGCTAACTGCCCTTCCAAAAATCCTGTTACGGATCCAATATTGAATAGAAACAAACATCCCAAGTCAAACCGAGTTCCCATTGTCAAGCCATCGGTCCCTGATGATGATGCCGAGTGCTGGGATTGAAATACTTATTAATAATATAAAAAATAATATACAGGGTTGATTTTTGAGATGGGACAGTAAGGGCAGGTACCTTAACCGTTATAGTTACAGGAAAACGTTCCTACGAGACCATCCATACGTTTTTGAGATTTGAGAAATTCCGATCTGCATTCACAGATTTTGGAAAAAAATGTATTATAGTCAGCAAGAAAATGGTAATTTTACACAAAAACTTTTTAGATGCCAGTCGATCCTGTTTCTTATAAGGATCAAGTCTCTACTGGACCGACTGAGGTTTGAGTACTGGAAATGTCAGAAATCACCAAAAACTATTCCAAAACAACAAACGATTAATCTTCTCTAAATATTCTTTGTTGCTCTACATTCTATTCTTTATCTAGAGTGGTCTGTGAAAATGACACATCGAGTTTTGACACTATTCCATTACCTGTGACCTCCACCTTGCGGTGGGATTTGGAACTAATTAGGTAAACAAACCTCTCAACCGTACAATTGTGTAGAAAACACATTACTTGTTTTGTCAATTACTTCATTGAATTTTTGTTCTGTACGTAATCAGATAAATGTGAAAATAAAATCAATGTATACCACCTATACAATCGTTGCGTGACTGACTGACTCAGTCACTGACTATCAACGCGAAGTCTAAACCCTAGGTCATAGGACCTGAAATTCACATAGGTACATTTCTTTTGTGGTATAGCGGTGCACTAAGAAAGGAATTTCCTAAATACACACCCTAAAGTGGTGCAGCGGGATGTTGAAGTTTGTATAGCAAAAAATGCACGCGGGCGAAGTCCCAGGCGTTCCACTACTGGATACTTGAGAAATCTCTGTGCACATGTTGTGTTTTACATATTATGCTGTGTGCTTCAGGTTTCGTTATATTTTATAACAGTTTTATTCGTTTTATTTTACCCCAAATAGACAAAGTGGTCAACAACTTCAATAACTGTACCAATATGGGTGCAAAGTTAGTATATAAAAACCATCATAACCGAATCGCAAATGAACATGGGCAAGAAATGAACAAACCCACAAAAATAACCAAAAAATACAGGACCAAAAAAAACAAAATTAAATCAAAAACGCCCTAAAAACTCTCACAACCTAAGAAGCCCTACAAACCTTTAAAAAAACCCTTCCAACTCCTAAAAACAGAGGGTTTAGCCTACCCTACCTCCCTAGAGTTCATACAAGTCTTAAACTTTAAGAATCAATTAAAACCTCGTACAAACCCATACAACCCAATTTAAACCGGTATTGAACGACGGACCTTGCTCAGAAAAATATCGTGGGAATCAGGATTTTTCCCAGCAGGGCCCAAATTAGATCATTTTCTCCGCCTCAAAACTCACTATTCTGCCAAACTTCCTGCTGATGTTTTTTTTCCATTAACTTTCATCCACTAATATACCTACCTTGTTTGTTTATATTAATTTGAATGTGTATGTGCGCCTACTTTTTGGCGATTGTACCTAGTCAACCTTTGGAGGTTTTTAAGGTACAATATCATACCTAATTAAATGTGTAAAATATATTGTGTATGAAATAAATAAAAAACAAAAAAAACCTACACGTGTAGGGCTGTTTAAAAAAACGCTCATACAGTGATTTTATTATTTAAAACTATTAATTTAATCCTATTTCGTCAAAATAGTAACAGTTTTTCGAGTTATTTTGTACAGAAAGATGGATAAAGAAACAAATAAATTATATAGGTACCTACAAACTATGTTGGAAGAAATTCACGTAATTGAAACATACTGACCACAAATTGGCATAAAAAAACGGCGCGGCGAGGACGTTGCATTTGACATGACTAGTAAGACATTTTCAAACATTTATCGGCTTCTAAATTCTAATTTCCATGTACAACCACAGAATAAATAATAGTACCTGCTTCTTGAAACATGCCATGAATTGGTTTGGCGTCTTTATGAAAGGATTATAGGAAATTCAAACCCTAAAATCAATTGTGTTGAAGACCTCTGTAGCGCGGCGGGCGAAGGTTGGCCTGCGACGCAGGAGGTTGCGGGTTCGATTCCCGCCTCGGAACAAATATTTGTGCGATCGCAGATATTTGTTCAGGTGTTCTGGGTATTTTCTGTGTATAATAAAAAATATCTATCTATGTATTATATTGTATTAAGTATATCAATTATCTAGTACCCATAACACAAGCTCTGCTTAGCTTGGGGCTAGATAATGAAATGTCCAACATTATTATTATTATTTATTATTAATTAGGGTCATAAAGTTTGGAAGTATTGTTTGTATTTCTATTAATATTAAAAATTATACAAAATACAAAAAAAGTGATTTTGACAAACGCTGTATCTCTTGATCCGCAATAGCTAGACACAACAAAAAATAAAAAAAGTGAGTTATAAGTAGGTATGTACCTACCTAGGGGAAAACAAACATGTTTATATTTACTTGCCTTATTTTTATTAATTATCATCACCCGCCCAGCTGGAAATATAACATTTCCATAGAATGCCACGACGACTGGTCTTGAGCCGCCTCCGTCCACAGACTTCCCGCGACCTTTATAAAGTTTGGTACATTGGAAGTTCCCCTCCCACACTGCGTCGTCCGGTTGTTGGTCGCCACTCGAGGACTTTATTTCAGTCATCTTAATAAGTGCGTGTTGCCAGAGATGACTTACGTGACTGAGACGTGATCGCTAACTATCACACACACAAAAGCTCAAAGTATCACAGCGGGCTATGCATGGAGAGAGCTATACCAGAGATATACCATCAGTGTACAAATACGTAGTCTGCGACAACCGTAACTACAAGAAATATTGTTACGAGATATTCGCGCCTAAAGTTTTTTATCTTATATTAGTGATCAATGTCTTTGTAAATATTTATCTGTTATGATTTTGATCTGTACGATCGCTACGATCATTCCCTTTAAAACTGTGTTTATTATATCGTGATAACATTAATGCTTTTTTATTATTTAGTAAATAATACTTGTTTAGTGTAACATTATTTTAGAACGTGCTTTACCAAAGCATGTGCGCCGTATGTAACATAGTTACTGTTCGCATGTCTAGGGATTTTGTTATGGTGTTCAACAAACGGAATATGCTCAAGATTTACTAATCTTATGTGCGGTAACATAACTACTAACTCAGTTATACACTTTATTGAGCTGGGAGAAAAAAAAAACTGTAAGTAAGACCACAGAATAAATAATAGCAAGAACAAAAGGCTCACATCGTGAAAAAAAAATAACGAACCTTGCTGGGACGCAACAAAGTGCATTTCAGTTCGCATAAGTGCTTAGTGCCTAGCGCCAAAACCACCTTAACACCCTAAACACCCACCACCCTTATTCACCTAAACATTGGCGCTCTCTTGTAAATGTTTGAATCTTTTTATTTGTGTATTATATTTTTGTTTAGTACTCAATTTATAATTTTACTAGCTGTAACCTGCGACTTCGTCTGCGCAGGATTATTAAGTAGCGGAGTATTATAAAGCTAGTATTATTAGACTTACGCTGGTGAAGTAAGTTTCACCCGCGTAAGTCTCGATCCCGTGGGAATATCGGGATAAAAATGTGCCTGTGTTATTCCGCGAGTCTAGTTATCTTTATTCCAAATTTCATCCAAATCCATCCCGTAGTTTTTACGTGAAAGAGTAATTAGGATAGGATATTCGGTTACCAAATTACTCCTGCATTCTGCTGCTCGCCTAGTACATTGAAAAGAAAGAAAGAAAGAAAGAAAAACATTTATTTGTGTGACCAACATGGATGTAGTAGTAACAGTCAACAAACAATATTCCACACAAAAATACACACACACACACACACACACACAGAAACAAAGATAAATAAAACATTGGATGAAAAGTATTCGCATTGCTGCTGCGCCCTGCGGTGTTTTCCGCATAGGTCTCGATTCCGTGGGAATATCGGGATAAAAATGTGCCTATATGTTATTCCGGGAGTCTAGTTATCTCCGTTCCAAGATTCATACAAATCCATCAAGCAATTTTTACGTGAAAGAGCAACAAAGATACATCCATCCATCCATCCATCCTTCCATCCATCCATACTTACAAACTTTCACGTTTATAATATTAGTAAGATACCTTTTAACATTCTTTGTATTTTTTAATTTTAAACACAAATTAAATTAAGAGAATTATAAAAGTGAAAAAAAAATATGATGTTCATTACCATGTAAATTTCCAACCAAAATTGGTTTGAATGAAATCTAGTAAGTAGTTTTTTTTTAATACGTCATTAATCGTAATCCATCCAAGAACTTTTATATTATGTTACTTGCTGCTACGGAACCCTTCATGGGCGAGTCCGACTCGCACTTGGCCGCTTTTTTTATGGTTATTTTTGGAAATTGTTATTTTGTACCTTTTTGTTGCATAGAGTCAATCTTTATAGAATACTGACTATCCATGTTTTTTTTGTTTTATTTGGAATAGTGGTGTATACCTTATTTTATACCAGTCAGTTAAATCATCCTAACGATGAAGTTATAAGTTGGTAAATATTGCTACAAGTATCTCCTATTTTTTTTTTAATTGTTTTTATACTAATGAATGACGGAACAAGCAGATGGCCCACCTGATGTTAAGCGGTAACCTCTGCCTATGAACAGTGCATTACCTCATAGGACACGTTCACCTAGGACGCACCCTATGTGGCATTGCAATGCGCCCGCCACCCTGCGACATAAAGATGAAAAGTCTCATGTGCCTGTAATTTCACCGGCACCTTCAAACCGGAACACAGCAATGCGAGCACTACTACTTTGCGGCAGAAATAGGTATGGTGGTAGTACTTCCCCGGACGAACTCTTTCACAAAAAAGCTCTACTACTACTACTTTCTGGTATAAATAGCACTAATTATGATTTCTTCTTTTATTTCTGCAGTTATACATCTTGCCATAACTTTTGGTACGGCTTCTAGAAAACAATGTGTTAAAAAAAACTAGTTAATATATTGTGATTTTAACTCAACACCGTGACTAGTTTATATTTTGGGGTTCAATCCTCCCTATCTACTTATACAGCAAAATCTCTCTCAGGTACGTTTGATGTAAAAAAACTGGAGCATGTATGTGATTCGTGATCTCGATAATTATAAAAATCCCGTTTCCAGAACCTTTACACAGGTATTGTTTGAATTGACACAATTTATAAAATCCTGAAAATCATAGATTTGATTTGCTGATTTTGTTATCTTGTAGGCAACCAGTCCTTTTTTTCAGAATCCCCTTCAGTCTTGTTAGGCCAGTCACCGTAGACACTAAAATCGTGTAAGATCGCAAAAAGTTGCAAGGTTCTGTTTTTTTGGGATGTTGTTAGGATAAATACCAATTGTGTAAAACCAAGTTTGCAACTTCGATAGAGCTGTGCGAACTTTGCAATTTTTTTACGACCTGGAATGTTTAAGATGACTGGCCTATGTGTCGTTTGTAGGTTAACAGCTAATATTTGTAAGGAAAAAGGTTATACACACCTCAGTTTGTTCAAAATTACTAGGTATAACTAAGTAGTTGGAAGAAACTTTTCTTTTGGGTACTTATTTACTTTGTATTAGCCATTTTGCATTTTCTAGAGCGTTCACATGCGTACTTTTCGTCGCGAGTATCGCCTTTGCATAACTCGCCACACACGACCTACCCACTTTTCAGCTTTGGTGAGTCACTGTTTGTTGAGCTCCCACTGACTGACTGGCACCAATCCCCCACTTTTTATCTTCGTGAATGACGTGGAACAATCAGATGGCCCACCTGATCTTGAGCGGTAACGTCTGCCTTTAATAATCCATTACCTCACATGTCACGTCCACCCCTTGTGGCATTGCACTGCATTCACTGGCAACTATACCTTTCATACTAAAACACAGTAATACAAGCACTAGTGCTTTGCGGCAGAAATACTACTGGTAGTAGTTGTGGTTGGTAGTACATTCCCGAACGAACTCTTTCACAAAAAAAAACTCTACTACTACTAAACTACGATATAATGCGATTGTAATGTCTACGATTACTTTTTCGTACAGTTTTCGTTTACTAAGCAAGACGATGACACAGAATAAATAATAGTACAAACACGACGATAAGAAGCGACGATGATAAGATTCGATTCCTTTGTTTTCAGAAGTAGTTAAGTGCAATAAAGAATCTCAACACTAGTCTTAAGCACCGTATATGTAATGTATGATGTTACTATTCATATGTGTAGTATTTAGTACCACATAATAAAAAAAAAAAAAACAGATATCCACCGTATAATATGTTACGGTGATTATATTTAGGATACATTTTTGTTACATGATCAAGCTCATACAAACACGTCAACCTCATACCTCATACCTAACTTACAATAAAATTAATATTGATCAACTGGATTATCTATGAGGAACTAGTATGTCACAGATAACCCAGTTATTATAGTTGTACCTACTACAAATAATATAACGCGTCCAAATTAAGTCGCGGGTGACAGTAGGTACCTATACCTAGCTTGTATTTTATATTATAAATTTCGTCCAAAATTAGTAGGTACCCAAAATCTGAATTCGTTTATTTTTAACCCCTGTCGAAAAACGAAGAGGGTGTTATAAGTTTGGCGTGTCTGTGTGTCTGTACCATCGTAGCTCCCGAAAGGATCAACCGTTTTTTTTTTTTTTAATTGTTTTTGTGGGGAGTTTTCTTAGCTTTGTTTGATCAAAATCAGTCCAGCCGTTCAACGTTGGAGGTTATTTAAATTTTTACAAAATTAATTACTTTGTGCTATACGTTTTTAAATTCCGACGGGAAATGAAAATATTCGTGAAGAGAAAATATGTACAAAATGTGTGGCTACGTTTCACCGAGGACTTATCGAGGACTAGACTAAGTTCCATTGGTCTAGTTGTTACTATGTTGACAGAGTTATTTATATGGTAGCATACTTGTACGGAGCACTCTACACGCGAGTCCGACTCGCACTTGACCAGTTTATTCATCTTCCGCCTCCAATAAAGCATGGACTTTAATGGAGATTTTTTGAATAGCAGCATTGTATCAGCAAAGTATCTATCTATGTAATATATTGTATTTAGTATATCTGTTATCTAGTACCCATAACACAAGCTCTGCTTAGCTTGGGGCTAGATAATGTTGTGCGAACTGTCCAGCATTATTTATTTATTTATTGTTTCGATATCAAAATTTGAAGTACCAGTATTATTATTAGTAACAAACAGTCAAACATAGATAAAAATTGAAAGATAGTATAAATAAAAAATAAAAAAAACATACCGTTTCTCACTAGTAAGTCGGGAAATAAGCAAGTACATTTTTGTAAAAAAACGATAATCACTTAGATAAAGAGCTAGGCATATTCTAAGGAAAATCGCTAAGCGAAACTCTTTTGGTCACAATATAAACTCCTTCGTGAGTATGCTACCGTAGAATTGCATCGAGCGACTACGGAGGCCTGCAATGTTATAAGTATAGATCCACCAACTTATCTCTAGAACCATTTACCTACATTTTTCTATCAGCTACATACATTTCATTCTGCAGATAAGTTGGTGGATCTCTAGAATTGGTTTGTGTTCACGACTGTATGATTAAACTGTCAAACCATGTCAGTCCGGTAAATTTTCACAAACCTCAAATAAATAAGAATTTGCATTGGTTTCTTATTACCCGAATTACAATTATAACAACGAAAACCAACAATTTTCAGTAAAATAATACAAGTTTTTGTAATGATATATCGAAGTAACCGGTTGTCCGTTTTCACCTGTGAATAAAAAAGTGAACGAGGGCCTTCCTTCCAGCGCCGTGGATAACCACGGAATGACAGAAAATGGCGTAGAAATCGTGTAGATACGGCGAATTGAAAATGTTTTCGTGTTTTTACACATCTTTTATATGAAAAGATTAAAAACCCCAACATACTTTTAAAACTATGTGTATAGACATGATACTAAAGTGTTTTATTTATCAGAAATAGCTGTAATTCCGTAGATTTAGGCTCATATGTAGATGCTCTATTTTGATCAATTTCGTGAAAATGGGTAGGTAGTTTTTCAATTTACACAAAATCTAGAAATAACTTTAGAAAACCCCAACATATTTTTATTCAGCCTGAAGTGTTCTTTCTTCTGATCTAAATATTGTTAAGAATAAAGCTAAATTTGGAAAGTTCTAGGCTTTTCAAAACACCACTTTTCAAGGGTTTTCAGTTGAAATCTGCCATTTTTGAAAGAAACGTCGTCATTTTTATTTTATTACATTTTAATGTGTTTTTTCGAGTTATTTCGTGTAATTTTAGTGGCATTTTAACCGGTGTAACTTGGATAAATGGCACATGTGTGATGTAGTGAAATTTGAGTGTATTGCGAGTCTTTTCGAAATGGTGGATTTTTTCCTGTAAAAACTCAGTTTTTCTGCCACAATTTAAACTGGGTTAGGACTAGACGGAGACTCTTGACGACTTGACTATAAAACTATAATAATTATATCACTTGACATTGGCTAAATTGTTGCAAATAATGCACAGAAGCCATTACCTAAGATAGAAGAAGAAGAACTTTGAGGCCAACTGAAGTTTGAGAACAGAAACTACAGTAAGTCACAAGACCTGGTTTACACGCAGGTAACTTATGCAGGTAACAATTCAATACAGTTCCACAAGTTGATTTATAAAATTAAACATATAAGTTTGTATTGATTGTAATTTCATTAACCTACCTACTTCTTTTCCTTCTATTCTCTTATTGACTTCTGAGGATAGACTCCTTCAATTATCCCAATGTCAATGTAATATTGTGATAAACTCAATCCCCATCATTGTTTTATTTAGTTATATCTGGTAGGTACAAACAGTAGCCCTTATTAATTGGCTACTCATGCTAAATTAGAATACATAAGTTATAAACAAGTTCTTTGTGCCTAACACACTACCTGGTGGGGCCCATTTCTCTAAACCTAAGCTTCAAACATGTGTGTTGATATAGTAACGTTGTTAATTTTTATTATTAAGGTACCTAAGTACTTTGTTGTCTGCCTGTCTATATTATGAGTGTCAAGACCATTGATCTTATTATTGTAGCCTGTTAGGTCGATGGCCAAGACCCTTTTTCTTACAAACGCATCTTAGAAACGCCGGTGATCTTCTGGTATCTTGAGATTTATACCAAATATAAAACACAATTTGATTTGGGAACCATATTAATTTTATAAGAACCACGGGTCTAGATATTAGTGTATTGGTAATGTGTACGAGTTTGATGAGATAATAATATCCAAAATAGGAGCTAACTTCATTTCTATACAGAGGGCTCAAGCGCCCTAGCGATACACTCCCCATAAGATACTTTTCACTCAAAAAACCATCCTTAGTTAAATAGCGGTCGCTCCGCCCTAAGCTCTGAATATTAACTAAGGCACTGAACTGTACATCATCTTCGTCATCATCAGTAGCCTTTAGACATCCTCTACTAGTCCAGGTCTCTCGCATGGAACGAAATGCTTTGAAGACCGCAGTATTGGTATTGAGTACCTACCACGTGGATAAGGCTGCCGATCCCCTTGTCATTCTTTAGTCAGCTGTTATGACATCCACGGGAGTAGACGGAAGGGTCTTTTCTAAGGCCGGAAACACCACAGCACGTGGAAGGTATGCACTTGGTGTTAAGTACTCTGGTTGATGCTGCTGGCCATTCCTGGCGTAGTCCCTTCGATTGGTGATCGCAGTATTGGTATTTAATTGAGTACTCAGGTGGATGCTACTGCCTATCCCTGGTAATTCTTTAGTCTGCTTTTACAACATCATGGGAGAAGACAGAGGGGTATTTTCTCCATAAACACCATAGCTCGTGGTATAATACGTAGTATGCACTTCCTGTTAAGTACTCAGGTGGATGCTGCTGTCTATTCCTGGCGTAGTCCCTTAGTCAGCTTTGACGACATCCACGGGAGGAGAGGAAGGAGTTTGTTCTAGGCTGAACAACCACGGCCACATGATATGTACCTATTTACATAAAAACGCCCAATGCGTCCAAGTAGCTAAAAGAACTCGCTTCGCTCGTTCCAAGCGAGGTGTCTGACTCTAATTGCAGGATGCGGCGTTTGTAAGTATGCGAGTTTGTCTGGCGATTACTGCAGAACACTTGATCTAATCTTGATGAAAGTTGGTAGGTAGGTAGGTTTGTCTCAGAGAAATAGTGAAAGTCTTTCTCTATTTGTCTGAGGTAGGTACAGGGACTTTGCGCCTCTAGGAAGCATGAGAATCTTAAATTGAAACTAAGGTCAAGTTCTGAAGATCCTTTATTTAATGGGTCTATACAAAAAGTGTAGTAAGACAAGCAATTATACAGCAGCCTGCCCGTTTTATGAAGTAGGTAGTAATGGTGGTTGTCTCGAAGATAACGAGCATTTCGGCGTAGCAGAGAAAGCGTTGCATAGTTAAGTAGATTGGCTCGAACACAGGGGTTTTTGAGCTACGGGAGTCGAAGAGGTCTCCCAAAATACATCGGCAGGTCACTACTTAGTATATTGACTGTAGGTTCACTGTTCAGTGTAGGTACCTACCAGTGTACCTACATATTTATGAATGTTTGTCAGTGGATAACTTCCGGACCGTTTACTAACTGACTAACTAATTTCGTGTGGTAGGTAGTAGGTAAGTAGATAGTTTTAGAACAATTTGTACTCAAGTTTCGGAGGTCGCATTGCTCTAATCTAAGGCTTAATTTGTGCCGTTAATCTGATCGTGTGGTAGGTAGTAGGTAAGTAGATAGTTTTAAAACAATTTGTACTCAAGTTTCGGAGGTCGCATTGCTCTAAGGCTTAATTTGTGCCGTTAATCTGATCGTGTGGTAGGTAGTAGGTACCTAGATAGTTTTACAACAATTTGTACTCAAGTTTCGGAGGTCGCATTGCTCTAAGGCTTAATTTGTGCCGTTAATCTGATCGTGTGGTAGGTAGTAGGTAGATAGTTTTAGAACAATATGTACTCAAGTTTCGGAGGTAGCATTGCTCTAAGGCTTAATTTGTGCCGTTAATCTGATCGTGTGGTAGGTAGTAGGTAGATAGTTTTAGAACAATATGTACTCAAGTTTCGGAGGTCGCATTGCTCTAAGGCTTAATTTGTGCCGTTAATCTGATCGTGTGGTAGGTAGTAGGTAGATAGTTTTAGAACAATTTGTACTCTAGTTTCGGAGGTCGCATTGCTCTAAGGCTTAATCGGTCGGGAGGTTTTTGAGATATTGGTCTTTTGCTCATCACTAGTTTGTCTTAGTCTGTATTGGGTCATCGCATCCTATCTTTTTTTTCGTTTGTAGAACATTGTTAAAATAAATACCCGATGCCACCCTGTGTCACAGCCTGTGTCTTGAAACTTTGTAAATAACAGCAAAGTAATAAGTAAGTCTGAAGGAATAACATTCCCCTTGTAATGTACTGAAAATAACACTTTTTTGAAAGACATACCTAAGGGTACTCGCTTAAAAAAATGGCTTTAGTTTGGTATTTGTCTGAGAGTTTGTGTCGATTTTTATTTGGATCAGTCGGACATCAATAGATGCAATTTACTAATGAAGTTTACATTATACAACCACATCAGTATCCTGCGGCTGATTAGAGAGCTTGTTTGCCATGGTAGTGAGGATATCCGTCAGTCGCGCGAATCGTTGACTTGGAGTAGTGAGCGCTCCTCGCTCACCCCATAGGAAGTTTATATGAAACTCTGCCCTGAACAATTCCAGCAGTGTAGGATCCAATGTCGGTCCAAGCGAAGACATCTCCTGAACTACGGTCCTGGCATTTCTATTAAACATTTCAACTTGATTCGGAAAGATCCGGGCTGCCTCCAAGTGTGCCGCTGTTGCGTTGAAATCGAACTCCAAGCTGTTCGTCAAACTGGTCGGGAATGAGTCGTCAGGCTGCAAGAGACCTCCGCCATCACCATCTAAAAAAAAGTAAGATTTTTTAAGAAAATTAATTAGCTTGAAAGTTTTGTATGTAAGTATGTTCGGGTCTTTTTTTTCTTTTTTTTTGTATCTTGTAAGTAACTGAATTTTAAAGCAGTTATCATCTACCGATTGAGATTAAATTTTGCATACCTGTCAAGTTTCGATGATAATACAATATTATGGTGACAGCGAGCTGATTTGATGATGGAGACAGAAAGGTGGACAACGGAAGTCCTCGATGGATAGTAGTGGAGTGGCCTTGTTTAGGCTCATTTCAATCACGGTTCCTATCACTAATTTAATAAAAGCTTGTACCGAAAAATATGTTTTTCCCAAAAAACCTATTTACCGTTGTTTTATGTTAGATTGTTTGTTTAGGTCAAATGTTGCAAGTTTTTTTTATTGCAAATTGATTTATATATTTACGTGTTTCGGGAGGTTGCGAGTGCGCAACCTCCCGCAGCCGGCTGCTCGCCCGCTTCGCCACAGACGTCGTCCTAAATTAGGTAGGTAATTAAGGACCCTACTACCATTGTAGTTAAGTACCTATCAAAAGATGCAAAATAACTTTTTGTAATTACCAAATAAATGGAAACAAAGAACAGGTGGCAGCACGTAGGGTGTGGTCGTGTTTGGAGGGAGCGGGTTTGTGCCTTCGTTCATGCTCTTGAAGCATGGTCGTAACTTCGCCTCGAACATGAATGCGTTGTCCGTGTACACCCTTCGCAGAATGTTCCAGGCATTTTCCAAGCATTCCACCTGAAAATAATAATATTAGAACAAAATACCACCAACCATCCGACCTCCTGTGGCGCGGCGAGCGAAGGTTCGCCTGCTACGCAGGTGGTTGCGGGTTCGATTCCCGTCTCGGAACAAATATTTGTAGGATCTGAAGATATTTGTTCGGGATGATCTGGGTTTTTTCTATGTAGGTATAATACAAAATATCTATCTATGTAATGTATTGTATTTATCAGTTATCTAGTACCCATCCATAACACAAGCTCTGGTTAGCTTGGGGCTAGATAATGTTGTGTGAACTGTCCAGCATTATTTATTTATTTATAACCTAGGATTTGTTGAAGGTTTACCTACCAGTAGTTTCAAGGGCGGATCCAGTCAAATCGCAAACAAAGATTTTAGGGTTTCGTCTATATTCTAAGATCGCAAAATATCACCAGTCTTGTCCGTCGCTGGCAAAGGGTCCTTTTTATTTTGCAGTTGCCACTCTGGTCGATTTCCGGCCAACAATTTATAGCAGGTCTCTAAGCTGTTTCCAGCGGACTCCCCTGCCTTCAATAGTAGATTATGCACCATGGAAATAATGCAGTGTCTTACGTCGCGGGGTACTCTAGCGAGGGAGTTATAATATATGTAGAGTCATGAGTGAAGCGATAACCTCTGCCTATGAACAGTGCATTATCTCATCGGTCACATCGGCACCCTTACCCTTCAAACCGGAACACAGCAATGCGAGCACTACTGCTTTGCGGCAGAAATAGGTATGGTGGTAGTACTTCCCCGGACGAACTCTTACACAAAAAAGCCCTACTACTACTAAAAGCATAAATCTGGCTAAGCTGCCCAAGACGAAGACAGGCTTTATTCCAGACACTCCATCTCAGATACTATACCACACCTTCTGAGAGACAATTAAAATTCACTGAAAATTTAAGATTAGCTTAGGAAATGTTACTGTTTTTATATTAAGGGCTGTGGAATTTGTTTAATAAATAAAATAAAATAAAATCACAGCACCAAATACCGTCTTTTGTTTCACATTATTTGTAAACGCACCTTTTTCTTTTATTTTTGAGTTCTGCTTATGGTGGGCAGTTCGATTTTCGAACCAACCTCTTTACAATGCCGTATGGGCATTTCTCAGAATTTTTTTACTTAGAATATTCCACGATTTGAAATTTGAAATTTGACGTTCCAAATTCAAATCACTTTATTTCCTAGGGAGTTTCATACAACTTTATATCCCTAAAGAGATAGGTAATGCTTTACTTTACGTTGAGATTGCATGATATGTAATCAGACATTGTCGAGCAGGTGGTGCGAAAAAATTGTTAATAATAAACATGTGTTTTATTTTTACAAGTTTTGCTTGTAGTTATGCTTGTATTTCGTTGATAAGGAATAAAGAGTGCATAACTAGGGGGGACACTCTTTACTTATCTGGCCATTGTGCCCCAAATTGTCCCAGAACTAATTCATGTATCCGCCCTTGAGTAGTTAGAACTAACGTACCAAACCATTACCAAACCAAAAAATCTAGTTTCAAAAAAATTGGGCCCACCTGTGGCATGCAGAGTCCAAACATGATAGCAGCAAATCCATAGAGATTACCGAGCGCAGTCTTGGTTTCCACCGCCAAGAGTATCCAGTCGTTAATGGTGTCCGCTCTCTGCCTGTCCGTTTGGCAAGTCAAGATAGTTACTGCTATCAGAAGCCGGAATGTCTCGATCCTGTAACACGGATATCATGTAGTTAATGTAAAAGAGTGCGTCCGGGGAAGTACTACCAACATATCTATTTCTGCCGCAAAGCGGTAGTGCTCGAATTGCTGTGTTCCGGTTTGAGATATGGGTGCCGGTGAAATTACAGGCACATGAGACTTTTCATCTTTATGTCTCAGGGTGGCGGGCTCAGTGCAATGCCGTCCTAGGTGGATGTGACCTATTAATAGACAGAGGACACCGCTTAACATGAGGCGCTTTCACATTAGACGATAGCGACACGACTCGGCGGTAGTAGATACGAGTATACATACATTTACTTACTACTAAATGCTTTCTCACTGTGCAACGATATCGCCTCGGCATCGGTGACGACACGGTGCGGGCTGGAGGAGAGTAGCAGGCGGGGTGACGCGCACCACACACCACATCTATGCCGGTGCACCGCACTTTGCTGTATTTCACCCGAAATGCTGCGGTCACGGTGTGTGGTGTGAATATGCGTCGTTCTGGCACTGTTTTCGTTGACGATATCGTGTTGTATCGTTATCGTCCAATGGGAAAGCGAGGGAGGCCATCGGCTTGTTCCGCCATTTCAAGTAGTATAAAAAACACAAAAAACAGGTTTAAGTGCTGTTGGATATAAGTAAATGATTTATATTACCGTTCAATGACGTCCATACGTAGCGGTCTTCCCTGCGGCAGAAAACAAAGTTCTAACCCAGAAGCGGTTCGATCGAGACCTTCAATTTGAACAGCTTCTTCGAACAAAAAGTAAAGATCAATTTTAGTAAAATGATTGGCTAGGATCCTTGGCCCCGAAGTGCGTAGCAGCAGCTTTATGGTGTGCAAAGTCTCAGACTCCAGTGGCTTGGAGAGACCCATGGGTATAATCTGCGATTGAAAATTCTCCAGGTTAATTCGAGACTCCACAACATAATCCAAATTTTCGGCCTGCAGGAGTCTCGCTTCTGTGAGATCGTAATCGAATTGCTGTTTGATTGTTGGTGTCACCAGATTATAATCTGAATCGATGCGCGATTTATTAGGGTCACTATGAGCAGAACTCTGGGTAGAGTCTCCTGATCCATTGCCTGAATCAGAGCCGGAAACATGGTACAGTCTATGGAGTTCAAGTCTTCTGTCATCAGCCTTCGGACCTTCGTATCTTGCTGGTTTAGCCGGTGGACTCGTCGGCAAATTGGCATCCCATGTACTAGAGCTGGAATTTGATTCACTTGAAAAGTTCTTGATGTGTTTGTTGGTCTGGCTAGTGATAACGCCGTCGGCACTAGCACTTTTTCCGTGGTTCATATGCTGGCTCATTTCTATCGGAGTCAGGGAATGTGACCTCTGCTTCTTAAACGGCACTCTTAACTGCATCCCCGGCTTGGCCGCAAAATGGCTATAAAGACTGTAGGGGTTGCCGTAGCAGGATGCATCGCCCACTGGAGAAGCTGCTAGATTCATGTCATCAGTCTGAATATAGTTGGACAAGGGTATCAGACGATTTGCCGGATATTGGATCCTGGCCCCAGAGGCAGCCGATATCGGTTTGCCGGAGCCTACGTACGACGTTATAAGGTCGGCAACAGTGTCGTACGCTTCATCTTCAAACTGATACTGACATCTCTCGTATACCGTGTCTGGGTGCACAATAATCTGGAAATATTATATAAATATAGGCATCATTATCAGCCGTCATACGTCCACAGTTGGACGAGGCCTCACGCATTATATAATGCAATGGGAGGTATTTGCCACAATCACCAAGCTTGGCAGGCGGATTGGTGATAACAGTACTGGTGTTAAGTACCTACTCAGGTAGATGCTGCAGCCCATACCCCGGTGTACTAATCTCTTAGTCGGCTTTTACGGCATCCATTGGAGAAGACGGAGGGGTCTATTCTTAGGCCAGACACAACACGGCACACCACCGTACTACCGGTACTACCTACTTCAGTAAAATGTTCTGAAGGTAGGTACTTTAATAGCATTAGGTACAATTATCTGTATTTACATGCATACGTAGACACACGCCTTTTTTCCCGACGGGTAGGCAGATCCTCAATGGGCTTGGCTTATTTAGGAGCGTGATATAGCCGTAAATAGGTATCTACCTACAATAAAGTGGAAAGTCAGAGTTACATTCAAGTTTACGTTGTTTGTATAATTATTTTCCTGAAAACGAATCAGGAGCGCAGATCATATATGAAAAACGATAGGAAATCATTACACTACCTTTTCAGGGTCCCCGGAACCCAGAAAATAAAAAACATATGACCCGGAAATGTCATAAAACATCTTAAAATCAATATCAAATTATTTTGTTAGATATTTACTCTTTGAATGACGAAGTGGAGATGTTGTCCATTGGATCGGCAGCTGAGGACGAAGTTGTCCGGTTGCGAGGTGGAATCCCTAACGAGGAATTCCCGGTCTTGTTCTAAGAGGTTCTCGGCCGCTGTGCGGCTAAGGGCGCCATGATACCATCCATGGGATATTATTTGGTCGGCAGGCAGGGAGAACTCCCATTCTAAAAGCCCTGAAGAGTTCATTGGAACACGCTTCTGTTAAAAAAGATAGTTTGAGTCACAAATTGCTAAAATAAACTACTTATTCCGATTACATACACGATTCCCATAAATACGTGCTTACTTACGAAACCCCACCGCGAAAAGGAAGGAAGTCTTCCTGATGCAAGGATTGGGAAATTCTGGCACTATCCGATAGAGACTTGATTGACACTCGAATCTTATTTTATTTTATTGCGGTCATTCGATTTGTTAGCATATTTTCAGAGTATTTTGGCTCTGGAACTGCAATTTAATCGAGTTTAGTGTTTGAACTGCGCTTACATACCTGCGCAGAAGCGATGCGCGGTAGCCGAGAGACGGTGCGTGGTTTCAAGCTCCGTCGGGGTTGAATCAATAGGATCCCGTCCACCCCTCAACAAGTTTTGATAAAAGCATGTTGGTAGCCAGGGGTTGCATTGCTTTATTTAGATATTCTACGCATGCGCCGAGGCGCAACAAAATCACATTGATTTGGTTATATCTCAATAACCGCTAGTCCGTTTTTTTTAAGATGTTATACGATAGGTAATTAAATGGTCAACATACTATGTCTAGCAATGGTTTTCGTAAATGTCATAGTTTATTAAATATTTAGAAAAAGGCGAATTTCTAACAAAATATGATTTTGGCTTAATGGTGAAAATGACAGTAAATGGCATCTAACTAAAAAGTAATGTTTCATAAAGAATTGGGAGCTTTATTAACCTTTCTTACAGTTTTTTTTTTATTTCGATGAAAAACTACAAAATTTTGACTGGTTTTTGTAAACAACATAGTTTATTTAAATTATTAAATATTTAGAAAAAGGCGAATTTCAAACAAAAGACGCTTTTGGCTTTGGTGAAAATGATAGTGTAAATTACACCTAACTAAAAAGTAATGTATGACAAAGAATTGGGCGCTTTATTCACATGTCTTGAAGTTTTTGCTTGATCCTGTATTTTTTTAACCGTAACTGTTAGAAACTTGAAATTTTTACAGAATATGTACTGCTGTAGTTTCTATAAGAAAACATAATAAAAATGAAATAAAAAAAAACATAAGAATAAACTTTTGTGATTGCTCGATCTTGATTACGGCTGTATTTTTTGAACCGTAATACAAGATAGAACCTTGAAATTTTCACCGAATAAGTACTGCTTTAGTTTCTACAAGAAAACATAATAAAAGTAAAATAAAGTTACATATAAACAAAACCAAAAACGTATTTTGTCTGAAATTGGTCTATTATTGAATATAATAATACAATATGGTATTTGCAAAAACCTGTCACAGTATTGTCGTTTCTCAACCAAATAAAAAAAATTAAAAAGCAAAATACTGCAGAATAAATCGCCCATTAGGTGTCATTTACTGCCATTTTCAACAATACAAAAACTTTTTTTTTTTTAAATTTGCATTTTTTCAAAATATTTATTAAAGTATGATATTTACAAAAACCATTTTAAACTCGATATGACAAAGATTTTATTACCTATCGTATGACACCTTACTTGTTTAAATCGGACAAGCCGTTATTGAGATATTAACCAAACATTATACCCGGTTTTCGCATCTTCCCATCCCCTCTCTCCCCCCTCCACCACTTTAGAATGCAACAACCGGTCTATTATTGTTCAGGAGATCATGCTGAACACAATAAATAAACAAATAAATAATGCTGGACAAAGTTCACACAACATTATCTAGCCCCAAGCTAAGCAGAGCTTGTGTTATGGGTACTAGTTAACTGATATACTTAATACAATACATTACATAGATAGATATTTTTTATTATACATAGAAAATACCCAGAACACCCTGAACAAATATCTGCAAACGCACAAATATTTGTTCCAAGGCGGGAATCGAACCCGCAACCTCCAACGTCGCAGGCTAACCTTGATACCGATGATAACAACAACAATACCGACAATGATACCGGTTGTCGGCGCGGGAATGATCTGTCCAACGGGAATCGCCATTTGACGACTTTTTGAGAAGTGGCCTGTCTGCTACTATATTCAGAAAGTAAGTAGGTAGTAAAGGTAAAAGCAGAAGACAGTTAACTGTCAATGTTTGTGTAAATACCATGGTAGATTCTTCCGTGGTAAATACCTATGCCATAACAAACGTGGGTACAGTCCGACCAGTATAGCTAGGCGCGGCGTGGTCGTCGTTGTGGCGCTGTTTGATATGGATTTGATGATTCTACATTTAGTTCCTCAAAAGCACCACCACCAACTTATAATTGTGTTACTGTAGGTAGGTGGCCGTGTTGATCTATCATTTTAAAAACAACTTGGTGCCGGAAAGAGGTGCATTGTCAGTTAGTTACGATGGCCGGTAGGCACTGTCTTTTTGCATTATTTTTAACTTTTTTTGTTATTCGTGTATTTTGCCATGAGAAAAGTAAGTACTTTGTTAATTTGCATTATTCAATAACATAGATCTTTTTGGGGGAAATACCCCTCCAATGAAAAATACCCGACGACAAAAAAAACTATAAAGTTTTAGAACCCGTATACCAAGTTTCGTCAAGATTGGTTGAGAAATGCGACCTGTAGAGGAGAACATCAGCCGGACATACGGACAGCTGGACATAATACGAATAAATTTTTGCCCAAGCTGATGCAGAGACGCTTCGTTTGCTCGGTCAAAAATAATGCTATACATCTAATGTAACATTTTTCCATATAGTCCTCTCCATCCTAAGGTTGTCTGGAAGAAATCACTATAAGCGATAAGACCGCCCAATGTGCATTTCTGTTATTTTTTGTTAATGTTATGTTTTGTGTTTCTGTGTGTTATTTGTGTACAATAAAGAGTTAATCTATCTATCTAATCTTCGACCAAAATAAAAAGTAGCAAACATACAAAAAAACAATGTATTTAAGTACTACAATATGTCTATTATGTGTATATAATAGACATTTGACACGATGTCTACCGTAGTTATAGCTAGGTCGACAACGTTGAGTCGTGAGTCGTGAACCTGTTTTGTTTATATTTAAGTTTATTTTCAATTTGGTAGTATTTATTTATTATGAAGAAAAATAAAAATAAAAGCAAAGAAACAGATGTCACCCTGTGACAGTTGGTGCTTTGATGGTCGTTGATTATGAGGAACAATTGAGATAAGTACATTTTGAAAATCGCACCCATAGTCAAATCTGTGCCCATAGCCCGATCTATCTTATATAATATCTAGGTATTGGTAGAACAAATAGTAGAATAGATGGTAAGGACCCACCACCAAGTGCTTACTCTAACAAATGAGAGCTCACGTTATGTTGGAACCCAAATTTAACTTTTGTTAATTATAGGTACACTAACTATACCTAGAATTAAAACAGCAATGGTTTTGGAATGATAGACAGAGCCCTTTTATGGCTTGATATGTTTGTAATATTTAAAACAAACCTTTTTGGAACTTACATCCTCTCGCCCAATTCAGTTCTGCTGATACTTACGTAGCACAACCTATCATGCAGATCGAATAAACGGTTCGAAAGATATGCTCGAACAAACATACATAAGTAGGTACCTACATACAAACATAACAAAAATCGGTAAAGTTGTTTGAGAGATCTGTCACTTGCTTCGCTCGCTCGATCAATCAAGATAAAGGTTAGGTTCTACAAAATATCGTATTTAGTAATATACACATCAAAAAGTCAAAGCAACATGCATCATGTCACTTTTACCAATTACTCGTATATTAATCAATTTTTAAGTCTCGTTCAAGGTACGTAGGTAAGTATGTAAACTTTTATGTTTTTGATGACATACTGGCTGGTTGTAAAAAAAAACTTTTCGATTATGTTTTGTTTTTTCATAAAATTTAAACGATCCTTATTATTATTATTTATACTCCCATCCACTCTCCTGATCCTTTTTTTTCCCATTTCCGCGTTTTGTAAAATATAATGTTTCCCTAATTTTTACTTCAAAACTCAATAAAATAAAAATGGCAAATGCACAAGCCATGCGACGCCAAAAAAAAAATGAGAATTTGTTTCAGTTTAAGTGCGTTTTTATTGCTGTCTTTATTTTATAATTTTACTAACAATTTGAATACAGTTAGCGACAAAATTGGATTGTGGGACTTTCTTTACGTCATGGAGCGACATCATGTGATAGCAGATCAAATGCAAAGAGCTGTAGGAACTGTGCGAAATCGACTGCATGAGTACGGCCTACGAGCTCGATGCCCAACCAGATGCCCGCCGATACATCACGGGAACCGCGCTCGTCGAAATGAATGGTGTAGATAAAGCATAACATGGACCCAGGAGCAATGGGATAAAATTATGTTTTCCGATGAGTCGCGATTCGGGTTTAGGCCTGATACAAGAAGGGTGAGAGTGTACCGTCGGCCCGGAAATACTGAAAGGCTCAGGTGAGTTCAGGAAGTTCATCCATACAGCGGCACAACAATTATGGTATTTTTATTTTTTTATTATATCTTAAAAAATTAACACAAACAAAGTATTATACACTCAAAAGACCCTTATGGGTTTGTTCAGAGTGTATACAAACCTCCTTAGGTATAAATACATAATCTTACTCTGTAACACAGTATCCTCTTCACCGCTTAAAATAGGTAAATACATAAATAAGTTAGGTAATTTAGGTAGGAACTAGTTATGTTTGTTGTGGGCGGGTATTATGAAGAACAGGCGAACTGAGCTCGTTTTTGTAAATGGAAACATGAACGCTGAAAATTACGTTGAGGATATTCTTAGACCTTATGTCCATCCATTTGCACAATCCTTTGGCTCCGATTTTACGTTAATGCATGACAATGCGCGTTCGCATACAGCTCGGCGAACCAGTTAATACTTGGCAACGGAGAACATCTGGGTATTGCCCTGGCCTGCACAATCGCCAGACCTCAACACCATCGAGCACGCATGGGGCATGCTCCAGAGACGTGTTTTGAAGGACTTAGACGAAGTGACAACAACCCACCAGCTGAAGGATTTGCTACAATTCCAAATTGATGCAAGATGAAGTAAACAGTCTCATTAATTCTATGAATAATCGTTGCCGACAAGTTCTGTATAGCAGAGGAGGCCATACCTTGTATTAAATTATCCAATTCTTTCACAATAAATTAATTTTCTTTAGAAATTTAATTTAGTTAAAAAAAGTTTAGTTAATATGTACTTTAGTTTGTACAGTACATTATAATATTGTTAATTTATGTTATTCAAAGAACTATTGAAGGCAAGAGCTGTTATTTTTACATAATTAAGACCCTAAAAATTATTTAAATAATAAATTACAAACGTTATAATGTGAAGAACCATCCTAAAATTTTAATTAGTACATGTTGCTTAGACTTTTTTGATGTGTGTAAATAGGTTACCTATTAATTCTCGCATGGCGTACAAAATCATGAAAATAATCATATAAATAAATCATTAGGTACCTACCTTCTTCGACCAAAGTGGTACTCGTACCTACAATCTTTTTATTTGTTTCAGCTTTGCGCAAGATCGTACGAAACCAATCCAAAATGGTTCAAAGGCCGTTCAGTGACACAGACGGTGCCCAGACCTTCACGTGGGCCAACAGTTCTATTTTAAAACAGAGACGTGAATCTCAAACAAACACAGTGGTCCACAGAATGCAACGTCCTAAGATGTCTACGATACTTTCGTCCGTTGAAACTAGCCGTGGAAAATCATCCTACGACAAAACTAACCCAAGATTTAACGAGCTGAGATTAGCAAGAAACACGTTTTCAAATATAAGTGTATCGCCCTTACACCCTTTCGTGATAAAACTTTCCAATGTCGTACCTCGCACGAATCGTTCCCAATCGGACGGACGTTCAAATAATAACATTTCCATCGATACTCACTACGCACTGCCAACTATGTCCAAATTCTTTCCACCACTCGACGAACAAGAGTTGCAGAGTATAGAACAGAAAACCAACAGCAGAGAAAATACTATCATCTTCCCTGAGGCTCCAGATGAAAAAGAAAATAAAACTATTGTCATAAAAGGTATATTTTTGGCCAACAAGAGCTATTCAGAGAGATCAGGCAAAGAAAAGGAACCGAAGTCTACTCTTGTGGACATGGAAACCGATAGCGTCGCCGTTGATTATTTTCTCCAAAGAACTCCCATTGATGTTGGGTCGAAGTACATTAATAACTCGTCGGTGCATCAGTATAACTGTTTAACTATCAAAGAAGCTAAAACAGACATTGATGCTCAGGCTATGTTCTCAAAAATGGACATAGAGGTAGGTACTTATACGAACATTTATCTCTAAAACTTGTTTCATTCGGTGTCCATCATACAACTTACGGTAGGTGCACTAACTAAGTATAAGTAAAGACAAATTTACTTTTAGCCTCCTTGGATGGATCGAAAGCACTTCTGGAACGGAATATATGACAGCCGGTACGAATCACTGATGAGAAGTACGAAATGGCCTCCATTGAAGGTGACCCCTTTATTAGTAAACGAAAGTATTGTTATTGATATTGATATAATATTGTTATATCAATACCTATGATATTGTTTCAATTAACAATACATTATATTCTTGCTTCATCAGGTAATTTTAGTGCCCCGAACCCACGTCGACAGTATATGGAAGAAATCTTTTGAACAATACCACAAAGAGTCCGTCAGTAAAATCTTATCAAACGTCGTCAAGAAGCTGCTATTCTACAGCAACCTGACGTTCACTTGGAACGAAGTATCTCACTTGAGCCAATGGTGGAAGAGCACTTCTCAAAAATGTAGAAATGTAAGTCAATTGTTTTCGTTTTTTAGGGGTTCAATTTTGGTAAAGAATAATGCCTTTATGCACAAAATGTATTAAATTTCAGGGGTTCAGGAAGTTGGTCAAAAGCGGCAGACTAGAAATTACAACAGGTGGCTGGGTGGAGCCCGATGAAGCGACCACACACCTATTCGGATTGGTGCATCAGATAGTACAAGGTTCGCTTGAAATCATTTAGTTTTAGTACCTACCTAAATACTATTTGGTAATTTATATAGTAAAATCTTTATCCGTAATATTTTTGTTCTTAGGGCACGAGTGGTTAAAACATCATCTGAACTACTCTCCCAAAGTGGGCTGGCTAACAAACACTGTTTCACACAGCCCCACAATGGCATATCTTCTCTCAGCATCAGATATATCTTATCTAGTACTCACCAATCTCCATTACTCCTGGGCAGAGTACTTGGCCGAATACCAGTACGGTGACTTCGTGTGGGTGCAGAGTTGGGACGGTGACAGGCTCGTCTCCAGTGTTCTGAACGAAGCCTTAAATGTTTTAGGCAGAGATCGCCATCCGAAGAATTCTGTTTTTACTCACTACTTACAATTCAACTCAGCTAGTTTCAAAGCGTGCGGTCCCAACAGCGGTATATGTGCAAACGATTTTAATTTCGCAAAATCTAACAAGAACCTCGACATAAACCCTTACAATGTGAAAGATAAATCAGAACTGCTCCTTGAACAATACTCGAAGACCGGGACGACAACACAGCATAACGTGATTATCGCGCCTCTGGGCGGGCCCTACCGATACGAAAGTCAATCAGAATTTGATTACCAATACAACAATTATCAGAAACTTGCGGATTTCGTGAATGCCAATCGTGAAATCTATAAAGCAACAATGGAATTCGGTACTCCAAAAGATTACTTCAAATCCATTTTGAAAACGCATAAAAATATAAAAACGAATACTATTAAAGGCGACTTTTTAAATTTTGCCGATATTGATTCAGGACGTCCCGCTTATTGGACAGGATATTACACCTCAAGGCCAACCTTCAAAATCATGTTGAGACGCCTCGAGTCTACTTTGAGAACAACGGAGATTTTATTTTCTTTCGCCGTCAGTTTAAATTCCTTCCGAGGATACAACGTTTCACGTATTTTAGATAAGTTAGTAAATGCTAGAGAAAGCGTTGCTCGCCTGCTAGACCGAAATGTCGCTAGCGGAACTCTTCCTGCAAATGTTCTCAAGCATATTAATAAATTAATTCTAGCGACCGTGAATAACTGCTGGCACATACAAGAAGTAGCAGCTAGTTTTTTGAGCTCAAAACCGGGACAACTCGAACCACATCTGCATAAGTACGTGTATAGAGAAGGAGAATTTATTTCTACATTTAGGACTGTCTATGCAAATGATCAAATATACATTTTTAATTCCTTGAGCCACGAGAATACAGAAGTTGTGGAGTTATTGACGAGATATTCTAATATTAGAATTGTAGATCATAATAAGAAAGAAATCACAGTACAAATAAATCCAATCTGGAAATACACTTCAGATAAAATACAAATATCACGACGATTCTTCAAAATATTTTTTGCAGTAGTACTACCACCGATGACTCTAGAACTGTTTACAATCAAAGAAACTTATGACGTCACCCACAGTGCTAGTGCTATTTTCTGCTCTTCTTGTATGGTAGGTGACGAAGTTGTTAGTGATTCCATATTTCCTTTCAATATCCAACCCATACAAACAGGCGACATACAGCTTGAGAGTTATAAACATCGCCTCGTATTCGATGAAATGACCGGCTTTCTGAAAACAGTCATTGAAAAAGAAACAAATATTGAAAAGAGTGTCATGATAGACTTTGGTGCATTTAGAGACGCCAGTGTAAACTCAGGAATGTTTTTGTTCAACACGAATATTTCTAAACCTTTGAAAGATATTTTGATGCTGTATCGAATTGGCGCTTTGGTAAAAGCGACAGCGATAATTTCCGGGAAAATTACCACCGAAATATCATCTATTTATGGTCATCTCCTGCAGCACACGATCAAAATATTCAATTTCATCCAGAACCCTTTATCCAATGCAATTTACGTCGAAACCAAAGTCGACTACGAGTTGTCTCCGAAAAACAGGGAGCTGGAATTCTTTATGTCAATACAGACAGACATTAGTAACGGAGACCCGCCTCAGATCGTAACGGACAACAATGGGTTTCAGCACACTATAAGGATTCTTAATATGAGCAGAGGGATCGAGTCCAACATGTACCCAGCCACCAGTATGGTTTACATACAGGATCGAAGAAGCCGATTAACTTACATAACAGACCACGCTCAAGGTGTGACGGCTTTACATGAAGGTCAACTGGTAATTATGTTAGACAGAAGAGTTCTATTCAACGACGGTCGTGGAACGGGCGAAGGTCTTGCCGATAGCAGCACCACACGCCACAGGCAGTACATTCTATTTGAAAATTTTATGGACCCCAGTGAACCATTGGATAGCGAATCGCATGATCCGAAATTACCAAGCTTATCGGCAGTTTACTTGGCAAATTCGCTTAACTACCACCTCGATATATTCTTAGTTGATAAAAATAAGACCGACCAATGTCACTACGCGTTCCTGCCTCTGCTAAAGACTTCGTTTCCATGTGATGTCTCGGTGATAAACTATAGAGTTATTCTGAGTAAAGGTGGTTTTCAGGACCACACTCCGAATACCGCGCTGCTGATACTGCATAGAAGGAGTATATCTTGTAAGATAGCGACGACTATTAGTCTCCACTGCAATGGCGAGTCAAATTTCTTGTTGGAAAACATACTGCGTAACCTGAAAGCGGTATATCAGACTAATCTGGCCGGAACCACAAAAGGAATCCCGCTTCTAAACTTCACTCCTGTCAACTTTCCCCAGATGGAACTTACCACCCTGAGAGTGTACTTTTAGAGCATCAGTAGACTTTCAAAGTGTTTTTTTATAACATTTAAATGCAATTTAAGATTACATTTTTGTAAAATCTCGTGATTCATATTATTTATAATTAAATTAAGCAATATAAGATAAGGCCGCTACCAGAAAAGCTATGAGAAAAGTTACATTTATTTCATCATAATAGGTAGGTACCTAATCATCAATGTAAAAGAATCCAAAGTCCTGACTGACAGACTGACAGACAAGGCACTACCCAAACAGCTCGTCTTAAGTCTTGTAATTTGGCGGTTGTGTTTCCTTTTGTGTTTTCCTTTGTGTGTAGGACAGAAAGGAATTCGTAAAATTCACTCCGTAAGGGGCCCAAAAAGGGCTTTTATTGTGAAACAATAATTATCAGTATTTTGCAACCGTTGGTAGAAGAGACATGGAAATTTAAATGTTGATTCCTCAAAAAAGTATACAAACACGTGTTTTAGAGTTTCCTAACTGAAATTTTCCTGAATAAATACAAGGGTCCGTTTCGTTTGCAAATTAAAAAGTTGGGTCAGCCAGCGTGTTCTTTTTTTTTTTATATATTAACTAGTTTTCAGTTTACTTAAATTCGTTTAGTTTTATTTTTCTTAAATAAAGTCTTTCCATGTATTAACTATATTTCATTGTTCACGACTGTAGGTACTCTGTCCAGTTGCTAATCCGTCCACCTGAGAATCTGTCCAGTTGAGAATCTGTCCAGTTGCGAACCTGTCCACTTGCTACGGCGGGTGAATTTTGACGTTGTAAAAGTTATTTTCGCGATTTAGATCTTGAGTATAAAATATTTTTATGATAGTCCTTAATTGAAAAACTTGAGTGGGGTGAAGTTTTAAAGGTCGTCAAACATTTATTTTTGTACGTAATTTTATTTGTGGCACAGAATATATAATAGTACAATTTATGGTTGGTGTTCCTATCAGGGGTTCCCAAACTTATTTTGTTTACTGCCCACTTTGAGAATTAATTATTTTGTAGTGCCCCCATAATTATATTTTGGCGTCCCTTTTTTTTCCACCTGCTTGAAAACCCCTATAACTTCAAATTAAATTAGTTATTGTGAGCTATATTAGCAGAGATTAAACATGCACAGATCGGGTTATTTAATAAAAACTTGTTAAAACATGATTGCCCGCGGTCTATTATCTACGAAAATTACCTATCTAGGAATACTAATAACTATTAAAATGCGAAAGTATGTCTGATTTGACGCCCCTTTTTTTTCTGGGTCTCTTACCGCCCCCCTTTACGCCTGCAGCGCCCACAAGGGGGCATTATCGCCCACTTTGGGAACCCCTGATGTGTATCAATATCCTTAACACTTTGAATTCAAACAAATTAAACTCCCGAAACTTTTAATTTCAACGTGTTTAATCTTCGTCTATATTCACAGGTTACTACAAATAAAAGCGAGGTCTTGTAGTTCCTATGCACACTCTCCGAAATGTATTCAGTAAAATACTGATAGGCAGGCGATTCCGTTTGGTGCCCGTACCAGTCTCTGACGATGTACAAGGCTGTATACGAGTAACTTGAAATCAAACTAGTCATTGCCAATCATCCTTTTGGCTTATTTGCAGATCATGCACACATTTGTCCCGCAGCGAGAGTCGAACCCGCAACCTCTCGTATTTCAGCCGGCTACTCGCCCGCCGCGCCTTAGAGGTCATTAAAAGAAGGTACTTAGAAGGTGGATTGACTCTTAGCCGAATTATTACCTTGGATAATAAATAAATAATAAATGGTGGACCGTTCACACTACATTATCAAGCCCCAAGCTAAGCAAAGCTTGTGTTATGGGTACTAGATAACTGATATACCTAATACAATACATTACATAGATTTTTTTTATTACACTTAAAAGACACCCTGAACATATATCTGCAGATCTTGCAAATATTTGTTCCGAGGCGAGAATCGAACCCGCATCCTCCTGCGTCGCAGGCGAATCTTCGCCCGCCGCGCCACAGAGGTTGTCGGATCGGTCGGAGGATGTGTGAGTGGACAGACGCTAACTCACTCTATATACTCGGATAGACTCATTCGTTACTTCCTGACGTCCAGACCACAGTCCAGTCAGCTTGTTATGTCTCATTCAATCAGAGTGTGGCAAATGCAATTGATTAACGGTGACATCGGAATATCTTTGTTTTTAGAGAAACTGCGTTATTTTATTTATTCATTCCGAACGTTATTTATTACATATTTGTTCCCATTATTCCATAAATTGTTTACTTATCATCGACAGAACTACGTAACTAGTTGAGATTGAAGCCAGGTGTAAAGCACAAAGCAGCAAAGCAGCATAAGTCACATAACTACTGGGGAAAAATCCCAGTAGTTCTGCCGACAGAACTACTCAACATAACAGTTGGAAATAGACGAAGTAATCGGGGGAAAAAAAACCACATATTATAATCTTTGAATATATTATACTTCTATGTACTTGATTGAACTGGATTGTTAATCAGTATTGTTACATCCATTCGAATTTCAAAATGTTTACTTGAGAAACATGTTATAAAACTTGTTAACAATATTTTAAGTGCACTGTGATCTGCGCCAGGCGTACAAATTTTGTGGTATTTAACATAATACTATTTATTAAGGTTCCCATAAACAAAAATAACCATAAAACCAAACATGGCGGCGATGAGCTCACCACTTGTCACGTCTATTTCCCAAGATGAACCCAACGGTGAAAAGAGGCCCATTGGGGCTCTACCTACCGTTTCGGGGAAAAAGGCGCGAGTCTATGTATATACGTTTAAAATTGAAAATTATGATAAAATATAGAAAATAATGTCAGTAAAAAAAATGAGTCCTTATTATCAAGAAAGCTCGGATTGAATAAAATTTCTTTCCTATTTAATAAGTAAATAAGTTACACTGATCTTAATCAAAAGTCCGATGTGAACTTTCATTAAAAAAACATTAGGCCACTAACGTAACACAGAAAAAACGAGCGATCCTTACTGTACACGCATATGATGTGTAACATCTGACATCTCACCTCCTTAGTAATAAGCAACATGGCTGATAGTACCAACCTCTCGGAAAAACGCGCGCTTCTTGTTACACACTTCCGTCTCTTTTCACGAAATCACTCCCACAGATTGCAGGAAAGCGTGAGGAAAGATGTTACACATCAAAACAAACTTCAATATCACTATAGGCTTTTCCACCAACTCTACTTGACAGATAAAATACAATTCAATACAAGCTGTTATAAAATTAGTGATCGTAACCGTGTGCTGATCAAAATGAGCCTAAACACGCCCAGTCTACTATTATCCATTGAGGAGTTCCGTTCCGTCTCCATCATCAGATCAGCTCGCTGTCACCATCATATTGTATTGTCATCGGAACTTGACAGGTATGCCAAATTTCATCTCAATCGGTTGAGGATAACTGCTTTAAAATTCCGTTGCAAGATTCCACCCGGATTCCACCCAGACAAACATAATATACATTGAAAGTTAAATAAAAGCTTGTAATAATAATACTCTGTCACGTCAATATTAAAGGTTATATTTATATGCTATTTGTCAGGCTAGCGTCACAGATGATATATAAGTAATATATTTACTGCAGTAGCGTTTCGTAGAGTAAGTGGTAGCGGCGCTCAACATACTAAGCTCCTAAAATAGGCCTAAGAGATGAGTCATCTGTTTTTATTATAAATCTTTCGTAAGTGGTGTCTATAATTATATTGGTGTTCCTTGTAAAGTCACTTATAAAGAACTTATACACCACTATTCCAAATATACCATAAAAAAATAACTGGATATGAAGTATTCGGTACAAATTTAATCTTCGTAATGTTGTTTTTCTATTTCGAATGGAATTTAAAGATAGAAGAAATTAGAATTAACTATTAGAATTAAAAAATTAGAATTTACATTTGTTTTCTTGACAAAATTCGAATAAATTTATGGACATAACTTTGTACGGTGACGCGTCGAAATAATAACTTGGTAGTAATCTATGGCGCATGAACTATTAAATTGTTTTGACCAATTGTTCCCATTTTTTATGGCGATTCCTGGATTTTTTTTTTGAGTAGTGAATCTATCTTTATCGAATACTGATTATCCAGGTTTATTTTAATGGTATATTTGAAATATTGGTTTATAGGTTCACTAGGAGTATTGTTTACAATGTAGAAAATACTTGAATAATACTCGAGCTAGACTCTAGACGATAGAACTCGGTTTCCAGATTAAAAGCTGCAGCATTTACCTGCAAACATTTAACCCTTTCTACAGCTTTTGTGCAGGAAACCCGATTCTGACACGTATATACTATTGCTAGCCTTTATTGTAGATATATCTGATAAAAATCCAGAGACACACTGCCCGGCAAGCCAGGGTTTTACAGGCTGTCGGGAAGTAGGCAAGTCCATTAATCACGTGAGGCTCGAAGGGGGGGTTGCAAATAATCACGAAATATCACAAGGGGTGAGGGGGGTGTAGTAAGATAAAAGCAGCGTGTAGAGTGTGACGTTGACTCCATTTTTATCATGGTCCTTAATTTACTAGAATAAAATTAGATTATTGTTTATTACCTGTATTTAAAGATAATATTCTAAAAAAAATAAGTTTCTTAGTAGGTACTAAAAAACACGTGATTCTGGGTGAGGGGGGGGTTAGTCTTAAACCTCACCACGTATCACCAGGGGGGGGGGGGGGGGATGCTAAAAAAAACATCACGTGATTAATGGACGGCCCCATAGCTAGAGCCATTAATAAAAAAAGAGTTTTATTTTTCACCCACTTCTCATTAAAATCCAGATGAGTCCAGTCGAATCTCTTAGACCGTTTCCTATGCTATAATAATTACACAAAATAACTATTGTAAAAAAGTACAAATAAAAAAACATAGTGATACAAATGTAAATAAAGAGCGATATGGTGAAAGAAACGATGACTTTGTCAACATAACATTTTCAATATTTGATCCACCTATGATCCATTATCAGTTATCATGGCGACTTTATTATTTTATTTACAATACAAAATTTCAAGTTGTGGTTTTTAAGATCATAGACGAATCAGGAATTTGAAATGTCAATGACACATCCACGATCTAGGATCGGGATAGGCGGTTCGGATCAGAACTTGAGGGACTTCGCGAAGAGAGCCATGGTCGCTTGCACCGTGTCACCGTTGAAACGTCGCAGCTCCACGATCACCTGAAAACGTTTACCAACTATTTAAAAACCTGTACAGTTTTACCCAAAAAATATAAGCCCAATCGACTGTTTTCGTTTGCGCAGAATAAGCGCTGACTGATATCCGACCGTAGCCGAACGTATAGCTCTGTCCCACTCACATCTAAAAGAAGACCGGCCGCTATTTTGACGCGAAATCGATTAAACAATAACAGGGCAAGATTTTAGTGCGCGATTGCTATTGGTAGAAAGAAGGTATAGAAATTGGTCTATGGCACAGGTACATCGGGTTGGCCTATGGCACAGGTACATCGGGGCGACTATAGAAATTGGTCTATGGCACAGGTACATCAGGGCGACTATAGAAATTGGTCTATGGCACAGGTACAGTGGTGGAATGAAAATGTTCGTCACCTTAGGGCCTATTTTTGGTTGTTCAATGCAAAAAGCATAGGTACTGCTTTACCGACATAGTATTGCAATGATACTGTTTTACCGACACAGTATTGTCAATATTACGAAAATAACCTTCAGTTACCATGACAACGGATAATAGCAGCTATTGAATAACAGATAGTCTACGAATAAAATGACAAAACTTCTGGCTAACTCAATAAAAAACTGGCCAAGTGCGCATCGGACCTCGCGCATTCAGGTTTCCGTCGTAGAAACTATTATATAATATGTGGTTCCGTAACAAATATAGTAGTTATAAATTGCCTAAGTTTAGTTAATCCACACGCAAAATTAAATCTGTTTGTAATAGAAATATGAGAAAATGCTCAAAATGTTTCTATTTTCTAAAATATTATAATTTTTGGTAAAATATTCATACTAAGTATGCAGAATATTAAAAAAAACTAGTTCGTGGGTTAAATGGAAATTAAAATGAACTTAGTAACAAAAATACAGTATTATTCTACTTAATAGGCTCTAAAATTATACTCCACATGCTAGGGTACGACAGATTTATTTTCCCCCCACTTTAACTTGCACGGGAAACATACTTCAAAATAATTTTTGGTTATCATTTTTGGGTTTGGGTCAGTAAGATACATATATAATTCAAATATGAATATTTCAATGGTTTAGCCGCTATAGACCCGTGTGATAGAGAGACGGACAGACGGATGAGCGAGGGCAATAGGGCTTCGTTTGGCCTCTTTGGGTACGGGACCCTAAAAAAGTCGTTCAAAACTTAAACAAGCAACTGATCAAAGGTGTGCGAATTTGATCTTTATAATAAACGTTTAAATTATGGTTTTCTATACAGCAGTCTGCTACGTAGAATAGTTGGAAAAGGTAATATGTGCTCGCGACAAGCTAAGGGGATTCCTTTGAAAACTGACGAACGTTTTCATTCCGCCACTGTACATCAGGGCGACTATAGAAATTGGTCTATGGCACAGGTACATCGGGGCGACTATAGGAATTGGTCTATGGCACAGGTACATCGGGGCGACTATAGAAATTGGTCTATGGCACATGTACATCGGGGCGACTATAGAAATTGGTCTATGGCACAGGTAAATCGGGGCGACTATAGAAATTGGTCTATGGCACAGGTTCATCGGGGCAACTATAGAAATTGGTATATGGCACAGGTACATCGGGGCGACTACAGAAATTGGTCTATGGCACAGGTACATCGGGGCGACTATAGAATTTTGTCTATGGCACAGGTACATCCGGGCGACTATAGAATTGGTCTATGGCACAAGTACATCGGGGCGACTATAGAAATTGGTCTATGGCACAGGTACATCCGGGCGACTATAGAATTTTGTCTATGGCACAGGTACATCCGGGCGACTATAGAATTGGTCTATGGCACAAGTACATCAGGGCGACTATAGAAATTGGTCTATGGCACAGGTACATCCGGGCGACTATAGGATTGGTCTATGCAACAAGTACACCGGGGCGAATTGGAGCGATGGTAGCCTAACGGTTCAATAGTGCAACTCAGAATCCAACGATACCGGGTTCGATCTTAGGCGCTATATTTCTGATTTTTATTGGTTTTTAATATTTATTTCACTTACAAGTAACAAAATGTGGCGCCTTGATTCACTAGCAGATGCCAATTACATAATTTTGAGTTTAGTCGCATTAGTAGGTACGAGTTTTATTCAAATCAAATCGGTATGGACCCACAAAATGACCAATGTTTTTTTTCGATGGAATCTAATAATACGAACCATTACAAGCATTAGATAATATCCTGATTTTCTAATCAATTTTTCAGAATTTAAGTCTCTTTATTTTCGAAATAAAACTTGTTTTTAAAATGAACGTTTTGGTGCCAAACTTGGTTCTTGCTAGCTTGCGTGTTCCAAACTGTATTTTGACTATTATTGGACTTCTGGGAGGCCTATCTCCCACAGAATTCCGGCCGGTCTTGAGCCACCTCCATCTACCCACTTCCACCTGTCCACCGAGGGCCATTCCTACACAGCGTCATCGCGTCGTTGTCCGGTTCGTGAGCCCTAGAGATAGTCCTCATAAAATTGTATTTACCTGTTCCCTAGTGAAACCGAGAGTGACTATTTCCTCGACTACTTGCTCGCTGAACCTGTCTGTTGGCAGCAACGTCAGGTCATGCCCTCCTGAAATACGAATACATGTATTTAAACAAAAAGGCCCTGCAGTACCTTGATTCCTAAAATTTGATCTCATACCGAGTAGAGACCGTCATTCCTTGGATTAGTTACACATTGTTTTGTCTTTTGCATTGACAAGCAGTTTCAAATTAATTCCAATGAAAACACGGTGTAACTATTGAAAGGATATTCTGTGTTTATTAGTATCAAGTTTATTCTTTAACATACATACATACATAGACACACGCCTTTATCCCCGAAGGGGTAGGTAGAGCCTCAATGGGCCTCTATTCACAGAGGTTTGCACCATCGTGGAATATAGTCTAAGTGCATATATTGTGCCTAAAGATAAATAAATAAATGAAATGAAATGAAATAGACGTGACAAGCGGTGAGCTCATCGCCGCCATTGCTTCCCACGACTGACTCGGCTGCCGCTTTCTTCCAGTAATAAACACATTCCATAATAAGCTAGCAGCCAGGACATTATACCAACGAATCTTATCAACAAGTCCGGGTAATCCCTTAGTCGGCTTTTACGACATCCACGGGAGGAAACGGAGGGGTCAATTCTTAGGCCGGACACATTTAAATTTCTTAATATACTAGTGGAACGCCTGCAACTTTGTCCGAGTAATTTTTTTCCATACAAACTCACCACCCTGGTGCGTCTCAGAGGGTGAATTTCGGAAATTATTTTCTTAGTGCACCCCTAGACCACTAAATAAATTTATCCTGCAAAGGAGATGGGCAACCGCTTACCCAGGTCAAAAATAAATGAACCAGGGCCCCTTCATGAAAGTAATTAGTATGGTTCTAAATGTTATTTTTTGTGCAATTCTTCTAAAGAACTTGTATATCTTTAGAAGTTGGGCAATAGTTGTATTTCTAAATAATTAGATGAATCAACTCATTGCATTTGCGTGAAACAAAACACAACAAGCTTCATTACTTTCCCAAAACTTCTATGCAAGAAACTAAATTAGCTTTTTCATTATCTTAACATATATTATCAATAACCAAAAGTATCTCAACTGTACGTTAAGTTAGTCAAAAAAGTTGGGTCAAACAAAGTATAGGGAGTTGCCCATGTTCTTTCAGGTCCCTTGGACTTACGGCTTAGGCTGTGCATTGATCAGTCAGTTACGCAACGATTTTATATATATATATATGGATTTTAATTACATTTTAATCATTGTAATATGTATGTATATTCCTTTGTAATATTTTTATATACTGTGTAATATACAAACATTTATTACTAGTAGTTCTCCGAACAGTAGACCTCGCGAGCACAAACTTTTTGCATTAATTGTGTTCAGTCTGTGGATATAGGGAACCCATAGATTTTTAAGATGACGCATTCGAAATTTTGGTTGCTGCTTTATAGCAGAAAAAGCATTATCTCTTTTAAAACAGAGATTTACATTTTACAGGCAATATTTTGTAGGTAGATTTATTCAAACACACACTTCAATATTATAGCAGGATCTTTGGAAATTAATCGTCGTTTTTAATTGAAAGGTAAAAAAACCGCATATAGTTTTTAGAGTATACGACCTTATACGAAAAGCTGTACCAAATAATAGCTTATCAATGCCTCGCCTTAACCTTAATCCAATCCGCCTGCCAAGCGTGGTGATTATGGCAAATCCCCCCCATTGCACTACATGGCGGGCTTCGTCCAGCAGCAAAGCTGCTGCTGATGATTATGATGACGACGATGGTGATGATGATGATTACTATTTCATGATGCAAATAACTATAATTGGACCAACCTTCAGTTGTCAGTGCCACCAGAGAATTTCACTTAAATGTTTAAATAAAAAGTCATAATTTTACGGTCTTACGAAGTTAAACAAATCCATGTTATGTATACTGTCTCGCAGCCACGTTTGCAAAGAATGCTGGCTACTGGTAAGTGTGACAGCATTTGAGCAGGCAAGTTACTTAGTGTACAAAGCTGAGCTCCGGGCTGTGCTAGTTATATTTACCAATTCTAGGTGAAGCATGGACCGGCGAAGGCCCCGGGGATTCTACAGCCATGGGGGTAGGCACGCCGCGTCCGGTGGCGGGCATTGGCACGGGCTGGCTGCCCGAGGCGCGGTGAAGCGGCGACTCTGTTCACAGATACTACATTCTAACCAGGGTACTACAAAATGCCCCATTTGACAGATTGCGCTTAGTGCAGTTTTCGGCTGTATTTAGCGAGCCAAGTATGTTTTATGAGGAGTAATAAACTGTCAAATCGGGCATTTAAGAGGAGTAGACCGCTAGGGCGCTTGTGCCTTTCTGTACGCGAACGAAGTGCTCCTATTTTGGATATTAACTCATCAAACTGACATTTTGTACACATGAGCAGCACACTAATATACTACCCCTGTGGTGTGCCAGTTTCTAATACTTGTTTTTGTTTTTATGATTTGGTAAATCTACAAAAAAAGAAAAAAAAAACGCACCATGGTTCTAGATCATTTATAAAAGCGTAGTAGAAATTCACGAAAATAGGGAAAGTTACTTCAAAAAAAGGATATACATAATTATAATTTAAGAAATAAAGATAAACTTTGTATACCAAAAGTTAGGCTAGTAAAGGTTCAGAAACAAGGAGAATACAATAAAATATTAATGTACAATAAATTGCCCAATAATTTAACTAATCTGGAACACACATCAGACTTCAAAAGGATAATTAAACATTTCTTTGAGGTAAGTGCATTTTACATCTCTCATATTCGGTAAGTAGGTCCTTATTACCCCCAAATGGGGCTTGTAGGTGACCAATTAGCGCTCTAGGGTAATAATGTAGCAAGAAAAGCCATAGGGCGGTAAGTAATTTAAAAAAAAACTTCACTCTTTAAAAAAGTTCGCGTACATCTAACCATCATACTAGCAATAGACATCATGCATTCAGCCCAATGACAAAAGAGGTCGCTTCGCTATTCAGCCTTGTCTTCGTATGAGTATAATAGTCATCAATTTTAAATATCGAACGGCGAAGCTCAATCTCGTTTTCGAAAAAAATAATTTAAAAATAGATGAAAAAAGGCGGGAAAAGAAAAGTTTTACTTTAAATATTGTTTGTTTTTGGGTTTTTTTTATAATTACGTGCTAATTAGGAAAAAAACATGAGTTCTGCAAGTGATGAAGATATAAGCTGCACTCCCGATTCAATGAAAATGGAAGCTGAAGCAGCAATTAACAATATTTTGCCTGAGAGTTCTAAAGAGAGATATTTGAAAACTTACGACGAGTTCATGAAGTGGCGAAAAGAAAAACGAGTAAAGTCTTTATCTGAGACTGTATTCTTAACATACTTTAGTGAGCTATCAAAAATGTTTTATTCTTATAATGCCGGTTTTTTTCTACTTACCTCACAATCGAGATGTAAAGCAGAGTAGTTAGCTCGGGTGTAAGCATCAATGGCACCCTCGAACTATAGGCGCCCTCGCTGCGCTCGTGCGCCTAAATATCTCGGGCTGCAATTGATGCCTTACAGCCCTTGGCTACTAATCTACTATTAATGCATAAACGAGTTTATGAACATGACTGTGTTAGATTCCTCATTTTTGCTAAATAACGATATTGTGTGATATGATGATTTATAGTACAGTTTTTTTTTTGTTTAGTTGCACCTAGGTAGTTTAGTTTTGGATTATAATTTGATTTTTATTGATTTTTATCTGACTTTTGTATTTTTATTATTGTTTGTTTTGGGTAAGTAGCTATTGTAAAATATTAAACTTGAGATTGAATTTATATACTTATAAACCTACTAGAATTTAAATTTAAATTTGTGAATCTTTGAAATTTTATTAATATGTTTGTGTGACTTGTGTCCAATGTGACAAACTGTGTCATAAGGTGAAATAAATAAAATGAAAATGAAAATGATAGATCCATGAGTAGTTCCCGTCTGTCCCCGAATCTGATTGACGATTCCCGTTTGTCCCCGAATTTGGATTGCAGAACAAACAAAAATTCTAATTATCTGTTGCCATGTAACTACGATTTCAATAGTAGTAGTAACAGAGATGTTCGAAAATAAGAAAATAAAACGTAAAGTAACTATGGCCATCGAACGGCCGGCAAGCACGTTTGTGTGTGTTTATTGTTCTCCGTCACTCTCGCTGTTTTATTATTTATTTGTTGCCTTGAGTACGATTCGTTGATATGTTTATTGTGTTTATGTAGGTATATGTAATTAAGGATCTGATCGTATGTACGGAATTTCATGTAGTTTGATGTATTAGCCAAAATAGGAGCTAACTTGGTTTACGTGCAACAGGGCGTAAGCGCCCTACCGGTACACTCCTATTAAGGGTTTGCCACACTGAATGCGTTCTGCGTCCTGCGATCTTGCGGTCCCAGCGATGCGGCGGAACACCAGCCTGCAGCACTTCCGCGTCATTCCCTCCCCGACCGCCTAGGCCTGCCCAGTGCGTTTTTGCGTTCTTTCCATGTTTCCTTGAATCCAATACTAATTATTGTCCAATGTTAATCCAATTTTAATCCAATATTAGACAACTCACCGTACTCTTTCGAAAACAATTATGTTCATATTGGATTGAAATTTGAATTGCGCTTGGATTGGCTAAGAATTTTGTCATTACCTACTATGAAGTTAGCTGCTCATTGCTATTGGTCAATTTCAATGCCGATCCCAATTAGTTCATTAAATATCCGCACAATATTGAATTAATTTGGCGCTAGGTACAAAAAGGTATGTCAAGAGTACAAAATGACACTTATCCAATACCGATCGATCGTAATTGTGTTCAAGAGTAAACCTGCAGCTCGCATCTTATACAATATACATATATGTAGAAATCGCACATGATGTTTACACATGACGTAGGCTGCGTTTGCTTTGACCGGAGCGCAGGACGCAGAACGTACCCAGTGTGACAAATCCTTTAGGTTTCCAACTAGAATATCTATTTCCAGTTACGTGATACTCATTTTATGTGTGCACAGGTGAAACACAATGGTCTGCAGCTACAAATAAGCAAGAGCTACAAGTGAGACTAATCAGGTGGCCTAAAATGCAATCTTGTTCTAGCCAAATATTCTAAGCCTTTGTAAAATATCCAACATGAAGCAGATGCAATCAATGTTATAAACGTAATGCTTAGCAATAAGGTATAAAACAACTTGATACAAAATAAGAAAACAAAGAACATTAACCCAATAAAACTTATCTTTGGCCAAGCATTCTCTGATCAAATATGTCCAGTAGCATCTATTAGCATGCTAATTCCAACAGGAAATGTTAATTAGTGAGTGTATTTATGAGAAACGGAATAGTTTTCCATTCATTGAACGCACTTTCTAACAAAACATGCCAACAGCATTAGCTTAGTAAACTACGTCAAACGCGGATATAGTCTTATTATTAATTAGTATTTAATGTTGTTTCGTTGTTTTTTATATTTTTTATTTAATTTGTTAGAATTTTATGTGTGTGCCAAATCGGCCTGGTACACTCTTGGCTTCCTTATCCTTAGGCTGTAATTTTGCATAATTGTCGAGTTCCATACAATACTATGGTGACAGCAAGCTGATTTGATGCCTGACAACGGAACTTTTTGATGGAAATAGTATAGACTGGTCGTGTTTAGGCTAATTTATACCCAGGACAGAAAGGAGCAGACACGAAGAATTTTAAAGAAAATTAAAACCTACGTATTTTTAAAAAAAACGTACAATTGTGGACGCGTTTCTTTGTCTAGCTCACGTAATGTAGGCCCCCAAGCTAATTACTCTATTCACGACTAAATGTCGCCAAAAATAGACCGCGCTTTCAGCTGTAATAAAGCATTTTTCTGTGTATTTTCTGTTCTGGGTTTTTTTCTATGTATAATAAAAAATATCTATCTACGTAAATAGATACGTACAATATATTAATATTGTATTTAAGTATAACAGTTAGCTAGTACCCATAACACAAGCTCTGCTTAGCTTGGGGCTAGATAATGATGTTGTGTGAACTGTCCAGCATTATTTATTATTTTTATTTTTGAGAGCTGATGATCCTGGAATGGAAACGGCTGCACCAATTTGTATTGGTTGAATGAGCGCAGCTAGTTTTTTGTGACAATTTGGTTGCATCGCCGTTGTATGTATGTTTGTAAGTATGTGTGTTTGTCCGACGATAACTGCAGAACCGTTGATCCTATATTGTTCGATCAAGGGTTTTTGAGCTACAGGGGAACGGGGACCCACACGCGAGGTCTCATTCGGAGCGAACTACCAGTAATTGTTAATGTTAATTTTCCGTCAAAGTCTAATACTACAACTTCGAATCACCGGTTCTGTCAGTGATCAGCTTTGGCCCAGAAAAGGGCATAGTGACCAATGGTGAAAGGATTGATAACAAGTTTAGTTTTTTCTTTCTAATATTGATCTAAAGTGTGTAAGCCTAAGAGTTGGCCAATTTTGTTTGATGTTTAGATTCATGATTATTAGACAGAACTTATGTTCGAGTTATAAGTATATAAACGAACACGCAGCGAATGTGTGCATTGTATGCACAAAATACGCATTAGCTCGGATTACCCCAAATTGAGCTCAATTCGCGATGACCAGCCTTTCAGGCATCGCGTGCTCACATACCAAACCATATTAATACCATAAAATCATAGTTTTACCATCTCTAGTGAACTAAGTATTATTGTACCAAAACTATCTTCATTATAACCATTGCTGAGCTATACAAGACTTTTAACCATATCAGCCTACCGTAAACCATATACCATCACAAGGAAGAGTGGTCTAGGATCACCATAGAAATCATAAGACAGACTTCTTCCTTCTTCCTTCAACAAATAAAAATTAAAGATACCAAAAAAAAAATTAGGTTACCTCAAGGCCTCAAGGTGCTTAACATAATTTTAAGTAAAATAAAAATGTTCAATAATTGGCATTTCTTTTTTGTCTAGTTATAAAACCACTAAGGTACCTAAAACTAACTAATACTTTAATATTTAATAATATGTTAGTCCAATTTTTGAGTTGAACTTGGGAGTTCAAGCATTGTGTGTGCCACGGCCATGGTACATGATACTTTAAAAGTTGAAGTTAGGAAGTTATACATAATGGAGACTTTCCTTTATTTTTTAAAGTCAGTAATACTGCATTCTAGGATATTTATAAAATTCACTTGCCTAAGCAGGGAATAGCAATCGATAAATAACAAAAAAAATACTGTATTTATATGATACCAATCGAACGGGTAAATTACAAGAATCAATTCCATCTTAATAATATAGTACCTCAAATTAAAGGAACACCTCCATGTAGCATGGCCGTGGGACACACTCTATATCAACTCCGTTCCTAACCCCAGAAATATCCAGGAATTGATAAGCCTAGATCTGGGATCCCTATGGATCTGATGGTTGCGTACAGCAAAATGTGTGAATCTTTAATTTAAAACTGTAAGAACCTATGCTTCTGACTCTCGGCTCACGTCTAGACATAGTTTTAGAATACAGGTCATATCTTATTAAGACCAAAACACGCTAATAGTATCTCTTTGGGTGTAAAATAGTTACATATTCGCCACAGAGCGACAGACGCGTGCTTTGTTATTGTCTGCTATGTTCCACCCGCAAATATATTTGACTAGTAACTTGTGTAGTTGCAAAGTATACACGCCGGGTCGGATATTTTACTATTTTATTGTAAGAACGTTACTATTTTCGTATAAATAACTTGCACAATGATTTTTGTCCCTTAAATTTTACTTAATTTTTCCGCGCCCACCTTGCTTTGATTTTTCTAGTGCCTGCTTGATCTCTCGATCCTCGAGGTCCTTCATAGACTGAGACACGATCTCGTCGTCGGAGTTTCCGGAGAGACGCGCGCATTCGGGCAGGTCCGACTCGGGCAGGAAGTGGGTTTCAGTCCCCGTTGTGCCGATATGCAGGACATTTCGCTTCAAGTCTATGTTGCACTATTGACAATAATCACAGGTAAGGGATTACTCACACCACATCGAGATCAACGGCGAATAATTGTTTTGTACTTTTTACAAGTTAATTTTCACTAGAAACGGAATTAAGTGTTTGGGCAGTGTTTGGGCTCAATTTGATTAGCCCATAAATAATTTAATTTAAAAAAATACTGAAGTTCAGCCGGTTCAGGCCCGTCACTGTATAGTGTGTCGTACTTGGCACATTATTCAAGTTAACATTCAAACGAGTTTTGACGAATAAATATCTCTCACGTTTGTGCCACAGTGTCGTCGTGCAGTATTGTGTATTATAGAAGTGGCTCGTGGCTTACGGCTTCATTCGCTTATATTGTAATACCGAAATTAAATGTGTTAATTCATATCATATTCTATAGTGATCAAGTACCACATAAACATCCAAACTGCCATAATTTATAATAATATAAAATCATTAACATCATTGTAGATATCCACAGCTGGACATGACGCCTCCCCATAGAATGCTTGTGCCTGGGCCGCCTCCAACCACTGAACCTGACGTCGCTCCATCAGATGTACATACACACTGCGTCGTCCGTTCGTGGTCACCACTCGAGATCCTTATAGTTTCCCCAGCGATTGTTTGCTACGAAGTAATACAATATTGCACATACGTCTTCGGCAGTCGGGTAAAGACTGAAAGTTAAACAATTACCTGATGTCTTTTCAGCATGTCTAGCCCCAAAAGCATGTCCATAGGCTGCTCCTCAAGTACAGAGAATGATGTTGTGAGGAAGTCTTTCTCGATCCTCATTTGGACCATGTGGATGCGGCCTATGATCCTTTGCACACCGACACCTTTGGCGATACCGGCCCATCTATAAAACAAATAAGCTTTTTGTTGAAAAATATATTTTTCATCCTTGAAAAATATTGCCTCCGAAATTTAATCCTATTGCCTTTTATATATGAGAAGATTGTCTAGAACCCCCGTGTAAGTACATAAGTTACACGCAGGCGGCGCCTCAAGCAAATGCTAGTATTCCATATATAAGACAACTTTAGAGAATAAACCGCTAAAATAAACTAGAACCGCGATAATAAACGGCTCAAACAGTAAGACTGCATCCACAAAATGCTGCATCACGCATTAAATACATTATCGTTGAGATAAATATTTACACAATTTACACCACTGCCAAATTTGTAAGGCAAAGATATTGCAGTTATGCCAGAGCGCATATTATGGTTGGCAAGATCATGTATTTTAAATCATTGAAAGTTTTGTGTAGGTGTTTATCGTGAAACTATAGTTTTAGCGGTCGCCACGGTTTCACTCGCGTTATTCTTCCGAGTACACTGAGTTTCGGGAGAAAAACTATCCTATTTCAGGGATTTAATTACGTTATATTCTTTCGTAGTGAGGCCCTCGATGTAGAAAGGAAAAGTCATTAAAAAATTCATGTTTGTAGTCTTTCTTTACAGTTTTAGTTGTTGTCTTAACGCCGGGGAAGGTTTCGGACTAAGCGCGGACAAAGTCGCAGGCGAGCCGCTAGTTAGGTTATAAGAGTATATGGCATACCTTGTGTCGACTAGCCTCATGATATTGCATCTTTCAGCACAGGCAGCTGACATTATTGTTGTTTGGGCGCCGGAATCTATGAAGGCTTTAACAGGAAATCTGAAAATTCAAAACACATTTTAAAAGGGTTGAACATGCCGTTCCCACTATTTCACCATAGTTGATAATAGCTGGCAGATACTTGGATAGTGATTTACTATTCTCGTGACGAAGTTTCGCAGACCCTTTAGAGGTCCTTTTTCATGAGCATTGACCGGGATCACGCCTGAAGGTCAGCAGAAGAAAAGTATAGTGTGTGATGTATAATTGTAACTATTCTAAAATGAACATGTAGAATATGGGTAGACTTGATCCCTTCCTAGATGGGCCCTTGAGCGACAGGTTTCGTAAATACACTTATGGACGCACGTTGGTGACTAGCACGCATAATGTAGAGCCCCGACCGAAGCTAATGACTCTAATCACGACAGGTTGTTGCCACAGGAAAAAATAGAAGGCGCTATCAGCTGTCATTCTTTGCATTGAAATTGTCTTCAAAGAGCATTTTTGCGAGCTGGTGATCCTACAAACGGTTGCACTAATTTCCACCAAACATTTTTAAATTCCATCTAACGTATATAACTCAATTGGTGAAACCGTTTTGGAGATAAATGGGAACATTCGTTTGCACCAAGTTTGCGCACAAACAAACATCCTCTCACCCTAAACGCTTATCCTTTCTCGGTTCCGTCGGGAGTGAGAACACAGTGCGCCGAACCTGGTCCGAGGCGCTGGAGACGTACGGTGTAGTGAACTACGTCGTATAAAGTGTTATGGTGCCATTTTACAGCCGTGTCTCGTACGAGCCGCGGCTCGAACCCGGCGAGGCCTAGCATAAATCATCCTTAATCCAGTTTGTACACAATAACGATAATTACAAAACTTTTAAAGTGATCAACATAAATGCGAATTTTCGGAGTCAACTTGGAAGAATGGGTGTTTGTATGTATCTATGTTTGTCCGATCAAAACATCCGTACCGTTAATCCGATCTTCATGAAATTTGGTAGGATGGTAGATTGTATTGGCACAATTTGTATGTAAGCTATATCGGTAGGGGGGTTGTTGAGATATCGGGGGTCCAAGAGTGGGTAAAATAAATAAGTCAGTCAGTCAGATCAAATCGGGTGTCATGAAAAAGAGCGTTTTTTGGACATTTCAAAGCTATTTTTATCTATTTCAACAATTCTTGTTATCTCTACTAAAATATCAGGTACATACCCATTCACATGGCAATTAATGTATAACATGACAACTGTTCCAAACGTTTCAGGGTTGTACTCCATAGCTGCTTCCATATTGGCTTCAATATTCTTTTGTTTGATTTCTTCAGCAATCATCCTTTGAGCCTCCGTGTCAAATGGATCAGAGTTCATCATCCTGAAATTGATGTTTTGATAAATGAAATAATTCCGAAAAGTTAATTATGACTGGTGTAATTTTCATGAGCTTCAAAAACATCTGGCTGTTTCTCTAGCAAATTATCAAATAACAAAAAAACAAAGCTGATAAATCAATTGTTTTTTGTTATGTGTACCACGTTTTAAAACTGACTAAAAGTATAAAATAATTTATTGTGGCCCCTTGTAAGATATGAAAAGAAAAACGGTAATTGATGCATGAATAGTTCAGCAGAGTACACCAATGCGCCTCGTGACAGTGCATGAAGAGCTCGAGAACCTGCACTGCGTAAAGCGGCGCCCCGAGGTACATCACAAGCACTTCTTTGCGGCTTTTCGCGGCTGAAATTTTGAATACCTGCCAAGTTCCAATGACAATACAATATTATGTTGACAGCGAGCTGATATGATGGAGACGGAAGGTGGACAATGGAACTCCTCATTGGTTAATAACTGGCCGTGTTTAGGCTCATTTTGGACAGCACATGGTTCCAATCACTATATTTATAAGATAAGTGTGAAAAAATCAAGAAATCAGCTAGTAAAAGTTGGTGCTTTGATGATCGTTGAGTTTTAGGCACAATTGAGATAAACTTTGAAAATCGCACACGTAGCGCGATCTAGCTTTTAACCAAACTAACCTGAACCATTAAGTCATGGAAACTCTAACAAAAGAGAGTTCACATTACGTTGGTTATTTAATTTTTCGTTTTTTTGTATCTCAAGAACTGCATATCCTACAAAAAATCGTTTTGGAATGTATAGATAGACAAAACCTTTTCATATGAAAGCCCACATGATATGTTTGTATCATTTAAAAATAAACTCATTTTGGTACCCAACTACTTAACAAACCCTCGACTGATTCAGCTCATATACTTACCAACAAAACTTGATAGTACAACCTATCAACCTATTCAATTTCATGCAGATAACGTCAATACGTCGTGGTATTTCGTGTATTCGCGATGTCTCAGTTCGGGGTGAACCACTAGTAAGACAAAATCATCACACTACCTTACTAGAGAAATGGTAATTGGCCATCTCCCCAAGTTTGATAAAATACTGCGACATACTATGAAATAAATATCTTTAGAGTAGACTAGGAACTTTTCACCTGATTCTTTGCTGTTGACGTTCAGTCCTGGCCAATATTTGTTCACGCAGCACTGAAGCAAATGTATCTAGAATATCAGAACATCACATTGATTAATCAACCACAACTATTCTCAAATTTACTACTTGCTTACACATGATCTAATAACGAAAAAGTTTTTTTATTGCTATTAAAGTGCCAATGAGGCTTATCCAGTTTTTGGTTACACAGGTATTAGGTACGCTAAAATTAATCTTATAAATGGTCCTATGGAGCCAAGCTGAGGGGTACAGAGGTAAATTCAAACATGGGAATTCTCCAGTACTGTCAATTGGAAATGCCAGTATGCCGGAATGCACCATGGTACATCACATGAAGCAACACCCTAACCAGCTTGCTAACAATCTCATGAAGACATCCACAACCTTCAAACGGACAACAAGGTGTGTCCTCACAATCTTATCTAGCACCTATAAAACGTACCGAAGTGGAATCATAGATAGACCTACCATTCATGTCAAGCACGCAGGAAACACTAAATTTACCTAAATGTTTAGACAGGCAGATTGTAAGGAACAGAAAACGTCATACCAAGGTTTCCACTGAGAAGTGCATCAGCCAATCTAGGATTATTCTGTTTAAGCAATGCCAACTGGTCAGGATTGGCCAGGAACATCTCCCTGATGATGCGCGGGTCTTCCTCTACTGGGGGGGCTCGCGATGCCATGGGACTACTCGCCCCAGGTACTTGAATATTGCTGAAGTCGAGACTTGCTAGACCGGTAGGCAAAGCTGCAAGGCAGATTTTCAAAATTATATACAAAAATTGTTAGCCAATGGGTGGAAAATTTAATTGATTTGTCATTTCTCTCATAGACTGTCATGTTTATCCTTTTTTCTGTGTGGAACATTTGTTGACTGCCAGTGCATTTAGTCTATAATCTGACACACATTGTCACTAATGACATGACAATGCATTTTCATGCAGAGTGAAAACAAACAAAGCAGTGGCTTGTACCTTGGCTGGAGTCTCTGACGCTGAGGTTCGGGGCAGCCTGCATCATGCGGAGCAGCACCACGACATCACCGTCGCGCACTCCGAGCTCCTTCAACGTCTTCTTGTCGTCCAGCAGCGGCGTCCCGTTGAAGTTCAAAGTGATATCCTTTGCAGGAAATCCCGACTCAATTTCACAGAACGCCTTGAAATTCTCCAGTTCTAGATCCTCGGAGACGTCCAGGACGAATATTTCATCGTTAAGTGTAGTCACAGTAACTTTCATTGTGTTTGATTATGTGTGACGATTTAGAGCGAACTGTGTAGGCGCGAACAAGTTTGTTTAGAGTGTTTTATATTTTGGCAATGACTTTCCAAAGCATTGTACACGCAAGCAGCGAGAGTCGAGTAAACAGACCGGCCAACTGCCTGATGAACAATAAACACACTCGAACGAACAAATAAAACTTTTGGAACAGTTCCCTGAAATACCTCCTAACTAATGCTGGTGCAGTGCAGCAGGTGCAATCAACTCATGGGTTGACTGACGTTGGTTGATCACAAAACATATCAAATAGGGATACTACGCACGCATTGGGTAATGGGCGTATATGCTTCTTGGGTATACTGTTGTCAAAAACTACAATATACTGTGAATATATACCGGGGAAGTTGTAATGTGACATGAATTTTAGGTGTAATTTGTAAAGAAAACTCACTCAATTATTTTTATCAATGTGTGTGTAAGCGTGACATTGGCGAAATCTTGACTATAAAAAATATAATTATATCACTAGACATTGGCGATATTGTTTGGAGCACTCCTCAGAAGCCATTATATAAAGAAGAAGAAGAAGCTCAGCCACGAACCCATATGGACTCGAACCCGCATCTTCGGTTTATTCCATCCAGTCCTACCAGTAGTTCGATAGTCGAACTGTTTGGATGTTTTTTTTCCAAATTGTTATACTGACGGATCGAACTATTTGGAAACAAGGATTTTATTGCAAATAGATTTACTATGGTTATAATGGTACAGTCAGAAATGGTACTTCAAAGGCATTTGTATCTTGAGAGGAAATTGTCCTTTTTGTTATGATATAATAAACCTTTTCTCGATATATCCTCTTTGAAGGATCACTTAAAACAAATTATGAAGTACACTTATAATATACTTGTCACTCATTTTATTTGTCATGTAAATTAATGATTTGTGTTGAGGTGAATAAGTAATACGTGTGGAGCGAAAATGGAAGAAAATGATGAAGAATCGAGTGTTGTGTTTTTAAAGAGAGGAAGGGGTACGGTGTTGCTATATGCAGGACACCAATATTACAAAAACAAAACATATTAAAATAGTACAGCTATCTGGAAATGTGCTTGAAGCAAAATTAGCAGATGCGTTGGTTCAGTTACACTGCAGGTAAAATCTTACTAATATTATAATAAGCGGGAAAGGTTTACAGATGTTTTGATGTTTTAATGTTTAAAAAATATATTTGCTACTACGTAAATCGATGACTGTACTTCGGAGTTAGTAAATCTATTTGGAATAAAATCCATGTTTCCAAATAGTTCGATCCGTCAGTATAACAATTTGGAAAAAAAACATTCAAACAGTTCGACTATCGAACTACTGGTAGGACTGAATGGAATAAACGGCATCTTCGCCTGTTATCGGCGATGCTTTGACCAGTTTGGCCATGGAAAGAGCAAACGCAGAGGGGTGAGTCTGAGTTTTGCAAACACCATCGTAACGGTGAACGTAACACGATCGTACGTGTATAACATAATAACTAGCTATTAATCTGTGCCAAAAACGTCACAGATTAATGGCTAGTTACTACGCAATACACGTACACTCGCCGTTACGATCATCGTTACGATGGTGTGTGTAAACTCGGACTTGCCCCTCTGGCGACAAAATTTGTGGGCACTATCGACGCTCTAAACCATAGATCTATAGCGAAAATTCTACGTCTATGCTCTAAACTACATATTGTATCCATGAGCTCAGTTCAGTGAGTACCATGGACCTACATGGTAATAAGTCCATGGATAGTTACTTTGTAAGTGATCCTCTCTACTTTGACCCATGTGCTGGACTCATGAATGTAGTAGTACATGGATTGAGTGCTAAAATAGCATAGAGTGTTCCTTCTTACTCATATCCTAGAAGATAGCTTGCTATGCTATGTTAGAGAGAAACAAATATATTGTCACACGACAGTCGTTTTTCCGTTCCGTACCCTGAATATTGGCACCATGCTTAGATGATCTACAGATCATCCTAGGCACCATGCATACATCTTCCTAGATTGTTACCATGAATGTAGTAGTCATTTGACATTTGGCCTGGTACGACTTACACAAATAAGAACAGATAGATTTATGCTTGTCTCATTCCAATACATGAATACATTCATACAAAAGAATGAGACTGGTATAATCAATACCGGTTCGTTTTTAGCCTTAGTTCCATGCTTTAGTCCATCTTCCTAGGCTGGACTACGGCTTGTCTAAAACATATTCTGTGGATTCCTTCTTCCTTAGAGAATTAAAAAAAAAACGAAGCCCAAGGAATTTATATACTACGTAACTATATAAATTCCATAAATTCCTTGTCAACGCCTTCTTCCAATGACTTCTGAGCATGGACTTAGTATAAAAAAGGACTGAGCGCTCTAAAAAATTATAATACCGAAACAAGACCTTATTTAATTAGATTAAGATTCAATATAGATTACCATCATAGATAGAGGAAAAACGAGCCAAGAGAGATATGTAGAATAGAGTCAGTTGGTCCCTTTCTAACACTTGAAATGATAGCAAGGGTGACCATGGCCATTGTATAGGTAAATACTAAGAGGTCATCGATACTACAAATCTAAAAGTTGGCCGTCGCGGGACGCCCGGCAGACGAGAAACATCACGGCATGGCTGCGTCACGAGTCACGCCGTTTGCCGACACTGAACACTCGGTAAGTAATCAGTACAGTAGAAGGTTCGATAACACTTTCTGTGTTATTAGAAAAAAAACGTGTTTCCTACAAACGCAAGCCCAGTCCCGAGTCATCAATTAGGGGAGGTCACAATTTATTTTACGAAATTAACAAGTGTTATCTGACATCTGTGACATGACTTTATTTTATGGTCCCGTATTAGAAGTAGACACACTAACTCTATAGTTCATATCTTGCTCGGCTCGTTTTTCAGCTGCCAGCGCTCAGTCCTTTTGTGTACTAAGTCCATGCTTCTGAGATGCTTCTGAGAGTCTGCCTACGTTGAGTCGTAGACAGGCATGATAGGTTACTACATCCATGGTAGGTTCGATGGTTGGATCATGGATGTAGTATTTAGTAGTACATCTTCTGTGGGATGGATGCTGCTCACAGATGAACTAGATGCTGCTGGGTTCTGTGAGGTTCTGAGGGTTCTGGGTTCTGAGTGTAGTAGTATTTATTTTTTCTATTCTCAATATGCTCATACCATACCGTGATACCTACTGATAGTTTTGCCATGATTTCGAGCATAATATTGATTTTAGTCGTTAAAAATTAGAATGTGTTTATTGTGAATACCAAGTTCTATAGAGAAATCCGTTAAATTATTAATTTGGTGGTAGGAATCTGGATAATTACAATGTGAAATCTACACATGACGTAGAATGGTGAGTGTTTTTGCATTACCTTACCTACCTGTGTTTTCTAGTTAATGTCTGTCAAAGGAGTTTCATCGTTTTTTGTTGAGTGTTATTGAACCAATTGTTTTTGCATTTATTTCTTGAAAGTTTCCTTGGCGCAAAGTGATACTACTCGCTAACGCGAGTGCCTTCCTTGGGCAGAGTCTATTATTTTTAAATACCTAAATCTTGATTTGTTTTGGATTATATACCTACCTTCTTCTTGAGAGTAAGTATGAAGTCCTCAAAGAACCTGAAAAACCAAGAAAGGAAGTTCATTGAGGAATTGGTAGACAACACATGCAGCCTCTATTTGAGAAATGTTAACTCATCTAATAGTTTAATTCATCATGTTAAAGGTTCAATGGAAGCTCCAGGGTTTCTGTTTTGAAAGCAGAGAGTCCAGTTTTGGGACAGTAAAAGCTGCTGCCCGCTCCTTTCCTGGCCCCATCTTTGTTTATATATGTGGTAGGATGTGGAAAGGAGATTCAGCACCGTGTGTTCAGTTATCACTTCATTCAGCGCCATCGCTGAATTACCTGACTAAGGGAAGACAACCCAAAGGAAGAAACCATAAAGTAAGGGAAGGCAACCATAACGAAAAAATTTACAACAAAGGGAAGAGAACCTTAAAGAATTACAACAATAAGAGAAAAAGCAAGACTTAAAAATAATTTATAGGGACTAGGAGAATACTGGGGTTACCGGAGAATCACTTGCACAGCTCGGTCTGCCCCATGTAGTCTGTGTGGGCAAAGAATTGCTACCAATGATTAACTTGTAATTTATAGGGACTAGGAGAATATGGGCGTTACCGGAGAATATGGGGGTTACCGGAGAATCACTTGCACAGCTCGGTCTGCCCCATGTATTCTGTGTGGGCAAATAATTGCTATCGATGATTAACTTGTAATTTATAGGGACTAGGAGAATACTGGGGTTGCCAGAGAATCACTTGCACAGCTCGGTCTGCCCCATGTATTCTGTGTGGGCAAAGAATTGCTACCGATGATTAACTTGTAATTTATAGGGACTAGGAGAATACTGGGGTTACAGGAGAATCACTTGCACAGCTCGGTCTGCCCCATGTATTCTGTGTGGGCAAAGAATTGCTACCGATGATTAACTTGTAATTTATAGGGACTAGGAGAATACTGGGGTTACCGGAGAATCACTTGCACAGCTCGGTCTGCCCCATGTATTCTGTGTGGGCAAAGAATTGCTACCAATGATTAACTTGTAATTTATAGGGACTAGGAGAATACTGGGGTTACCGGAGAATCAATTGCACAGCTCGGTCTGCCCCATGTATTCTGAGTGGGCAAAGAATTGCTACCGATGATTAACTTGTAATTTATAGGGACTAGGAGAATACTGGGGTTACCGGAGAATCACTTGCACAGCTCGGTCTGCCCCATGTATTCTGAGTGGGCAAAGAATTGCTACCGATGATTAACTTGTAATTTATAGGGACTAGGAGAATACTGGGGTTACCGGAGAATCACTTGCACAGCTCGGTCTGCCCCATGTCTTCTGTGTGGGCAAGGAATTGCTACCGATGATTAACTTGCCTACATAAAGATTGCTAGTACAGGACAGTTAAGATCAAACATCACTTGGAAAGTTTGTTTGATCATCTAATCATTGCAATATTACATCACATGTAATATGTCTGAGGGTCTGCATTTATTATTAAACATGAGCTGCAATGGCTGCAAGTGCTCTAATTTCTTATTAATTCATCTTTAAGGTTGTTGGTTCAAAACTGTTTCCCATACAAAACTTTGAAGAACCAATGTTGGTGATAGAATACAGATAGGTTGGTAGTTTTGTATCTATAATTTGAGTAAAAACCAATTACAAAATGGCATTATTACAAAAACTATTGTTATTGTATTTGTACTAAATGTATTTTTTAACTTAAATGTTATATAAAGAGTAAGGTTCTGGTCAGAGATTAATTTAAGGTCTCAATTGTTAAACCATCAACACAATGAAGAAGAAGAACATAAAATGTAGGTTTGTATGAAAAAAAAAACCCTTTTGAATGCTTACCAGAAAAATGGAGAATTAAGCATAGTATAGGTAAATGTACACAAGTAACATAGACACTCCGAGAAGGCGACAATATATGGAGCACAAACCGCTAACAAGGCATAACAGTAAAATATCTAGAGCTACACCTAGATAGAAGACTGGTTTGCGCCAACCATGTTGAAGCTAAAAACAGAAGCCACCAAACAATACAAGGGATTATCTTGGGTGCTAGGCCGTCAATCTAGGCTTTATCTTAGCAAATAAAGTGTTTACAATGAATCATGAAGCCGATCTTGACCTACAGAATATAACTTTGGGGTTCAGCTAGCAACTCCAATATCAAAATCCTCCAAAGATTTCAAAACATTGTCCTTAGAACTGTCTCAAGCCAGTCAGAACTCTCACTTTTCCAGTGTTTTATTATTACGTGTATCCTGTGTGTCCGGCCTGAGAATGGACCCCTCCGTCTCCTCCTGTGGATGTCGTAAAAGACTAAAGGCATTATACCAGTGGATGGGCAGCAGCATCCACATGTGTAGTTAACACTAAACTGCCTGCCAAGCGTGGTGATTTGGCAAATCTCCCATTGCAATATATGGGGGAGGCCTCATCCAATGGATGTCTAACGGCTGATAATGATGATGATGATGATGACGATGTGTCTGCTCCTCTGATCCGTGGATTTTATTCTCATTGCTGCTGCCATTGCTGCTCAGAGCTGTTTAAAGGATAGCAACAGGCTGGTTAGAGGACTGGCCCCTTGATTCTCATTCCTGTTTCCATCTAGGAAATTGATTCACATTCCTGATTAATTCTGATCTGGAGTTCCTTTCCTGTTGCCATCTAGCCCCTTGATTCACATTCCTGATTAATTAAAACCGTAGTTCCTTTCCTGTTTCCATCTAGCCCCTTGATTCACATTCCTGATTAATTCTGATCCGTAGTTCCTTTCCTGTTTCCATCTACAACCTCTGGTTTGACGACCTCTGTGGCGCGGCGGGCGAAGGTTGGCCTGCGACGCAGGAGGTTGCGGGTCCCGATTCCCGCCTCGAAACAAATATTTGTGTGATCGCAGATATTTCTTCAGGGTGTTCTGGGTATTTTCTATGTATAATACAAAATATCTATATCTACGTAATATATTGTATTAAGTATATCAGTTATTCTAGTACCCATAATACCAGCTCTCCTTAGCTTGAGGCTAGATAATGTTGTGTGAACTATCCAGCATTATTTATTATTTATTTATTTGATTTATCTAGCCCCTTGATTAATTCTGATTAATTCTGATTTGTAGTTCCTTTCCTGTTTCCATCTAGCTCCTTGATTCACATGTAACTTTGGTGCATTGGTGCTCTTTATACACTCTTTATTACTTATATAAAGATTGTGGCAAGATAATGGGACTCTCAGGGCAAGTACCTTTTCTGTTGTATTTAGAGAGGTTTTTTCTTAGGAAACATTAGGTGAGTTTTAAACAAAACTAAAACTGCGTTTTTGTATTTTTGAAAAGGGGCCTGATTAATGAAGTTTGTATGAAGATGAATGAAGAATGTATGAAGATGAATGAAGCATAAGAATTAATGATGTATGAAAAATGTGATGAGAGTGAATGAAGCAAAAGAGGTATGTCAGGATCGAAGCAAGTGCAAATCCGTGGTCTCTGCCGGGCGGGAAACAGGCGTGAGTTTATGTATGTATGTATAATGACATATCTCAAAAAACCAAGTTGGGCTCAATCAGGCCTATATGTCATCAGGAATAATAATTAGAACATATAAGATACAAGCATTCATCCCTACTGAGTTCACTAAGTAACATTGTACGCTGCCTCCCCCTTCGAGTCCGTCAGTCAATTTTTAAGTCCCTAGTATTAGTTTTTTTTACATCTAAGTCCCTAGTAGAGCCGCGACTTCTTTTCCTCATTGAAAGCTGAGGTAATGCTCCTAAAACCAACCTAATTCTATTCCGATATTCCCAAGGGATCAATAATATGGTAATATCTAATAAAGTATCCCCATAACATGCATTTTAGTTAACTGTGAAAGTTACGACCCTGTGGCAGACTAGAATGGACGGATGGAAAGACGGCCCATGTCAGACACGGAACCCTAAAAATGAACAGTTAGTACGGCGGGTGCAAAGTAGGTAGGGGGTGAAAAGTAGGCAGGGGGAGGTAGCCGGGGATTGCATTCGGGCGCGTGCTGGAAACGCTCCGCCACAGTCCGGCTGGCATCCATCCGTCATTGCCCGGTAAAGAAGCAATGCCGCCGGTTCCGGTACCGGTGTCTTTGTCGGTCGCAAAGGTCGCAAGCAAGGGATCCTATACAAACAAATAATTTCCTTGCGAGTCTGTAAATATTACAAGTTTAAAAATGCACAGTTTTTGAAAAAAAGACGACGAAGTTTAATTGTTTTGTGGTTTTAGACATTGTCAAGGGTAGGTTTTTTAAAGAACACATGACTTATATTTTACTATTTAGTTTTATTTTTATTTTAGTATTGAGTTTTACATTTATTTGTATTATTGAAAGTATTTCAGAGATTATATTTTATTATAATTTTCACTAGAAACGGGATATTTACCATGATTTTTGAGTTTTATATGTTCCCGATATTTCGGCACAGTTAGTTAGACTTTAGTTAGTTCTCCCGTGATCATGGCGCATGCAACTGTGCCGAAATATCGGGAACATATAAAACTCAAAAATCATGGTAAATATCCCGTTTCTAGTGAAAATTATGTACATAACCATGATAGTTTCAAAAGTTATATTTTATTGTTTGTTATTCTCTTTAGGGTTCCGTAGATCAAGATAAAAAATCGGGACTCTAATAGAAATATTTTGTAAGACATACAGACACAAAAGTACACAAGAGAAACCGCCTTTTGATTATCACCAGTATATTACGCAAAAGCCTGTATGTATTATGGGTGTAGCAATCAATAAATCAACCTTAAATCCAAAATTTACAAGTGGCCTTTATTTTATTTTGAGTTGTAAACGATTGCGCAATAACAACCTGCGACTGGCTGGTTTTTATTTTTAAGGTTCTGGCGCATTAACATCATGTGAAACAAAGCTAAAGAAAACGATAACTTTTGTTTGTTTTTAGAGACCACCCCGTCGCCGACGTCGGCATCAGTGAGGAAAGTAGTGAGGTACATCAATATGGGCAAGACACCAACGCCATCATCGACGCGCTTACCCCTCTTTAAATTTAAGGAACCGGATATCGACATATGTGCTCCTGTGAAATTCACTGATGAACCGTTCCTCTCATTCCTGGCTTGCGCTTATCTGGTTCTCGGCATCTACTATATAACATGCGGTAAGATCCTGATTCTCCTTTTAACTGTCTTAGTGCCTCTGCCACCAGGGCTGTTAAACCAATCTGAAAGTTAAATCGTCTATTATTTTCCTATTTACACCATAACGGGAAAGTCATGTTGAAAGATTCTCCTTTTAACTGTCTTAGTGCCTCTGCCACCAGGGCTGTTAAACCAATCTGAAAGTTAAATCGTCTATTATTTTCCTATTTACTCCATAACGAGAAAGTCATGTTGAAAGATTCTCCTTTTAACTGTCTTAGTGCCTCTGCCACCAGGGCTGTTAAACCAATCTGAAAGTTAAATCGTCTATTATTTTCCTATTTACACCATAACGAGAAAGTCATGTTGAAAGATTCTCCTTTTAACTGTCTTAGTGCCTCTGCCACCAGGGCTGTTAAACCAATCTGAAAGTTAAATCGTCTATTATTTTCCTATTTACACCATAACGAGAAAGACATGTTGAAAGATTCTCCTTTTAACTGTCTTAGTGCCTCTGCCACCAGGGCTGTTAAACCAATCTGAAAGTTAAATCGTCTATTATTTTCCTATTTACACCGTAACGAGAAAGTCATGTTGAAAGATTCTCCTTTTAACTGTCATAGTGCTTCTGCCAGTAGGGCTGCTATAGCAATCTGAAACACCACCATACACCACCACGACACCATAGCGATCGTTACACCATAACGAGAAAGAAGGAAAGATTTGTAGCAGCCAGATTGCTATACAATATACAGACCTGCCATATTTTTTTAAAAAATTGTCTTTGTTGTAAATGCAATGGATATGTTTTAAATTTTTCAGACCTTTTTTGATACCGCTGCTTCAAGGCATCTATGTTTTCTAGATCTGATCGGATATGCCACAAAAAAAAAATAAAAAAATGTTAATGTTTTAAATGCAATGGATATGTTTTAAAATCTTCTGACCTTTTCAGGATACCGCTGCTTCAAGGCATCTATGTTTTCTACCGGGTTTTCTTTCGCTGTGGCTATAGTTTACGCGATATGCATGCAAGAACATCTCCTGCCGCAGTACGGCAATATCAGTAAGTGATATTTTTTCCAGTATGTGAACAGTATTATCGATGTATCCCTGGAAGTTAGCCGTCACAATAGCAACAGATTTTATAGGTATAGTTTGAATGGGAGTACTGGGACCACTGTACTGCTCCTTAGGAATGCGTGGCGAGGCTTGATGGCGGACTGGTAGAAGCCCCCCCCTGCCCTGCCTCGCTGCCCATATACTGAGTAGTCAAGCGGTTTCGGTCAAACTTTACTAAATTGACAAATGTGTGTGGCTCCGAACGGCTCGATAGAATCGTCTAAGCGGTCAGGTAATATCGACGGTATTGTAGATATGGTCAGCGCATAAGCTAGCAACTGTTGGTGCTCAGGAGCACCAGCTCCTGAGCACAGAAGGTGGAAGTCATATAATTGTTAACACCAAAATATTGACATTACTGTTGGGACGTTATTTTTCAACATACTGTTCTAATAGAAATGTTAAAGTTTATAACGGTGAGATGATAGGTCAGTTCTGGCTTCATCCCAACAGCCTATTAAGTTCCTAGGACCCAAAGCCACCTCACTTCTACTGTCTTTCTTATAGCTGGAAATAAGAGTATTATCTGAGCTCTGTTAGCATGTAAATTATGATTTTCTTTCACAGCCGTTTCCGTATGCGCTGGTCTCCTGTTTGGTCTGATAACCATGCTGATCCAATACGTGGGTATCTTCGTGTCCGGTCTACACCTAGGTGCTCTCCTGGGATCATCTGGCTTGATGATCTACGGTTACACGGCCGTCACAGATGACCCTTCTACGGCAAGTGACTTTTTAAACCTAATTGGAATATACTTTTCACTAGAAACGGGATATTTACCATGATGATCTTATTACCATGAGTTTTGATTGTTCCCGATATTTCGGCACAGTTGCATGCGCCATGACCACGGGAGAACTAAGTAAAGTCTTTGCGAGTAGATGTCATTGGCAGATATATCGATATACCCTCTTTCACACTCTTTTAATAAAAGTATGTACATAACCATGATAGTTTCAAAAGTTACTAATTGGAATAAAGAACATGGGCAACTCCCCATACATTGTTTGACCCAACTTTTTTGACTAACTTACCGTACAGTTGAGATACTTTTGGTTATTGACAATATATGTTAAGATAATGAAAAATCTAATTTAATTTATTGCGTAGAAGTTGTGGGAAAGTAAAAAAGTAAAGTGCGGGGAAGCTTATTGCATTTTGTTTCACGCAAATGCAATGAGTTGATTTATCTAATTATTTAGAAAAACAACTTTTGCATCCCAACTTCTAAAAATATACAAGTTCTTTAGAAAAATTGGACAAAAAACAACATTAGAACTGTACTAATTACTTCCGTGAAGGGGCCCATGAATTTGTTGGGTCTGTATAGCGAATGCGCGAATTACTCGTCGCGCGAACTGTACGATGTTTGGATTTTTAATTTTAAAGGATTCCAAATATTAAATGCCTCCAAATTGGTCTTATTTTTATCAAAATCTGGTTCTGATGTTGGGGTCCATCAGGAATTATAGGAATAAATATTTTAGGCACACGTATAGCGATTTTGTTATTTTCAGCAACAAGACAAGCATGTGAATTCATCAATTATCATTTGGTGACGTGGAACTAATGAATAAGATCACTAATCACAGAATTTTGACGAGCCCTGTGGCGCGGCGGGCGAAGCTTGGCCTTCAACGCAGGAGGTTGCGGGTTCGATTCCCGCCTCGGAACAAATATTTGTGCGATCGCAGATATTTGTTCAGGGTGTTCTGGGTATTTTCTATGTATAATAAAAAAAAACTATGTATAATATTGTATTAAGTATATCAGTTATCTAGAACCCATAACACAAGCTCTGCTTAGCTTGGGGCTAGATAATGTTGTTTGAACTGTCCAGCATTATTTATTTATTATTTATTTATTTATTTATCATAGATGGCACCGGCAATCCTCAATTATAAGTATTTCACGGGTGACACAGTAAGGGTGACTTCCCGATATCTGATTGAGCTGAAATTGGGCACAACTGTCAAGTTCCGACGACAATACAATATTATGATGCCAGCGAGCTGATCTGATGATGGAAACGAAAGGTGGACAACGGAACTCCTCGATTGATTATAGTAGACTGGCCGTGTTTAGGCTCATTTTGATCAGCCCACTGTTCCGATCACAAATTTTAAAGCGAGCTGATCTAATGATGAACTTCGAAGGTGGACAACGGAACTCCTCGATGGAAAATATACACTGGCCGTGTTTAGGCTCATTTTGATCAGCTCACGGTTCCATTTACTAATTTCATCATCATTTCAGTCGGATTATACACGTTATATACAAGTTTTTTTTTGAAGAATACATATCAAATCTAAGGGACACACTCGAGACACTCTTTGTTGATGAAAAATTCTGAAACTTTGCATAAGTGTTGGTTTTTTAGCACACTGTTTGAGTCAATTTATTTGGGAAAAAAACGCCCATGTGCGAGTTGGACTCGCGCACGAAGTTTTTCGGACTCGTTTTTTTGTATGGTAGCCCCCTTAAATATTTATTTTATTCTGTTTTTTTGTATTTGATGTTATAGCGGCAATAGAAATACATCATCTATGAAAATTTCAACTATCTAACTATCACGGTTCATGAGATACAGCCTGGTAACAGGCGGACAGACAGACATACAGACAGACGGACAGCGGAGCCTTAGTAATAGGGTCCCGATTTACCCTTTGGGTACGGAACCCTAACAAGCCTACTGTCTTCTTATTTCTTGTTGAAAGAACTTGTAGACCAACCTCATTATTTTTGTTGCAGTATTGGATGAGTGTGCTGATCGTTTTCTTTGCTGGGATTGTCTTCGCATGCCTGAACTTGTATTGGAAGAAAGGTACTATCATTTTGCCACTTTTTTTTTACCTTCGTGGATGACGGAACTATCTTTTGACCCACCTGATGTTAAGCGGAAACCTCTGCCTTTAACAATACATTAGCTCACAGGACACGTCCACCTAGGACGCGCCCTATGTGGCATTGCACTGCGCCCGCCACCCTGAGACATAAAGATGAAATGTCTCATGTACCTGTAATTTCACCGGCAACCTCACCCTTCAAACCGGAACACAGCAATGCGAGCACTACTGCTTTGCGGCAGAAATAGATATGGAGGTAGTACTTCCCCGGACGAACTCTTTCACAAAAAAGCTCTACTACTACTACTGAAATATATAATATACCATAACTTACGTTTGATTTTTAAATATCAACAGCTAGCCTTAGGTCTTGTTTCTGTAATGATTCAGTCTTCCAAGAAAACACTGTTTATTCGAGCGGTACTCGGATCAACCGATGCTAAGGATCGGATGTAACAATACAGAAAACATTGCGCTATTTGACCTATAGCTGGCAATTTTCATTAGTACTAGATTTGTCCTGGCTTCTGGCTTATTTAGGAATGTATTCATGAAAGAATTGATCGTGTAACTTATTTAAACTAACAAAGAAGTAACCGTGCTACTATATAATTCGAATTATTTTTGAAACTTACAATTATTTATTATTTAAGAAAGGTAGGACATATCGGGGTTTTCTCGTTCAAAATAGGAGCAGTCCGCCTGGGGAAGTACCTCCGCCTTACAGAAGATCGCAGCCAAATAACGCTATTTGTTGAATAGTGTTGTGTTCCTGTGGTGAGTAAGGTTGCCAGAGCTCTTTGAGGGGGCGTTGCGGTGACAACCGGGGGGACCAGTGGTGACATCTTCGCCATTTTGTTGTTTGTAGGCGCGGCGTGTTAGCGTGGCGGTCAGGGAGACCCGGTGAAACGGCTGACTGCTGGCCGCCCGCAGGCTGAACGGGTTCCTGAACCCAGGGACTACCATAATCTCCGCCCTGGGAGGCTGAATCGCCAGTATGTGTAAAGTTCCTGGAGTGGTAGTCGTGCCGGAGGAGGAGACTGGAGTGGACCCGACTGCTACTACAGGAGGGGACCGGGGGCCCTTCCGCCCGCCACGCTATCAAACCGTAAAACCTGCGCCAACATAGGCTAATTGTCATCGCGCTTATTGTTCAATGGGTTGTCAACGTAACAACTTCTCACTTAATTTTAAAAACCCCCTTTTTGAAAAACAATTCATGAAACGCAAATACAAATATATTAGTGATTCTCCAGCAGCGGCATCCTCGTCCACGCTTAATATGGACTATTGCAATATCAGAGGACTTCACGCTAACCTCAATGCAGTCCACCAGCATCTTGAGTCTGCGCAGCCGACCCTACTATTCCTGACGGAGACGCAAATATCCTGTCCGGCCGATACATCTTACCTACTGGGTACAAGATTGAACACAACTTTGTGCTTCGTGCCGGGGTATGTATGTACGTCCGGGAGAATGTTTGCTGTCGCCGTCTTCGTGGTCTTGGTCAGAGATCTGTCAATTTTATGGGTACGTTTGCATCATGGTGGCCACACCCGCATCTACGCGTGCCTCTACAGATCTCACAGCGGTGATCATGACACGGGCTGCCTTTTTGAGCACTTGCAATCGACATCGGACAAAGTCGCAGAGCGGAGATAGTGGTTTTAGGAGACTTCAACGCACATCACGTTGAGTGGCTCGGTTCTCAGACCACTGACGTGGAGGTCTGCTCGTGATTTCGCCTTGGGGTATGGCTTCTCTCAGCTGGTTAGTTCTCCAACGAGATTACCAGATATTGAGAGCCATACGTGTTCTTTACTTGACCTTCTGCTGACCACATGTCCGGACGGATACTCCATATCAGTGGATGCGCCACTTGGCTCGTCTGACCACTGTCTTGTCCGGACGCATGTGCCTTGAAATCGGCCGGATCCACCTCGGCCAACACAATGGCGTCAAATGTGGAATTACAAGTCAGCAGATTGGGACGGACTGCGTGAGTATTATGCTTCGTACCCGTGGAAGCAGCTATGCTTCACTTCAGAAGATCCTGACTCTTGTGCGACCGCAGTCACAAAGACCATCCTATCGGGTATGGATTGTTTTATTCCAAACCTAATGGTGGCTGCGGGAATAAAGAAGCGTCCGTGGTTTAATCGGCCTTGCAGAGAAGCTAAACTTCTCAAGCAAGCTGCATATGAGGCTTGGACCACGGCGCGAGCTAATAAGGATCCTAACATCTATGATGTGAAGCGCAAACTTAATGCTGCTTCAAGGTTCAGTAAAAGTGCCACTACTAAGGCGAAATTTGCTTTCATCGGCAGATTTGGTGAGCGGCTAACGCGCTACCCTTACCCTTTTGGGAGTCGTGCATTCTGGTCGCTCGCTAAAGCTGCCGAAGAAAACTTTTGTAAGTCGTCCCTGCCACCACTTCGGAAAGCTGACGGAAATCTGGCCCATAGTGCTAAAGAGAAAGCTGACCTTTTGGGGAATCTAATTTGCCTCAAACTCGACTTTGGACGACGGAGGTGCTGTACCAATTACCATTCCATGGTGCGGTATTTCTATGCCGGAAATTACTTTCAAGCAGCGGGAAGTCCGGCGGGAATTACTCTCTTTAGATGTTCATAAGTCGAACGGGCCAGACGGTATACCGGCTGTGGTGCTGAAGCGATGTACTCCTGAACTGTGTCCTGTTCTGACGCGCCTCTTTGAGCTTTCTTACTCTACTGGACAGGTTCTATCTTCGTGGAAGACTGCCCATGTCCACCCGGTGCCCAAAAAGGGCGATAGGTCAGACCCATCAAATTACAGGCCAATTGCTATAACCTCCCTTCTCTCTAAGGTTATGGAGCGTGTAATAAATACCCAACTCCTTAGATACCTAGAAGGAAACGATTTGATCAGCGACCGTCAATACGGCTTTCGCCATTGTCGTTCGACCGGTGACCTTCTAGCGTATCTCACACATCGGTGGGCCCTTGCCATTGAGAGTCAAGGTGAGGCATTGGCTGTGAGCTTGGATATAGCTAAGGCCTTTGATCGGGTCTGGCACCGGGATCTTCTATCGTTGCCATCTTACGGACTGTCCGAGGGGTTGTGCAAATGGGTCGCTAACTTTTTGTCCGGCAGAAGCATAAGAGCCGTCGTTGACGGTGGTAGCTCTGATTGCATGGACATCAATGCTGGCGTCCCGCAAGGTTCTGTGCTGTCCCCAACGCTGTTTTTGCTGCATATCAATGATATGCTGTCCATTGACGACGTTCATTGCTATGCAGGTGACACTTTTTAAACGGGCCGTGCCAACATCCCTCGTCAAATTGTAGAGGAAAGCCGAAGGCAACTTGTGTCTGACATTGAGGGTATATTAACCAGTCTCCGATTGGGGAGGGAAAACCTGATTCAGTTTAACCCTACAAAGACACAAGTTTGCGCGTTCACTGCTATAAAAACCCCATTTACTGTGGCTCCACAATTCCAGGACAAAGGCTGCTTCTCAATAAGTCGCAAGTCCGGCCCCACATGGAGTACTGCTGTCACCTCTGGGCAGGAGCACCTGGCTACCAGCTTTGCAGCTGGCAGCAGCGGTTCAAAGGCGTGCAATGAGAATTGTCGAGAATCCCAAGCTCACGAACGGTATTGAGCCCTTAAGTCTGAGTAGAGACTTTGCCTCTCTCTGCGTGTTCTTCCGTTTGTATAATGGGTTTTGTTCCGAGGAATTGTTTAACATGATGCCTACAGCAACCTTTTTTCACCGCACCGCTCGCCATCGGCAGAGGATTCATTCGCACACCTTAGAGCCAGGGTGGTCCCGGACTGTGCGGTTTCAGAGAAACTTCCTCCCGCGAACGCTCAGGTTGTGGAATGATCTCCCTGCTGAGGTTTTCCCGAGCGACTACAGATGTTTGGATACTGATACTGTACGGTACAGATACTGTTTGGAAATTTTTAAAGGGTCGGCAACGCGCGTGTGATGCCTCTGGTATTGCAGGCGCTCATAGGCTACGGTAACCGCTTACCAACAGGTGGGCCGTAAGCTTGTTTGCTACCTTGGTAGTATAAAAAAAAAAAAACTCTGACTTGTTTGTAAGACTTGTTGTTTGTCTATGTATGTATCGCTTATGATATCTTTGAAATACTTACACAGTGTTTTGTCTTTTGAATTGACAGGTAGTTTCAAATTCGATCGAAAGAGACAAAAAACGGTGTAACTATTTAAAGGATGATCTGTGGCTATTAATAGAAATAGTGTACCTGCACCTGTAAATCTCTGAACCGACTCCGGAGTCAGGTGGGCCGCTGCAGGTATAACTTAGTTAAATGGGGGTATTCCGACGAGGTAGAATGTGACTGGGTTCACTCCTCAGACGATGCCTCACTTGCTTTGTCCACTGTGCACCAACACCTGCACACTAAGTGACCTGTGCGAAGCCACTGAAAATGCTGTCGACGCGACGTGGCTAAATTTTGGTCTAAAACAATTTAATTATTTATGGGAACCAACGACACGATGAAGAAGAAGAATAGCACAGTATGTTTCCAGATGATTCCGGGCCCCAATTAAAATTGTAAAGTTTAGTAGGTTTTTTTTATTTATTAATTACTTGTTTTTACGAAAATCCGGTATTCGTCATCGTGATGCACTGTTTGTGGCAGGTCTCAGCATCATCGCCACCAGCGTGTACGGGGGCGCTCTCGTCGGAATGTCGCTCGACTACTACATTGACAGATGGGCCATGATGAAGTGGGTGAGTACCAGAACACTTATTATGCATGACGGACTCCTGGTCACACCAGATTGTCACATTGGTGGGACTAACAAGTATTTAACGAGGAACTGTTTGACATGATCTTCCAATCAATCTTTCACCGCACTGCACCGCTTGCCATCGGCAGAGGATTCATCCGATTCCGCACACCTTAGAGCCATGGTGCTCCTGGACTGTGCGGTTTCAGAGGAACTTCCGCCCGCGAACACTCAGGTTGTGGAATGATCTGTCTGCTGAAGTTTTCCCTTGCGACCACAGTATGGGGTTCTTCAAAAGTGGTGTTTGGAAAAATTTAAACGGTCGGCAACGCGCGTGGTTTGCTTCTGGTATTGCAGGCGTCCATAGGCTACGGTAACCGCTTACCAACAGGTGGGCCGTATGCTTGTATGCTACCTTCGTAGTATTAAAAAAATATAAAATAACTCTTGGTCAACGGAATTGCAAAGAATTGCACTTGACTGCATTAATTATAGCGATGTCTAAGTACTTTGCTCGAAGTATATACTTCACAAAAGATGTTTGATTTTTCTACCTATTCAGGTAGTTTTTTTTTTTTACCTTGGCTTGTTTGTATATATGTTGGTATAAGATTTGTGCTGGCTGCTAGCTTTTTTAAAGAATGTAATACTAGAAAAAACCGTTAGCAGGGTTAGTCGTGGGAAGCAATGGCGGCGATGAGCTCACCACTTGTCACGTCCATATCCCACGATGGTGCAACACATGGTGAAAAGAGGCCCATTTGAGGCTCTGCCTTTTGGGGAAAAAGGCGTGTGTCTATGTATGTATGTAAGTCAATTAAATTTTGTAGACACAGTCTAGAAACTGTTAGCGTGTTCGTTGAGAATATACGATTCTTTGAAAAGAGTTGCAACATTGTACATAGGGCTGGCTTAGTCCAGAAGAGTTACATCGTTATGTGGCAGAGCAAATCAGCCTTTCAACTTCCAGTGCGACGGCATATATCGAGCGAAAGTGTTTAGGCTGTGAGTCTAGTGTGACCCTAATCTGTGGTCTCTTTCCACATGATGTATTGGTGCAACTTTGTTACTATAGCCATGCACCATAAAAGTTAGTATCGGTTCATTTTAGTGCTACCAAGCCCAGCTGAGTTAATACCTTACGTGCTTGGTTACTTTAGATATTAGGTCAGCGAAGTTACTAAGTTAAACGAATGACCTAGAGCGTTAAACTGACTTGAAATCATAATAAAATCAACCTACTGCAATATCAATAAATGTGTACGGGCCCAATTACTCGAAACATGAATAACTTAGTTGGGTAATATCGTAAAAAGAATATGAGTTTTAACTCCCGACTAAAAAGAGGGGTGTTTTAAGTGTGTATGTGTCTGTGTGCATGTTTCTTTGTCGCCAAGTAGTGCCGGAACGGGTGCTCTGATTTCAATACGGTTCTTTTTGTATGAAATACGGTGTTTGCTGGTTGGTTCTTAGTTATGTTTGGTGGAAATTTATGCAGCCTTTTCCAGGATCATCAAGCTCGCAACAATTTTCTTGAAAGGAACTCGGTTATTTTTGTAGCTACGACATCAGGATCCAGATGACCTGCATAGGATGTACAGGTTTACAACAAGGAAACACAAGATTTTTTCATAGAAAGAAGTTTTTTTTAAACTGACTTATTTATTTATTAAGGTGGTTGCTTTTTCATACAAACGTATTTGCACAAATATGGGCGAACAGAGTATAATTTTACACTGAAATGACTGTTGTTGGCTTTTATATTGGTCATTATTTTAATCCATACAAGTAATTTCGAGATCAGCCCGCTGTCACCATAATATTGTATTGTCATCGGAACTTGGCAGGTATGCCAAATTTCAGCTCAATCGAACACCGGGAAGTAAGCCAAATTTGACTTCTAAGATTTGATTACGGACACTGGAATAGGAATAAAAGCATATCAAATCCTATATATTCTGTGGCCCGGGGCTTCACGGAGTCTGCAAAGACAAGCAACTACACGGGCGTGTTGTGTACACGTATGGAGAAACCGCATAGAGCCTTGAGAACCTCAAATTCCATACTAAAATCCGTTTAGTGTACACCACAGGCTCGTGTAAGTTGCTTGTTACATTTGCAGACTAGCCCCTCTGGACACTAGTATTTTATGATACTCACGACATGTATCAAATTATTTGATTACAGGTCTTTGACTGCATAAAGCTGGAGCCCGTCGTCCCTCCGCCGTGTCCTCTCTCCTGGCTCGCGCTGGCCGTCTGGCCTATATGCGCCATGTTCGGCATCATTATCCAATGGACTCTAACTGGAACTGGCGTCCGTCATGAGGAGAGTAAGTTTAACATAACATAAGATACTTTTTATTTAGAAACTAACACAGTATCAAGCATAGAGAACTTTACAAAAAAATATAGTGATAGTAAAAATAACATGCGGGTACAATTTTTACAGTGTGTTACTAAGCTAAGCCTGTATCTTGGTGACCCTGGATTTCCTGAGTTCATGGTAGCTGATTGATTTAGTTTTGCTGCTTGTTCGTTACCGACTGAGTTAATAATATACATATTGATGTGTTAAGATTCGGTACTGTACGTAATTACACCACGCACCATTCTGACTTACACAATTAAGATCAAGGTAATTCTTTCAGTCTCGTCATAAGGTTTTGAGTATTTTTTTGAGTTTTGGCTACGATCTGGTTGCAGGTTGTGAGATTGCAGATTTCGGCCACCATATTAAATATGTGAGGGTTGGAGGTTCTTAGTGAGTCGGCGTACGAAGTTCTGCTTTTAGAGCCCTTCGGCGACTACTGACCAATTTTGTCTTTGTTTTAAGGAGTATCACTATTACGTCCCCGGAACTTGGGGGCTGTTATATTTCTTGTCACACTTGTGTTGTGAGTTTAAAGTGGTCATCACGAGTTTCCCGGGGCCTAGGGGCGATTGTGATGAAGACAGAGCGAGCCACTCAAAAAACGATGTGAGAAATATAATCGGTAACTAGTGGCGATTATATAAATTTTATGATATGATTTCTAAGATCGAGTACTGTCCGTATCGAGTAAATCACACTAATATTATAAATGTGAAAGTTTGTATGTGAGTGTGTTTGTCACTTCTTCACGCTGAAACGGCTGGACGGATTTGGATGAAATTTTGAATGGAGATAACTGGACTCCCGGAATAACACATAGGACCATTTTTATCCCGATATTCCCACGGGATCGAGACTTATGCTGGTGAAACCGCAGGGCGCTGCTAGTATTTCATAAATATCGAAATTTTGTGGTTTTGGGTTGCAAACAGAATTTATTCCTGACTATTTGAATATCCAGTAAACTAAAACTTCTACAAAATCCATAACCTCAGACTCAGTACTTCCTATAAAAAATAACATGATATTTTGCACTATAACGAAGACAAAGCGAAAACAGCCAAAAATCAGTGGTAACTGTGTTTTATTTCTATCGAGGAGGAACTATTCACCCCGATAGAAAACAATAATTCTATTACATACGTTATTGAAAAATTTCAGCTCTCGCTATAATAATGTACACACCGCTGTTTCACCCACGATTTTGGGATAGCAAGTAAAAAGGTTTTGATCTATCTTTGTACCAAATTTAATCATAATTGGTCCAGTCATATTGGCATTTCAGGCCGACAACAAAACAAACAACGTTTTACTGATAGATATAGTCATACACACGCCTTTATCCCCGAAAGGGTAGGCAGAGTCTCAATGGGCCTCTATTCACCGTGCATTTGCACCATCGTGGGAATATAGCCATATATTACTTATAATATATATTTGCAAGGATTATCCAAAACCTTTTTAAAAAAATATTGTTTCTGTACGATCGGCAAATTTTGCTTCATTATTACAAAATTACTTTTAGCTTAGCATGATGTTTTTGTTTGTTGCATTTTATTTATTTCCTGCTGGTTATTATTATGCTATTTGGTGTACCAGCATCGCGGTACTGTACCAGACTAACAAAGGCGGTAAGATCTTAGAGGCCCTACTTAGGTACCTACGCAAGGAAATTGATCCGCCACTGTCGCATGTATAAATTTTCAGGTGTTGGTTTTGCGAATAGTTCGTGGTTTTCGCGTGCGACTGTCTTTCTTAGCCGCGAAGCCACCAGTGCCAGTTAAGACCGGCCAACCCGGTCATACTTTCCATACAAACGCTCGTACGCAGCTCGTACATGATTATGGCGTTGTAACAAATGTTTCTTTAGATGTTTCGTACAAATATATATCTTGTGCACTATATCTAGGTTTCTATGGTAGCAACAATTCAGTAAAAGCCTCTAAAAATAACCTTTTTTGCACAAATTTTACCTGAACTTTGCCCGTTCAAAATGTGGACATAAATTGCAAAAGTAAAGCTAAAATTGCAATTGGAAACGCACAAGTATAATAGAATAGAAAATACTTTATTGTATACCTTATGAAATAAAAAAAATAAACAAGACTTAACTACATAATTATAAGTACAATGGGCGGTCTTAACGCTTAGAAGTGATTTCTTTCAGACAACCTTGTGATGGAGATAAATTATAAATTTGAAAGAATCCATCTCATGTAATGGGTATTCTAAATGACAATCATTTTTATCACAAACTAGTAAGGCTTTATCAAAAACACGCACGTCCCGGAACAAGTTTTATGAATGTTATGCGCATTTATTGCCGTTTTACAAGTAAGTAGCAGTATTTTCAGAATTCCAACTGAGGGCTCTAGCGCCGTCTCTCATTTTTCACAGTGCCACTCTATCAAACATTGCATTGGACTAACCAACAAGATTTAGTCCAAGCCGGGAAGGGCCCTCCTTCTGCAGCACAGTTTAGGTAGGTATGTACATTTACAGCATATTTACAGGTGATGAAGATGGCGCGCTGAATGCTCGTCCCGTGAGGCGTTTCACCTTGTGAAACGTACTCTGTGGCGACGTTTTTATGTGAGTATAGCTGTTCTATCTCACGAAGTCCGCTCTTTCTTGCCTATTTTACAAGCTAATGTATGTTTGTTTAGGTAAAATCTTGCAAGCTGAATTATAACCACTTCTCGACATTAGATTGAGCTGAAATTTAGCATACCTGTCAAGTACCGATGACAATACAATATTATGGTGACAGCGAGCTGATCTAATGATGGAGACCGAAGGTGGACAACGTTACTTCTCGATATATAATAGTGGACTGGCCGTTTTTAGGCTCATTTTGATCAACACACACACGGCTCTGACTACTAATTTCATAAAAGCTTGTTTTGAAAAAGATATTTTTCAAGAATAAACTTAGTTTTGCTTTCTTTGCACTTAGTTGCCATGCTGACTGTATTCGCCAAAATCTGACGTGAACACAATAAGCACTAGTGGGACCGCGTCACGGTTGAGACTAGTTGCTATTGAGCTTACGCACACTAAATCAATGTGCATGTGCATGCACAATGACAAACATAGTCAAACGGACTTCGTGAAATAGAATATCTGTAAGACTTTATGAGATCGCATGTATCTTCTAGGAATCGCATTCGAGAAAGAGAAAGCGGACACTCTTTTTTTTTCTATGTTTGAAGTGAACTTTGCGCGTAATAAAAAGCAAAATGAACAAGCTTAATGAACTCGAAGTGCATACTTAAGTACATAAAGGTATGGCGTTAGTGCAGAACGCTCTCCGTCTGTGGCTTTCTGTGTCTATCAATGTCGTTTTATTATTATATTCGTGTCTGCAAGAATTTAATAATAGATTTTTTATATTATTTTTGTATGCCTGTATGAATGTTCGACTTCTCCCTATTTGTGGCGACGTAGCTCCAGAATATCTACAACTTATAGTTGAAGGTATTGAGGCTCGGTATCATTGTTTTATAGATTGTTGTTAACTATAAACAATAAATTCTGCATATTTTGCTTATAATATTTGAGGAGTTCCCGCAATTCATCATGGATCCCATGATAAGCATTAGATTTTTAGAAAAATAGGAACAATCAGGAAGTTATTTCTCCAAATAAAAAAAGAGTTTAAATTGGTTTATATATGACGGAGTTATGTGATAAAGTACAGCCGAAATGAGAACCTCCCTTTTTATGTTGGTTAAAAAGAAAGAAAAGAGTAAATATCAGAATAAAATATTTTACGTTATTTATAAAAAGTGGGCCAGTCCGAATTTTCAGACCCAGGGGTCCATCGCGCTGTTTTGCAATGTTTAAACGCTCGTACGTAACGTTTTTGGTTTTTTATTAGAATTGGTTTAGCTGGTGTAAAAAATGGTATCCTATCGCGCTATTTTCTGAACGTTCATGGCGCTGATTTTCGCAATAAAATTATATTCTACACAACACACGGCAGCTGTGGAGTCGGTTCAAGTTAGCACCACGTTCGCGCTTCGCAGTCTCTTTACATTTGTATCGGGGAACACTCGCGAAACTTGCGCCACGCCGCCGGCGCCGCGAAGAGAGCGCTGGTTCCACACTCACGTTTCGTGGCTTCGTATGCGATTCGCAGGAGAATGCCGAGGCTTCAAACTCTCATGTGAAGCCTCATTATATATGTAAAAGGTTAACTCATTTATTTGTAGAAAGTCGTGGTCTCAGTCTTTCCTTGCTTATATTTGAATGCTTTTGTTTACAGGCCTCGTCGTCATGAAGCGTCGATCCAAGGGAGCCCTAGTCCACCTTACACGCGAGCAGCGCGCGGAGATGCGCCAGAGGAAATACCGATATCTATACCAAGTCCGCACTGCCCACGGGGATGTCATTTCGCAGGTATTTGTCCTCCTTATCCTAATATCTCACCAGCTTTTACTAATTACTGTTTTCTATTTGTTTATTTAAACCAAACTTAAAGGTCTGTGAGCTTATAGTGAAGTAAAAAATCAAGCTTCTAACCCAATGCATTAAAAGTATATGGTAATAAATGTATAATTTTTATATGGAAGTTGCGAAACTGAAAAAGGATAGGATTGACAGGTCTCAGGAACAAGATGTGATCCGCGAATGCCCCTTAAACCCCTTTAAGGGGAAAATCTACAAGACGATCATGAGGCCTGTCCTATTGTATGGATCTGAGTGTTGGTCTACCAAGGCGACGTATGAGAAAAGAGTGCATGCCACGGATATGCGAATGTTGAGATAGATGTGTGGAGAGACAAAAACGGATAAGACACAAAATTAGTATATCAGAGGGAGTTTGAAACCAACATGATTAGGAAAGATGACATGGTTAGGAAAGGTGTGAGTGCTGATATGATGGCAGAAAATAACATGTTGTGCCGACCCCACTTAAGTGGGGTAAGGGTACGGATGATGATTTGCAAGCTTTAAACACAGTGCATACAATATAGTCCTAGAATAGATACCATCATCTCATATTGGCCTGACGGGCAATGTGATTGCTGATGTACTAGCCATGCAAGCCGTACCACATGGTATTCCTCATAACATTTCCACAATTCCTCATAACACACAACAAAGGTACATTTTTTTAATAATAATAAATGCACTTTCTTGTTTTTAAAATCGTTACTTAGTTCTTGAGTTATAAGGGTCCTTTATAAATTTGACAAAATGACAAGTTAAAAATTAAATATCTAAGAAAATAATTACCCAAACTTGTTTGTAAGATTCGTTAGAATAAGATTTGTCCTGGCTACTAGCTTATTTATGGAATGTGTTATTACTGGGAGAAAGCGTTAGTCTGAGTCAATCGTTGGAAGCAATGTCGGCGATGAGCTCACCATTCGCCACGTCTGTATTCCACGATGGTGCAACCCACTGTGAAAAGAGGCCCATTGAGGCTATGCCTACCCCTTCGGGGAAAAGGGCGTGTGTCTATGTATGTATGTATAATAATTATTTTAAGTTCATAGACGAAATTGTACGTATATTGTAGCTTTTATTTAAGGAACGGCTATGGACACAGTCACAGTCACCCTTCTAGATCTCAACCTTTTTGAAGAAAAGTCTAAGCTAAGCTCTTTGTGTCTAAGCTGTTTGTGCAGACGACGCCTTCGTATCTCTTGATTCGTCGTCATTTAAATGAATAATTTGTCCATCCAGTCGTACGTTCAAGCCTTACAGCAGAAGAACTCCAGCTCCGAGCCGTGGAACGCTGGCGGTACTGGCGAGTGCAGCACACTGCAGAGCGACTCCACGCACCTAACTGTGCTCGCTTCGGACGTGCCACATCCCGATTCTGATGAGGACATCAACCAGATACGCGCCTGCCATTGAAAAGTAAACATATCCATTTGCTAAAGTACTCTTAGTACTCTAACATTCACATACCATCCAACAGTCACGTTATACATTGTCGTGATCCCACACTATAGGGTTTCCTGTGTTCGTGGGTATAAGGAATTCTGCTAATACTATAACAGACCCCGAATATGCATAGACAGGTACGACGCGTTGAAATGCATACTCTATTCCACGCGCGCGCGGAGTGTGCCGTTCTGTACGTTGTACTTACTGTATAGGTCGCGCAACGAGTTATGAGCGCTGACCTTCAATGCGCAGTAGTAATTTTTTAGTCTGTATAGCGAATGCGCACATGCGCAATCAACCCCACCACTTTCGCCGAGCGCTCATAACTCGTTGTGCGAACTGTACGTTCTGTGACTATAGTACAACCACATAATATATATATATATATATAATACTAGTGTCCGCCCGCGGCTTCGCTCGCGTTTTGCCAGGGTAAAAAGTAGCCTATAGCTCAATCCCTGTCATAACCTACCTGTGTACCAAATTTTATCAAAACAAGGTTCAGATGTTTCTATGTGATTGAGTAATAAACATCCAAGAAGCCAAACATGGTAATTTTTACATTTATAATATTAGTGAAGTACATACAGAACGGCCATTCTCCGCTCCGCGCGATCCGCGTCCGCGAACCCGTACCGAAGGTCTGTGATTGGACGGGGGCAGGCTCACCGTCACACCGATGTGGGGTTCATTATCAAGAGCCGTCGTGTGCCGCGTACGCGCCGTACTTGCGTGCACTAAGAGCACAAGTAAAAATTATAACTAAAAGTTGTGCATATTACGAGTGTCTATTGTCTTCAAGCAAGGCCGTAGGTTGGGCCGGATTCAAACCCCCTCGAAATGCCTGTCGGATCTGCGATACGATAATCACCGCATGCCGCGCTGTACTCTGGCACTCACTGCTAATGTCATCGCTCAATCAATACAACAACTTATTGTATCATTTTCATTTCAGATTTACTGGAGTGCACATCTGAATAATTCAGCACAATTCTTATAGATTCTATTGAACGAATGCGAGTTTATCTTGTTAGTTGTAAGTGTTAGCATGTGATGGAGTTCAAGGCCTAGCTACCGATAATTTGCCAATGAATAGTATTAAGACTCGTAAATTATTCAATAGTTACTTTCGGAATTTTCGATTATTGTACTTTTTATAACTTATAGCGCAAAGTATCGTAAGTAACTTAGTTGTAAAAAATGCTTTACTCAATAGGTATAAGTTTAAATATTCTATTAAGTATTATTGTCTAAGAGCACAATTATGCGATGCTTATATTAATGTAGTTTAAGAGAACTGCCAGTCATTCCGGCCAATAAACTTTTAAAACGTTTAATTTACATTCCATGCGTCTATATGTTTCTACGTTCGTATCAGTTGGAATGCAGATGTGTACATTTTACTGCCAAAAACACTGCCACTTTTTATATTATCAAACTCTATGACTTGAACTCCACGCTATAATTTTGGTTATTATATTTTGGTTGTTTATGTATAGTATATGCATAAATATCAATTTAAAGTCAGGTAAAGTTTAGTAAAGAATTGTCTAAGAAACTAATTGTAATTACCCGTCGACAACACTACTTAATATATTTAAGGAAATACTTTAATGATATTTCATCTCTTGTAAAGAGAGAAATATGAGGAAATGGGATAAAATTAAAAATCAAAATTTGGAATGCATGGCTATTATGTAAGTATACCGGTAAGATGGTAGTAACTACATTTTAGTCACCTGATCATTTGGCGTTTAGGATTTTGATTTATATTATACTAGGTTAGTTAAAAAAAAGTGATTTTAAATGATCAGCATCTTGTGATATGTATTCTAATTTATAGCTATTTAAAAAAAACCAAAGGCTTTATTTTGTAATGTATTTATATTTTACTAGTGTTTTGTTTATGTGGTTTATTGTTTCTAGTGCTGCTATATAAAACGTAATTTTAACTTGTGTAGCATTTTCACAAACAGTCATATAAGTATTTGGATATTCAATAATAAAATGTTTGTTGTCCAAACGGGCCCGGCAGAGGGCCTACCAGATAATAAGTGGTAGCATAGATTAATAGGCCACCATCTCGATGGACCAAAGACATTATAAAGGTCGCAGGAAGTCAGTAGACTGAGAAGGCTCAACACCGTGCACTGTGGCATTCTATGGGGAGGCCTATGTCCAACAGTATGTATGTGTACTATAGGCTAATGCTATCATCAGCCTATAGAAGCCCACTAATAGATAATAGATAGATACAACTGCAATACCTCGTAGGTCGCGACTGCTAGGACGCAGCCTACGTGGCACTGCACTGTGTCTGTCACCCTGAGACATAGAGATGAAAGTCTCATGTGCCTGTAATTTCACCGGTACCCTTCAAACCGGGAGACAGCAATGCAATACTGCATTGCGGCAGAAATAGGTATCGTGTTAGTAATTCCCCTGACGAACTCCTAGGAGCTCTATCACTACTTTCATAATCGTTACACAAACTTTAATATAAGGAAACACCGACGCTGAAAAATAATAACATCGGTCTGTAAATTGTATTCATAGTTCTAAATAAGAGTTTATAGTTCGTCGTATCAATGTTATTAGATAAGTTTACTCAAACAATTCCGCTATTTAAATATTTATTTTAAACATATAATTATGTTAAGTGATATATATAATTTTTAATTTAACCGACCTCACTTGATTATCGCGAAAATTAAGTAGATAATTATTATTATATTGCACCTAATTATATTTTGTTAAATCGTACTAATTTCCTTGGAAAACGAATTATTTATAATGTTTATTATTGTTATTACTCATTTTGATAAATTTGTTATTTATTATTATTTGAATTGTACACACAAAAAAAATTGTTTTATTTCTTCTTTTTCGTTTTGATAACGTTAAATACTAATTAAAAAATAATTCATAATTCCAAAAGGCAGCGTTCACTGTTGAATAAAATTAAATGTAGATCCTGAATATAAAGAACCTAGATTTAAATTGATGAGTTTCTATATACCCTAGAGTACTATACAGGGTGGAAAGATGAGATGGGTCGCGTAAGGCAGGTACCGGGTGTGATTCTATGAAAAATCTCGTCATGTGATGACTTTGTTTATCTCACATGATAACCATTACTTTGTTTGGGCGTATGCGATGTGACGTTATCTCATAGATAAGAACTACTTCTTATTCCTTAACCTATATTGTCCTACTGCTGGGCAAAGGTCTCCCCCAAATTCAGACTGCCAAAGACAGGGAAACGTGGAAGAAATAAAAAAAAAGTGTTCCATTAAAATTGGAAAAAGGAACACTTATGGACGCACGTGGATGTACCTACAGCTAATTACTCTATTCACGACAAGATGTCGCCACATGAAAAAACAGAACGCGTTATATCCATGTAATTATCTTCCAAAAGCATTTCTGCGAGCTGATGATCCTAGAAGCGGCTGCACCAATTTCCACAAGACATAGCTTAGAACCTTCTCACAAACACCATCTGCCATATAAAGAAAACCGTATCTAAATCTGTCAACCGTTATGGAAATAAAAGGGAAACTTGATCCCACACTAGGATCCCTGTGTTGTGGGTATCAGGAACTACAAGTACCATGGTACCACACATAATAATAAGTGTAACAATTTCAGCCGTAAGACGTTCACTGTTTAAGTACTTTCAGTTCGTGCATCAAAATCAAAGCTGACATTGTCAATGACGCACAAATATGGAAATTTATTTATCATTTCAGACCCACGGTACCCCTGGCCATACCCCTGGTGGTACCGTAGGTCCTTTAAAGTTAAACGGTACCACCGATTAATAGTGATGTAATGAGTCAGGACCCGTGCTTCACCTAAGTTCTCCACCTTAGGTACCAACTCCTACTATATTTTTTATTATTCTAAATGACTAAAAAACCATTTTGTATAACAAACCAAAGCACAACTTGGCGGTAAATAAAATGAACCAAAACGGAAAATAGTAAATTTTTGAAACGACTCACTCAAAAACAAACATGTGTCACACTACTAACTAACGCAATTTCTCTAGTCCGTAGCCTACAGATATGATTTTATTTACAATTTGGAGCTGTACGCTTAAAATGTGATCATGTTGATGATTTGATCTTTGCGTCTTTTTTTGGGACCATCTCCAAAGTGTGAACTTACTCCAGTACTTGTAGAAATCGCATCAACATGACCGTGTTTTTATTAATCAGTTTGTTTATTTTTGAGTGGAAGGCTTCCAATATATTTGTGGTTCGGTGGCGTTCTCCAAACACACTAATTATTTTTGGGGAATGAATCTTGAACCAAAACGATTCGAGGTATTTTATAAATGCTTCTGGTATGTTATCAGCTTCATCTTTTAAGTAGTCCATACCCCGTTGAAAGTCGTCTTCGGGAAGAAGTGGCAAGGCAAATATTTTTCAATTCTCTTGTATTGATTTTAAATTAGATGACATTTGAAGCACAACACATTTTTTCTTCTTTGAAAAAGCAAGAGGTTAGGTAAACAAAAAAAAGGTTTCACTATTTAATCGTAAAGATCACAAAATGTGTTCTCTTTTCCGTGGTAAAGATGCATCAATGATAGGTAGTACCTACTGGATATGCATTTTCTATTAATTACCTAATTACCCATTTATCATACGAGAGATAGCTAGGTCAACACATCACTAGGGTCACTTACTCGGTGGTACCGTTTAACTTTAAAAGACCTACGGTACCACCGTATGGTCAGGGGTACCGTGGGTCTGAAATGTTTATTTATCATAAAGTGGACAGCATTATCATTTATAAAAGAGGTTTGTTCTTATCTCAAGTAGGACTAATGGTACTAATGGGACAAGGCAGTACAGTTCGGTGCCAGTTGTAACATTAATGGTACAACTTGGTCAAATCGGTGCCAATTGTACCATCAATGGTACTGCCTAATGGTACAAGTGGTCTGGCGGCACCTCCGGGACCAAGATATGCAATGGATTTGCCACCACGCTTGGCAGGCGGATTGGTGACCGCAGTGTTGATATTCAGTACTCAGGTTGTTGTTGCTGCTCATCACATGGTTTAATCTACACCTTGAGTCGGCTTTAACGGGAGGAGATGGAGGGGTCTATTAGGCCGGACGCACGATGGCCAACTGACTGATGACTATCAAACGGGCAATTACTGGCGGACTCGTTTTGGAGTTGTCGAGACCCGCTATCTATAGGCTACTTTTTATTCTGGTAAAACGCGAGCGAAGCCGCGGGCGGACACTAGTAGGAAAATAAAGTTTCCATTTATTTAACATGTTTATTTAAAAGCACTTTGATTACAAACAATTTAAAACAATTTTCTATCTAGTACTCACATCTTTAAATAATTGTAAAAGCTAAGTACATTATGTACAATTTCTTGAATTGTCTCATGATGGCGTCGTATAATTATCACCTACTTAATACAATGCCTTTTATCACAACAATTTTGAATGCATCTGTTTCTCACGGATATTAGTAATAACACTAGTGTCCACTCTAGAAGTTTCCGATGGTGTAGTACGTACTCTTAAAGCGCTTTCACATTAGGCGACTTAGTGTAGTGCCTACCGCGTTGCAGTCGCGCGACATCAGCGCGTGACTATGCCACTACCAGTAGTCGCGGCATAGCCACGCGCGGTTAGTCGGCCTCGATGTTGAGAACAGTTTTGAAAGCAAACGCGTGCCGTAACAATGTTAGATACAAAAAAATTATCGCTCTCCACAACATATAAAACGCGCGACATTGCCGCGGAGAAGTAGCGCTGCAACCGCAGTAATGTCCGCTGCTAAAGCGTAAATTACACAGAAAAGGCGTAAGGTGTAGGCGCGGAGCAGGCGTGCCGCTTCGCTGCCTGCGCCGCGTCGCTACCAGTCGCGACCGGAACGGTGCGCAAGCGAAGCGCTCTAAACCGTGAATGACATAGAAAAGACGTAGGTAAGGAACAGGCGAGGTGCAGGCGTGGAACGGATAAGGCACGGACAAGACATTAAAATACACAGAAGAGGCGATGGTAAGGCAAGGTCTGTCATTATACAGGCTGACTTTTCAGCGATAGCATGTCTTCCTCTTCAGTAAATATTGGTAAATACTGCACGTGCTGTATAATAAGCGACGTACCCCTTGCGCGCCGTTCCGGTCGCGACTGGTAGCGACGCGGCGCAGCCAGCGAAGCGACAATCCTGCGCCGCGCCGCTTGTATATAATTCACGACGCGTCACTTGTGTATAATTCACGACGCGTCGCTTTCATACATATAGTTATGAATAACTATTGAAGCGGCACCGTGCCTGCGCCGCGTCTTTTCTGTGTAATTCACGCTTTCGATTTAAATGTGTGCTACAACAAGCATAGTAATATAAACATCAATGGATATCGCTCAGAACAATAACTGTTCTGAGGGATATAAGTGCATCAATAGAGACCGACTGACGTATCATAGTGAGGTAGAAATAAACCAATCTAAGAAACACTGCACTCCCCACTATTTAACTACGTAAAAATAAAATATTCCTTATTTCGTAAGCACAAGGATCATTTTGTAACGTAAGACGTTGTGTCAAGTCCCAAGTAGAAGCGGCGTTGGGGCGTGCAGTTTTAATTTGTTTTATCTCTACCGCATTGCTTGGGTTAGGGCCTCTTCGACCTTTCGGCAGATACGCTGGTAGTACTAGGTAGGTGCCGTATGTAGGTGTTAACCCTTTTTAAGACAGAGGCGATGAACATAATATTGAGGTTAATTTTATTAACAAAAAACTGGGTATTGTTGCGGGCTGATGATCCTGGAAAGAGCTGAACCAATTTCCTTCAAACATAGCTAAGAACCATCTCGCTAACACCATCTTTCATACAAAAAAACAGCATTGAATACAATCAGATCATCCGCTCCGGAGCTACGATGCCACAGACAGATAAAGAACACGTTATAAATTTCTGTTTGCGTCGGAGGTTAAAAAACACTTGTACTTGAAAGTAGTAGTGTCAAAATATATAATAATTTTATGATTGATTACATACCTGGCATACTTTTGAAATACTTTAATAAGAAATTAAAAATAATATTTTTTTTAAATTCTGGTTTCCTCAGGCTGCGTCGCCAGTAGGCAAACTGTTCGCCGCCGACTGAGTTAGCGGCATTTTAAATATATGGAAGGGTGTACTAAACCGATATGCCGATAACTCAGTCGGCAGCGAACAGTTTGCTTACTGGGGACGCAGCCTTATGGTCATCGAGCAACGCAGGCCTCCGTCTTTTGGTATAACAGATAATGGTAGCGATTTGAAGTTGCATTCTAGCTAGGTAACTAAACGTACTACCATCCTTTTCATTTATATATAAAAAGCAAAGGACCGGGATTTTATTTTTAGCTGTAGCTTTAGAGAAAGCAATCTCAAATCAATATCATTGTCTGAAAAAATGAGTCAAAAAGCTAAATAAACAAACCACTTTTTAGTTTTTTTTTATTACAATGGCTTCAGAGGAAGGAATATCGTTCGTTTCTTTCAAAAACGGGGAGCCGATCTGATTTTGAAAAAATATAAAAACAACTGTCAAAAATAATTAATTATTGTAAAAACATTATTTATTATAGTTCTAGGAATTATAAACATCTATACCTAAAATAAATAAATCAGTTTTAAACATATCTATCTTGTTAATTGATATATTTGGCCTAACTAAACAACCGTATGCTTAACGTCCCGTTAGTTCTAAAGGGAAGGCTTGTGTAAGAGCAGTACACTTCTGTAGGCTGATGATGGTGAATGTAATGGTGAAGAGTGGCCTAAAAGGTACCACAAACAAATCACTATATATAAAATAACAATATCACACACAAACTTCCTTTATACAAACAACACTTTATCCAATCTTTGAATAAAAACTTGGATAAGTACCTACACACAACACATACATATCCGTGATCTTGGTCACCTGTTTATATATAAACTGAATCTGTACGGTATTGCAAATTTGTTAAGGCGGGCCCCAAACGATCATTTATATTTCGCAACTGCTGGAACGCCCGCGACTTTGTCCGCGTGAAGTTTTTTTCCAAGCAAACCTCAACATCCCGCTGCAGCCCCTTAAGGATGAATTTCGGAAAATCCTTTTTAATGCACCAAAAAGAATCATTCCTTTTCTGGTCTAGAGGTACAGTAAGAAAGGAATTTTCTAAATTCACCCCTAAGGGACAACAGAAGGATGTTGAAGTTTGTATGGAAAAAACTTCATGCGGACTAAGTCGCAGGCATTCCAGTAATAATAAAAATATATAATAATCAAAGCCCCGACTGACTGAGAGATAGACAACTTAAAATTTTGGGCGTGTGTTCAGTTTCAGGGTGTAGGGGTGCACTAAGAAAATAATTTGACAAATTCATCGTCTAAGTATCCAAAAAGAGGATGAAGATCATCGGAAGATTCTTATAGTTTTCATCCTTCTGCATTCACAGCTACATTACTTACAGTCACATATATAGTGTGTATGCTGTAAAACACGTAGTGGGTACGAATAGCAAAGTCGCGGGTCTCAGGTTTAGTAGTATATAATGGCCGACTACCTGTATGTACAGGTATTTTGGCTAAGAAACCTATTATTATGATATGCTAAAGGCTATTCCTAAATGTTCAGTATACAGTATATAATATATGTACAGCAGAGCTTTATTTACAGAAAAATACTACAACTAATGCATTTGTATACAAATAAAGTGTATAGGTACATAATCTAAAACAGGAATGAGACTGCTTGATATGAAAGCTCTCGTTCAAGTCACGGTTTGTATATTATTACTCTGCAAATGATGGTTCGTCCTGAACTCAGAATTGGCCAATACACGGGACGAAGGTTACCTACTTTCTTTACTTTGTTACCTGTGTTCCTTCAAAGACTTCAAAAACAATAAGATAAAAAAATCACGGATACATCCCCATTCCCTACACAACAAAGAACCATTTTTTTTTTAGAATGGGTTTAAATGCTGTCATTTTTTGAAGTCCGTAAACACCTGATAATAATCTAGCAAGTGTGTTATGATGGTAGTAACTGAGAAAACCTATAGGCAACATCTGTGACGTTTCCCTGCAGTTTGTGTGTGGCAAATTTCAGCATTGTGGGATTACAGGAGTATTAGAGTCCTAGAGGTATTTTTGTTAAAAACTGTGAAGCCTTAAACAAAAAAAAAACGTTTTAAATGTTTTAATGTCCAAGCCGAGCCCTTTGGTACTCATAAGGTTTTTTTACGAAAATATATATTATTCAAGACAATCTTTTATAAAATTAGTAATAGGAACCGTGTGCTGATGAAAATGAACATAAACACGGTCAGCCTACTGTTATCCATCGAGGAGCTCCGTTGTCCACCTTCCGTCTCTATCATCAGATCAGCTCGCTATCACCATCATATTGTATTGTCATCTGAACTTGACAGGTATACCATATACACCAGAGGCCAGCACTACCTTATACGAAACGAAACGAAACAGGTATACCAAATTTCAGCTCAATCGCATGCTCGTTCTAATTCAGCTCGCAAGATTTGACCTAAACAAACAATCGAACATACATTAAACAAACTTAACAAGATATTTTTTTTTAAATGTACTAATGTCTCAATACCTTAACAAGAAGATCGTTTTAGCTCATAGCCTAACCTACAAATTATGCTAATAGTATTATACCCATCCACAAAATTGTATGAATGAATTCTCGGACAAACATTCATACATAAACAAACGCGAAATTGAATCAGAGAAGTTTACTTATTAAAAACATTTCTATGTTAAAGTGTTTTATTTAACAGTCTCATTCCTTTTGAAACTTCATCTATAATGCACTTTATAAGTTTGTTTCTTATTAGTCCGATTAATAAATATATTACAGTTTAAATAAAAAAAACTATTTACAAGAAACAATAATATCAGTCGTAATATAGTGAGCATGTAAATATGTATAAATAACTAGGAATTCTAACGTGGCGTGTCCGGCTTAAGATTAGGTCCATGCGTCTCTTCCCGTGGATAAAGAATATATAAAGAATCATTTATTCTATACGATGAACAATTTCATATAAAATGTTTGTACCATTTTACTCCCGTGCCTCGTAAATGCCACGGCTCGGACACAGCGTCGAGGCATAGCATAAATGGTCTATTTTGTGGCTATCCGAAGAAGTGTTCAGGAGTCACAACTCCTCAACATTTCTTCAGATAGCCACAAATCACAAATCAATCAATAGATCACAATCAGCAAAAAGACAAAATAACAAGAATTTCGCGCCACTAAATGGACCATCCACCTTAAGTCGACTAAGGGATTACACCAGCGGATGGGCAGCAACATCCACCTAAGTAATAAACACCAATATTGCGATCCACACACTCACGAACACACACATAGATTCATACACACATACACATACATACTCATGCACCCACACACTTTTATCATCGTGATCAATCTGTTTGTAGCCACTAGTAAGTTTTGTTTGATATATCGTACTAAGTAGAATCTTGTTAATTTTAAGCTGTGTAGACCTTTTTTGGCCATAATTTTGTAAATATTAATTTGTATTATTATTATATTGTATAAATCGCTGTTGGTTTACCAAAATAAATAAAGATAAAATCACCAATGCCCCTGCCAACACAGCGGTAAATTACGGGCTTCGATTGTTTTAAATCAGCGCTTGTACTAATAAATTAACGTTTATTAAATATAAACACAGCACACAGTTCAGTATACAAGCAGTAAGTGGCTTTTATTAAAATTGAACTACGTTATTTATTTTATAGCACCTATAATTGGTCGATAAAAATAAATAAATTTGGGCTATTATGGTAATACCTACCACCAATCCGCCTGCGAAGCGTGGTGATTATGGCAAATCCCCCTATTGCATTATATAGGAGAGGGATCGTACAGCAGTGGACGTCTAAAGGCCGCTTGTTCCAACTGGGTTAATAACTATGAAAATATGAATTTAAAATTGCTTATCAATAAATATATATGATATAATAAGTTTTTTGCGAAAAATATATTTTTAAATACAAGCTTTTATAAAATTAGTAATCAGAACCGTGTGCTGATTAAAATGAGCCTAAACAGGGCTAGTCTACTATTATCCGTCAAGGAGTTCCGTTGTTCACCTTCAGTCTCCATCATCAGATCAGCTCGCTGTCACCATCATATTGTATTGTCATCGGAACTTGACCGGTATGCCAAATTTCATCTCAATCGGTTGAGGATAACTGCTTTAAAATTCAGTTATAAGATTTGTCCCGAACATACAAACATTGCAGGTTAAATAAAAGCGTGTACAAAGCGGTTTGTTCAGAAATGTCCCTCCCTAAAACCATATTCAGAGATGATTCTCTGAGCAAACCGAACGCTAAACAGAGAAAAGGCGATTCACAGCCACTGTTTATAGAATACTGTTGTGACTATCACGTACTCTGCTCATCAGAGATGCGGTTTTCTTTCTACTGATATTGTGTAAACTACAAGGAGGGTTATTCGCTATGACCATAGGAGATTACTTGGCAATAACGTGTGACGTAACAATGTATTCTGAACGATGATTACAACCAGATTTCGTAACGAGCCCGCGTTATGTCACGTTTGGTCATAGCGAATAAGGGGGCAGCTCTACTTTTGGCAAACATCTCTGAGACACTGTTAGACACGAAAGACGATTTCCGAGGCAAGTTATTTAAATAAAATTATAATCTACATATGTGGATAATGTGAGTAACAAATACATAAGAATGTAAAATCTTGAAAACTTCGGTTACATTTGATGGGTTGAATTAGTGGAATTGGCTATGTATAAACCCTTTTCCAGAGAAATAATTTATTAATTAATTCAATCATAAAAAATAATCAATAGAAAAAATAATATTTCAGGCAGTATGTAAGGAAAATGCCTTCGGTACAGAAACACCTGTAGAAAGCCTATAATTATTTCCATTTCGACATTGGCGCTGGTTGGGCTTGAATGCATATCTTAAGATTACTCTACATAAAAACACTGTTTATCTTTCTCTCTCTCTCAACAGGAAGGAGTCAATGGAAATATATTCCAACAGTTGGCGATTCAGTACCCATCGAAACATTATTAAACAATAAATTAACATTCACCATTAGCCACGCTTCCACGAATATAATTTTTATAAATACTTTTTGACATTATGTACAATCATGCATGATCAATAACTTAAGAATAACTGAACACTTTTCTACACGAGCGATCTTGTGATCAAGTTATCATAGGTTATGCAATATTGTTGGCCTAGGTCAACACGAGAACTCATGAGATGAGATGCGATGAGACGTACATAAGTAAAAAGTTTTCTTTCTATTTAGTTTAATTTATAGCAAATAAGCTAAAAGTATTGTCCACACGATTTTACATAACACCCAAAATTAAGTCCTGTGTTGGAGGCATAGGTCGTGCGACAATGTTGGCCTAGGTCAACATGAGAACTCACGTAGAACACATACCGCCCTGCCTTTATTTATGGATAACTTATGAGTGATCAGAACCGCCCTCCGAATTGCTAAACATAGACGCGACCATATTATCAAACTCCGGTACTGCTTCCTCATACATCTTGAGTTGCCGGGACAGTGTCTCGCTGTCCGTAGAAGCGGACGTCTCTATGAGTAGGTCGGTCCATTCGTCACTCATCGAACGAGCTTGTAAGCACTCTTGGTAGAAGTTTGCAAGCTCGGCTATAGGGCTGCCGTCGGCGAAAGGGAAATCCTGAAATCAATAACATTTTGCTTCTTTGTACTGTAGGGTTAGTTAGGTTCTATATTATTATTTTTTAAGAATCACGTGGCTGGCTTTAGTAGCCTGCTGAGACACAAATAAATACAAATACTAATATATTTATTTCGTCAGAATTTTAGGTAGGTACAAGACAGTTCTTATTTTATAGGTGTAACACTAAAATTCTACCAATACAGGCATACGAAATTCACTAAAGAATTCTAAGATAAGAAAGAAAGAAGATCTTCCTATTCCTTTCCTTTTTCTTAAGATTCTTCTTATCATTCAAGATGTGTCGGTTCGATTCCCGCTCCGGGACTAATGTTTGCATGATCTGCAATTTTTAGTTCTGGGCCTGTGTTGTGGTAGCATGATACTCGTAGTTCCTACGGCACAAGGAAACTTAGGGGTTCAGGACTATGTATGTGACTGTTGGATGTTATGTAATAGTATTACTAGAGATCATGAGCCAGTAACAGAGCACAGCAGTACATGCTGTGTCCGTCCAAGAATATACCCCTCCATCTCCTCCCCTAAATGGCTTATTAGACGTTTCGCGCTGTTAGACATTTTGCTACTTCTTTTTTCTACTTTTAAGACCTGGTCAGGAGAGCATTGTATGCACAATGTAACCTATCTATGCTTGTAGCCAACCATAAGTCAAAGTCAAAAATACTTTATTCATTAAAATCACAGGAATCATTATCGTCTAATACTAGGGTTTGTAAAATTTACACCTGCTCCTGAGCTAATACAGCCAGATGTGAAGGGCATGGACAGCGCTATCTATGAGGCTTTTAAGGAACGTGAGCTGAAAAGTTCCTCATTGCGCGGATAATGCCATCTAGTCAGTAACAGAGAACTCCACAAAGCTAACACAGATGAAAAAGAAAACCTCTTATTATAAAGTTTGGTACGCGCCACCTCTCGAAATTTTTTCTTCATTCGACAGTTATAGGACTGTTCTATAATACAAAGCCGACTCGCTGTCACATTGTTCAATCGTTGAATCCTAAAACGACAAATTTAATTATACCGTGTGAATTTTGTCATGTCTCCTCGTGGTAAACCTGCAGTTTTTTTCAGGAGTGTTTACCATTAAGCCGGAGTACTTGTCACCATTCTTCTTGGGCACCTCTATGGCTTTGCTGACGGCGGCGGACGTCGAACCCTCGCCACCACCTTTCACCGCGCTCACCCGCTCCGTCACCGCCAGGCGTTGCAGCTTCTGAAGCGTAGATAGAAGATAATACACACCATAAACATTACTGTGGTCTGTCTATTCTTATGGTCTGGCATAATAGACGCGTCAGTCTTCTCCAGCGGATGTCGTAAAAGCCGACTAAGAAATTGCACCAAGAGAAGAACAGCTGAGTACTTGACACAACACTGCTATCACTAATCTGTCTGCCAAGCGTTGGGATTATGGAAATTCTATGGAGGAGCCCCGTTCATGTAACAGACATGTAACAGCTAATGATGATGATGACACCATAAACAACACTTCAATAAGTAAAAATAAGAAAGCAGTAAATAATGTAAGTAGTGCCACAAACCAGTAATAATTAATAATTATAAAATCAATCTCTCTCACTCACTCACGATCGGTCATTTGATTTATTCGCACTGAAAGTCAATTTACAACTGACTGCTCGAGCGAAATCCACATATACACGTGAGCAATAGATTATTCCGATTATTTTCGGGAATTTCGTTAAAAGTTCTCGAACAGAGTCTCTCGCATTCACGTCTGTCTAATCACACAGTGCGTCTACTCGTCAACACATTGCGCCAGCAATTTTATCAATCGTCAACAGATGGCGTCATCAATGTTATCAATCGTCAACAGATGGCGTCATCATTGTTATCAATCGTCAACAGATGGCGTCATCAATTTTATCAATCGTCAACAGATGACGTCATCAATTTTATCAATCGTCAACAGATGGCGTCATCAATTTTATCAATCGTAACCAGATGGCGTCATCAATTTTATCAATTGTCAACAGATGGCGTCATCGATGTTATCAATCGTCAACAGATGGCATCATCAATTTTATCAATCTTCAACTGATGGCGTCATCAATGTTATCAATCGTCAACAGATGGCGTCATCAATGTTATCAATCGTCAAAAGATGGCGTCATCAATGTTATCAATCATCAACAGATAACGTCATCAATTTTATCAATCGTCAACAGATGGCGTCATCAATGTTATCAATCGTCAACAGATGGCGTCATCAATTTTATCAATCGTCAACAGATAAAGTCATCAATTTTATCAATCGTCAACAGATGGCGTCCTCAATTTCAAAGTTCCCAGAACGTTTCCCTCCGCCAACAGATGGCGCTAAGAGGCTATAAATCACAGATAAAATAATACTATACTAGTATCTAAATGCATTTACGTTTACGCCAATCGGTCGGCGTAACTATACGTTCAAATAGGCTCTCTCATATTGGCAAGTCCCACCGTTGCGATAGTGGCAAGTGATTGAATAGGTGGTAAGTGGTGGTTCACCTACCCGGTGACATGAAAGACACCCAAGCTAAATTAACAACGCATTATAAAACACCCTTGTAAACATGAAATAGGTACAATTTTAAGTTAGACTGTCTATACCAGGGGTTCCCAAAGTGAGCGATAACGCCCCTTGTGGGCGCTGCAGGCATAAAAGGGGGGCAGTAAGAGACCCAGAAAAAAAATGGGGGCGTCAAATCAGACACACTTTCGCATTTTAATAGTTATTAGTGTTCCTAGATAGGTAATTTTCGTAGATAATAGACCGCGGGCAATGAAGTTTTAACAAGTTTTTGTTAAATAGCCCGATTTGTGCATGTTTAATCTCCGCTAATGCAGCTCACAATAATTAATTTAATTTGAAGTTATAGTGGTTTTTAAGTAGGTGAAAAAATGAGGGCGCTAAAAAATAATTTATTCTCAAAGTGGGCAGCAGACAAAATAAGTTTGGGAACCCCTGGGGTCGTATTATGAACTTATCTAAAACCAGGCAAGTTCTAGGCAATTCATTTTACGGCCTTAAACTGGCTTGTTCTATTTCGTATTATGACTTAGAATAATCAAACCAACTTCTGGCTGGATAAATTGTCTATGACTGGTGTGCAGTCGATCGTTCGGAAATGTTATTGTTTTGTTACCGGAAAGTGACCGGTTCTTTTTGTTACATGTTTTTGACAAAATAACGATACAATAATTATTATATATTATTTTAGTATCATGTAAAACGTATTTTAATATATTATTTCTAATTTATATTCTATTTTTCGTTGATATTTAGCGTTACAAAAGGTCACAAATGTACCGCGAATTCATGTTTCCGAACGAAATTCTGTCTAATAATTCCGCGGTACATTTGATTGTTTTGTTGAGGGAGTAAATAATAACAAACCTAAACTTTTCTTTAGTTTCGTTAGTGTTTGTGCATAATTCATTTATCATGACGATGTGTTTACAAATTGGAATTAATATATATTAAACCATATTATTTAGATAAGTAATGATAATGCAACTAAAACCTAAAAATAAAATTGCGCATATTATTAACTACATCATGACAAATCGCCAATTCAAACACAATATTATGATGATGATATATTAGTAAAATAATAGATAATCTAAGTTTCGACTAACAAATCTGTGGATTCTGTAGGCCCCGCCATATGAGGCCTAAATTCATCACATAGGTTATGCACCAACTCCATAGTGAGACGATACCATTTGATGAATTGGTCATCATCCAAGCATCATCCATTATCGAACATGATGCAGCTGGATCATAAAGTCGCCTTCTTTGAACTCTTTTTTTAGTTTGATGCGCAGCTTCTCTTTCTAGGAACTCAAACATTTCATATTCATCACACATCGTGATATTTTGCAAGTTTTTTGGAAAACAATTCAATAAAAGCTACTCCGCTGCACCGACACTTGAATGGTTTTCGTTGTCACTTTTGAAAACTAAAGCAAGATAACTTATGTCAAATGTAAGCTCGTAATACGGAATAGCCAGCCAAGATCCATGCAGAAAACGGTTCAAGTGTCACGTGACCGCTGACTGGCTGGTATTGTGCGTTCATAATACGAAATTACAAGGCAGTTCAATTTACGCCGTAAACTGTCTGGGAATAAGAGTTCATAATAGGCCCCCTGGTCTATACCGTGCTATTATGGGTGGATACGGATACGGTGATAATGATGAGGTTATGCCGATTCCAGGATACTCACATGTTCCATTTTCTCCTTCTCGGCAAGTAGCCACTGCATAGGAGGCTCCGGCGGTAACTTTTGGCTCAGCGTATCGTGTAGCTCCTTGATTTTCGCGACGTCCACGAATGCACCCGCAGTCAACGGCTTCGACAAATCCATTACTTTCTTGTCATAGGTTTTCCTGGAAATATTATAATAACAATATCTTATACAATTAAACGAGCAATTTGTTTGTAATCACGTTCTCAAAAACGGATCAAACTATTTTAATGATATTTGCTATATGGGGGTTTTTGGAGGCAAACAAACGATCTAGCAATGTCTAAACTCCGATTTCCGATCCGAAGGTCATGGGATGAAATAAAAGACATGATTCAATCAAAAAAAAAATGTGTGCTCAATTAAAGAAGTCAAGGAACCCAGCGTGCCCTAGAACCAAAAAATCGGGTCACTGGTTCTTTCTTGGTAGCTCTGCTTTAGGTTACAGACTAGCTTGATGTATGGTGTGGTGCTCTAAAAAATACACAGTGTATACCTGCTTACTATTACTGGTAAAGAATTTGATACTGTGGTAAGTAGCTCTTTTAGGTTATTGAAAGCTGCCTCTTGGGTGTCTCCGTAGGTCTACGCTAAGTCTTAATCAATCGAGTGAAACCTTGCATGAAAACTATTACCGATTTCCATATGATGAAATAAATAAATGCAAATCAACCATAAGTCTCATTCACCTCGGGCTGTCAGAATTGAAATGATCACTCTTGACCATGATGTCATTGTTGATAGTCTGCGCTGCGATTTTATGCCTGTCTTCAGGAATCATGGTCATCTTAGTCCGATACACTACTTCTATCAGGAGAGTGCCGATAGGTGTGTGTAGTTCGCCCACTTTCACCGTTTTGTGTTTATCTCCTGGAAGATCAAAAATCTATTATTTTTACCTGCACCTAAGTCATAATATACGGTGTACCTGGTTAAACCAAAAATGAGGATAAAATTTGAACCAACCCGGGGATCACTCTAGTCGAAATTACTGCATTGGAAACAGAATGACCTAGGTACTTCTATGTTGGAGGTGATAAGACTTCACAACTAATTATTTTTCAACTTTTGAAGAGTTTTTGGTTTGTGGGAAGACGGCTGTTGAGCGAGGCTCAGCGAGCCAAGAAACGTATGGCAGGCTCCTGCACCAGTGGGGGACTAGACAGGAGCCTGCGGGGACGCCCGAACCCCCCAGGAATGACCATCGGGTCCTCTCATCCGGTCGCCAACCGGCACGATGAAGGAGCATTCTAGGATTTTTCGCGAGGCCGCCTTTAATGAGTGTCTAGCTCAGTAGTTAGGCCCCCTACGACCTGCGGTCGGCCAGCGCAGAACCATGCTTCGGATCCCGCTACCCTCCAAGTCTAGCCTCCCGGCACGCCGACATCGGCTTACGCTATGGTCTCTAAAACGCACATGCTGAATGCAGTGCAAGAACTGTTCGGACCCGTCACTTCTACGATGGCTTCACCGGACATCAATCCGAAACACGAAGGCAAGCGTTTTAGATGACCCGCTCATGAGGGGACAAAGTTGCTTCGCGGACTGGCTTTATCCGGTGGGTGGTGACAAGCTACGGCTGAAGCCTACCACCAGACATGTTGTTACCCGTTTGGCACCAACCAGAAATCACATTTAGGGTCGCGATGGTATTTTCCTACGGATGCGGGCAACTTCGATCCCCAAAAACAAAGAATAATCAGAACCGAAGAGTAGTTCCTGAGATTACCATCTACATCAAAACTCACAAACTTTACCTCTATAATCTTAGCATAGAAGTACAGAAATAGATCAAATTCACACTGGTGGGCGAAGCAGTCTTCTACACTTAAGAACATAAAAATAAGTTTTTTATTGCAAACATTTATTTTATATAATATTTTTAATCAGTATCGTGGTTATTTAATATTTTTAATCATCGAGGAGTTCCGTTGTCCACCTTCGGTCTCCATCATCAGATTAGCTCGCTGTAACCAAAATATTGTACTCTCATCGGATCTTAACAGGTATGCCAAATATCAGTTCAATCGGATATCGGGAAGTGGTCGAAAATTCGATCGCCAGATTTGTCCCCCGCAAGAGAGTTTCACTATCCACCTTCTGGCTCCATCATCAGATCAGCTCCAAGATATCAAATTATAGTAATGCCATCCGAACTACATATACATACATAGTTTAATTTCGATACGACAATTAATAAAGAATAATAATAAATAAATCATAATAAATAAAAAATAATAAAGTTTATCTAACACAATTAGTTTTATTTTGACTACACATTTCATTGTCATAAAATATCAAAAAATGCCTTATGAGCAGACGCGCTATGGGCTAATAGCAGTAATAGTAATAGGTAGTATTAATTTATCTGTGGTAATAGTAACAAGAAGACGCGCAAGCGCAAGTTGTGTTAAAATAAACAATCGTAGACATTTTTGATGAATAGGTGATAGGTATTGGTAAAAGTACCAACCATCTTAATAATTATTATCGAGAGGTTTCAGTTGGGAAAAGTGCTGTTTTTTTTTTGGACGCGATATTGATGTGGCTCTTTACAGTTCAGCAACTTATGTAGATATTATTTCAACAGCGAGCTCAATCGCTATACAGCAGTCTTGTTAGTTGTTGTGGCTTCAACTAGATCTAATTATTATTAGTATGCTATGGCGCATTAGGCACTGGACAGGAATAATATTAAGGCGCGATAGGTTCTCAAATGTCTGTAGAATTTTAAAGTTTTTGATAAGAATTTTCATAGTTTTCTATGAAGAAAAAAATATGTGATATTCTTGAGCTTTTTATCTAGTGAAATCAATAATTAAATACAATATTTGAATTACTTCACTCGATAAAAAAAAATAACAAAGATACCTCCTTTTTAAAATTTAAATGCTATTTTTCACTCACTTCTCTCACGTTTTAATTTTTGAAACATTTGGTTACATGTTAGTTATTATTTGAGTTAGTGAATTCATCAACAAAATTAAACAAAACTTTGAACGACATTTTAATATAACTTTTTTAAACATAAAAACACGGTATCAGAGCGTGCGCTCGCCTTCTTCGCCTCATACAAAAATGTTCGTTGAACCTATAGCGCCTTAACGATCGCTATATAATGCATACAGTTTGAGCATTCAGTAGTTCTGCATATATTATATCTCGCCTCTCTTTTCTTATAAAATGATTGTCAGTTTACTGTACTAGCAACCAGCCCCGGCTTCGCACAAAAAGTTATTATACATATAAACCTTCTGGAAGAAATTCTCCAAGTGATAGTGAAAACTGCATCAAAATTCGTTGCGTAGTTTAGAAGAACTAAGCGGACAAACAGACAAACGCGGATAGCGATTCTTATTTACGACCTCTGTGGCGCGGCTGGCTATGGTTCGCCTGCGACGCAGGAGGTTGCGGGTTCGATTCCCGCCTCGGAACAAATATTTGTGCGTTCTGCAGATATTTGTTCAGGGTGTTCTGGATGTTTTCTATGTATAATAAAAAATATCTAGGTATCTATGTAATGTATATTATATTAAGTATATCAGTTATCTAGTACCCATAACACAAGCTCTGGCTTAGCTTGGGGCTAGATAATGTTGTGTGAACTTGTCCAGCATTATTTATTTATTTATTTATTTTAAACTATGTATTGATTTTGCATGTTGCTCCATAGATTCTACCAACTTTCTAACCCGAAGATCGTAAACTCCCCATTAAGGTGGTTGCTTTTTCTTACTAACGTACCTATTTTACCAAATATGTGCGAACAGAGTATAGTTTTACACTGAAGTTACTGTTGTTATATTGGACATTATTTCCGGCAACACATATTTGGTTCAAGAAAACAGTTTTTTAATAGCGAAAAAAACAACAAAATTACTTGTAAAATTTAGTAAAATACGTTTGTATAAAAAGCAACCACCTTAATGACCACAGCGCATTACCACATGCTTTCAAAGAAAAAAGGAAAACATTGTAAGGAAACTAATATAACCTGGAACCAAAAAAATAAATACATGAAAGGAAACATCTTTGCAAGCACTGAATAACAATTACAAATTATATCAAAGAAAGGTCACCTAGAACCTTGTTAACCTATATAATATAACATAACACACAGCTCGCACAGCCTACATTAAATAAAATGGGTCCAAATGAGTATCTCCTACTCATAAGCAGCCTTTAGATGTCCACTGCTGGACGAGACCTTCCCTGTTTAAGGCAATGCGGGGGTATTCGCCATAATCACCACCCTTGGCAGGCGGATTGGTGATTGCAGTATTACTGTGTCTACTCAGTTGGATACTGCTGCCCATCCTCTGTTGTAAATCCTTTTACATCATTCCAAGGGGTCTATTCTTAGGTCAGACACACCACAGTCAGTGTTTTCACATAAGTTTGTTCTAGCATGTAAATATGGGTTGTTAAAATAAACTGAATTCTGCTTTCCATAACCAACTGGAGAAATAGTTGAATGGACCTGCCTATATGCGAGCAGCCTAGATTAAATAACATTAAACACCTTGGAAAAATGCATAATAAATTACAGTGCAAGATAATGGATATACTAGTACTAGAATTTTAACGCAATAACTTTATCAAAGCACAAGTAACACAATAACTCACCTAAAAGACTGTAGTTTGGTTCACCACCATAGATTTTGTGGTAAATCTTGTACAACTCTTTGCTTTGAGATCTCGCTAACTTGTATGCTGGTGTTATTCTGGATATGGTCAAAGTAGATTTCAGCATCACACTCATTCTGTAGTAGAGAGTAGGCAGCGAGCATATTTCAATCCCAGAAATTAATCTCACTGTCCAGATCTCGAGTACCATTTCATCTCCGTCTGAGGTGCGCAGAGATATCTCTATGCACAGAATCTTTGAGAGGGCATCAATGACTTCACCGTTAAGTACACCCTTGGTTTCTTCATTCACTCTAGGTTCCTCAGGAATGGATAGATCAAACTAAAATATAAATGGATCATTTTATAGGTGTTCAAGTTAGCTTTGTTTGGTTTCAGTGCAAATAGAAAATAATTGTAACACAGGGGTTTAGTAAAGTTAATAACATTAATTGTGGCTAGACGAGGCGCGAGGCGATACACGAGCGCACCGCTTAGGCTGCATCCGCACTGCCAAATGCCTCGCTTAGTGCCTAGTGTCTAGAGATACACCAAGAGGAAACAAAAGTATGGAAATATACCAGTCCAGCCGAACTGCGCGCATGGTTTCCTCGCTGGTCGCCTAACGTGTAGCGAATTTGTGTCTATTTAGTGGTTTTTTTCTCTCAATAGACAACTAGCATGAACGGATATGGACCAAATTTATACTAACATACTATAGGCTTTCAGTGCGGCTACCATATACCGGAGCTAGCCAGCAAGACGAAGTAGGTAGGCTCAAGATGCTAAGCTAGGCATCAAGCAGTGTGACTGCAGTCTAACTCACTCGACTTGTGGCTCACCTCGTGTCTGGTCTGACCACTTGAGCGAGTGTAAATGGGCCATCATGGTACAACAGTTTTGTATCACAGCAACAACAGAAATTAGAAATCTTTACCTTAACAAAGTTAGATAGATCGATTAACACTTTATTGATTACCACCTTCGATAAATTATACAGGACTATTTCATCGAAGATTACCACACAGAAACAATCCAAAAAATAATAATAATAACATTCAAACACAGGCAAAACAATGAGCGTTAAAATAATTAGATTATTTATATATTATAATTTTATTACCATTTAAACTTATAAGTAAAATTACAAATAAATAGCACTTTTAAACCACTAAGATTAATGCAATAGTGAGTCATTGGAACCCCTACAATCAGTAAAAACATGTTATCTAGAAAATATTATTTTAATTTATTCTTCAACTTTTTTTTTCGTAATAACATAACACCCAGCTAATAATAATAGTTAATTAATCAACTTACCCATTGCAAAGGAGGAGTAAGCTCAATATTGCTGTTATCTGGTAGCTTTTGGAGCTGGTGTGTGATCTTTTTGCCCTGTCGACTTTGCACTACTATTTGTGCCACTTTCAACGCTAACTCCTTTGTATATTTGTACAGTTTACATATGTCCTGCATTTCTGCGCTAGATGCTGCCATTGTAACGTATATCACACCTCAATCACTGATAAAAAATGCAATAACACTATATACGCAGTGGTACGCGTAGGTTGTACGTATCATTCTGCTATCAATAATTCAAAACCACATTCACTCACGAATATCAAAACCACATTCTTGCGAAGAATTTCATAGAGAAAATTTACAATGTTCATGTTATGGTAATAAAACCAATGACTAAAGAATCCTATATTCATAGTTAAAACGTTTCTTTAGTCATTGGTTAAAACCCACGAGGCACGATAAAACTTAATACATGTACAATATGTAAAATCTTGATGTTACTTACAATGTAACCATTTATTTATTTTTTGATTTTATCCATACCAAATACCAATAATAGCATTGCAGAAAAAAATAGGGAAGTGGATTAGATAGAAGACATGGAACTGAAGACACACACAGTATGTCTTGTCTGTGTTCTTAAGGTTTTTTCATCTTTGGTTCTTTCCTTGGATGAAGTTGTTCTTTCCACAGATGAAGTTACTGAAGTAGTACATCTTCTTCTGAGGTTATTTCTGAAGTGTTTGTGTACTCTTTGGTAGTAAAACATAAGGCATCTGTGACAGTTGTCAGTCTTCATATATAGCAGAATGGAATACAATATTAAAGTAATTGTGAAACAATATTGGTATTTCCTTCAGTGGCGACGAGTATAAAACGGGCATATCAAGAGCTGTTTTTCCTGCTGGTCTGCGGGTATTGTTTGATCGGATTGGAGGGTAAATGTAACCTTTGAAAATGTCGGTTGGAAAAATAAAAGAATTTGACATGTCGGAAGGGAACTGGAGAGCGTACGGCGATCGCATGGAAATGTATTTTAAGGCCAACGCGGTAAAGGAGGAATTGAAATTGCCGATTCTGATAGCGTCTATGGGTGACGCAGCTTATGAGTTGCTTTCTGATCTTGCCAGCCCCAAGAAGCCATCGGCGCTGGAATATGAACTGGTAATGGAAATGATGTTGAACCATTTAGACCCAAAGCCGTCACTGTTGGCTGAGCGTTATCGGTTCCGGCAACGTCGACAGGAACCATCAGAGAAGGTACAAGAGTACGTGGCGGGGTTAAAAAAGCTGGCACGCTTCTGTGAGTTTGGTCAAAGTTTGGATGAAAACCTAAGAGACCAATTTGTATGCGGAATTCGGTCGGAATTTATTCGTCAGCAATTGTTCGCCAACAAAGACGTCACGTGGTCGAAATCGGTGACTTTAGCTGCGGCACTCGAGGGGGCTGAGAGGGATGCTGCGGCAGTTGAACCAGCGGCTGCATCGGGCAAGATGGTGGGTGGCTATGCACCGACATCGGTTGCGGCGATCCGACAGAGTGAGACTATCTGCAGTGTACGAGGTAGCTGCTTGTCTTGCGGGGGCTTTGGACATAGAGCCGTGGAATGCAAATTCCGTACGTATCAATGTAGTCAGTGTGGGAAAGTGGGTCATTTGAGAAGAGTATGTCCACAGAAGGGTGCTGCTATGGCATCGGGCGTACGGAGCGGTAGTGTGCGCGGCCGGGGGCAAGGCTCGGGACAGGCACGAGGCGGGCTGAGCTCCGCCCGCGGTATTGGAAGAGGTGCCTATGTCAAGTGGCAGACGGTAAGCGCCGGGCAGAGGTGTGAGGATGCCCGGTCAAATTGGCTCGTTAAGGACGAAACGGAAGGGGATGAAGGTGATGAAATGGAACAATTTTGTCACAACTTATCGCTGAGCCATTATAAACCGGTGAGAATCTTGATGAATGTTAACAGTGTGATTTTACCGATGGAAATAGACACGGGATCACCGCTATCTTGCATAAACTACGATACTTATGTAAAATATTTTAAGACATGTCCTTTGTTAGAAACAGATTTAGCAGTGAATTTTTATAATCTGTGTAGAGATAAGGCGTTGGGTCGGCTAGAGGTGGATGTTTGTCATCTGAATAACAGAAAGAAATTAGACTTGTATGTGTTCAGGAAGGGAGCAACTAGCCTTTTAGGTAGACAATGGTTGGTTGAACTTCGGATAGAAGTACCAATGCTAAGCCTGAACAATTTAGCAATCCCTGGAAATCTTAACAATGAGCAAAAAGAAAAAATTGTAAATGATTTAATTTCCAGGCATAAGGAGATTTTTGATGGAACCCTGGGGTGTTTCACCGGTGGTCGGGCAACGTTGCGTCTGCGGGAGGGGGCCACTCCGGTGTTTTGTAGGGCACGACCACTGCCGTACTCCCTACGGGAACGAGTGGACAAGGAGTTGGATGCTATGCTTAGCGCCGGTGTTATTGAACCCGTCGATTGTTCCGACTGGGCCACACCGCTGGTTATCGTGTACAAACCTGACGGATCTCTACGCTTATGTGCGGATTACAAGGTAACTTTGAACAAAGTGTTACATGTTGACAAATATCCCGTACCAAAGATCGATGATTTGCTTTCAAAGTTAGGGGGAAGTAAATTCTTTACAAAATTAGACTTGTCTCAAGCATATAATCAAATTGTACTGGATGATACGAGGGATTTAACAGTCATCAATACTCATAAGGGCTTATTTAAATATTCTAGATTAGTGTTTGGTTTGGCATCATCGCCGGGAATTTTTCAAAGAATTATGTCTCAATTGTTTGATAAGGTCCCTGATGTCACTGTATTCTTGGATGATATTTTGATCAGTACATCCACCACATTAGATGACCATTTAAACACAGTGGATAGAGTAATGCAGATTTTAAGGGAGAAAGGGCTTAGAATTAAAAAAAGTAAATGTGAATTTCTGGCCGATCAAGTGAAGTATTTAGGTTTTGTTATTAGTAGGGAAGGGGTAAAAGCGGACCCTGAGAAGGTGAGCCCAATCTTGGAAATAGCATCGCCGAGTAGCGTTTCGGAATTGAGATCTTTCATAGGAATGGTCAACTTTTATGGCAAGTTTGTAAGGAATTTAAGCTATAAACTAACTCCTTTGTATAGTTTATTGAAAAAGGGTAAACACTGGTTCTGGGGGCTTGAGCAGGATCGCGCTTTTAATGAGGTGAAACGGGTGCTAATGCGGTCGGATGTATTGGTGCACTATTCGCAGTCACGCCCGTTGGTGCTGACGTGCGATGCCAGCGCGCGTGGCGTGGGTGCGATACTTGCGCAGCCCGACTACAGCGGCGCGGAACGTGCCGTCGCCTATGCGTCGCGGGCGCTCACTTCTGCGGAGGCGAACTATAGTCAAATACATAGGGAGGCTCTGGCTATAGTATTCGCGGTTAAAAAGTTTCATCAGTATTTGTACGGCCGGCATTTTGTATTGCGCACAGATCACAAACCGTTGGTGAGTATTTTTGGGCCGGAGTTAGGGGTTCCTAATTTGACCGCGAGTAGGTTACAGCGGTGGGCGTTGTTATTGGCCGCTTATGATTTTGAAATTGAATATATTCGCACCGATGCGAATACTGCTGATGGCACTATCGCGTTTAATAGGAAGTTATAAAACATCGAGTGCAAAGAGTAAAGAGGAAGTAGAGCCCGAACAGACCTATCTTCATTTCGCTTCGGAAGCTTTATTGTTGAGTTATGAAGATATTAAAAATGAGACTAGGAAAGATCCGGTTTTGGGTAGAGTCTTGAGCTATTTAAAAGATGGTTGGCCGGGTGAGGTGGAAATTAAGGAACTAAAACCATATCAAAACAGACGAGCCGAGTTATATGCGAAATTAGATTGTGTAATGTGGGGGCATCGATTGGTCGTTCCGAGTACTTTGCCGAGAGAAAGTTTTGAGGGAACTCCACGATAGTCATATGGGCATAGTGAAAACTAAGAGTATTGCTCGGAGTTACGTATGGTGGCCAGGAATCGACGAGGCCATCGAGATGATATGCCGTGCGTGCCGCGTGTGCGTCGAGGTGAGCGATGCGCCTCCACACCACATGCCTGTGCCCTGGCCTTGGCCCGCACGGGTTTGGTCTAGGCTGCATATTGATTTTTTAGGGCCTATCTTGGGGAATAAGTATTTGGTCGTAGTTGACGCATGTTCCAAATGGATCGAGATTTGTAAGATGAAATCCACTACAGCGGGGTCAGTCATTAGTAGTCTTCGGGAGATATGTTCCAGGTTTGGTATTCCACGTCAGATTGTTAGTGACAATGGACCACCCTTTAGTAGCGAGGAATTTAATAAATTTTTACGGGATAATGGTGTAGAGCATTTATATTCGGCACCATACAAACCGTCCTCAAACGGGGCAGCAGAAAATGCTGTTAGAATTTGTAAGCGGGTTATTAAAAAGGCGATAACTCAGAAGTGGAATGTGGAAGAAGCTTTGCAGAGGTATTTGTTGATGTATAGGAATACAGCACACAGTACGACAGGTCAGAGCCCTGCTCAACTTCTACAAGGTAGGTCTCTGAGTACTAGATTGGATCGTTTGAAACCACTGTGTGAAGAGAAAGTTATAACTGCACAATGTCGACAGCAAGTGGCAACCAGGGGTTCTCAAAGGTGGTTTCAGGAGGGGGATCCGGTTTGGTTCCGTTCTTTTCAGGGTTCTCGTAGATGGGTTGAGGGTGTAATAGTCCAGAGGTTAGGTAGTACCGACTATGAGATCAAATCATCGGAGGGTACGGGAATTCACAGACATGTGGATCAAATTAAAGTACGGGTTACTCGTGATCGTGAACATGGGTTTTTTGATCCAGATAGGCGGTAGGTATCCGTTTGTTTGGCCAGTGGACACGGGGGCGGAAGTGTCCGTTGACGCGGGAAGCGGGGCGAGTGCCGGGGGTGGCGAAATAGATCGGGAGGTTTGGCATACGCCAAACTCACCAACGTTGCCTGTATCAACTGCAGTGGAGCGTCGTTACCCCGCAAGGGAACGACACCCGCCTCGCAGGTTATTAGAAGATATGGTTTGATTTCCAGGAGTAGGGGGAGAAGTATGTGGCAAGGGTGGAGGTGAAGTGTTTGTGTACTCTTTGGTAGTAAAACATAAGGCATCTGTGACAGTTGTCAGTCTTCATATATAGCAGAATGGAATACAATATTAAAGTAGTTGTGAAACAATATTGGTATTTCCTTCAATTTCCTCGTTATTTCCCGAGGTTATTTCTGAATGTTCTCTATGGACTGAAATCTCCATCCATTTAATACTCCTTAATATATCTAGGAACTAGGAATTCAAAGACGTCATAGTCTCATTAATAGAGCGATTTACTCAGCCAATCATTATTGTTCCTCCAAGGTGTTATTCAATTTATGGAGCGTTGTTATAGATCTATTATGACATGGACACTGACAGAATCGTGAATTTGTGACAGCCCCACCATGACAGATGCCATGCCCTACAAAATAGGCCACTTGTTCAAGAAGCGAACCGAACTGAACTATGAGGGCTTTTCATTTGGGAGTAAAAAAAGTCTATTTGGCTAGATAGATGGCACTGACTCAAATTAACAAATGCATTGTCTGTGCTTTTGTGTGATAGTAAAATGGACATAGTATACAAAAGGACTGAGCGCTCGCAGCTGAAAGACGAGCTGAGCAAGATATGTACTATTGTACTATAGAGACAGTGTGTCTCTTTCTAATACGGTGACCATACAAAAAAGCATGTCCAGGAGACTTTTTCCATAGACACTTATGAACGTGGAGTGGAACAAACATTATTTAAATCTAATTATTTATCACAGTTATTTATGCAGCCAGATTCATACTGGAGGCTTAGTAAGTGATCATTATCACGAATCGATAACACTTTTTGTTAATTACGTAAAATAAAATGTTGACCTCGCCTAATAGATGACTCGGGACTGGGCTTGCGTTTGTAGGAAACATTTTATTTTTCCAATATCAAAGAAAGTGTTATCGAACCTTGTTACTGATTACTTACCGAGTGTTCAGTGTCGGCCAACGGCGTGACTCGTGACGCAGCCATGCCGTGATGTTTTCGTCAGCCGGGCGTCCCGCGACGTCCAACTTTTAAATTTGTAGTATCGATGAACTCTTTGTATTTACCTATACAATGGTCATGGTCACCCTTGCTATGATAAAAATATCATTTCAAGTGTTAGAAAGGGACAAACTGCCTCTATTCTAACTATCTCTCTTGGCTCGTTTTTCCTCTATCTATGACGGTAATCTAAATTGAGTCACACCCTAATGGAATAAGGTCTTGTTTCGGTATTATAATTTTTTAGAGCGCTCAGTCCTTTTGTATACTAAGTCCATGGATAGTAACAAAATACCACGAAAGTTTTTTTTTTTATTTTATTTGGTTGACGGATCAAGCACTATGTTATAGAATTTAAATTACCGTGGCTTGGTATATCACTATGTTGTTGACTTTGACATTTCACTTTATTTTGAAAGTTAAGTACAGAGCTGGCGCCATCTATTTTCAAGGGTTTAAAGCATGATGTGAAACGGCCGTGAGTAAGAAATAATAATGCAAGAATTATGTAGTAAGAAGTAGTAGTGGAAAAACACGGATTTTCTGCCATCATTTAAACTATGTTATGACTTAACGGAGACGCCTGACGACTAAAAAGAAAAGAAGGAGAGGAAGTGCAATCCTAACTTTCGACAAGAGCTCGGTGGCAGTTATAGGTAAATCTGGAGGCCACACTCTGTACTTTATGTTGTAGCAAAGTACATTGACCTTTCATTGGACTCCTGTGATGCTATCTCAGAAATCTAAATTCGCCCTTTGTTTACCTTTAAATTACAATTTTCATTGTTCTGGCAAAGAATTGCATAATTGGTAATTTAAAATGGCGAATAATTATTACAACCTATAAGTAATTTTTAAATAATATTTAACTGATCTAGCAAACCGATATAATTTAACGATCAATCTTTGTGGAAATCGGCATCCCGAAACTACGGCAACACCGAATGTGTCTTTATGGCGAATTGTCAATAACATAAATATAATTTTGTCGACTTGGAAGTTTGTAATCAGATTATAACGTATCAAAACACGAAAAATGGGTCAAAAATATGTAGTACTAAATTGTGGAAGTAAATGGTATCCTGGATGTTAAACTTGATATTTCACAGGTGAGTAGTAAATAGTCATAATAGATGAATATTTTCCTAATAACAATAATTTAGTTTTTTACATAGAAGTCTTTGTTTTTTCCAGCATCTAGTAATGGCTGGTCCATAAACAAGTACACACGTGGTTTCCAACATATAATTCAAAAGGTTTCTAGTAGTTATTTTTCAGAATTTAACAGAATTTGTATTGTAAACAGAAACGAACAACCAACCAACTATAGTGACCATGATGCATAGTAAACTTTGTATCTTTCCCGTTTTGATCAACAGTCTGATTTCCGACCAGCTAGCAGGGTTATGATCTTATGCCATTAGACTAAAAGGCACTTAGGCATCTCTTTCTGATCTTCTTTCTCGTTTAAACTACCTAGGTATATGGTATTTGTTATAAGTTACTCAGTTATTTAAATTTATTTTATTCCTTTTTTAGCTTACCTAAGGATCCAACAAGGCGAAGACAATGGCTAGCCAGAGTCAAATAAAAAAATACAATTTTATGAAACAGCAAAAATATGCAGTACAGATCCACCAACTTATCTGTATAATGAAATGTATGTAGGGCTATCCAGAGGCAAATAAAAAAATAATTTTTATGAAACAGCAAAATTTGCAGTACTGATCTACCAACTTATCTGTAGAATGAAATGTATGTAGTTTTCTATCATCTACATACATTTCATTCTACAGATAAGTTGGTGGATCTCTAATCATTTTGTACCTACAGATATGCATTTATTTACAGAAAGAATAATACAACTAACACCTACAGATTATATAATTATAATACCTACATTGTTTTATTTTTATCTGTAAAATGACAACCACATCTATAAGAGTGGAAGAAGAGGAATGTGATAGGGAATTAATTGCTGGCAGGATACTATGATTAATTATTATTTCCATTCAAAAGTCTCTCAGTTTACGATATTATCTACTTATAAAAGAATGGCACGAATATTCATTCTTACCACATTGTTAGGTTTTCACCTATACCTATCGTTTTTGAACTTGTCTCCTTTACTTTGTAGTTGTGTGGACACCCTACTAGAAAGAGAAGAGGGGGACCTAACTGGAGCGATATAGATTCAGTCGATTTGCTTCATTTTGGTCTAGAGTCTAGAGAGTGTGGCCTCCAGACCATGCTCCAGACTACCCAAATTCAAGCTCCTTGGAGCACTGGTAACGCTGGTAACTTTTAGTATATACCAGAGTACTCTGTGCTGGTGACTAAACGTAGTATTTTAAAACTACAATATGTATTTTTTTTTATGGTGATGCGAAGAAGTTGTATAGACTCTGAACAATCTGAACTAAGATTATTTGGTTTTTAACTTCCTTTGAAATAGTAAAAGTTACTTTAATTACTCAGTGTTCATAACGTCATTGTTTCATTTTATTCATTATGAACGACACGAAACATATGATTTCGGATCGAGCTGCGGCATCTACCAAGTTACCGTCAACAGCACGTAAGGCAACGCTGATGGTGCCTAAGGAAATAAGCGCTAAAATTCGGAACCTGCCAGGTACAAATTATGCAATTATGGCCATTAATTACCTATATTATTAGCACATGAAAATTAGGTTGGGTTGTAGATAAGGGGGCACTGAGGAAGAAATACTTTTCTTTTTTTTTGACCTATCGTGTAGCTTGTTTCTTATCCATCAATTAATGAAATGCATTTTTTCCATACGACTTACCGTTTCCTCAGTGCCCTCTTTTATGTACACTCTGACCGAAAATCATGTTATTTTGAAAAACTTACATTTCAGATTTTGCGTGTCGTAGTCAGGATACCTATAACTATAGGTGTTTTAAAAAATACTATTTTTCCTCTTCATGCTTTGCTAACAAAAAACTAAGCAATTGCAAGCACATCAATACAAGTCCAAGATCCAAGTTTGCACAGTTTGCTAAGTACATCAAATCGATTTACGTTTCTTTTAGCATCATCCAAATAAACTAAGAGGGTATGCATTTAGAAAAATACACCCTGACACCCTAATGTACATGCGCTGGCGTCTAATCAGCTTCTAGACAGCCTCTATATAGGGGCCTATCTGTAACAATCCCGACGATTCGCCGTATCTTGACACGTTTCAGATTGAGGAGCTTACAGGAGTATTTTGGATATCATTAATTTATTTATACACAAGCAGCTTTTGCTGATATGTCTACAAGAAAACAGTGTGGAATGTCTAATTTTGGGTCACTTTTTTAAGTTTTGAATTATCCTTTCATGGCCAATCGTCGATCTAATTTTCAACAACATCGTCTGGTAGTATGTTCCAATTGTGGACTGAAGAAGTGACAGTTCTAGTCCAGAAACAGCTCCTTTAACTGCCTGCAATCTGTTATTCTCTCCTAAAGTTCTTGGTGTAGATTGCCAGTACGTTTATGGATCCATTTGGCTAAAAGGTCCACCTGCAATTCCAGATAGATATATATATACAGTGGTGGCCATATAATTAAGAACGCTGATATAAAGGGAAGATTTTTTCCAACTAAGATGCAAAACTAATTGTATGCATTTGTTTTTATTTCTCTCGGTATCGTAAAACATTTCCATATTACCACTGTATTCATTGATACACATGATTGGCTAAAAATCAATAGGCAAACTTTTTACACTACTTTTAAACAAAGTATTCCTTATTACTGGCTGGTCACGTAATTAAGAACGCTAAGTAGTTTATACCTTTATTCAAATTTAAATAGAGAACACTCAGTCGATTTGTTACTGTTTGTATAATTTTGGCGCCATTACGTGCTGTACGAGATTAAAGGTGATTGCTTTTTAGAAAAAACAATGGGAAAAAATAAAAGTTGTGATAAATCTACAAGGGAAGTAATAATAAAACTTCGCCGGAAGAATTGGTCTTATAAAAAGATAGCCGACCATCTGCAATGTTCAAAAACGATGGTTTTCCACGCTGTAAAGCATTTTGCTACGTATCAAACTACTTCGAATGTTCCACGTGTACCTAAACAGAGAAAAACAACTCCTCGAGATGACCGAAACATCGTTCGTATGGCAAAACAAAATCCTTTTAAAGGGTCCAATGAGCTTAGAATAGAATATTTTGGTGAAAACAACCCTTCAGCAATCTCAGCACGCACTATTCGAAGACGTTTGGTAGAAGAAAAATTGCACGGTAGGATAGCAAGAAAGGTACCCATGTTAAAACTTTGCCACAGGCAAGCCCGGCTTGCATTTGCGAGAAAGTATGAAAACTGGACTGTGCAACAGTGGAAAAATGTACTTTTTTCTGACGAGACGAAAATAAACAGAGTATGTTCTGATGGAAAACGATATGTACGACGTCCCCCGAACACAGCATTCGACCCAAAGTACACGAAAGTTACATTAAAGCACGGTGGTGGAAATGTGAAAATTTGGGGTTGCTTTTCTGGACATGGTGTAGGACCTGTAAAGTTGATAGAAGGTAACATGGATCAGTTCCAATACAAAAATATACTGGAAGAAACAATGTTACCATACGCTGAAGACGTTCTACCGGTCATTTGGACATTCCAGCATGACAATGATCCAAAGCACACTGCACGCACCGTAAAGGAATTTCTTACAGCGCAATTAGTTTCTGTCTTAGACTGGCCTGCTAACAGTCCAGATCTAAACCCAATAGAGAATCTGTGGTTTGAAGTAAAGAAAAAGGTTTCAAATACAAAGTGTGGAAATTTAAGAGAGCTGTATGACGTTTTTTTAGAAGAATGGAACTCTATTTCTCTTGCGAAATGTCAAAAATTAATAGAGTCAATGCCTCGCCGGTGTAAAGCTGTAATTAAAAGCCGTGGATATGCTATTAACTATTAATTTTAGTTAAGTATTTATTAAATTTCTTTTTATGTTTCCTGTGCTACATAATATTGTGATTTTTTAAATCTAAGTGTCATACAAAACAATTCCCGAGCAGTTAAATAAATCGTTCTTAACTATTTGTCCAGTTTCAGTACTATTTGAATGTGTTACTTTGATAAAATCAATAAAATGTGCAAAAAATAGTAAGCGATTTCATACTTTATTCTTAAGTCAGGTTGCTCTATTAATGTGACTATTATATAACATAACTAGTTGCTTCTCAGAAGGTACACATCTCTGTGTATGATACGATTTAAATAAAAAACTTCTAGAACTTCAAATCGTTCTTAATTATATGACCACAACTGTATATCTTTATATATGACATATATGTCAAAACGCCAATTACATTTGTTAAATAAAATAGTAAAATATAGGTTAGGTTAGTAGTTCGTCCAGAAACCAAATCAGAGCACCCACTCACACGTAGTACTTGTCTAATGAATGGAGAATGTGTATATAAAGAACCATGCATGCATGCAGGCATGCATGGCAGCATAGCAACCCGGAGCAGTCATAGTAAACAAGTCATTTGCAAAACCGACCACTGGTTTACCTTCAAAAATATTAATTTCTCGTTAACTACAGGGTTTGGTAACTTGATCCTCCGCTGACCCATTACTGAATACTCCTGCTTCCCCCCATCTTAAAACAAGGGACTTTGGGACAAAACATACTAGTCCAAGTTGTATTTAATTGCGTATGTATGGTATATGTCTTATATATATCTTATTTTCACAGGTGCAGGTTTCATTTTGACAAGGAAAATTCTGAGAACCAATGTTTGTCGAATTTGTGCAACCTACTATCAGTCCGGGCCAGACCTTTTTCCACTCTACGTGTCCTTTGCAGGGACTAAACTGTCTCAAATAGCTAATGCATTGCTGCCTATCAAGGTATGTGACATATCTAGGTATATTTAAGTAAATACACCATTGCCACTCCATCCAAAGCTTGTCTGGTAGGAATTGCTATAAAAGTCATAAGACCACCCAATGCACAACATAGTTTAAATATTATTTTTATTTACAAATAGTTCATATTATGGTGTGAAATGTGCAATAACGTATTTTATTCTTCTATGTGTAATGAACTAACAATAAATGATCTCACTCCAAGATATGTCAGCCAAGTTCCATCATTGGGAAAGGTTTTAGACCACTGGTGCATCCCCTTTGTTGGGGAGACGGAGTCTGTTCTTAGGCTGGACACACAGCAGCAATTATCAGAATATGATTCACATACAGTTGTGGTCATATAATTAAGAACGATTTGAAGTTCTAGAAGTTTTTTATTTAAATCGTATCATACACAGAGATGTGTACCTTCTGAGAAGCAACTAGTTATGTTATATAATAGTCACATTAATAGAGCAACCTGACTTAAGAATAAAGTATGAAATCGCTAACTATTTTTTGCACATTTTATTGATTTTATCAAAGTAACACATTCAAATAGTACTGAAACTGGACAAATAATTAAGAACGATTTTTTTAACTGCTCGGGTATTGTTTTGTATGACACTTAGATTTCAAAAATCACAATATTTTGTAGCACAGAAAACAAAAAAAGAAATTTAATAAATATTTAACTAAAATTAATAGTTAATAGCATATCCACGGCTTTTAATTACAGCTTTACACCGGCGAGGCATTGACCTATAAATTTTTGACATTTCGCAAGAGAAATAGAGTTCCATTCTTCTAAAAAAACGTCATACAGCTCTCTTTAATTTCCACACTTTGTATTTGAAACCTTTTTCTTTACTTCAAACCACAGATTCTCTATTGGGTTTAGATCTGGACTGTTAGCAGGCCAGTCTAAGACAGAAACTAATTGCGCTGTAAGAAATTTCTTTACGGTGCATGCAGTGTGCTTTGGATCATTGTCATGCTGGAATGTCCAAATGACCGGTAGAACGTCTTCAGCGTATGGTAACATTGTTTCTTCCAGTATATTTTTGTATTGGAACTGATCCATGTTACCTTCTATCAACTTTACAGGTCCTACACCATGTCCAGAAAAGCAACCCCAAATTTTCACATTTCCACCACCGTGCTTTAATGTAACTTTCGTGTACTTTGGGTCGATTGCTGTATTCGGGGGACGTCGTATATATCGTTTTCCATCAGAACATACGCTGTTTATTTTCGCCTCGTCAGAAAAAAGTACATTTTTCCACTGTTGCACAGTCCAGTTTTCATACTTTCTCGCAAATGCAAGCCGGGTTTGCCTGTGGCAAAGTTTTAACATGGATACCTTTCTTGCTATCCTACCGTGCAATTTTTCTTCTACCAAACGTCTTCGAATAGTGCGTGCTGAGATTGCTGAAGGGTTGTTTTCACCAAAATATTCTTTTCTAAGCTCATTGGACCCTTTAAAAGGATTTTGTTTTGCCATACGAACGATGTTTCGGTCATCTCGAGGCTCTGTTTAGGTACACGTGGAACATTCGAAGTAGTTTGATACGTAGCAAAATGCTTTACAGCGTGGAAAACCATCGTTTTTGAACATTGCAGATGGTCGGCTATCTTTTAATAAGACCAATTCTTCCGGCGAAGTTTTATTATTACTTCCCTTGTAGATTTATCACAACTTTTATTTTTTCCCATTGTTTTTTCTAAAGAAGCAATCACTTTTAATCTTTTACAGCACGTAATGGCGCCAAAATTATACAAACAGTAACAAATCGACTGAGTGTTCTCTATTTAAATGTGAATAAAGGTATATAGTACAGGCAAATTAGCAAAAAGTGTGGCCCTGAGTCGAGTAGTCGTGGATTCTTATGGAATCGATAGATGACACGAATAGAAGCTTATCCCAGGTTTGCACCGTTTCTGGCGCATACGGAAGGCTTTTAAATATTAGGTACAAACTTTGAAAAATTGTAACTTTTGAATAAACAAAAAAGTGTTAAGTGCAAGTTCAATTACTTATAGAGACAGTCTTAGTGCGTTATAGATTTTAATTAAAACTACGTGCATAGTGGGAAACACTGAGAATTTGTTTTTTTTAGTTTGTGGCTCGGGGGAAATTTATGTACTCGGTGCAAACTTACATAAGGTTTCTATAAGTATTATAAACACTATATTAGTTTTGCACACCTCAGCGAATTACGGAACATAGTTTTTTTTTCTTTTTTTGTAAATTGTTCTTCGGAGGAAATTTATGTAGTCGTTCAAATTTTACTATGGTATATACTATCAGTATACTGGAGTCGACTCGCACAAGATCGAGCACAATGGAACCGTATGGAGGAGGCCTACACCCAATTTTGGGTGCCAAAGTAAATTTACATAGATATAATAATATAATGTACATAGATTAAGTTTGGAAATAAAGGCTTTATTATTATTATTATTATTATATACTATCAGTTAACCACATTCGCACGTAAAAAAAAACACAAATTTCGTACCGGAAGTACTTCTTAATAATAAATCTCAATAAGAAATCAACGGCGTGGGTGGGGTACAGATTCATACCAAAATTTAGGCCGTATTCATCCCACGAATAATAAAATTGTATATTTGTCCGTATTAATCGCAAAATGTAGTCCGGATTCATACCACGCCACGGCCTTTAACAATGGATATTAGTACGGTCAGACAGAAAAATGCAAGATCCTTACTATAATTTTCATATATTTTTGTTGGATGCAAATTATTAATAATTGGCGTTCGTATGTATGTATGTTAGTCCGAAGATAACTTGCGAACTGTTGATATATTCTTTATAAAACTAGTATTCTTTATACAATTTGGTACAAGGGTATATAGTATTAGTACTACAATTTGTGTAAGGTTATGAGCTAAATTGGTTTGGGGGTTGTAGAAGATATTGGGGCCAAAGAAAAGGTAAAAAAGTGAAACAATCATAGACGTTTCAAAACTAGTTTTAATTTTATTTTAGACTGTGTAACTTTTGGGATATAAGCAAAGAAGTAAAAATAAATAACCTCTAGAGTTTTTCCAGTAATCTACTATCATCCATCGAGGAGTTCCGTTGTCCACCTTCCGTCTCCATCATCAGACCAGCTCGCTGTCACCATCATAAATAAATATTTAATAAATAAATAATGCTGGAGAGTTCACACAACATTATCTAGCCCCAAGCTAAGCAGAGCTTGTGTTATAGGTTCTAGATAACTGATATACTTTGGTAAAATACATTACATAGATAGATATTTTTTATTATACATAGAAAATACCCAACGAAAACATATAATAGAACATAAATAACATCCTGAACAAATATCTGCAGAAAGTACAAATATTCGCGTATGGGGGCCATGCGATAGGCCCGCCTCGGCTAATCCATTTATCACCAAGTATCACATTTAGTAGAGCTTTTTAGGGTTTCGTAGTCAAAGACAAGGAACCCTTATGGATTCGTCATGTCTGTCTGTCTGTCTGTCTGTCTGTCCGTGTATGTCACAGCCTTTTTTTCCCGAAACTATAAGAGCTATACTGTTGAAACTTGGTAGGTAGATGTATTCTGTGAACTGCATTAAGATTTTTACACAAAAATAAAAAAAAAACAGTTAGTTTTGGGGTTCCCCATACTTAGAACTGAAACTCAAATTATTTTTTTCATCAAACCTATACGTGTGGGGTATCTATGGATAGGTCTTCAAAAATGATGTTGAGGTTTCTAATATAATTTTTTTTCTAAACTGAATAGTTTGCGCGAGAGACACTTCGAAAGTGGTAAAAAGTGTCCCCCCCCCCCCCCGTAACTTCTAAAATAAGAGAATGAAAAAATTTAAAAAAATATATGATGTACATTACCATATAAACTTTCACTCAAAATTGGTTTGAACGAGATCTAGTTAGTAGTTTTTTTAAATACGTCATTAATCGTAATCCATCGAAGAACTTTTATATTATGTTACTTGCTGCTACGGAACCCTTCATGGGCGAGTCCGACACGCACTTGGCCGCTTTTTTTTGTGAAATACTTCGTCCGGGGAAGTACTACCACCATAATTATTTCTGCCGTAAAGCAGTAGTGCTCGCATTGTTGTGTTCCGGTTTGAAGGGTATGGGTGCCGGTGAAATTACAGTCACATGAGACTTTTCATCTTTATGTCTCAGGGTGGCGGGCGCAGTGCAATGTCACATAGGGTGCGTCCTAGGAGGGCGTGACCTATGTGATAATGCACTGTTCATAGGAAGAGAGTACCGCTTATCATCAGGTGGACCATATGCTTGTTCAGTCATTCTAAGTAGTATATAAAAAAACCTGTCACTAAGATGTTGTGTAACTACTGACGCAAAGCGACATGGTGCGCCGTCGTTTTGAAAAATCATGTTTCGGCGTGTTAGTAAAATGATGTCTGTGGATCCATTTAAATCTTCTCTTAAAAAGTTCAAGTATGACTCGCCATTTAGACGATCTGGCAGTTGGAATGGGCCCACCATCTGTCGCAGGTTTCTGCCTCGTAGGTAGAAAATAATGTCCTTGAACAACAAAGATGGGTTATTTTACTATTGCTCATGTGTAATACAATCTTCAGACTGCCAGATTTCTTTTTAATCCCGACTTGCAGAACATTTTCAAAAACTCGTTTTTGAACTAACTCTTATTAAATTGTGTGTTTTTTATGACCCTGTGCAATAATCTGAAACAAAGTTACATGAATCATGTTTTTAAGATAGGTTTGGATGAAAAAGATTATGTGACTTTTTTTAACGAAACAAAAAAAAATATCTTCATATTAGTATTTTAATTTTAATGCAATAGTAGATGCTGTTGATTTAAATGCTATCAGACAAGGTAGTCCTAGTATTTAGCTTATTTATAACTAAAAACAGGCCTCTACCTTAAGGAATCGAGTCACAATGGCCAAAAAAGTGTAAGAGCTCCGATTGTCTTAAAAACACATAACTCGAACACTACTAAAAATCGCGGAACATACATAGGGGTGATTCGGGTACCTCTGGGGGTAACCTTTCTTTGGACTTCGGCTTGACACTACTTTTTGGGACACACTGTATATATTATTACTTTGTTGATTATTTTATACCAACAATTTTATGAAATAAATAGATTTTCCATAATAACATATTTTTTTGCTGACGTTACTTTCACTCGTTTTAGATGTAGGTATTTCTAGGTGGGATAAATACGGACTCTTAAATGAAATGAATATTAATGGTATGAATCCGGAATAATTATTATTACTTTCAGCTCGTGGGATGATTTTCTGGGATCAATACGGATGCACCCCGCGGTCGGGGGCCAGTGTAAGCTGTGCAGCGCCACAGTATATATATTAGTTTCTTAGCACCGCACTGAACTTACATATATAATACTTAAAAAATGCATGTTCCGTATATAAATTCCAGTATTAAATGGCCGGCGAATGTAGTACTAATCAAATGAATAAGTTTAAGTGAAATTCCAGAATTGCCTGAAATTTCCCCGAAGAAGAGCGACAATAAAATATGGAAAAAGTGACTTCCGTGTGAGGTACCCAGGTGCAAACCTGGTAATTTATTTGGCCCATTTTTCTGGTAATTCTGTCAATTTGCACCGACTACTTCAATTTCCCCCGAGCCGCAACACTCAAAAAAAGATTTTTTTAGAAATGTTTTTTTTCTCGTATGTTCCGTAAGTCGGATTAAAAAAATACTTGGTGCAAATGTAGATCATAACGGTCTTAAGTGTATGCCAAATTGCACCGGCTACATCTATTTTCCCCATTAAGTTACAGGTATTATAAGGTTTTCACCCTATTTCACCCTGTTCCGGGGGGGGTGAATTTGCTGAAAGTTATATTACAGGTGATTTTCAAGCCACACGAAAAAAAATTAGAAAAGGTTTTGTGACTACATCTAATTACTTCCACACTTTTGCTAAAAATCACCTAATTTGCCTGTACTAATAAACTACTTAGCGTTCTTAATTACGTGACCAGCCAGTAATAAGGAATACTTTGTTTAAAAGTAGTGTAAAAAGTTTGCCTATTGATTTTTAGCCAATCATGTGTATCAATGAATACAGTGGTAATATGGAAATGTTTCGATACCGAGAGAAATAAAAACAAATGCATACAATTAGTTTTGCATATTAGTTGGAAAAAATCTTCCCTTTATATCAGCGTTCTTAATTATATGGCCACCACTGTATATGATGATACATTATATGCTCTATAATTTTATCGAATTTAAGATGTAACAAACAGCCAGAACTTTCGAGCAGAGCCAGTACTTTCGAATTTAAATAAAAGTTTGATTAGTATGAGTGAGCTACCTCCATCCACCGACTTTCTTCGACCTTTATAATGTCTTTGGTCTGGTCTGGTCGTGGTATTCTGTGGAGGATGCTTATGTCCAGCAGTGGACTTCTGTGGGCTGATTATGAGTATGAGTACTGTAAAATTTTGTTACAAATTATAAAATTCAATTCAATAACATTTATTCATTTGGATACTTCTTTTGATAGAGTGTATAGCACTCTTAAGAACGTCAAACAGATAATACACAACAAATTTCAGTTCAATTAAATAAAATTTAATCAAAACAAGTTAAAATTAAAACAATTTCACGACTCACAATGTCTAAATCTATACTAATATTATAAATAGGTAAAATTGGTTTGTTGGTAATGGATTAAAATCAAACCGATTTTAAAAATTATTTCACCTTTATTAAGCTGCATTATCAGCAAGCAACATAGGAGGTACCTGGGAACTGCTTTTCATACCCGTGCAAAGCCAGGGCGAGTCGCTAGTATTAAATGAATTAGTTCAATGACTAGTAATTACATCGATGATTTCATAAATCAAAACTTTAACCTTCTGACTACTTTAAGTAACTACTTACTAATGTTCCACGATTCCATTTGATCGTCAATGAATTCAACAAATACTTAATAAAGAACATTAAGTTAAACGACCTCTGTGGCGCGCGAAGTGCGGGCGAAGGTTCGCCCCTGTGACTCAGGAGGTTGCGGGTTCGATTCCCGCCTCGGAACAAATATTTGTACGATCTGCAGATATTTGTTAAAGTTCTGGGTATTTTCTGTGTATAATAAAAAATATCTTATATAAGTAATATTTTGTATTAAATATATCAGTTGTCTAGCACCCATAACACAAGCTCTGCGTAGCTTGGGGCTAGTCAATGTCGTGTGAACTGTCCAGCATTATTTATTAAAAATATGCAAAAATAGATGGCAAAGTGGGTGTGTGACACAATATGTTTGGCCGCTGCCGGCGTGCTAATAGAGAGGATGGCATGCGAATTTAATTATGTTTCAATTATATTTTAAACATAGAAAATGTAAAAACAGAAGCAATTAATTACGAAATATCATTTAAATTCATTATTTTAGATACAATTATGAGTCAACATTATACCAAATTACATTGAATTAAATTTTGACATTCAGTAATAGTCCAGTAACTTTATACATCACAGTATGCGTCAAATCAGGTAGTTCTGATTTTTTGCAGACTTGTCTATGATTTTGGTCTTATGAATAATCCAAGTTTTTGACCTCGAGCGCCGAACGCAACGTCGTAAAAAAACGAAAAAAAAAATTAAAAAAAAATTCTTCCAGTTTTCGCGATTATAACCCTTATGGACTAGTTTTTGAGAAAACTTTCTTATAACGTTTTTAAAGTAGATTAAATTTGCTACAATATTATACTAGAACTGTATCTGTAGACCCAATAGTTTCTGAGATTAAGCCTTTCAAAGTTTATCATTTTTTTTAGAACTTTTTTCTATATTTGACAAGGTTGCGTTCGGCGCTCGAGGTCAAAAACTTAGATTATTCATTAGGACAACATCATAAACAAGTCTGCAAAAAATCAGAACTACCGGATTTGACGCATACTAGCCCATACTTTCAGACGACAAAGTTACTAGACTATAATTCGACAATACTATAATATCATTTCTCAGTTAATAACTTTTTAAAGACTTCAATAAGTTAGCGTCAAGGTTACGATCCCTATAGGAGATCTTAGGGTTTTTATTATAAATTATCGGAGCCATAGAGAATATACTCTTCCGCAGCAATGCAGTTTTAGATAACTGTCTGTCTTTTTAGTTTTAAAAGTTTTCTCGATGATACTGGTTAGATACTCAGCAGCAAGTTATAAAATCTAACAGAATTGACAAAGAATAATTTGTTTATTTTAGTTAGTCTAGTGTTTGGTGACGAGTTTATTTTGGTTCCTTTTAATACTATGGCCACCACTTTGTTTGGTTTATTTTTTCAAAGACTTTCTAGCTTGCATGATATGTAGAGAGACGGCATGGTAAGAATATCAATCTATTTAAACAGTTCTCTCGAGGAGTCCCTAGGCTTAAGCCTATAAATTGTTCGTATGGCTCGTTTTTGCAATATAAATATACAGTTTGCATCAGCAGCATTTGCCTATAACAAAATACCGTAAGACATAATTCAGTTAAAATAACTGTAATAAACAAGTCTAGCCATTTTAACATTTGATGAGGCCTATTGAGGTTCTGCCTACCGTTTTGGGGAAAAAGGCGTGTGTCTAATGTATGTATTTATCTTATTTTCCTTGCAACATATGCTTGCATAGCTGCTAAGTCTTCCAGATAACTCAGACCACTAAAGTTACTAGTTTTAGTACGTCCGAAGTTTACTGGTATCTAATGTACCTAATCCCAATAATTTTTGTCACGTGAATTATCATTATTATCGATTTTGATGCCAGGAAATGAAAAGTAATTAGTCAAACTAAAGTTTATACATTTGGTCTCATTAGCATTAAGCATTCGATTGTTCACGCTAAACAATTTATAAATTATTGTTGAGTAATATTATTTAAATGTCTGGATTTTTCCTGCCAACCTTATTACATTAGAGAGGCGTCGTTAGCGAACATTATAATATTTGCACGGCTTTGCACTAAAAATGGTATTTAATGTAAGCGAGAAAAATAACTGGAGCTTAAATTGATCCCTGAGAAACGCCCATCGTCACATCCAGAGCATCTGAGAACGTACGATTTATGTCGACAGACTGCATGCGTTTAGTTAAGTACGACGTCATTCTTGGTTCAGTTTAAGATAAAATGCCGATGATGATGTTTTTGCCAAAATATCGGGAACAATCTAAACTCGAAAATCATGCTAAATATGTAAAAGTATGTACATAACCATGATAGCTTCAAAAGTTATATAATTTATTATTGATGTGTTATTTATGAGTATATCAAGCGTAGCGCGTGCTGTCTTATGAACTTTTGCTGATTCTCTCTACATCTTACTTTTGATTGTCTACTTTTTAAGTTGGTTTTCCCTTTTTTCTTTGAATCAGCTTACACTTGTCCTCGAGGTACCCACACAGGTGCTCCCCAAATAGTAGTAAAAAGGAACATCACAAAAAAAAACGACCGTGTTTTTGCCTGATTCTTCTAGGTTTGGTCGCGTTGGAACTGGAGTAAATTTATTTTATAAGACGATTAAAAAAGAACCTTGTGATTTCAATGAATAAAATACTTTTGACTTTGTCTTTGATATCAGTTTGAGATAGTTGTGGAATACTGACCTAATAGCTGTTTGATGTAGTGTAATGTTGATTCCAGGTGCAGCAAAATGAAGAAATGCCGGAGTACATTTGCCGGGCGTGCACCAACATGCTGACATCGTGGCGCGACATGCGGGAAAGCGCCGCCGAGGCCGCCAGGATCCTCCGCACGCATGCCGATATACAAGCGGGGGTAACTAACACGGTAAACACCCCTCTCCTCCCTATCGACTGCTGTATACAAAACTCTCCCAATACCCGTCACTGAGCCCTGTTTTCGTTTCTTCTCATACATTTTCTGCGGCCGTTCGTAAGTCATCGCTCCACATAGCCGGGGCTACAATTGCCTAGACGGGTCTCCACTGAACAACTAGCTTACCTCAAGTACAGGTCTAGCGTTTAACTGAGTCAGTCCCTGAGGTATGGGGGCGGTACGGGAGGGGTGTTTTCGTCTCTCAAATTATCAGATGACTTGTGACATAATGTGAACAAAACTCCCCTCCCGTATCGCTCCCATACCTCAGGTACTAGTATAGTATTATATTCTGGTGAACCGATGAGTTCACTAGGATCCCCTGGGGCATCAGGTTACGGAATCCTGGTGGCCTCACTCATTTTATCTGTGCCTCAGGTACTGATTCAGTTAAGCGCTAGACCTGTAGTACTTATTACTGAATAATATAGTTTATTTATGTACATACATGCCGTGGTGTGTGTTTGGCCTATATTAGACCCCTCCTCGCATGGATGTCGTAAAAGCCGACTAAAGGCTATTCACTATCAGCAGCTCCTGAGCAATCGCCAATCTTTCTGCCAATCAATGAGGTTATGCGAATGCCTCCATTGCATTCTATAGCGGAGGCTACGTCTTGCGCAGTGGCTGTCTTAATCCACTGATGATGATTATATACATAGGCCCCATTTAAGCCAGGTTTTCCTAGGAAGTTGCAGCCGTTATATGAACGGCCTAAGTCGCATCCATCCACCGACTTCCTGACCGTATAATGTCGTCCATCCATCGAGGGCGGGCCTTCCTACACTGCATCACGACTGGAGAACTATCTCCGGCGGTTGTCGGTTCTACAAGTTACATGGCCTCACCATTCGTACAGACTAGACACACTCCTTTTTCTCCGAAAGGGTAGTCAGATCCTCAATGGGCCTCTTTTCACTGTGAGTCGCACCATCGTGGGAATATAGACGTGACAAGTGGTGAGCTCATCGCTGCCATTGCTTTCCCTTGACTCATTCGGCTAACGCTTTCAAATAATATAGTTAAAAATGTTTTGTGTTTCAGATCCCTCCGGTCAGCAGTAGTGACAGGTCAGTATAAACAACGAATTAGTCTAGTTAGTCGGTGTTTGTTGGTGTAAGTTGGAGTTAGTCAGGGTTGGTTAAATCACACACACACACACAACTCACGCCTGTTTCCCGGAGGGGCCAAACTGTCATCCAATTCCTTTCTGTCACAGGAATGGCGTGCAGGTGTTGATTCTGGTTCGTAAAGTTTCCTCAGTGTACCTCCTAGTTAACAGCTATAAACCACTGCTATTTATAGTCTTATGCCTATATTACTTCGTATCACTGGTTCTTTCTTGGTCAGCCTACCCTACCCTACAATACCAGCTTGAGGTATGATGCCCTGAAAAGGGCCTAGTGACCAATAGCAAAAATAACCGAACCAGTCTGGTGAATGGATTCAGCGCACCTCGCAGGGGCTCCTGTAGGTAAGTACACAGAGGGTTGACAGGTGGCGAAGCAACAGTTATCTAAGGTGAAAGCATCAAACTTCTGTTTTGCTCCAGCTGGGGATAAGCCTTTGTTATAGTTGTTAGTAGTAGAGCTTTTTTGTGAAAGAGTTCGCTCGGGGAAGTACTACCACCATACCAATTTGTACCGCAAAGCAGTAGTGCTCGCATTGCTGTGTTCCGGTTTGAGGGGTATGGTTGCCGGTCAAATTAGAGGCACATGAGCCTTTTCATCTTTATGTCTCAGGGTGGCCGGCGCAGTGCAATGCCACATAGGGTGCGTCCTATGTGGACGTGACCTATAAAGTATTGCGTTGTTAAAGGCAGAGGTTACCGCTTAACATCAGGTGGGCCCTCTGCTTGTTCAATCATTCAAGTAGTTAAAAAGAACCCCGCTAGGTTAGCTTGACGAGGTCGGAGATCAAGATATTCTCTCCAATTTTCGATTCTTTGGTCAGAGCAACTATACCCTGGTTCAGAATTCGTGATATTTTTTGTAAACAAAGGGGATACCATAGCAAAAAATAGGTGCTCTATGGTAGTTTATTAAAAAAAGGCCAATAAACAGGGTAGGCATGTTATTCTAACTCAGATCTTTTAAACTATAAAGTAATCAATATTTTGTCGTAAATATTTTTGAGTTATTTCGATTATTAACAAAGTTATCAAGCAAAAATATATATGTTAGTAGAAAATATTTCATGTTACTTTTTGTTGTATGTTTTTATGAAAATACCGCTTATCATCAGGTGGGCAATCTGCTTGATCCGTCATTCTAAGTAGTATACAAAAAAAATTGCGGATGACGGCTTCTGAACGTTTTCTTGTTTTGCTTTCAGTAACACCCTCCACTTCGTGGATCTCATGGACTCCTCGGACGATGAGGAACCGGAGCCGGTGAGAGCGGCCGCGCCGGCCGCGCCGCGCGCGGGCGTGGGCACGCCGCCGCCGTCCGACGGCGAAGCTGTGGACGGCGGCGAGATTGTAAGCCGTTACGTTTTAGGCTCGTGGGCGGTGTAAAGCTTCGGTCTCGAAACTTCGGAGTCTCGACCAGAAACGGAAACCGCATATAATGCTTCGGTCTCGCGATCATAACGCACAACGCTGCGGCACGCGGTTCCACCGCAGCGTCACGACTTAACCCTCACCGCTGACGCATACTCCGAAGGAACAAGAGACCGTGCTAAACGTTTTTCCTAAAATCATGTGTCCTACACCGCATACCGCAGCGTCGTGCGTTATGATCGCGAGACCGACGCTTTATATGCGGTTTCAGTTTCTGGAAAGGCGTTTTTAGCAGTAACAGTGCGGGGTGATGGAGAGTAGGGGGCGGGAGGACACGCCGCATCACACAAATATGTGCACTTTTATGCTGTATTTACCCGAAGGGCTGCGGTCGTGTGTGTCGTTTCGCCCCTAGTGGCGTCCAATGTGAAAGCGCCCAACGTATAGAGTTGTTATGTAATTTATGATAGGGTTAGTCAATGGTTAGTAATGAGTAGTTAGTGCATGGCAAAACATAAATTGTGTTTTAATTTACTCTAAGATTTTTTTATATCTGTCTATCTAAAGATAAATTGTTTTTTAATTTACTCAATGATTTTCTATCTATCTAATTAGCATATAGGTGTGGCAAGGTAATAGGACTCTCAGGGTAAGTACCTTTTCTGTTGAAGTTGGAGAGGTTTGTTCTTATGAAACATTAAGTGACATTTTTCGGGATGACTGTTAAATTATTCTAAAATCCGAATGTTCATTTCTTATTTTTTTCAAAATTAACCTGATGCATCTTAAGTAAAAACCTCTTTATTTCAATAGTCCCACTTATCTTGCCACATATGTATTTAAATAAAATAGTTAATTTAATATGTTATTAGTAACTTTAATAGGTATGAATTATAATTATTAGGTTTTAATATATAATAGGTATTGATTATAATAACACCCCAATTTTACAAGAATTGATATTCAGATACGATGTCGATCCATAACACCTCGGGCACATACTCTTGTTCTGCGTATATAACGCCACCGTTCACAGGGCTTGAAGTACATCGCGCACTTCAGTGTATGAAATATGGAAAAAGCCCAGGAGAACACGGCGTCAGAACGGAAGCTTTAAAAGTAGGAGAACGCATTTTACTTCCCCACCTAACTAACCTCTACAATTCCATATTAACTACCGGTATATTTCCAAAAAACTTTTGCCATTCGAATGTAAATTTACTGCATAAAAAGGGCGACCAAGCAGAAATAGGAAACTATCGACCCATAAGCCTAGTATCCCACGTATACAAAGCCTTCATAAAAACCCTAGAAAGCCGTATTTCAGGCCAATTAGACCAACACCAACCGCCAGAACAGGCTGGATTTTGACGGGGCCTCTCTACTACGGATCACAAAGCCTTCGACAGCATCAAGCACTCTGCCATTTTCGAATCACTTAGTAACCAGGAAATTCCAACTTCCTACATCAATATTTTAAAACAGATTTACCTCAATAGCACTGCAGCAATACAAATAGACACAACTTTTAGTATCCAAAAAGGAGTAAAACAAGGAGACCCAATGTCCCCAAAACTCTTCACCTCTACCCTACAAGAAGTTTTCAAGAAATTAACAACAAGCTGGAGGGAAAAGGGCGTTATTATCGGCAAAAAGAGGTTAACTAACCTTCGTTTTTCCGATGATATTGTGCTTTTCTCAGCTTCAGCTTCAGAACTTGAAACAATGCTGAACTAATTAAACATGGCAAGCCTCGAAATTGGACTTAGTATGAACAGATCAAAGTCCAAGCTAATGACAAATAGCACCCAGCACGTGGTACAAGTAGGGGGTGGGGATGTGGAATACGTCGAAGAATACCTGTACCTAGGCCAATTAGTAGGTATCCTTCCAGGGACGACAAGATCTCGAAGTCGCTAGACGTACTGAGAATGCCCGGTAGGGATACTGGTCAATGAAACACCTAATGAAAGGTACTCTTCCTTTAACATTGAAACGGAAGCTTATGGACGTGTGTATTCTCCCCATCCTCACGTACGGCGCACAGACCTGGTCTTTGACTGATCAACAAAAGTCTAAACTCGGGGTTTGCCATGGAGCGCAGTATTCTAGGAGTCAGACTGATAGACCGCGTTCGTAACAGTATACTGCGCTCCAAAACTCCAAATCGCGGATGTCGGGCAGAAAGCGGGTAAATTGAAGTGGGATTAGGCGGGCCACGTATGCCGCATGTTAGACGGGTTATGGGCTAAAGCCATAACAGAGTGGACGCCTCTGAACGGAAAACGATCTCGTGGCAGACCGCGGCGAAGATGGAGAGACAAAATAGATAGATACCTATTTAAAGGATTGGTTTACAGTGGCCCAAAATAGAGAGGACTGGAGAGAAGGAAGGGAGGCCTTTGTCCTGCAGTGGGACACCACAGGCTCTTAATAATAAAAATTAATTATCCTTTCTGTCCAAGGATTTTGTATATTTTAAGAGACACAAAACTAAAAATGGAAAGTTGTACTTTTTTCAGGGCATTTTTCTCAATGTATAACATACCTGCTAGGTATTTCTTTTAATTAACAGTTATGTATCACCTATTAAAATAGTAAGGAATTATAATTTTGATAACAACTCAATATAGATTATGAAAAATAATAATCAAACATACGTTTTTACGTATGCACGAAACTCCAGATGTTTTGCTTGTTTGTTTATCCAGCTGGTAGCAAATACAAATCTTATGTACGTTATCTCATCATACTACAGGATGTTAGAGTCCCGCTGCGGGACAAATATTTGTATGATCTGTAAATATTTGTTCCAGGTCTGAGTGTTATGGTAGCATGGTACTCGTAGTTCCTGATACCCACGACACAGGGGATCCTAGAGTGGGATCTGAACTATGTATGCGACTGTTGGGTGTTATGTTATGTTCTTGAAAGCTCGCACCTTATAGTATTGATGATCAACAAATAAAAGTATTGTACCATTTCTTTTTTTATAAAACAGGTCATCTGACCTATCGGCCTCCTTATTCGCTATGACCAAACGTGGCATAACGCGGGCTCGTTACGTTAACTGCGTGGAATCATCGTTCAGAATATATTACAACGTCCCACGATATTGGCAAGGAAATTCTTATGGTCATATCGAAAAAGGGCGCAGGATGGATTTCCATCGTGATCAAATAGGCAAATACAATAAAATACAAGCTATTCAGAACTGTTTTTTTTTGAAACCTTGCTACTGACATGCATGACATTACCATATAAGCATAAACATTTGTCTGCTTCAGGAAACCTCATTTTATCATTTAAATATATAATTATCCTGTATGACGTGCTGACGTTTCGAATTTATAATTTACTCGTAATTTTCTAATGTAATGTTAATTAAATCTTAGGTATTAAATTAACTAAGATTTCACCTGAATAGGTACCTACTAAATATTGCATGCGTGAAACGCTGATAATGGCTGTACCTAAGTAAACTGTATATACAAATTTCTCTATGGTAAACTGTTTCAATAACCATTCTATAACAAACCCATATTAAATAACTACCTACGCAATAAACTATTATGACTTAAGTTTACACATGTATATTTTAAGGAGTGGGTACCATTGGCAAAACTGATTGTCCATGGTTCAACTAGTCCGATTATCGGAAATACGACTTGCCCGTGGTCCTACCAATAGGACCACCGTGGAAAAAAATACCCGTGGTTTTACTAGTCCAACCACGTGGTTGGGCCACGTGCAACATACGGTTTTTCCGATATTTATCTAACGAATACAATTTTTATACACCACTATTACAAATATACCATAAAAATAAAACCTGGATAATCAGTATTCGAAAAATATTGAATCTACTCAAAAAACATTTCCAACAATTTCCAGGAATATCCATAAAAAAGGCGAACAATTGGTCAACTCTATTTAATAGTGCATGCGCGATGCGCCACCGATTACTACCAAGTTATTATTTCGACGCGTCCGAGGACGCGTCACGCGGCCGCACAAACCACATATAAAATTATAAAATAATACTATACTATTATAGTCGATATAGTCATAGACGTAGTATTTTTTCGCTAGTACATACTAGATCTATGAATATAGTAATAATACTGTTTGCACAAACTCAACTTGCCTACTCAAGCAAGCACGAGTATAATGACCATAAATTTATTCGTTTTTTTTTTGGATTTTTATTTTTTTGGACCTATTCTGACCTCTGTGGCGAGGCGGGCGAAGGTTGTGCTGCGACGCAGGTGATTGCGAGTTCGATTCCCGCCTCGAAACAAATATTTGTGCGAACGCAGATATTTGTTCAGGGTGTTCTCGGTATTTTAATAAAAAAATATCTATGTATTTAATGTATTGTATTAAGTATATCAGTTATCTAGTACCCATAACACAAGCTCTTCTTAGCTTGGGGCTAGATAATGTTGTGTGAACTGTCCTGCATTATTTATAATTGTAATAAAATGCCTTATAAGACGATGCGTGAGCGCAAAGTCGTGTTAAAATGAAAATTCGTAGACTTGGTGAATAAATAGGTGAGATATAACTGTGAATTGGGAATATTACCAGATATCTACTCGATATAAGTAGATATCAAATATCAACTAGGCGATGATGTGCTCTCTTATGTGTGCGGCCACCATTATCACGTCCAACCACCATCGCCCTACTTGCCGGCCGCGGCAGTAACTAGGTAATCCTCCTAATATTATAAATGCGAAAGTTTTTGTATGTGTGTGTGTGTGTGTTTGTTACTCATCGAGCCAGTACGGAGGCCTGCAATGCTCTAAGTTGTTACTTCTTCACGCTGAAACGGCTGGACGGATTTGCATGAAATTTTGGAATGGAGATAAATGGACTCCCGGAATAACACAGGCACATTTTTATACCGATATTCCCACGGGATCGAGACTTACGCGGTTGAAACCGCGGGGCTCTGCTAGTATAATAAGTACCTATAATATTTCTGATGTTTAGTATTTTTTTTATTTTTGCAATAAAATTATATTGATTAATACATATTCTGTAATTATTTTAGGTAATTTTACAATATGCCTAAAGCACAGATAAAATAATACTATACTAGTACCTAAAGTAAGAACATAGAATCAGGAAGGTAAATGTGTTATGTCGTTTTCTTCTTTTATCGTGCAGAATGCAGAACTCGAGGGCAGCGTAGGCAAATTAGACAAATAAATATATATATATTTTACTTATTTATTATTTTATAGATTGTATACAAATAAATATATATTCTTCTTCTTCTTCAAATCAAAGAGTGGACTTTACCAGTGAGCAAAAAGCGAAGCAAGTCACGCATATTTGTATACCTATTAAGTACCTACTAGCATTTGCCTGCGCTAATTATTAGCAGACTTAAGATTTTTGTTTAAGTGTTTTAGTTTTCAAAACAAGCTTTTTAAGAAGTGTACATCGGGCTGATGATGATGAAATTATTAAGTAGGTAATTATTTTTAACCATGAGGTGATCAAAATGAGCCTAAACATGGCCAGTCTACTATTAGTCATCGAGGAGTTCCGTTGGTTCCGTTGTCCCTAGTGCGTATTCAGAGCAGCTTGCCACAGACTACTAGGATCATCCGCTTGCTGTCACCATGATATTTTATTGTCATAGAGTTAGAGCAGGCATAGAGTTTTTTTTTATATATAGTTTGCAGGCCTCCGTACCACTCCATACTCGATGGCTCAATCCAGTTTGTTTTCCCCGAAGCCGGACGAGCGACAGGAATGGATGTCGGATGAGCCCCCCTCCCTATCCAGCCGCTGGAGAGGGAGGGGGGAGGAGAGACACCTCCCATAAAAACGATGAAAACAGTCTTCGAGAAAAAAAATGTGGTTACATAGGTATGGGTTTTTTTAACCAAGCGGAAAAGTTGAAATAAAATTGGCAGTGTCGGACTTCGGGTATGGGCTATCGCCAGTACCCCGACTGCTCACTGCTTAGAGTGTATTTAAAAGCATGGAGCCACTAGCTCGCGTCGGAGGTACTGAATGGAGCAAGCTCGCGAAGACGAGCGTAGCGAAGGTCGAGTGGTAGAAGCTTAGCGTGTTCCTCGATGGCTTGAAGCGACTACTGTACTGTATATTATTTGAATTTATTTAATTGATATTCTTGACATTCCCAAAATGTTAGTAATATTCCTCAGAATCCATTAAAAAAAAATATGATATGAACTTGATATTGGCGAAATTGTTGGAGCATTCCTCAGAAGCCAATATTATAAGAATAGATGAGAAAGGATAGGTGTGCCGTCATTTCACTGCCATGGTTGACCATGAATTTATACTATTATTTATTCTGTGGCTATGGAAAGCGCAACCATGGAATGGACAGTCAAGAAATTTATGTTCATCTGAGGTCGCCAATTCCAGGGCCCTGAGGGTGAGTCTGAGTTTTGCAAACACCATCGTAACGGTGAACGTAACACGATCGTACGTGTATAACATAATAACTAGCTATTAATCTGTGCCAAAAACGTCACAGATTAATGGCTAGTTACTACGCAATACACGTACACTCGCCGTTACGATCATCGTTACGATGGTGTGTGTAAACTCGGACTTGCCCCTCTGCTTTCTTGGGTTGCACTTTCCTGGCCCTGCAAAGCACACCCTTGGAAAACATAGCCATGGAAAAGGCATCCAAATGGCTTCCAATTACCTGGCAGCAGTTTTCTTGGTTGCGTTTAACATGGTTGTACAATCCCAACACGTGCCAATAATACACAGCTATAGAATGCGCAACCTGGGTAATGGATTCCAAGGATAGGTCATACATAACCTATGCTTCGTTTACACTTACTCACTGTCTTGAATTGAGCTTCAGAGAAGCTTTTACAAGATGACGTAATGGAAAGCGTAGAATAATGATGTCACTGTTAAATGAGTGGCAGATCTGACACAGAACACTCCGACTCTACTTGGTATTGTGCATCACGCATGCATATGAAAATGTGGAGCTAGTAGTTCACGTGAGTGGTCCTGAGCAGAGGTCGAGTAGGTGAAGTGACACTCAGGGGTGACATTGCGAGAGTACTGGCGAGAACCCATCACGGAAAAACTTAATAAAACGGGTTTGAAATTTTAGAATGTACCATATCATCTGTAGTTGCATCTAAACGAAGCATAGGCTTTCGACCAATCAGAAGTAATGTACATCAATTGCATGGTTTTCCCTGGATGTATAATCCTGACACGAATGCTGCTGGGAATGCACAGGCATGGAATTTATGTAGGTACATTGATTTCATCCAAAGCCAAAGTCAAAAGTATTTTATTTATTGATAATTATGAATCATATATAAAATAAATTTAATCCTGTTCCAACGCGACCATGGCCACAAATTACCAGATTGGACATTCCCAGGCTGCGTAATATCAGGCTGCGCAATCTCAGCACGTGTCAGGAATGAACCATAGACACCATGGATTTGGTGTCAATTTATACATGAATTACCGGGCTGCGTAATCCTTGGTTGTACCAGGCCCGGTTCCATCCAAACCGGTATGAAATCTTTCAGGTTGAAAATAACCTATGACTGTCTGACTTTAAATTTTGTACTACTAATTTTGTAAACAAGCTGACTGTATTAATTTTTATTTATCTCAGTTCAGTCACTGAGAGGTAATCACTACGTTTTATTTAGGTACAGTAACTGGGTGAGAGTTAGTTCCTTCCTTGCCAAGAAATGAAATACTAAGTTCACTCATTGTTACCAATTAAATAGTTTTCTACATTTGGATAAAATACGAATAATATATTTGATTTGTACCTATTTTCGGCACAGGCAAATAGCATAGCTATTTGCATTTCTTCCGTGATCAAACAAATGAAAACACCACAAATGGTAATTATAATTTTAATATATTCTTCTTGATATAGCTTGTTGTAGTGTGTCTGGCATAGGTATTACTCCTCTCCGTCTACACCCATGGATGTCGTAAAAGCAGCCTAATGGAATACACCAGGGGATGGGCAGTGCATCAACCTGAGTATGAGGGGTAATTTCTCTCCCCCTGGTTGAATAACGAAACCTATTTGTTTGTAACATGTAGCACTGTTTATTAAGGCTAAATACACAGGATAAGATTCTGAAAGATAGCACATTGATTTTATATCGTCCAGTCACATGCACGTGTAGAGCTACTTTACTTGCTAACCAAACCATCTGCTAATAAAACCAGGAAAATTTGCTCTGGCATGTCCTGCTCCATACCAATACTAAGACCACCAATCGGTCTGTCAAGCATGGTGATGAAAAAATCCCCAATTGTATTCTATGGGGGAGGCCTCATCCAACAGTGGACATCTAATGACAGATGATGATGATGATGATGATGATGACTTGATGGCTGAATTTCAACATCATTTGCTTATTATTTACCCGACACTGCATAGTAAAAAGTAACTGAGTACCTAACAAAAACGGTCATTCATAATTGGAAACATCAAAAGATCCTACTAGTGCCTATTATAAATGGGAAAGTTTGAATGTTTGTTGGGCAGCCGTAAGTGCTGAACCGATTTCGATGAAATTTAACAAGTATTATGCTCCAATCAACTGTTGATGTCATCAATGATATTCTACTCAACTGACCATACATCTACTGGAAGAAAGCATTAGCCGAGTCAGTCGTGGGAAGCAATGGTGGCGATGAGCTCACCACTTGTCATGTCTATATTCCACGATGGTGCAACCCACTGTGAAAAGAGGCCCATTGAGGCTCTGCCTACCCCTTCGGGGAAAAAGGCGTGTGTATGTATGTATGCATCACAGAAATGTGATTTTATCAAAATATGACTTTTCCTGAGAATTTTAGCCATGTCTTTCTTTCACTCGTTCCAATTATACATAGACTCTTTATTTGTTCTATGTTCTCCATGAATGTAACTTATTGTTGTGATGGAAAAGAATAGCAATTTTCAGTTTATTCACTATACGGTCTCGATTTGGTCAACTTTCAATGTGGTTTTAAAATAATGACTGGAATTAGCCTTCAGGATGAACACTTCCCTTAATCCAGGTTGCACGCAAGCGAAGCTGACATCCTTTACTAGATTTATATATATCTCTGTGACACGTCATTAGTTTGGTTTTCGAAAGTTTACTCGTCTTTCTTAGATCAGATATATTTTTTACAAGCAAAACGGGTACATCCCCTATCCCCTAACATTACTAATTTTATGAAATATATTTTCTACAAATTTAAATTCGACCACCCTCCAGGTGTACATTAACTAACCATTTCAAAAAAAAAGAAAATTTTTAAAATCGGGTCAGATATCGTGTAACATGTGCTGCGTGGCTGCGAAATCTGTCATCTGACAAACAAGGCTACACATAACATACGACTCAAGTTGCGCAATGTGATCGCGAGGTATTACCATTAGCACAGATAAAATAATACTATACTAGTACTATTAGACTCATTTATAGCCAGAGCATCTCATGTCGATTTCAATAAGCCCAACCACGGCTAGGATACATTGTGGGTATTGTTTAGAATCGTGCCGCACGAATTAAGGGGGGGGAGGGCGGTGAGTCTTAGGGGTTTTCCCCCCCCTAGAGTGGGGATGTGCGGAAACTTATAGTTTTGGAGAAAAAAATAAAGAAGTTTTGAGGTTATTTTTTTTTTTTTGAGAGGTTAAGTATGAAGTTATATAATTGGAAGTGTCGGACTCCGGTATGGGCTCTCGCCAGTACTCTCGCGAGGTTGCCCCTGAGTGTCGCTTCACCCATTCGACCTTCGCTACACTACGGAGGTCGCCGGCTCGCTTCGCTCGCCACCTCCCCCCTTCGCTCCGCTCGGCCTCACGGGCTTGCTCCGCTCAGGACCTCCCACGCGAGCTACTGGCTCCGCGTTTTATATACACTCTAGGGGCGTGACGCACAAGACCACGTGGAGTCGGGGTGCTCCGTGTCGGTTCTGTCACTTATTTTGAACCTAACCTACTCATGTCGGAATGCCCTGAGTCGATTCTGAGTCTCATACCGGAGTCCGACACTTCCAATTATAAAACTTCATACTTAACCTCACAAAAAATTCATACTTAACCTCAAAACTTCTTTATTTTTTTTCTCCAAAACTATAAGTTTCCGCACATCCCCACTCTAGGGGGGGACGTCCCCTACCACACTCCACCCCTCCCTCCCACTCTCCCCCCTTAATTCGTGCGGCACGATTCTAAACCCAACCCATACTTATCATTAAAGAGTTCTGGTGGCTATCTGTGGTCATAGTCATCAGTTCCACTTAACCAAATGATACTTTTTGATTGTATGAATGGATGTGCCAGGGGTAATTTAATAGATTGTTACTTATTTTCTATTTCAGGATCTCAAAACGTTTGGCGAAAATGAGTTTGATCCAAAAAAGTGGATAAATAAAGCTTGGAGTTCTAGTGGGAATCAAGAAAAAGAGGTATCTGTACTTGTGTTAATAACCCTGCTATAGGCTCCTTTTTAGGGTTCCGTAACCAAAAATTACGGAACCCTTATAGATTCGTCATGTCTGTCTGTCTGTCTGTCTGTCCGTGTATGTCACAGCCACTTTTTTCGAAACTATAAGAGCTAGGCTGTTGAAACTTGGTAAGTAGATGTATTCTGTGAACAGCATTAAGGATTACACACAAAAATAGAAAAAAACAGTAAATTTTTGGGGTTCAAACCATCAAACCGTGTTTGATGGTTTGAATTGATCTATGGATAGGTCTTCAAAAATGATATTGAGGTTTCTAATATAATTTTTGTCTAAACTGAATAGTTTGCGCCAGAGACACTTCCAAAGTGGTAAATTGTGTCCCCCGTAACTTCTAAAATAAGACAATGATAAAACTAATCCATCCAAGAACTTTTATATTATGTTACTTGCTGCTACGGAACCCTTCATGGGCGAGTCCGACTCGCAAATGGCCGCTTTTTATTTATAAAAAGATGGAAGACGGGTACAAAACACTGTTTTGCTACCAACATCCTTTAGAAGATTTGACGACCTCTGTGGCCCGGCGGGCGAAGGTTGGCCTGCGACGTAGGAGGTTGCGGGTTTGATTCCTGCCTCGGAACAAATATTTGTGCGATCGCAGATATTTGTTCAGGGTGTTCTGGGTAATTTCTATGTATAATAAAAAATATCTATCTATGTATTATATTGTATTAAGTATATCAGTTATATAGTACCCATAACACAGGCTCTGCTTAGCTTAGGGCTAGATAGTGTTGTGTGAACTGTGTCCAGCATTATTTATTTATAAAAAGAAGCCCTATGTCTCCCCCATAGAATGCTACGATGAATAGTTCTGAGCCGCCCCCAGCCACTGACATCCTGCGATGCTTGTGTCTTTGGTCCATCGAGACGCCTTCCTCTTTTGCGTCGCCTGGTTTGTGGTCGCCACTCGAGAACCTTTGTTCCACAACTGTGAAATAAAATAACGGTATTTTTTCATTTTGTATGAAATTTCATGCGAACTTTACACCTATCAAGGTTTTCTATAGCCAAATGACACCTTTGTTATCCTTGACAATTCCAAATGTAAGTGGATTAAGTAAAAGTTTATTATTTCAGGTTTTTGTGGCCAATGCAGTAAGTAGACTCCAACTGTACATGAAACAGTTGACAAATTCACTCGATGAAACTACAACACAAGTAAGTAATAGACACGTAAACGGTTAGACTAAGAGTGAGGCCATACGACGCGTTGCCGGTGCGTTGCGACATCATGCGGCCGCGCAACGCACGCGCAATGGCAAGGGACCAGAGAGACGAAGCGGGGAGGAATGGTGAATCGTCATCACAGGACACTACTCGCTCCATTATCGCTCACAGACAGACACCCAACACCGAGACGCTGCAACGTCTAAGTAAGTGGCATTGCGTTGCAACACCGCGTTGCCCAGTGTGTCGGAATCATAATGGTGCGACGACACAACGCACCGACAACGCCCGTGTGGCTTCTCACTGTTAGCGGAATAAGCTAAATATTTATTTGCCTATTCAATATCTCACAATTGATTTCCATATTAACGGCGGCTCCATATTAACTCATAGGTGCATCACAAGGTGACTTCCACCGTCATGGGTTGTTGAAGTCTTCACAACCAATCTTCTTCTTTGTTGGCTGATTCTTCTAGGTCTGGTCGCGTTGGAAGAGGGTTTAAATTTATTTTTCAAGATTATTTAAAATGATCCTTGTGATTTCAATGAATAAAATAGTTTTGACTTTGACTTGACACAATCCAAGGCGGACTAGTCATGCTTTAGTAAATCTGTGGCTATTTTACTAAAACCGGGAGACAATGTCCTCCTATCTGTCACAAATTATATGACAAAATTATAAAACACTAGAACAGGAAAATAATAAAAGTAAACTTCACGACGCGTCGTATGTTTTTGTAAAAGCCGGGAACAGTCGTTGCTTGTAATACGTATGCCTGTTTGGGCTGCAGTTAGAGCAATGTTTTTGCAAGGCCGCTCGTCGCTAGAAAAAGAGTGACACTTGGGTTCCAAGGTTGGACTTGATGGCGGAGTTTACCGGACACCCCTGATAGATAGATAGATAGATAGATAGATAGATAAATCTTTATTGTACACCAAAAAATAATATTAAAAAAATAATAATACAAGGATTAACTAAATTAAATTATAGTACAATAGGCGGCCTTATCGCTGAAAGCGATTTCTTCCAGGCAACCTTTGGATGGACAGTAATGAGTGAAATAATAACGATCGACGGTGCACAGAGTAAAATAAATAAATAATAACAACAATAATAATGCTAGATGAATAAGAAAACGTTTACATAATTCGAATACATAATAGACATCCCCTGTAGACATCTAAGCGTAAGGATTTCTTACTTGAAATGTGGTTTCTAGGTAATAACATCACTACCACGAGTGATACAAGAGGCTACGGTGCTGCAAGAGGACGGTGCGGCATTACAGCAAGAGCTGATGGCATTGGAGCGGAAGGTGCAAAGCGTGGAGGCACAGACCGGCAGCTCCATTGAGAGTTTGCAGAGAATCGACAAGCTGAAGAGTCGACTTGAAGTAAGTTTTATTCCTTATAAGTGTTATTTTTCAAATTTGAATGAAACACTGCAAATAGTCAAGAGATTTAAATTTAAAAAATAATTACTTGTGCATTCTGTGACCTCAAAGCAAATGGTCTTCGCGTTCAAAAAGTGTCCGAACCAAAAGAGAAACAATACGCATGGAAATCATGAAAATAAACAGAGCTGTCAAGTTTTATCCGTCCGTTGCTGCTTGATTATTGAACACATTTGAAGGACCCGCAGTGTATCGAACTCTTTTGTCATCGTTCGAAATTCCAAAGGTGCTATATTTCGGCGTTGATTGTGTATGGAATGCTAAGTCCATCGTAGAGTTATTCAAAAGTATTTGTGTAATAATTTTGTACGAATCAGCTCGTAAGTAACACCGTCCTAGTCCAATCTGATCGGTTGCCGGCGTGCGAGTGCACTCGGATCACGTTTTAAATCCGTGTTTTAACGATAAGAGTGCGGTTGGATCGAATCCTTCCGACTCGGACGCTACTCATTTATGTACTCGGTGTGTACGTTGTCAGAATGCAGCATCAACACTCCAAGAAGCGGACAAGTGGGCGGCGCTCATCACATCGCTCGAAGGGATCCTGGAGACTGGAGTGCCGGCAGGCGGAGCACCGCTGACCGAGCTGGCGGAACAAGTCGCCGCCATGACTCAGAGTCTAGAGGTGAGTTTCTTATTCTTTATTGCACACAAACACATAAAAAAACAAAATAAATGTACAAACGCGAGCATAACCCACAGACGTATTCTCATCCGGCTAACCTTTGTGGCTAGAGTGTGGTGATTCTAGAGATAGTTTTGTGTACGTACATAGAAAGTGAGAAACGAGGAAGTTTACGTAAATACATACATAGATACACCCCTTTTCCCGCGAAAGGGGTAGGCAGAGCCTTAATGGGCCTCTTTTCACCGTGGTTGCACCATCGTGGGAATATAGAGCATAGTAAGTGTAGATAATACAAATGGTTGTATTTGGTAAAACTTCAGGTGCTTAGCGATGCTCCGGACTACGACCGTAAGCGGCTGCAACTAGAGACGCTATACAACAGACTGGAAGCCGCTCTGAGCCCGCCGCTCATAGAGGCGCTTACACAAATGGATTCGGGTATGGCTAACTATGTTCACATCTCTTTACACCGTCGCTACAACCTAGCTATGAAGGTCTTACGTAATACTCAGTCCCTATCCGTGGTCCATCTACATAGTTCCCCTGGCTGTACCAGTGGCAACTTTTTCTTCCCATTGCCACCTCAAATTCTCTATTAAGATTTTGATCTATCCAGTTGGCAACAGCAGTGGTACCACAAGGTGGCATGGCACAACCCATACTAGCTATAAGGTTTTTTTTTTTTTTTTTTATTCTACTAGGGTGACGGTATAAGCAAGAGGCCCACCTGATGTTAAGCGGTAATCTCTGCCTATGAACAGTGCATTACCTCATAGGTCTCGTCCACCTAGGACGCACCCTATGTGACATTGCACTGCGCCCGCCACCCTGAGACATAGATGAAAAGTCTCATGTGCCTGTAATTTCACCGGCACCCTTACCCTTCAAACCGAAACACAGCAATGCGAGCACTACTGCTTTGCGGCAGAAATAGGTATGGTGGTAGTACTTCCCCGGACGAACTCTTTCACAAAAAAGCTCTACTACTACTAAAAAGCTCTACTACTACTTACCTTAATCTGTGATATTAGCAGCAAAATGTACTAAATACCCCGATCGAGCACGAATTTGAGAATTGTCATTACACACGCCTTTTTCCCCGAAGGGGTAGGCAGAGCCTCAATGGGCTTCTTCACAGTGGGTTGTACCATCGTGGAATATAGATGTGACAAGTGGTGAGCTCACCACCGCCATTGCTTCCCACGACTGACTCGGCTAACGCTTTCTTCCAGTAATAACACATACCATAATAAGCTAGCAGCCAGGACAAATCTAATACCAAACAATCTTATCAACAAGTCCTGGTAATCCCTTAGTCGGCGTTTACGGTATCCACGGGAGGAGACAGAATTGTCATTAACTGTCAAATAATGTGTAATCGATAAGAAGTCGCGGAATTGAATTGAAAGAAGATTTAAATCTAAATATTTATCTCAAAATTGAAAAGAAAAAAGTAAAGAAAAATAAAATTCAAATTATAAAAGAAGAAGGGTGCAAAAATGTGTTGTGCGTGGTACGTTCCAGAGCGCACCGCTACTTACGTGGCGGTGTTCCAAGGCATGGCGCGCACGATGTCGGTCTGCCGGTGCTGGCGCCGCGCCGCCGCCGCGCGCCTCTCGGCCGCCTGGCAGCGTCTGGACACGCATCGCGTGCCCGCGCTCAGCCGCTTGCTCGTGGGCGAGGCCACCAAACAGGTGAGGCCTGTTCCACCGTCGCCTGTTCCAAGGCATGGCGCGCACGATGTCGGTCTGCCGGTGCTGGCGCCGCGCCGCCGCCGCGCGCCTCTCTGCCGCCTGGCAGCGTCTGGACACGCATCGCGTGCCCGCGCTCAGCCGCCTGCTCGTGGGCGAGGCCACCAAACAGGTGAGGCCTCTTCCACCGTCGTCTGATAAAACGCTGCTACGAGTAGCATTCATTTACAGTAACACAAACCTTTCGGTTTAATAGGTGTTTCTTGGTTGCAGAATATTATATAACGACTAGTGGAATGCCCGCGACTTCGTCCGCGTGTTCTTTTCGATACAAACTTCAATACCTCGCTGCGGCCCCATAGGGGTTGAATTTTTGGAATTCCTTTCATAGATCAACCCTAGACCATACAAGGAACGTACTCTTCTTTCAGGTCTCTAGGACTTACGATTTAGCCTGTGCGTTGATATTCAATAAGTCAGTCAGTCAGTCACGCAACGATTATTGATTTGTACAATTGTACATATATTTTGAGGTTTTTTGAAGTTGGTTTTGGTTGATGATGGTTGGATGTATCAATTGTTGCAAAAAAGTTTGTGCTCACAAGGTCTACTGTTCGCAGAACTACTAGTACAATATATTGGTAAGAGCACACCAGGAAGCTCTTCCGTATGAAGCAGATAAATCAATAATGCTGGACAGTTCAACAAACAGTCGCCGTGGCCGAAATCGGCCTGGATGACATCATCATCATCATAATCAGTATATATATTGGTTATTGCTATGTAGGTACTCCTCTTCCTCCCTCCTCGCGTCGGTAACCTCACTGCTGAGGGTCGTGACCTTTATGCAGGACCTTGGTTTTGATTATGTGTCTCTACCGGCTTCTATCTTCAGCGGAACGGATGGCGTCACGATAGGTGGTGTGTAAGACATCAATTCCCTTTTCTCCCAATGAATTGATCACTTCTGCTGTTATAAGGCCAGGACTTGGAGCCTCAGTCTTTGAGTCCAATTTTTGAGTCTTTGATGTAGGTACTAAATGTTATTAAATTGCAGGTGGAGTGGCTGTCGAACGTGTTGAAGTCGGAGAGGCCGCTGGCGGAGCTCGTCAGGTTGTACACCGATTTGTTGCTGTCTCTAGAACCTTCCACGACTAAGGTAACAACTGATTTAATATCTCCGACTTAGGGCAGGTCAGACAGAAGAGACGCAAGGGGATGACCAGGCTAAGACAACCCTTTAATATGAACATGGCAAAATAATAGATTTACAAAAAAAAAGTAGTAGAAGACAATTAGCATTACGATTTGCTTGCAGCTGACGTCAGCGGCCCTAAAGCTGTGCTCGTCTCCGTCACAAGGGATGGACGTGCTGAGCGACTTGCGACGTGACATCGACGAGTTCGTGGCCAGCATCCAAACCGTGCTGGACGCGCCGCGGCAGATTAAAGGCAAGTCTATACTCTAGTCAAACATGATGTAGACAACATTTAAACAAACCATCATGTACTTTCACTTTTTACATTATATAAACTTGCAATGGTGTGTTATTGTCCGTGACGTCACCAAATGGCTCTGTCGGAAGACCAGCGTTGGTTGTAACGTGTTTACAACTGGCTCATGCTGAGACAGAGACCATTTTGTGACTCAATGCAAAAATTTAGCTTTGTCTTCTATTTTATTTTAGTTTAGTTTTAGTTTTTGATTGAGTTATAACTAAAATATTTTCTTTCTTTCTTTCAATGTATGTCCGGGTGGAATATGTATGTCCGGGTGGAATATGTATGTCCGGGTGGAATATGTATGTTCGGGTGGAATATGTACGTCATCATCATTGTCTTGCCTTTTTCCCAATTTATTTGGGGTCGGCGCAGTACGTCTTTTTCTTCCTTCTCCCCTGTCAGCCGTCACCTTCTCATTCATATCATCTCTCACGCAATCCATCCATCTTTTCTTAGGTCTTCCTCTTCCTTTCCATCCACTTACATTCATATTCATAACTTTCTTAGTTACGAGTACATGCGTTTCATCCCTCCTCATAACATGCCTCATAACATGGAATATGTATGTACGGGTGTAATACTTCGATCACAGATATATGTTTGTGTGGGTGGAATATGTTTGTCCGGGTGTAATCATGCAACTGAATTTTAAAACAGTTATTCTCAACCGATTGAGCTGAAATTTGGTATACCTGTCAAGTTCCGATGACAATACAATATGATGGTGACAGCGAGCTAATCTGATCATGAAGACGGAAGGTAGACAACGGAACTACTCGATGGACCGTAGTAGACTGGCCGTGTTTGCGCTCATTTTGATCAGCACACGGTTCCGATCACTAATTTTATGAAAAACTTATATCATGTATATATACGTTCCATTACGTAAACAGAGAGTGTCCACCCGCCGACGCTGCGCGAGTTCGGGCGCGCCGCGTACGCGCCGCTCCGGGAGCTACTGCCCAAGTACACCGAGTTCCAGAGCCAGCTGCTACTCCAACACCTCAACGACCCCGTGTTGAAGCAGGTATACATATTATGTTCCCTTTCGGCCGCCATAGTAACTGTTTTTTGTAACCAGTTACCTTAAGCTGGGGATACACATGCCAGTAAATCGGGAAAGTAGCTGGCATGAAAGTTACTGGCATGTACGAGTAACTAGCTCACGGCGGATACATTTGCAAGTAATACTGGCATGCAAGTTGTGCCCTTGCATGCCAGTATTACCATCGCGTATACACAGGACAGTTCGTGAGAGTCACTCGTACCTTTCTTGCGCGCTAAACATGGATAACAATCGAAGTGAATTATACAAAATCGTGTTGCTACTAGCAATTGAACGTGCAGCAAACAAATGAGAGAAGAAATAAAAAAATAAAATATCAAATCAAATAAAAAAACGTGCGCCTACGACCACAATGAGTCGGCTACTGGCATGCCAGTAGCTGTCGCGTCTGTTCACACGTCCCAGGTTAGCAACCCCCCCGCGGCCCCTCCTCCAACGGGCATGCAAGAAAATCAAATGTTGTGCTAGCTACTTGCCACTAGCTAGCTTCCAGTTACAGGCATGCCAGTAAGTGAATACACATGACTGTTGCTGGCACTTGCAAGGAGCTGGTATGCTAGTGTGCAAGCGACGGGCATGTGTATCCCCAGCTAAGAAATTGTCGTCTCGTTTCGGAACTTCACGAAGTCCGTTTAACTATGTTTGTCATAGTGCATGCACATGCACATTGATTTAGTCTGCGTAACATCATCATCATCAGCCCACGCTAGTCCACTGCTGGACATAGGCCTCCCCCAATACGCGCCACTGAGCCCGGTGTTCGGCCCTTCTCATCCACTTTCTGCCCGCCAGCGCCGCCTTTCGTAGGTCATCGCTCCACCTAGGCAGAGGGCGCCCCACGCTACGTTTGCCAAGACGCGGTCTCCTCTCAAGACCTCGCTTACCCCGTAGTGTGCGTTAGCTCAGGAGCAATTAGTCTCGACCACTAGTGACGCGGTCCCACTAGTGCGGTTCACGTCGACTTTGGCGAGTACATTCAGCATGGCAACTAAGCGTAAAGAAAGCAAAAATAAACGGACTTCGTGAGATAGTACAACTGTAACTTTCGATAAAAAAACTGTAACAAACAAGTTTTTAAACACTTACAAAATCAGGGATGCTATAAGTTTCACGCCATAGTGTTTGTCAGTATGTTTACTATACATATGTTTTTAATACAACATGAAATGATGGATCAACCAGATGGTGTACCTGATGTGTTAGCGGTACCCTCTGCCTATGAACAGTGCATTATTGCATTTGTTTATTTTGGCTACTTCCATAGTGTTATGTCATATGGCATCATTCTGTGGGGGAAAGCAGCAGACATCCAAGCAATATTTGTTTTACAAAAACGGGCAATACGTGCCATTTATAAAATGAAGCCACGTGACTCCTTGAGGGAGCGTTTTAAGGAAATTAACATTCTCACGGTAATATCGCAATACATCTACGAAACCTTATTATATACACATAAACACTTAGATAGATTTATGAAAAAAAGTGACGTGCATTGTTTTAACACGAGAAATAAAAATAAACATAGTATTCCCAAATTTAGATTTAAAAAAGTAAGTAGGTCTTTTATGGGGAATTCTGTTCGGTTCTATAATAAACTTCCAGAAAGTGCTTCTAAACTTTCGATTCGAAGATTTAAATCTTACATAAAGAATAATTTAATTAAGAAAGCGTATTACACACTACATGACTATGTTAATGATAAAGCCGCGTGGCCTGATGTCGCTCTGCCCCTCGACACCTAATTTGTCAATTTGCAATGTCTGTACCTGCATATAATTTATTACTGATGTGTTATTTATGAGTATATCAAGCGTAGTGTGTGCTGCCTTATGAACTTTTGCTGATTCTCTCTATCATCTTACTTTTGACTGCCTACCTAAGTAAGGCTTTTAATTTGGTTTTCCTTTTTTCCTTGAATCAGCTTCCACTTGTTCTCGAAGCACCACACAGGCGCTCCCCACCTAGTAGTAAGAAGGATCATCAAAAGAAAAACAGACCGTGTTTGTTGCCTGATTCTTCTAGGTCTAGTTGCGTTGGAACAGGAGTAAATGTAAATTTATTTTTTAAGACGATTCAAAATGATCCTTGTGATTTCAATGAATAAAATACTTTTGACTTTTACTTTGACTTTGGTCACGTCTATCTAGGACGCGTCCTATTGTGCCATTGTGCTTATCTACGCACTGCAAAGTGTCAGAAGCTCGAGTTCGACGCCATCTTTCAAAAATAAATTAAAAACATGGCTTGTTTCGCAGACGATCTATCAATATCTAGATTTATTTAAAATTAAAGTAAATTAATATTTTTTTATTATTGTGACATTATTATTTGTAATGATACTATGATAATTAAATGATCGTAGTATCATTACAAATGATATTAACGTCAAATAATTATAATTATACAAGCAGCGCCCCGCGGTTTCACCCGCGTAAGTCTCGATCCCGTGGGAATATCGGGATAAAAATGTGCCTATATGTAATTCCGGGAGTCCAGTTATATCCATTCCAAATTTCATCCAAATCCATCCAGTAGTTTTTACGTGAAAGAGTAACAAAGATACATCCACCCATCCATCCATCCATCCATGCTTACAAACTTTCACGTTTATAATATTAGTAGGACCTATTATTATTATAATTTTTTATACGATTACTAATTGTTATGGTATTGACATATTAAATTTCAAATTGTTATAATGTATTGTATTGTGATGTAAATTTTGTGATGTACTTATGTACGATTTATGTATATTTGACTTGTAACCGTTTTTGTTATTAATAAATTACTATGACTACTATGACTATGACTATGACTACTATGATTATGACTATGCATTAAAATCAAAGTCGCAGTCATAACAGACTTGTAATAGATATTGATAATTCACAGTTGTTCTAATAAATATGTGTTGTTATAGTTGTGACTTGTACGTTCCACAGGAGGACATGTTGGAATACGCTCGAGGGCTGCTGAGCCTGGCGGAGCGGTGCGAGGGCTGGCTCGCGAGCGCGCACAGTCGGGGCTGGAAGATCGCTGGCGTCGCGGTGTACCCCTACCACACACCCGCCGTCGAGGTCAGATCATATACCTACAAGGATAATACGCTCGGGGTCTGCTGAGCCTGGCGGAGCGGTGCGAGGGCTGGCTCGCGAGCGCGCACAGTCGGGGCTGGATGATCGCTGGCGTCGCGGTGTACCCCTACCACACACCCGCCGTCGAGGTCAGATCATATACCTACAAGGATAATACGCTCGGGGGCTGCTGAGCCTGGCGGAGCGGTGCGAGGGCTGGCTCGCGAGCGCGCACAGTCGGGGCTGGAAGATCGCTGGCGTCGCGGTGTACCCCTACCACACACCCGCCGTCGAGGTCAGATCATATACCTACAAGGATAATACGCTCGGGAGCTGCTGAGCCTGGCGGAGCGGTGCGAGGGATGGCTCGCGAGCGCGCACAGTCGGGGCTGGAAGATCGCAGGCGTCGCGGTGTAACCCCTACCACACACCCGCCGTCGAGGTCAGATCATATACCTACAAGGATAATACGCTCGGGGGCTGCTGAGCCTGGCGGAGCGGTGCGAGGGCTGGCTCGCGAGCGCGCACAGTCGGGGCTGGATAATCGCTGGCGTCGCGGTGTACCCCTACCACACAACCGCTGTCGAGGTCAGATCATATACCTACAAGGATAACCTACTCTTCTACCTGCACTGTGTGGTGAGGTCTGTATCGTCATACTCGCCACCCGATCCCTCGCCCAGATGTAGTAGGCGAGTGTGGCGTTACAAGTCGGCAGATTGGGATAAGATGCGACATTTCTTCGCTTCTTATCCTTGGCGGCAAACCTGTTTTTCTTCTTGTGACCCGACGGTCTGTGCTGATGCCGTTTCGGAGGTGATCAAAAGAGCAATGGAGTATTTTATTCCATTCTCCGATGCTTTACCTTCAGGCAATGCTCGCCCATGGTTCAGTCCCGCGTGTGCTAGCGCAGAAGCGCTAAAACATGCGGCTTACCTAGCCTGGGTCGAAGCAAGAAACGGTAAAACCTCGGATGCACGGATTAAGAAGAAAGCCTTTAACAAAGCCGCGAAGTCTTGCAAGAAGGTGATACGGAAGGCTCGCTTCGTTCGGATTGGCCGTCTGGGGGCTAAGCTTGCCGCATACCCTGCGGGAAGTAAAGCTTTCTAAACTCTGGCTAAGTCGGTGGAAGGGAACTTCAGCCGCCCTTCACTCCCTCCACTATTGAAACCGGACGGGTCCCTAGCTCACGCTGCGGTTGAGAAAGCAAATTTATTTGCCACTCAATTTGCGAAGGCTCCGCGTCTTGACACCTTTGGCGAAACTCCACCCAGCCTTCCTCGGTGCGAAGCTTCAATGCAGGAAATTCGCATCCAGCAAAAGGAAGTGCTCAGAACGCTACGTAGTCTCGACGTGAATAAAGCTAGCGGTCCGGATGGTATCTCGGCCATAGTGTTGAAAACCTGTGCCCCTGAGTTGTCTCCAGTATTAACGCGACTTTTCCGCCTCTCTTTGAAAACTGGTGAAGTCCCTAAATCTTGGAAGCTCGCTAATGTGCAGCCTGTACCCAAGAAAGGCAGTCGTGCTGACCCTTCAAACTACTGCCCTATTTCGGTCACGCTCCCTACTTTGTAAATGTATGGAGCGTGTACTGAATAGGAAGCTCCTTGTATACCTCGAAGGTAACGACCTCCTCAGTGATCGCCAATACGGATTTCGCCGAAACCGGTCTACTGGGGATCTTCTTGTGTATGCCACGCACATTTGGAGCGAGGCCATCGAGAAATATGGTGAAGCAATTGCTGTTTCATTAGACGTCTCGAAGGCCTTTGATAGGGTTTGGCACGCTAGCCTTATTGGCAAGCTTCCTGCCTACGGACTGCCAGTTCAATTCTGCTCCTGGCTCGCAGACTTTCTGAGGGAAAGATCTATTCGAGTAGTTATTGATGGCTGCTCGTCGGATCAATTGGCTATTAACACCGGGGTACCTCAGGGGCTCAGTGCTATCTGCCACACTGTTTCTGCTGCACATTAATGATCTGCTAATGCCCGGTATCATTGGGTATGCAGAGGACAGCACAGTTGTGGAGAGATATGTTTCCACTGCGCGAGCTAGGCAGCATGAAATTCAGGAGTTAAGAGATGAGATGCTGCAGCGTCTGAATTAAACTCTCAAGGCTGTATCCGACTGGGGCGATGCCAATCTAGTCAAGTTCAACGCCTCTAAAACGCAGGCTTGTCTCTTCTCGGCGAAAAAAGTTCCTGTATTCCGTGATGTACCTGTAGCTATAGGAGATCACCTCGAGCTCTCAGGTGTTTCGCTCACGCCTACTCTCAACTTTGGCTCCTACATCGAGTCTAAGGCAAAAACAGCTGCCATGAAGCTAGGCATCCTGAATAAGGTAAAGCGTTACTTCACACCAGGACAGCTTCTCAGTTTATATAAAGCACAAGTCCGGACTGGTATGGAGTACTGCTGCCATGTTTGGATGGTTCGGCCAAACACCAGCTTGCTGCCTTGGATTCGATCGAACGTAGAGCTTTCAGGCTTATAGGTGAGCAACATATGGCGGAGACTAAGATCCAGAGTCTCGAGCACCGCCGTAAGGTTGCATGCCTTGCAATCTTCTATAGGTTACATTTCGGGGAATGCTCCCAGGAACTGCTCGATCTGATCCCACCATCTCCTTTTCACCATAGGACGAGCAGGTGCACGGCTCAGTACCATCCTTACCTCATTATTACCTTCTATTCGCACAAAACGTTTCAGTTCTACCTTTATAATGCGAACTGCTAAGGAGTGGAATACACTGCTGTCGTCTGTTTTTCCTGAAAACTATAATCTGGGTCTCTTCAAGGCTAGAGTGAATAGGTGCCTTCTAGACCTTTGTGCTCCGTCTTCGGCCACATCGTCACTTACCAACCCAACAGGTGAAATCGTGGCCAAACAAAGATCTATTAACTAAAAAAAAAAAGTTAAGTTTTTTTTTTACTTTGTTTAATATTCTTTAATGATGGAACAAGCAGATGTCCAACCTAATGTTAAGCGGTAACTTCTGTCTTTAACAGTGCATTACCTCATAGGTCACGTCCACCAAGGACGCGCCCTATGTGGTACTGCACCGCTCTCTGAGACATAAAGATGAAAAGTCTCATGTGCCTGTAATTTCACCGGCACCCATACCCTTCAAACCGGATATTTGTTCTAAACATAACTATATATAATTACTAGCTATGCCCCGTGGTGTCGCTCACATAAGTATCAAAGTAAAAAAAAACTGTGTTATTCCTGGAGTCAAGCTATCTCCATTCCAAATTTCATCGAAATCCGTCAAGCCGTTTCATCGTGAAGAAGTTACAAACACACTCACTATTAGTAGGATTAGTTTAGAGTGTATAGATTAAGCCATGTTCATCTGTATCGGGCTAACACAATGAAATAAATTGCAGAACTTGATGCGTGCTTTTGCATGTAACGTGTCTGCGCACAGCCGGCGCGTCGAGACCGTGTTCCTGGAGTCTGTGTCCGCGGGGCGCGCGGCGGGCGTGCTCTCGGACACCTTCCCCGCCGCGCTGGCGCTGCAAGCGGCCTCCGCCGCGCTGCTGGACACGGCAGCGGCGCGCCACGCGGCCGAAACTCACGACGAAGGTACTGCACACTTGTATACCCAGATATTACTACTAGTAAACCTAGCGAGCACTAACTTGTACAAACCTATGCATCATGTCGATCCATAATGATCAAACAAAGAACCCAAAAAGGCATTTTTAAATGAAAACTTTCTTTTTTTAATGCAGAACATTTTATTTTCAAAATCAAGCCTAATATCACTTTTCGATATTTGTTTTTTTGTATACTTCGTGAATGACGGAACCAACAACCTCTTAACCGATTTTGCTCATATTAGTTTTTTTTGTTTAAAATTACTTACATATACACACTCCTTTTTCCCCGAAAGGGTAGGCAGAGCATCAAATGGGCCTCTTTTCACTGTGGGTTGCACCATCGTTGCGGGAAATAGACGTGATAAGTGGTGAGAATTGACTACCGAAAAGCACTTTCAAAAGCACGCCTGAACGCACGTCATAGCCAAGGGTATACCAGTAACTGGCTTGGTGTCTCTAAGACTTGCCATTTCCCTTGTAAATGTATCTACTGTAAAGCGTGCAAGCTACTTACTCATTTTGCAGACATGTTATCAGCTTTATAGTAGATTATTTATCCATCAGTTCCATCGCCCAAGAGTCTGCCGCCGCTCGAAGACATTCCTCTGCTACTCCTCGAACCTGAGGATAGGAAGAAGCTGTCTGCGACGCTGGCCGAGCCGCTGGCGTCCGTCGCCACACTACGGCGCATTAAGGAACAACTGCAGACGCTGGCGAGAGCTATACTCAGGCAACCCGTGGACTCACAGCTAGGTAATATAAATAGTAACGTAGTAGTAGTAGCTTATAATATAGTTACGAGCTAGCACAATGCGAAGTCTTAATTACCGAGCAGAGGCCTTAGATAAAGTAAAATAAATATATTTCGACTCCCCTGAGATCGCAAAGGAAATACTACGAAACAAAGACAAGATTACGAACAAAAACATAAAAGTATTTTCGGATCAGACTCCAGCCCAACAACTGCACATGAAGGAATTAAAACAGAAGCTTCTTAAAAGGCATGAGAATGGCGAAACGGAGCTGACTATAAAATATATAAAGGGACGTCCCAGAATTGTTTCGTCGTCAAAAACTGATAGCGCCTTCACAACGCTTACAAACTACTTCACAAATCATGGCCAAGAAGTTTCATACCAAATAATGAAAACATACGACAACCTGGACGACCTACACACAACAATGAATTTCTTCAACACAAACATAAGAAGCATTATTACTCCAGGAAAACTCGATGAACTTAAATGTATTATCAAATCCATTAGCGTGCAAATACATCTCATTTGATAATTGAATCATGGATCAAAACGGAGGAAGAAGCTAGTAGAATCCAAATACCTAACTACACTCATTTCTATAATCACTGAACAGACAGGAGAGGCGGTGGCGTAACTATTTTCGTACACAAAGATTTGAAAAACAGCCTAAGCGAAGAACTTTACATTAACGGTAACGGTTTAAATATATTTAAGGCTAAACTGAAAAATCACAAAATAACTAAATTTGAATTGCGACCCTGTATCAGGGCATCATCACTCGCTCAAGGTCGCGCGATATATACCTACAGCCCGGCCGTTCCTCAGACGTAACAAGTGACAGTCGGTTGTCGGACGCACGCCTGAGCGCTCGCGCAACACGTTTCCCGCGCAAATATGCCGACGCGTACATATTGTGCTGTATATGGATGCAATAGTCAAAAAACAAATAAAAAATTATCATTTTTTGCATTGCCGAAGGACGAAGAAATTTAAGTTATTTGATTGATGTAGGTACATTAGTTATTTTCTGTAGGTACATATCGAAGTAATGCCTTTCATAGGTGTGATTTCTTGTGCATACAGAATAGATTTCAAAGATCTAGGTTGCATTATAGGTTTAAGTAATTACTTGAATTTAGGTACCTACCTACTTACCGATCTACTTACGTGCTTAATTAGACTTTACTTCTAAATCGCTCTAAATTAGCAGTAGAAGAGCTTTTTTGTGAAAGAGTTCGTCCGGGGAAGTACCTACTACCACCATACCTATTTCTGCCGCAAAGCAGTAGTGCTCGCATTGCTGTGTTCCGGTTGGAAGTGGTTGCCGGTGAACTTACAGGCACATAGACTTTTCATCTTTATGTCTCAGGGTGGCGGGTGCAGTGCAATGCCACATTAGGCGCGTCCTAGGTGGATGTGATATAATGCACTGTTCATAGGCAGAGGTTACCGCTTATCATCAAGTGGGCTACCTGCTTGTTCCGTAATTCTTAGTTCTTATAAAAAAAAAAAACATAAATAAGTCTTTATTTCTACATAATAACAATATTGATAATAACATGTAGTACTTACGTAATTCGTAGGTACATAATATATACCTAATATGTACCTATTTGAAAATTAAAATAGGTACTCGCAAGGTACTTATGTAGGTTAGGTTATGTAGAGCGAGTTCAGTTCATAATAATAATATGTTTTGGTCATCGATAGTTTTGGTAAACCTACTGATGTTTTTAAATTAAATCGTAGCTTGTTAACTTCATAAGCAGAGAAAAACTATACTTACCTACCAACTTAATATCTCATCGTTATAATATCCATATAACTTTGTAACTATTTAATTTACCTACAAGTAATTAATTTTGTAAAAATTAATAAAAACCCTCAACGCAATGAAACTTCTGAACCGATTTTGATCAAACATAGCTAAGAACACTCCCGACAAATTCACCTTTCAAACAAAAAAAAATCTAATTCGATTCATCCGTTCGGGAGCTACGATGCCACAGACAGACACACACACAGACACATACACACACACAACTACACACACACACACACACACACACACACGCGCGCGCGCACAGCGACACCTCAAACTTATAACACCCCGTCGTTTTTCCGTCGGGGGTTAAAAATACCTACCTGCTTTCGATCTTTTTTTTGTTATACTACTTGAATGACGGAACAAGCCGATGGCCCACCTGATGTTAAGCGGTAACCTCTGCCTATGAACAGTGCATTACCTCATAGGTCACGTTCATTTAGGACGCGCCCTATGTGGCATTGCACTGCGCCCGCCACCCTGAGACATAAAGCTCCGACCCTATGTTCGGCCTCTTTTAGCTGTCTTGCGCGTTACGTAGTAACTAATACATAATCTGTGCTACAATGTTGACTACCTACCTATATAACGGAAGGTTTTTTTTTTTATTAGATATGTCGATAACCCTTTCGATGCGCATCACTGCGCGCCAGACAGCGACAGATTTACGCGTTAGAAGAGAGAGCAAATGTTTAGGTGAATATCGCGATAGGCATTTAGCGCTAATGCGAGCTGAATTGCACTTTGTTGCGTCCCAGCAAGAGTCGCTATTTATATAATTTTTTTCGCTAAGTGAGTCTTCTGTACCTGTACTAATATTTATTCTGTGCCTGTGTGTGGTAGCATTCTCGCTCACTCGACCGCGACCGGTATCGCCGTCCGACCGCCAAACGAGCAATCTTTTCTACTTGTACCCACTTATTTATTTTTATTATTGTCGATACATACTTAGATGCAAATAATAAATGAAAACAAGATCAAAACATGTTTACTTGCAAATAAGCCATACATATAGTGTTTTATGTTGTTATATAATTACTTACTTACTTAATAATTTTACCCACGTTCTGCATGCTCACTGCTTATTTTAGAACTAAAGTTTAAATTTGTAATTTCTCATTAAGTGAAATGTAATTTCTTTTGAGAATAAATATCTCTATTAGCGATGACGCTAGTAGAAAAGCTAACTATGTATGAGATTGACGTAAGCTATCGAAATGTCACGTGGTTAATTGTATTGTATGACGAATGTAGAAATGGAATCGCTTCGTAGAGAATGCTGTTTGGTTAGGCCGGCCGTTGTTGGTTCTGCGAGATGTAGGCTTGTCTATTGCCAATTTCAGATAATCATAGTTATGCCGCTGACCAGGATTGACGGCTACTGAATACTAAAGACCTTTCGAAAAAAAAACGACTGCGAAGCTAGGAATTTATCCCATCTGTACAAATAATACAAGATAGGGGTTGACCCCATTTCACCGGCATTCCAGATATCCTGTAACCAATTACTCCTGCAGTCTGATGCTCGCCTGGTATCTGCGTACAATGTACCAGGCGACCAGCAGGCTGCAAGAGTAGTCGGGTTCGGGTACCTACAATTATAATCATCAATACTGGAATTTATCAAATACCAACACCAGGCAAGTAGCACGCTGCAGGAGTAGTTTTGTTTGTTTGTCTCGCTTTCACGCTAAAACTGCTGGACAAATTTTGATGGAAGATATAAAGATAGATAAAAACCGGCCAAGTGCGAGTCGGACTCGCGCACGAAGGGTTCCGTACTATTAAATATAAAGACGGCAAAAAAAACACGTTTGTTGTATGGGACCCTTAAATATTTATTTTATTCTGTTTTTTAGTATTTGTTGTTATATCATCTGTGAAAATTTCAACTGTCTTACTATCACGGTTCATGAGATACAGCCTGGTGACAGAGGGACTGACGGATAGCGGAGTTTTAGTAATAGGGGTCCTGTTTTACCCTTTGGGTATGGAACCCTAAAAACCTGCTCTAAAAGGAGAATAACGCTGGTGAAACCGCGGGCGACAGCTAGTATTTTATAATATTAGTGATCGGAACCGTGTGCAATGAGCCACAACACGGCCAGTCTACTATTATCCATCGAGGAGTTCTATTGTCCACCTTCTTTCTCCATCATCAGATCAGGTCGCTGTCACCCTCATATTATATTGTCATCGGAACTTGGCAGGTATGCCAAATTTCAGCTCAGTCGGATATCGGAGGTTGCGGCTTCGATTCCCGCCACGGAACAAACATTTGTGCGATCGCAGATATTTGTTCAGGGTGTTCTGGTTATTTTCTATGCGTAGTAAAAAATATCTATCTATGTAATATATTGTATTAAGTATATCAGTTATCTAGTACCCATAACACAAGCTCTGCTTAGCTTGGGGCTAGATAATGTCGTGTGAACTGTCCAGCTTTACTTATTTATTTTATTTATTTTTAATGTGGAGCATTGTAAACGTATAATTTTTGTATTTCAGATAAAATAGCGCAGCTACCAGTTTGGAGCAACAACGACGCTCTCACTACGGACCTACCGGACTTCGCTCTGTCGCCACAAGAATATATCACAGAGGTATGATTCGGAAACCTTCTGTGTCCTTCAATGTCCGAGACTTAGTTCGAACGATTGACAAGAGATGACACTTCCATTGCTATTGCACCTCTCACATAATGTTCTGCTTTGTTTTCTAGATTGGTCAATATTTGATGACGCTGCCACAGCATCTTGAAATGCATCTCACCGAGAAACAAGCGCCTTGGCAGTTCCTTTCAGACGTATGTATCAAACTATCAGCTCACGAGTTTTATCCCCAAGAGTCTGAACTCCCTCACATTGCTCAACATGAAGCTCGGTTACATAAACAATAGTGCAGCATTAATTAAAAAAAAAAAAAAAAAAAAAACATGCATACATACTTACATAGATACACGCCTTTTCCCCGTTAGGGTAGGCAGAGCCTCAAATTGACCTCTTCATTGTGGGTTGCACCATCGTGGGACATAGACGTGACAACTGGTGAGCTCATCGCCGCCATTGCTTCCCAAGGCTGACTCTGCTAACGCTTTCTTCCAGTAATAATACATTCCCCAAATAAGGTAGCAGCCAGGACAAACCCCATACCAACGAATCTTACAAACAAGTCCGGGAATCTGTCCAAACATGAATCTGTTCAAAACGGAATCTGTCCAACAAGGAATCTGGCGAAAAAGGCCTTAATCCGGGTAATCACTTAGTCAGCTTTTACGACATCCACGGGAGGAGATGGAGGGGTCTATTCTTGGACCGGACACACCATGGCAATTTGAGTCGGACAAACCACGGCTAAAAAAATAATAATATGGTAAAGTTGAGGACTAATAATGGCAAATTTTATTCTACGGGGGATGACCATGTTCGTGGACGCCTAAAGGCTGCTGATGACGTTCTGAATATTTCGCACATACATTTATTGAGAGGAATTTGATCCCACAACCTTAGGATCGAAAGTCAGGGTTCCTGACCTGACCACTAGACCCTAGGAGCTGCCCAATACGTAATTATTATAATCACCACGCTTAACAGGCTGATTGGTGATCGCAGTATCTGCGTTGAGTATTCAGGTGGATATTGCTATCTCCTGGTGTAATCCCTAAGTCGGCTTTTACGACATCTACGGGAAGAGACGGGGGGGGGGGGGGGTCTATTAGGCTGGAAACACCACAGTTGCAATACGTGCTCCCAAGCAATGAAGGGTAACATGAGGAAACTGGGATGTCCTAAAAACAAAAATTGGAATACTTATTTATTATGGTATGTGCATGAAAGGAGTATCTAAGCGACGCACTGTATTCTTTCATAACACTGGTTCTTTTCACCACACTGGTCTTCTGCCTACGATTTCGCACGCCTGATGTTGGGATAATAAGTTTTTTGTGAAAAATATCAGAAAACAGTAGATTAATAGCGAAAATAACATCGAAATTAGTCCATACAAGTAATTTCGATGTTATTTTCGCTATTAGTCCACTGTTTTCTTCAACCAAATATGATTTGCCGCAAATAATGACCAATAAAAAAGCCAACAACAGTAATTTCAGTGTAAAATTATACTCTGTTCGCCCATATTTGTGCAAATACGTTTGTATGAAAAAGCAACCATCTTAAATGGGACTGGACGAGACTTGGCGGGGCACGTCAGTCGAATGCTTCCCAACAGGTGGGCGAACATCTGCTCACCCTGGATACCTGAAGGACGGCGACCTCGGGGTCGACCGAGAAAGCGTTGGCGGGACGATCTTGTAAATTTTGAGAAGTAGTGGTAGGAGACTGCCAAAGACAGGGGCAAGTGGAAGAATTTGGGGGAGACCTTTGCCCAGCAGTGGGACAATATAGGTTAAGGAAAAAAAAGAAATAATTCAATACAAGCTTTTATAAAATTAGTGATCGTAACCGTGTGCTGATCAAAATGAGCCTGAGCACGGCCAGTCTACTATTATCCATCGAGGAGTTCCGTTGTCCACCTTCCGTCTCCATCATCAGATCAGCTCGCTGTCACTATCATATTGCATTGTCATCGGAACTTGACAGGTATGCCAAATTTAAATTCAATCGGTTGAGGATAACTGCTTTAAAATTCAGTTGCAAGATTCCAACCGGACACACATTGCAAGTTAAATAAAAATTTGTAAAAAGCCTCGCAGTCGTAGGAGTATTGCGTATTTCATTGGAGTTTTTTATTGATGTTAGAACTTGTTCCTTCCAGGTCTGTGTGCACACATGTAATATTTACGCCGAGAAGATTCTAAGCATAAAAAGCATGGATGAGCTGGGTACCAAGCGATGTCTCACCGACATTAGTAAGTATTGGCAATCATATTTCTTTACTAAGCGCATAGAAGATGGAGCCCTAGATAGAAGAAACGTAAGAACGCGTTGAGATTTTATGCATTTTGTGTAATAACCCCGAGCGAAGACGCGGGTGGAAACTAGTTTCTCATAAAAACGAAATATAAAAATATTTGCGCGATCGCAGATATTTGTTTATAGTAGAGAGGCCACTTCTCAAAAAGTCGTCAAATGGCGATTCCCGTTGGACAGACGAGTGTCGCGCCGACCCCCGGGATCATTGTGTTCAGCGTGATCTCCTGAACAAGAATATACCGGTTGTCGCATTCTAAAGTGGTGGAGGGGCGAGAAAGGGGAGGGGAAAGATGCGAAAACTGGGTATAAGGTTTGGTTAATATCTCAATAACAGCTTGTCCGATTTAAACAAATAAGGTGTCATACGATAGGTAATAAAAAAATAACATATCGAGTTTTAACATGGTTTTTGTAAATATCATACTTTATTAATATTTCGAAAAAATGCAAATTAAACAAAAAAAGGTTTTGGTTTTGTTGAAAATGACACCTAACTATAAAGTGATGTATGACGAAGAATTGGGCGATTTATTCAGCAGTATTTTGCTTTTTAATTTTTTTAATTTGGTTGAGAAACGACAAAACTGTGACAGGTTTTTGCAAATACCATAAATTAAAAAACAGGCCAATTTCAGACAAAATACGTTTTTGGTTTTGTTTATTTGAAACTTTATTACTTTTATTATGTTTTCTTTTAGAAACTATATCAGTACTTATTCTGTGAAAATTTCAAGTTTCTGTCTTTTATGGTTCAAAATATACAGATCTTATTAAGATAGAGTTAAAACAAAAGTTTACTATATTTTATTTTTACTTTATTTTATTTTTGTTATGTTTTCTTTTAGAAACTATATCAGTACTTATTCTGTGAAAATTTCAAGTTTCTATCTATTACGGTTTAAAAGATACAGCCGTAATCAAGATCGAGCAAAAACAAAAGTTTATTGTAGCATAATTTATAATTTTATTTTATTTTTATTATGTTTTCTTGTAGAAACCACAGCAGTAATTATTCTGCGAAAATTTCAAGTTTCTAACTATTACGGTTCAAAAGATACAGCCATTATTAAGATCAAGCAAAAACTTCAAGACATGTGAATAAAGCGCCCAATTTTTTGTCATACATTACTTTTTAGTTAGGTGTAATTTACACTATCATTTTGACCAGAGCCAAAAGCGTCTTTTGCTTGAAATTCACCTTTTTCTTAATATTTAATAAATTAAATAAACTATGGTATTTACAAAAAACAGTCACAATTTTGTAGGTTTGGTTAATAAAGCTCCCAATTCTTTGTGATACATTACTTTTTAGTTAGATACCATTTACTGTCATTTTCACCAAAGCCTAAATCATCTTTTGTTTGAAATTCGCCTTTTTTCTAAATATTTAATAAACTATGACATTTACGAAAACCGAAATAGTATGTTGACCATTTAATTACCTATCGTATGAGATCTTATTTATTGAAATCGGACAAGCGGTTATTGAGATATTAACCAAATCTGATACCCGGTTTTCGAATCTTTCCCTTCCCCTCTCTCCTCCCTCCACCACTTTAGAATGCGACAACCGGTCTATTCTTGTTCAGGAAATCACGCTGAACACAATGATACTGGTTGTCGGAGCGGAACTCGTCTGTCCAACGGGAATTCTATTTCGGAGGACTGGCATCACCCTAGTATGTAGTAGGGTGTTCTGGGTATTTTCTATGTATAATCAAAGATATCTATCTATGTAATATATTGTATTAAGTGTATTAGTTATCCAGTACCCATAACACAAGCTGCCTTAGCTTGGGGCTAGATAATGTTGTGTGAGCTGTCCAGCATTGTTTATTTATTTATTTATTTATATACATACAAAGCAGCAAAGCACTAGTGCTCGCATTGCTGCGTTCTGGTTTGGAGGGTATGGTTGCCGGTGAAATTACAGGCACATGAGACTTTTTATCTTTATGTCTCAGGGTGGCGGGCGCGGTGCAATGCCACATAGGGTGCGTCCCAGGTGGACGTGACCTATGATGTAATGCACTGTTCATAGGCAGTGGGTACCGCTTAACATCAGATGGGACATCTGCTTGATCCGTCATTCCAAATAGTATTAAAAAAAAAACATCTGACGAGTGCATCTGTTTCCGTTCCCAGGGTACCTGGCCAGCGTCGTTGAGGACCTTGGCTCGAACATCACGCCGTCGCTGAAAACCCTCGAGAGCTCTCTACGAGGCGCCGGCGCAGCGCCAAGCCAACCCGAATAGCAATATAAAGCCCGTCACAGACGTAGCTATAACCTATATTAATATAAGTCATAGCTGGGCATATTAAATAGAAAAACAAAAAAGTGGATGAGAAGAGCCGAACACCGGGCTCAGTGGCGCGTATTGGGAGAGGCCTATGCCCAGCAGTGGACTAGTGTGGGCTGATGATGAGGCATATTACGATATATTTTCAATACAATCTTTGAGTGACTAACGGAACACCATGAAATTATGAAATAAGAAAAGACTGAGAATTTCTTATTACTCAGCTTCTGTGTCTTATTTCTCCATGTAGCATGGCAGTGAGACACACTGTATACTGTAGCTATAGATCCACCAACTTATCCGTAGAACCATTTACCTACATTTTTAGGGTTCCGTAGCCAAATGGCAAAAAACGAAACCCTTATGGATTCGTCATGTCTGTCTGTCTGTCTGTCAGTTTATCAATAAATTTTTGGGGGTAATACTTAGAAAAGAAAGGCAATTTTTTTTCCATCAAACCCACAGGTGTTTTACGGGACCTATCTATGGATAGGTCTTTAAAAATGATATAGAGGTTTCTTGTATATTTTTTTTCTAAACTGAATAGTTTGCGGGAGAGATACTTCCAAAGTGGTAAAATGTGTGCCCCCAAAATAAGAGAATGATACAACTAAAAAAATATATGATGTACATTAAACTATAAACATGTAAACTTCCACCGAAAATTGGTTTGAACGAGATCTAGTAAGTAGTTTTTTTAATACGTCATAAATCGTAAACCATCCAAGCACTTTTATATTATGTTACTTGCTGCTCCAGAACCCTTCATGGGCGAGTCCGACACGCACTTGGCCGCTTTTTCTATCATCTACATACATTTCATTCTATAGATAGGTGGATCTCTACGTTTAAATCATAGATCTAGAATGTACTAGCGCTAATTCTAAGTCTATGATTTAAATAAGGCTATCCGCCATGTTACGTGAAACGCCAATCACAGCCTAGTCACAAGAATGACGTCATCGTCATGCCTCCGAAGCTAAAGAAAGTACCAAATTATACCAAAAGTACCGCCACAGATTAAATGATAGGCATACACCGGCAACGCTTGCACAGATTAAATAACAGTTGCTGGCTCTCCCATTTACAAAAATCGTGACGTCACAAGCAGACGCCATGCCATCTGCGGGCATTATGACGTGAAAATCAATATTAGTTTATAAAGTGCAAAATTTTGCTATTAAACGTCAGTTTTAAACAGAAATAAAATATTTTTTGTCAATAGTAGACCCGTAAATACACTAGATAATAGGTTTTAATCATGCCGCATCATGACTGGTTTTGAACTGCAAAAGAACATGGGCAACTCCCCATACATTGTTTGACCCAACTTTTTTGACTAACTTACAGTTGAGATACATTTGGTTATTGATAATATTATGTTAAGATAATGAAAAAGCTAATTTAATTTCTTGCGTAGCAGTTGTGGGAAAGATATGAAGCTTGTTGCGTTTTCTTTCACCCACACGCAATGAGTTGATTTATCTAATTCTTAAGAAATACAACATTTGCTTCCCAACTTCTAAAAATATAAATGATATTTAGAAAAATTGGACTAAAAACAACATTTACTCCGTACTAATTACTTCCATCAAGGGGCCCTGGTTCATTTATTTTTGACCTGGGTCAGCGATTGCTCTCCTCCTTAGCATTTTTTAAACCAACTTTGAATTTTTCTTTAAAACGAGATATATTGGTATCCTAAGATGCACTTTTAAAAGATGAATGCATAGTAATATATCAGCTATTTATCTAATAAGTCTATGAATTTTAATTTTGATAACAATATGCGTTTGCGCATTTATATATAAGGTAATAATAATATATAAGGTATTATTTAGATATTTTAATACAATTAAATGAGTATTTGTTATATAAACATATTTTAAAATGTTGTTATTCTTATTATATTCTTACGTGTAAGCCTATGGTTTCGGCACGTCTGTATTATGTTTTATAAGAACTGGGCAGCAATCTTTTAAAATAAATTATTTAAAAAAATGTGGACGCACTTTTAACTACTACTACGAAACTACAAAAACTACAAATAATAATAAAATAAATAATGCTGGACAGTTCACACAACATTATCTAGACGCAAGCTAAGCAGAGCTTGTGTTATGGGTACTAGATAACTGATATGCTTAATACTTTTTTATTTTTTTTTAAATATTATACATAGAAAATACCCAGAACACCCTGAACAAATATCTGCGATCGCACAAATATTTGTTCCGAGGCGGGAATCGAACCCGCAACCTCCTGCGTAGCAGGCCAACTTTCGCCCGCTGCGCCACAGAGGTCGTCTATAAGCGCAGTACGTACGATTTTCTTCAGTACACTAAGATTCCCTGTGTCGTGGGTATCAGAAACTACGAGTACCATGGTACCACAACACCCAAACCTGGAACAAATATTTGCAGATTATACAAACATTTGTCCCGTAGTTGGAATCGAACCCGCCCCCTTTGCATCTCAGCCGGCTACTCGCCCGACGCGCTACAGAGGATAATACGAGCATTGCGGCGTATGATATAATATATATTTATCATAGTAAAGTCATATTTAGTGAAAAGATGCAGGATTACAAAAAATACACGAATAAATGGCAACTGAAATCAATGACGTAATTTTTAATTAAATTAATTTAAATATATAAAGGTACAGATTTGTATTAAGTTAAGTACGTGTTTTAAATGACGACGCACTCGTGTGGGAACACCATGCCTGGTGTCGGTATAGTGGGACAAGCTGAAACAAAAAACAATCATTTAGTATCCATTTATTGCATCCAAGGTGATCAAATAATATCAGAGACGACCTCTGTGGCGCGGCGGGCAAAGGTTCGCCTGCGACGCAGGAGATTGCGGGTTCGATTCCTGCCTCGGAATAAATATTTGTAAGATTGAAGACATTTGTTCAGGGTGTTCTGGGTATTTACTATGTATAATAAAAAATATTTATCTATGTAATGTATTATATTAAGTATATCAGTTTAGTACCCATAACACAAGCTCTGCTTAGCTTGGGGCTAGGTAATGTTGTGTGAACTCTCCAGAATTATTTATTTATTTATTTTATTTATAATAGCATGTATTCCGATCCGTTGTTATTTTTAAGGGTTCCGTGCCCAAAGGCGACGAATGCAAATATTCCCTTTTGATCGAACCCTTTAAAATATGAAAAAATTTAAAATATGGCGACATCAATGCATATTTTGCTTGTTGACAAATATGTCTCTGTCTCTCCCTAATAACACTTCTCGTTACTTCAGATTTCTATATTTTGAAGGTAAACATTACCTTTCTCACAGCGCTGGCCGTAGAAACCAGTGCCCTCACACTTGCAGGTGTAGCCTATGTCGTTTGTGGTCTGGATGCAGATCCCTCGCGAGCAGGGTGCGCTCCAGCAAATGTTCGAGCTTCGCTGCGGAGGCGCGGGAGATGAAGACGCTGAAATTGAGTCTTTCGTAAGGCGTCTAGACTGAGATAAATAGACGTTACTTAGCATGTACTATGCTTAACATTGTGTCTGTCCCTCCCTAGCTCGCGTGATTTGACATGTGTGTGAAAGTGACAGGTATAATGCTAAGAATTAGTACCTTTTAGCCAAAATATAAGTCCGATCGACTGTTTTCGTTTGCGCAGAAAAGCGCATACTGATATCTATAGTACAGCTCTGTCCCGCTGTATAGCTCTGTCCCGCTCACATCTACGAGTCGACTGGATGAACAAGATGCCGCGAATTTGCAGCGAAATCGATTAACCAATAACAGAGCAAGATTTTAGCGCGCGATTGCTATTGGTAGAAAGAAGGTTCCCGCGCTGTAGAAATTGATCTACGGCGCAAGGTACATCGGGGCGACTTATATTTTGTGTAAAACTACGTGCTAAGCCTAAGAATAGACCTGTTGTCCAATCGCTGATGTCGTAAGGACGTTGATGTTATTTTTTGTGTGGTTTGGTATAACGATTTGTTGCAAACAAATGGTGTGGTTTTACAGTGACGCTTACCGTCCGCGCGGGTTGTAAGCGCGGCCCGTTACGTATGCACGGGGCGCGGCCGCGCGTTTTAGTTAAACTATGTAAAGTCACAAGTCAAAGTCAAAAGTATTTTATTCATTGAAATCACAAGGATCATTTTGAATCGTCTTAAAAAATAAATTTACATTTACTCCTGTTCCAACGCAACCAGACCTAGAAGAATCAGGCAACAAACACGGTCTGTTTTTCTTTTGATGATCCTTCTTACTACTAGGTGGGGAGCGCCTGTGTGGTGCCTCGAGAACAAGTGGAAGCTGATTCAAGGAAAAAAGGAAAACCAAATTAAAAGCCTTACTTAGGTAGGCAGTCAAAAGTAAGATGATAGAGAGAATCAGCAAAAGTTCATAAGGCAGCACACTCTACGCTTGATATACTCATAAATATCACATCAGTAATAAATTATATGCAGGTACAGACATTGCAAATTGACAAATTAGGTGTCGAGGGGCAGAGCGACATCAGGCCACGCGGCTTTATCATTAACATAGTCATGTAGTGTGTAATACGCTTTCTTAATTAAATTATTCTTTATGTAAGATTTAAATCTTCGAATCGAAAGTTTAGAAGCACTTTCTGGAAGTTTATTATAGAACCGAACAGAATTCCCCATAAAAGACCTACTTACTTTTTTAAATCTAAATTTGGGAATACTCTGTTTATTTTTATTTCTCGTGTTAAAACAATGCACGTCACTTTTTTTCATAAATCTATCAAGTGTTTATGTGTATATAATAAGGTTTCGTAGATGTATTGCGATATTACCGTGAGAATGTTAATTTCCTTAAAACGCTCCCTCAAGGAGTCACGTGGCTTCATTTTATAAATGGCACGTATTGCCCGTTTTTGTAAAACAAATATTGCTTGGATGTCTGCTGCTTTCCCCCACAGAATGATGATGTACTTAGTTCCGCTGCATATGCAGTTCGTACGATAAGGCAGCTTACTGATGAAGCTACAGCTAGGCTAGTTTATTTTGGCTACTTCCATAGTGTTATGTCATAACATAACACTATGGAAGTAGCCAAAATAAACTAGCCTAGTAAGCTGCCTTATCGTACGAACTGCATATGCAGCGGAACTAAGTCTACCCGCAAATGCCTCAATTTGTGGTCCCCACTGCAAACTTGCATCAATATTAAGTCCTAAGAAAACAGTAGAGTTTACAAGATTGAGTGTCTCGCCATTTACTTTAATATTAGTTGGGTAATGTTTTACATTTGGCAAAGTGAATTTAATGCATTTAGTTTTTTTAGCATCAAGCAACAGATTATTTACAGTGAACCAATCAAGAACTCGCGATAGTGATTTATTTACATCATCGTAATTAGCTTTTGACCTATCGACTTAGATAATTAAAGACGTATCGTCAGCAAATAAAACTATATCACATATGTCTTTTACATAAAACGGGAGATCGTTAATGTATACTAAAAATAGAAATGGGCCTAGTATTGAACCCTGGGGCACTCCCATAACAATAGACGATCCTGAAGACCTTTCACCACCAACGTCAACTTTGTGTAATCGGCCTATAATTAGCTGGATCTTTTGCATTTCCAGACTTGAACAAAGGAATTAATTTACTATGTTTCATAAGATCTGGAAAGATTCCGTCGTCAACACATCTATTAAAAATGTAGGCTAAGCATGGAGCAATATCAATAATTATAATACCTAACACCTTTTTATCCCATCTATTCGAAAAGGACGACTGTTTTCGCCTTTAAGTGCACCCAACGGTGGTGTTTTCTATGAGAAACTTTTAGCGGGCAGTAATGAGTTTTGCGGCGCACTTATTAAGTTCCTAATTCAAAAAGTGCGCGGCAAAGATAATTGCGGCGCACTTATTGAATTTGGAACCAGCGCCAAATAATTAGAACGCAAATATTGTTTGAATAAATACTGGCTGGTACGACGGCCCAAAACCCAAAACAAAAAAACCCAAAACACACAAAAACCCAAAACACAAAAAAACAAAAAACACAAAAAAAAGCACAATACACACAAAAAACACAAAACACAAAAAAAACACAAAAACACAAAAAAAACACAAAAAACACAAAACACAAAAAACACAAAAAAAAAAAAAAAAACACAACACAAAAAACACAACACAAAAAAAACACAACACAAAAAAAACACAACACAAAAAACACAACACAAAAAAAACACAAAAAAAGCACAATACACACAAAAAAGCAAAAAATACAAAAAAAAACACAAAAAACATAAAACACACAAAAAAACACAACACAAAAAACACAATACAAAAAAAAACACAAAAAAAGCACAATACACACAAAAAACACAAAACACAAAAAAAAAAACACAAAAAAGCACAAAACACAAAACACAAAAAAACACAAAAAAAACACAAAAAAAACACAACACAAAAAACACAATACAAAAAAAACACAAAAAAAGCACAATACACACAAAAAACACAGAACACAAAAAAAACACAAAAAAAACACAAAAAAGCAAAAAACAAAAAAAACACAAAAAACATAAAACACAAAAAAACAACAAAAAAAACACAATACAAAAAAAACAAAAAAAGCACAATACACACAAAAAAAAAAAAAAAAAAAAACACAAAAAAAAAAAAAAAAAACACAAAACACAAAAAACACAAATAAGCACAATACACACAAAAAACACAAAACACAAAAAAAACAAAAAAAAAACACAAAAAAGCACAAAACACAAAAACCCCAAAAAAAAACACAAAAAACAACAAAAAATACACAAAAAAACAACCATTTGTTTTATTAAATAATAATATTACAATAACATATGAGGCGCCTTTTATTTTCTCATAGTGGGTGATGAAAAGCAGAGTGTATCACACGGGCGCAACATATATTTTTGGCTCGGGCGACGTATTTTGAATCCCTCGCTACGTTCAGGATTCTACTAAAGAATCCCTCGCTACGCTCGGGATTCTACTCTAGAATCCCTCACTTCGCTCTGGATTCAAAAAAGCGCCCTCGCCGTAAAAACATTATGTTGCTCCCTTATGATACAATCTACTATTGTGGATATTCCCCAAAGATCTTCAGTATTTTTAATATTAAGTGACTTAAATGTCTTAACAATACAATCGGCATTTACGTATCTAAAGCTAAACGCGACCTCACATTTAGCAACACTTAGTTCCAATAAAGTAGATGCTCCAGAGGCAGATGATTGTAATGACTGGGTTACAATAACTGGTATATTAGAGAAAAATTGACAAAGGCATTCGCGACATAAATCAATAAATAAATAATAATAAATAAATAATGCTGGACAAATTCACACAACATTATCTAGCCCCAAGCTAAGCCAGAGCTTGTATTATGGGTACTAGATAACTGATATACTTAATATAATACATTACATAGATAGATATTTTTTATTATGCTTAGATAACACCCAGAACACCCTGAACAAATATCTACAGAACGCACAAACATCAATCTTTTTTGTCAATATTGTATTGTTTATGTTATGTTTATGTAACGTTATAGAGACGCGAAACTCGTGGCCCGCGACGCTTAGGAACCGCGCTGGCGAAAGCCTCACTGTAAAACCATGGTAAATGATAGATAGATTAGATAGATTAACACTTTACTGAATACCACACAGAAACAATACAAAATAATAATAATAACTTAAAAAACAGGTAAAACAATGAAGCGGCCTTATCGCTGAGAGCGATCTCTTCCAGGCAACCTTTGGATGGAACGAACTGAGCATAATGGACGGCGGTGTACCTACAAAGCTATTCAAAAAGTAATAAGACATAAAAGACCTAATAAACTAAAAACTTACATAGGTACCTATTATGTAAAAATTCAAATACTTATATACTAAAACCACACATAATAATACTTTTAGAGAAAAAACCGTGCTAGGATTTTTTCCCCAATATAAGATTTTATAATATTAGTGATCGGAACCGTGTGCTGATCACAATGAGCCTAAACACGGCCAGTCTACTATTATCTATCGAGGAGTTCTATTGTCCACCTTCTTTCTCCATCATCAGATCAGGTCGCTGTCACACTCATATTATATTGTCATCGGAACTTGACAGGTATGCCAAATTTCAGCTCAGTCGGATATCGGAAAGTCACCCTTTTCGCCACCCGTAAAATACTTATCATTGAGTTACACTTATCTTTTTATTTATTAATATTTATTATTAATACTTATTTGAGCTTATTATTAATACTTATTTGAGCTTATTATTTTACTTATTATTTGTCATTCCCAATGACTATGTCTGGTCTTCTTCATCAGTTCCACTTCACCAAATGGAACTTTCTGAATGCACATGCTTGACTTGTTGCTGAAAATACCGAAATCGCTATATGTGAATCAATAATATTTGAGGAGTTCCCCCAATTCCTCATTGATCCTATCATCATAACCATATTTAGATGAAAATGCGACCAATGTGGAAGTAAAACAAGTCAACTAAATAAAAAAAACGCTTCATAAATGACGGAGATATGAGGTAACAAACATAACAAAAACACTTTCTCCTTTTTGGTGAAGTCGGTTATAAATAATATAATACCTGTCAATGCATTACGGCACGCCCTCCTCGTCCTGTAGATATACTCAGTTTTGCACCCCCAGCCGCACTTGCAAGAATCCCCGTTAATTTTGCACCCATTCTGCATGTCACACGACCACGCACTAGCCACTAGAAAATAGGTTAGATTAGCACATTGAACCCATCTCGAGCAGAAAGGGATTGTACCCAGGAGGTAGTAAGATATGGCCATTTCCCTAGTCGGATAGTCACGAACATTGTGTTTTCACCCTCTTTCACACTCTTTCACCGTCTATTTCACTCTCTATCTCACCTAATACTCTCGCCCCAAATCCCCTCACTATCCTAACTTTTCCCTCACACCCTTACACTTCGCCCTCAACACCCCTCCCCCCTCACGCGATATCATCATTAATTCCATCGTATTTATTAATTATTCAATTCAATTTGTTTAAAATTATATTATTTCCCTAGACTAGTAAAATGCCCATCTTCCTAGGGAAATAGAAACCGAACCGAAAACAGAATGTTCATAACTATCTTACTATAGAAATAGCGGCACTTACTGCGGCACATAATGTAGGTATCCATGTACTTATATAGGTATGTAGCTAATTTACATTTGGGAGCGCTGTTTACAAAAAATCTGTAGGTATTCTCAGTGTTCCAACACCCAGTTTTGATACAAATAATACAGCATTGAATTCATTACCGCACTAGTGCAGTAACCTATTATTTTTTTATTTAAATACATGTTTATTTACTGAAAGAATAATACAACTAATACAAGTAGGTATTACCTAGTTGAGTGTACGACGTACCTATGAACGCCAAAATATGGCACCTTTGAAAATTCAAGCGATTACTATTAGATGTTGGCTTGTACCTACCTACCTAGGTAGGTACTGGACTAAATGATGAACTGTTTGTTTTGTAGGTACTTGATCTTATCACGTAACGTAATGTGCTAAAACGATTCCTTGTTTACTCATAGATTTAAAGACAGTCTAAACCGTAATTGGTACCTAACCCAGTTATGGCACAGAATAATAACTATTTATTATTCTTGTGCCATAACTAGGTTAGATACCACACATGCCACAATACAAGGTTACCTACAAGATAGGTACTATGAAACAAACTAAAATTCGTCTTGGGATCGAACCGAATAAAATGTGAAAAAAAAACACCCCGTATTTTTATGATGCCAATTGAAATAATGAATAAATAAAAAAAAAACCTCTTGAGTAACATCTTTTACCAAAAGAATAAACTAAAATGTTTGATTCTATTAAATGTTCGGTTCGATTCCCAGACGAAGTAATTTTTTGAAAATCTTTGATTGCAGTATTACTAAGATTTAAAAATTAGTCTCCTGTCAGCAAAATATCCTATCTACAATATTTCCCTTCATGTCTCATAGTCTTGGGACGGCCTGTATATGTAGTTGGTTGACTTGCTAACTACGGTACTCAAACATATAGGTAACATCTTTTGAGTCCTCGTGTCCTACATATATATTCTGTGCCCCTGTCTTAAGAGGTGGGTGTTAAGCTAAGGCCAAACTAACGCGTTCAGCTCGTGTCCGCGGTGGCGTGCACGGTGGCGATCCATTGTCTTATACCATTGATCGCCACCGTACACGCCACTGACGCGGGCTGAACACGTTGGTTTGGCCTTAGCTTTATAAGTCAGAGGCCATATTGTGTTTTACAGTATGTATGTATGTGTCTGTTTGTCTGTGGCCTCATAGCTCCAGAACGGGTTGATCTGATTTATTTTGGTTTTCGTATGAAAGATAGTGTTTGCAAGATAGTTCTTAGCTGTGTTTGTAGGAAATTGCTGACGTAGGTATCCAGGGTCATCAGTTCGGAACACTTATTATGAAGCGCACTTCAGCATTTTTGCCTCTAGAACCTTTACTTCCCCGGACGAAATCTTATAAAGGGTAACCCTAAGTAAAACCATGTAAAGAAAATAATAATGTGAATTCATCACACTGTTTTTTTCACCATTCATCACTAGGCCCTTTCCAGGGTCAACTTACCTCAAGCTGGTCTCGGCCTGACGCAGTATGACCAAGAGAGAACCGCTGACAAGTACTAGTACCTAGTAGCAGTACCATTTATCCATAGAGAACCTTGTTAATAGGATATGTACCTAACCTATATTATTCTTTGTTAAGTTTGAACTCTAAATATTAATTATTGACGACACCAGGCTAGGCTTTAGGCTCCAGGGTCTAATGATGATCAGCATAGGATGTACAGGATCTAGGGTACTACTGGAAGTTAGATCTTCAAAGGTTAAACTTCGAACGAAGATGACATGATTTGTATTTCCCCCGCAGACTCCAAGGTATAATGATGAACAGCAAAGGATGAACCAATGTTCATCCTGTTCAATAACAGGATCTAGGATACTAGTACCTACCGAAGCTGAATCTCCAAGTTCAAGAAGACATTACAGTCATGGTGTTTTTCCGCCGATTCCAGGGTCTGATGATGAACAGCGTAGGATGAAGAGGACCTAGGATTCTACTGAAGCTGAATTTTGATTTAACTCAATGGGTGGGGCTTATACGTGCTCGGGTAGGTACTTACAAAAATAGGTCAGAAACATATCAGATGTCTACTTGATGAGATATATATAAGTAGATACTATCTACGAGTATATATATATATATATATTCGACGATAAACTCTCACCTATAGCAGATTGCTGTGTTTTGTCGTAAGAATGAGTTAGACAGATTAGATACCTACAAGCTTCGACCAAAGTAAAATCCTACAAGTATAGCTAAACCTCGGACTATTTACGCTACTTTTATATAAGTTACATACTTTGAACTTTGATTATATAGCGCCAGACTTTTTTTTTAAATTCTCTTAGACTTTGATGTATAATTATGTAGGTACGCGTGGACGAAGTACCAGCGGGCGTATTTCGAATCCCATCATGGGATCTTACTTATAACTTACTTGCGCTATTTAGGTTCATGAAATGTTCTAAAATGAGCAATAGAATTTTAAGTTTTTGATTTATTTGTTCTTATAAATATAAAATTCCTAACTACAGGTCTAGCGCTTAACTGAGACAGTCCGTGAGGTATGGGAGCGGTACGGGAGGGGTTTTTACGATACGTCGAAATGAAGCGTGGCTTCATGTCATCTGATAATTTGAGAGACGAAACCCCTCCCGTACCGCTCGTAGTTCAAGAAGAAGAAAATATGATTATGCTTTTTATCTAGTGAAATCATAAATTCACTACATATACTAATTGAATTACTTCAATCAATAAACAAAATTAATATTTAAATCCAATTTTAGATTTATTTCTTACACGCTTTAATTTTTGGCATTTTTATATTCTTTTTATACTTACACAAAAACACTGTATCGGCGCTCGCCTTCGTCGGCTCAACAAATCTTCGTCAAACCTATAGCGCTAAAAACCCCCGACAAAATGTAGGGGGCTAAATATAGTGTGTCTGCATGTTATGCATAGTTTCTTTGTTGCCACATAGCTCCGGAAAGGGTGCTCTGATTTCAATGCGGCTTTTTTGTATGAAAGATGGTGTTTGCTATGCACTTCTTATCTATGTTTGGTATAAATTGGTATACCCATGTCCATAATCAACAGACCGCAACAATGTTTTTGAAGGGAACTTGGACATATTTGCACCTAAACCGTTCAGTTTCAGCTCATAATTTTGATTTTCGATGACTTCAGGCTCCATGGTCTGATGATGAGCAGTATACTGAAGCTAAAACTTCAAGTTCGAGGTCTGACTTTAAATTAGGATGGCATGGCATGTCTACCTCCCGTAGCCTCCAGGGTCTGATGATGACCAGCACACGATGAATAGGATCTAGGATGCATCGGGTGCTTCAATTTCAACACGGTCTCTTTTTTTTTTTTTTTTTTTTTATAGTACTTGGTTGACCGAACAAGCAAGCGGCCCACCTAATGTTAAGCGGTAACCTCTGCCTATGAACAGTGCATTACCTCACAGGTCACGTCCACCTAGGACGCACCCTATGTGGCATTGCACTGCGCCCGCCACCCTGAGACATAAAGATGAAAATTCTCATGTGCCTGTAATTTCACCGGCACCCTTACCCTTCAAACCGGAACACAGCAATGCGAGCACTACTGCTTTGCGGCAGAAATAGGTATGGTGGTAGTACTTCCCCGGACGAACTCTTTCACAAAAAAGCTCTACTACTACTCATTTGTATGAAAACTGGTGTTGGAACATTGAAAACAGTAGAGGGCTTTGAACCTAGTCGTCTAGAATTCGTAGTAAGTAGGTGGGTAGGTACAGTGGGTACGTAGGTACCTAAATACACACTACTTAAAAGTACTTACAGACGAAGTCAACTAATGTACCTATGCTTACTAATACTTTATGTCGAACAGCTACTATAAGCTACTATAGTAGATTGTTATACAAGGAGCTAAAATTACCCATTATTATACGAGGGAGTAAATAGAAACCGAGTTATTATGGGTTTTTAGAGCCGTGTGTTCTACTTTTCAATACGATTGCGAGAAAATAAAATAATCCAATACCTACAATATGAAAAATGTATTACGGTCACTACCAATTCAATTTGCAATTAGAGAAAAATTCTAAAGATTTCGTGCCAATGTCTTTTTTTTATTTCTTCTGTAGCCGCAACGCATTGCATGTACCAATGCATCTACCCATGAATGTTATAGTGCGCTTCATGTAAAAAGAACGCTGGCGGTCAAGCTTCTACAGGCGTTCTAGCGTTCTTTTTGAACATTGTTATACTATAATTGTACATTATTTGTAGTAAAATAGGTAGGCACTCATTCAATGCATAGGTATATATCTCTTAAATAAGTAGGTATAGTACGCGTCATGTAAAAAGAACGCTCGAACGCCTGAAGAAGCTTGACCGCCAGCGTTCTTTTTACATGACGCGCATTATACCGATCGCTGATTTTAGTTCCATTTTCAAGAATAAAATGTTGTTCTTTTTTATGTAACAGTAATAAGTTGAGTCTTTATTCATGATAATTCTACTTATGACCAAAGACTTTTTCATTTTTGTAGGCTCATTGTCATTACAGACAAAAAATACCCTATATGAAGAAATGCTTTTTTTTCTTCGCTCTGGTAGTACGGTCTTTTTGAGCAAGAGGAGTGAAATAGTTATTTATGATACTAGGGTGAAAAGTTGGTTATTACAAACGAGTTGATGTCTCGGGCTTACCATAGTCACGAGTTTGTAGAAAGCAATTTTCGCGCGTGTATCATAAAACGTTTTTCAACACATTTGCGAGAAAACAGTACAGTAATGATTGAGTATTTCTGCGAGTCTTCCATGATATAAAATTATTGTAAATAATTAAATAGCGCTCCCCCTATTTTGGCGGCCACATACCTTTTTCTGCAATTTGCGCCACATTCAAGTAGATTCCATATTAATATCGGATTCCTCGCTTGAACTCATATTATTATTTTGATTTTTAATATCAGTCGGAAAGTAGCAACAATCTTTGACGTTTCTTATGGCAAAAGGAGCCACGTACTACATCTTTTGTCTCATTTTCTCTAGTGAGACAACTTCCTTGGAAGTGCTTTTGCTAAATCAATACGTATTGAGCAAAAGCGCTTCCAAGGAGGTTTGATTATTCAGCTTGAGAAATAATCTAACCTCGAATCGAATTGAGGAGATTGAAACTCCTTGGTGCAATTCTTACCTTTACCTATATTTTTAATATGGAAATTTAAAAAAAACGTAATGGATACGCACGGCGCTATACAACGGAGCGTGCGGTAAAATAGGTACTCTCACCTAAGTACCTATTTTACCGCACGTTCCGTTGTATGGTTCGTAATTTGTAACTTTCGAACAATGTATACATGCTTCGTAAAGGCAGTTTTTGAGCAAATGTGTTGAAGAAATATTTACGAAATTTACATAATTTTTAAAATTATATCGCTAGAACTTTGTAGTGTTTTCTTTTTAGAATTACTTAAATATTTTTTAAGCTTTCTCTGGCGAAAATATTTTTTTCAACACATTTGCTCAAAAACTGCCTTTACGAAGCATGTATACATTGTTCGAAAGTTACAAATTACGAAACATACAACGAAGCGTGCGGTAAAATAGGTACTCTCACCTAAGTACCTATTTTAACGCACGCTCCGTTGTATAGCGCTGTGCGTATCCATTACATTTTTTTTAATTTCCATATTAATAATATAGGTATAGGTAAGAATTGCACCGAGGAGTTTCAATCTCCTCAATTCGGGGGAGCGTTATTTAATTATTTACAATAATTTTATGTCATGGAAGACTCGCAGAAATACTCAATCATTACTTATTGTACTGTTTTCTCGCAAATGTGTTGAAAAACGTTGTATGATACTCGCGCGAAAATTGCTTTCTACAAACTCGCGACTATGGTCTACTCGTTTGTAATAACCAACTTTTCACCCTGGTATCATAAATAACTATTTCCCACCTTTCCTGATGCAAATTCTGTACTGATTCTTAGGTAACCCTGTAAAGTATTAGGTACTCACGAATAAGGCAGGTTGCCGTCACGAGCAGGGCTTGGCTGACTCTCATCGTGGAAGCTTGCGCTCGCGCAGCACGGCTGGACTACACTGATACGGGCTTCCTCTGCCGATGTGAACGGCCCCCGCACCATATCGCTATCAGGCTTGCTGATACGACGAGTCGCTTAATAAGTGTGCGTTGTTTCAATTAAAGCTATGTTATCACACACCTAAAAAATTAGCAACACTTCTCAAAATTAAAAAATACCACACTGGTCCTCGTGCAATAGCTATCAAAATCTATAACAAGATCCCCAAATAAATTCTGACGCTTAAAACCTTGTTTAAAACCCTAAGTAGCTTTTACACGCTACAAGAGTTTTTCGATGAATAATTCTAATGTTATTTCAAATGTTATGTATATAATATAATGTACCTGGTTTAAGATTTACAATAAGGTTACTTATTTGTTATAATACTCGCCACCTAGCGAATGAATACACAATTGCTGTGGCCTTGTGGGAAGGAGGGTTCATGTTGAAGCCATATTTGTACCCTATGAAGACCTTGTATTAAACAACATGTTCGCAATAAACTCTTGACAAGACTATATTAGAGTAGTGTCGCCAAAACTTGTACATGTAGAAAAAAGACAGTGTCCTTCAATTTTTCTATATTTTATTGTTGTAATGGTTCGCAGAATTATGGTTATTCACCCCACTACTCTTGAGTTCCGGCAAAAATCACGTCGTTCGATACCTTTCTAAATTGGGGTTGCATGAGTTCGAAAGGGTTTTTGAGGTTTGTGGGTGTTATGAGGCTGCATGTGATGTATACTTTCTGTTTCTAGGGGATTCTTTTTCCCGGATTGTAGGGTGTTAAGGGGTTCATAAGGGATGTCGGGATTTTCAAGGGTTGGTTGTGTTTTGTAGTAGTCCAAACGTATTTTTTACATTGATCTGTAGTTATATGTATAGTTATAGTTTTCAGGGTTTTGTAGGGTTTTTGTTTGGTATTCAAACCAGGCGGCGCGGCATGCCGGATACATGTAAGATACTTTAGATACTGAGCGTTCATATATAATAAAAGAAAGAAAAATAAGAACGTGAAAGGAGTGGGTCAAAAATAGGATTCCAATTTTAAAGGTGATATCTTGGTGTTTTTTTAACGATTGAAGTAATTTAAATATTGTATTGAATTAATGATTTCACTAGATAAAAAGCTTAAAAATATCATATATTTTTTCTACTTGGAAACTATTAGAAATTTTATCAAAAACTTAAAAATTCTAGAGAAATTTTGTGAACCTATCGCACCTTAATTATAATGCATATATATTTGACTTGTTGTGCTTTTATCAAGCGTTAAACGAGTCCATAATCGAGAAACATGTTTGAATGAGTGTTTATCTCGATTTACGCGGCAATGAAAAAATAACGTTGTCGAAACCAACGGGTCATTGTACTGTGCATAGAGGGATAATACAAACCGTTTTCCACCCCGAAGGGAAGAAAACGATTATTTTAGGTCAAGCCGAGGCTAGACCTCTAGGAGATATCTATCTTACCTTCGTTTGCCCATGTCCATACAATTAACAGTTCTAGCCATGTCTTCGAGTGTGATTCGGTAGCGGGGAGGTGCGGGGAGTAGTTACCTCACCTCCCCGCGCGCAGGTGCCGGCGGGGGTCACGCGCGTCGCTAGGAAGCAGCGCGCCTTTCTTTAGTACCTTCCGATAAGCCGGCTAGGCCTTACCGAGGTCTAGCCTCGGCTTGACCTAAAATAATCGTTTTCTTCCCTTCGGGGTGGAAAACGGTTTGTATTTGAGGTCGCCGAGGCTAGACCTCTAGGAGAAATGTTTGTTTTCTGCCGGCACTATAGTGTACTGTGACAGAATAGAGATATACTCGTACCTGATGATGGATGAATACAGAATAAAACTTGGGGTTGACCGGTTTTAAAAAAAATAATAATCAGTCAGTAATTAACAATTATATATAGTAGGCTCATAATCATCATCCTCCTTAGCCTTAAAATTCACAAAAGTAAGCAATTGTAGGTAGAATCTACCTTTTCAGATAGGGTGAAAACCCGTTAAACACGTTAGAATTAGGGCCTCGTGGCTTTTCCACGAACTTACAGTAAAGCTTAAATAAATTCTCTGCCTCCACTACAGTTCCCTCGGCTGAGGATCTGATCCAACGGAACATTATTTTGGAAGTAGTTTGGTGCAACTGCTGATGGTGCTCCGCAAAAGGTGCTTTTAGCCAACCTGTAATTACTATTCTTGGTGCAGCTTCCACTTCCCCTCGCGTAGTTATAAATATATTGTGCAAATTATTATTATTTTCTTTGCCGAAATTTGGATCAATTGCTTCAACCATATTACCAAGCTCAAGGCAGGGTCCTCTAAACAGTCCAAATGCCACCCTGATTGCCAATGTGTAGCACTATCGGTTTTTTGAGCCACATGTCGGCCAAATCGTGACCGACTTCTCTGTTATGTGACAGTGTTGCGCGTCGATGCAGAGAATAGTCAGATTGTGAATACGCCTACAGCAGAGGCTAAAAGAAGAAGCAAAGCCACGTGGCGGGATACTTCAAAAATTATATGATAGGAGAGTATGCTAGCTCTTAACCACTCTAACATATCTTCAATATTCCAAAATAAGGTCCTTTGCACCATGTTTAAAGATCTTTGAATAGCTATTACCTTGAGCATCTTTGTGACCAATGGATGGGAACACAGACTTCGTTCTTGGATTGGATCAGATAAGGAGACTATCAACGATTTATGTACTAAAACCGTGGAATATGCTAACTTTTTTATCCGTGATAAAAAGCCTATAAATGAAGCTAACTGTTGTGGTCGAGGATTACCGGGATTTGCCCCATTTTGTCTACACCACTCGACCCACGGCTTCCAAGCCGAACTATAAGTGAGCCATGTCGAATCTTGCCAGGCTACTTGAAGAAGTTCGACATCATTCGGATCTAAGTTCATAGTTAGTTTACTCCACCCCGTGTCCTCCAAACCTCTAACAAAAACCTCGCACATTCGGTGGGGGCCGTTTGGTTGAGAGGTTGACTGAGCATGCCTGAGATGAAATATTTGAAACGGTGCCTCTTAAGGCTCTCCGTTTTAGGTCGGCTCTCGAAAATAGCTTCTCCCAACGAGGGACTACCATTAAATAGATCCCCGACGACTTGTTGAAGTACTGCAGCATTTGGGAATCAGAGGAAGTGGGGAAAGCCCCCCGCCAAATGAAAATGCCAGGGTCGGCTGAAGAAGTTTATGAATAGCGCTCCCACTTCCTCAAACTCTAATGACACGTAACCTACCGGCCTAGCCAAACGGCATTCGCTACCAAACGATTATATTTCTACATTCGTAATACAGAACACAGTTCAGTCAGATACAGAACAGCAGAACACATGACATGTCGATAGCTTACGTCAATCTCATACATTGTTGGCTTTTCTACTAGCATCATCGCTAATAGCCTCTAATTTGTATAAGGCCTCTGGGGCTACATTTGAATAAGTCGTGGCAAACAGATCGACTTGAGGAATTCCGAATCTTCCCGAAGATTCGACTGGTTATTTCCTTTTTCGAATGCCAGTCTGGAAGGAGATTTCCTCTTAACAGACTATCTGCAATCGCGTTGTAACGAACCGGAATATAAAAGGGATGAAGCGCTACTTCTAAGCTTTCCGCCAATACTAAAAATTCCTTTGTCGTCTCCAAAAGACCAACAAACCTCGTTCCGCTTGATTCCGGATGTACGATACCACAGTTTTGTTGTCCGTCTGCATGTACCACTAATTATTTCCCTACTTTGTGTGAGAGCTGTCAATACTACAAAGAGTTCTTTGCGGTGTTTTTGCGTTATATCCTGTTTGATCTACTGTCCTCATGCTTAGATGACGATCGCCTAGATGAAACCCCCCAACCTTCGTCTGACGCACCCGTTGTCAAGAACATTGTGCAGTTCTGAGGGATAATTCTGCCTGGGTTCGTTACATTTTTCAACCACTAACAGCACTCCGCTAGAGCCTGTGCAGGAACCTTGACTTTTTGAAGACAGCAATCTTGTCTCAGTTTTCGGCCCGCTCTCCGAATATTTCTCGCGTCCTAGAGGACCGTCAAGTGACGCGAAACCCAGCCTGCCTATTAGCAACATACCTGTCCGCCGAGACCATAGATACTCTCTTTGAAGTTCTTTTAAGTCGTTCACTAAGCGGCTTATTTTTTGAATTCGGTAACCTCCTTTCGTTCTAATCTGTATCCCACATAATTCTAAAGAACTCTATCCGTGTTTTGGCCCTGAGGATTGTTCTGCATTTATCGACCAACTTAAGCTTTGAAGTAAATCTATCAAGTGCGATACCCGCGCCTCGAGGATCAGAGGGTCCATAAGCAAACAGAAAATTGTCTACTAGATAAACGAGCAACTATAACCAGTTCTCTATCAGAACTCTCGCTACCCAATTGCTGACACGTGGGACACTGGACAGCCCGGAAGGGAATGAAGTCAGTTTATACAGTTTCCCTTTGAAAGCAAAAGCTAAAGTGACTTATCTTTATCGGAATATGGAAAAAAAGCCTGACATATCCAGTTTCACCATATAGTCACCCTCCTGTAGAAAGGTCTACGGAGCTGGTTAATTAACCGGAACTTCTGTGGTTTTAGACAAAAATTGAGGCAGCGAAGGTCGAAAATTTGTTGCATCTTTCCGTTTGACTTTGAAATCAAAATTATTTGCGACAGAAACCGGAACGTTCTACTACATCTGACTTTAAGCAAGGTTTTTAACTCTTCTGTCATCGCCCAAGGGAACAGAAGGTGGTTTTACTACCAACAGTATTGAATATCCTGAGATTATCTTCAGAATTGGAGCTGATGCGCTCAATTTGTATGCCACTGTATCAGGTAATCCTTCAGTTGTCCCCCTCGAAAAAAAAAAAACGTCAAAAACACCTGGATTTTATGAAGCTGACGTTGCTCCGTCTCACGATCGGACTTATGGTCTTTCTTGGACTGGGACTCCGCATTTGACGCACGCATGGAACGCTCTGCTTGGGTTGCTGCCCTTGTCTCTTCTTCTTCTGTCGTGTCGATGGTTCTCTGTCAAATTATTTTAGACCAGTGCTCTGCCACGGCTATGGCATTATGAGTGGCTTCGTAAACGTCTTTCAGGGTGCAGGTGTGAGGACACTGCGTGCGCGAAAGTAGGTGCACCATCGAGAACACTAAGTCGGTTGCTTGGATTTGGATTAAATTGCCGGCTTCCGAAATAAATTACCTTTTGCTCCTTTACCGGCTCTCTTATCTGGAAACCTCCCGGCTCGAGAAGGAAGTATGGCTGATATGCCACCATGGTCTTTTATAAAGGTTGGCAGGATTTTTCCGTCAAATAGGGTGAGTCTTTGATGGTGGGATTTGCTGCAAGGCAGCCTTGAAAGCAGCCATCAAAGCATCATTCTTTGTTTTGAAGGATTTTTGATGAAATTCGATAGATTTGGCTCGATGGCCACATGCAAACTGAAGCAAGGTGTCGGATATGCAGTATTAATGTTTGAACCCTCTGCGAAGACATTCACCAAGTCCTGAGCCGCCTCAGGATATTTAGCTGCCACGCCTTTGAGTTGTTCCGCCAAGGACTTCCTTTCTACCAGCAGCCTATACACAAAAAACACCATGCACGCTCCATCGATTGTACTTCCAGATGATGATGACCCTCATGCTGCCTCTAGTGTAGGCAAATTTTGCCAATCGCAAACCAATTTAGATGGCTACCACGACCTTGGTGGGGGCTAACATGGGTGAGGAGTCCCTGGAAGGGTTATACTCACTCTACTCATCTGAATCCAACTCAAAGGATGTCACGCCATTTCTCGCCCACTTTTGCGCTATCGAAGGCTGTTTCGGCTGTAGAGATGTGAGAGCAGCAAGGGTTTTAACGAAACCACTGTCTTATTGAAAATTTAAGTCTGGGTGGCTGAACCCCTGATCTTATTTGCTATCGCTGGAGGCCCCACGATGAGCGCCCTTGCAAACGCCCAGCCCAGCAGCTTAATTTTAATCTTCCGAAAGATCTTCTCTGAAACATATGCCGCATCCGGGAAGAAAGCTTAAATCAACTCTATTGTAGGTAGGGTGAAACTCGTTCGGCATTTGAGGATCAATCTCCTCTCCAAATAATTCCTCCTTAGCCATATGTACGACCCTCCAACACGTAGGTACATCTATCCGGCAGATGCTTCTGGGCCAGGAGCTTTACCCGTTCTAACAGCGCGTTTTCCTCCTGTGACTTTATTTCCTCCTTTTGCCTCTTCGTGATACGATCACCACTCAGTGCCATGTATCACAAACAATTAAAAGAAAATTCACCAGCAGGAGGTACTTGCTCTCTCTGCAGGGTGGAGGTGAGAGAATATAAAACAGCGCGATTGCCGAGCCAAGAAGTTTAATTTAGATAGGACGGCTGCGGCTGCGGCTGCGGCTCGCGAGGCTTCCTTCGAGTAGGCGCGCCGCTCGATTTAGACGGCAAGGGCTGCGGCTGCGGCTCGCGAGCTTTCCGTCGAGCCGTCGCGCCGCTCGATTTAGGCGGAGACAGCTGCGGCTGCGGCTCGTAGGCCATCGCTCACCTGCGACGGCTGCCGCTGCGGCTCGCGAGCCTTCCGTTGAGCCGTCGCGCCGCTCAATTTAGACGGAGACAGCTGCGGCTGCGGCTCGCGAGCCGTCGCTCACCTGCGACGGCTGCGGCTGCGGCTCGCGAGCCTTCCGTTGAGCCGTCGCGCCGCTCGATTTAGACGGAGACAGCTGCGGCTGCGGCTCGCGAGCCGTCGCTCACCTGCGACGGCTGCCGCTGCGGCTCCTGAGTCGTCGCTGTGGCTGAGCCATCTGGCGCGTTGTCTCACGACAATTTGCTTACAACAGTTGTTGTGAACGAACTGTGTAGCCTTACTAGGGAGCTGTACAGCTACGCCTAGGTAAAGTGGAGTGCATGAATGGAAGCTCCAAACGCGGTAGGTGAACACAAGAAACAGAAGAACTTCGTGCTCCTCACCTTTATTAGCTACGTAAAATAAGCGCTTAATAACACAGGAATTCTGAAGTAAATAGATAACTTCGTGGTACGTAAAATAAGCGCCGAATAACACAGGAATACCTGAAGTCAATAGATAGGTACCTCGTTCCTAGTAGGTGTTAAATCGAACACAAAGTTCTACACACTCAATTTATGAAGACACGACTGAAACAAAACATATTAAATATCACTTACCGATTACCCGGTACGTGAACGAACACTACAACAGTGTTAATCAAACACAAAACCAGTGAAAAGCGTTAACTTTTAAAACACTTTTATCATGGACATGCGCACACACTCGGTAAAAATAGCGTACTAAAGAAAGGCGCGCTGCTTCCTAGCGACGCGCGTGACCCCCGCCGGCACCTGCGCGCGGGGAGGTGAGGTAACTACTCCCCGCACCTCCCCGCTACCGAATCACACTCGAAGACATGGCTAGAACTGTTAATTGTATGGACATGGGCAAACGAAGGTAAGATAGATATCTCCTAGAGGTCTAGCCTCGGCGACCTCAAATGCATATGTCTTGCTGAAGTACCTACTGACCTACTTGGGTTGGTATTTTTATTACATTATTAAGGTACATCTGCTATCTTAGCACACTCCTATGGATCGAACTCAACTCTTAGAACGATCTTGAGTCCACCAAAAAAGACATTTTAATATGAGAATTTTAAAAGTTGAAAATTTAAGCACGTTCTTTGTTTAATGGATCCCAGTGGCGATTAAGACTGCGCCAACGCCAGGCAGAAAACTTCATACAAAAAAAAGGCCACGCGCCGCTCGAAATAGCGGTTTTTATTGAATATCTCCTGAAATATAGATAATTTTAAAAAACCCCGTGTGTAAACCATCCGTTTTATTGTATTGATCTTATTTATCCAATTTTTGACCCAATAATCTGTACCATATTGACAAACAATCGAATCTAGCCAAAAGTTAGAGGTAGCTTTGTGTTTTTTTATCGAGATAATTTTGTCCTATCGTTTTTCTGTCTGGGTGATCCCTCAGTATTACAAAGAAGTATCCATATGTATACTTTTAATTTGAATATTGTATTTGATTTAGTCAGTTATTAATCTAATCTAAGATTGGTAATTTTGCGTTATACCCCACCTTAATGCGTCGTGCTTTGAAGTATTTGATTTATATGAAAATTCATTCTTAAGGAGTACATTCCAAAAAACGCCATAATTTTGCAAATAATCCTACCTGACCCCCCCCACCGTCTGGCACACGATCTGCCAAGCAGCCTGTATAATATGGATAAAATTAATTCCAAAATGGCATGGCATGGCCCAGTGACATCGTGACCTGCTGGATATGACGTATCCATAATACACAGGGTGTTGATCCGTACGCAGATTTTATCACCCAACAGTCACATACATAGTCCTGATCACACACTATGATCCCTTGTGTCGTGTGTATAAGGAACTAAGAGTACCTACCATGCTACCACAACACATAGACCCGGAACAAATATTTGCAGATACAAGATACATAACATTTGTCCCGCAGCGGGAATCGAACCCGCAACCCCTCGCATCTCAGCCGGGTACTCGCTCGCCACGCCGCAGAGGTCGTCAAACACTCGCCATAGGTTTTATTTTTCAGGATCTCGGGTAAATCTCTGAATAAGGCAAGTTTAGTTCAAGGAGAAAGCGTTAGCAGAGTTAATCGTTGGAAGCAATGGCGGCGATGAGCTTACCACTTGTTATGTCTGTATTCCCACGATTGTGCAACCCATAGAAAAAAGAGGCTCTGCCTACCATTTCGAGGAAAAAGGCGTGGGTCTTTGTATGTATTTAGATAAAGACTGCTATTATCATGTCAGTGCGTGTTTCCAACGAGTAATGATAACGGTACTGAGACGTGGCTGCTAACTATTGGCCGTATAGGAAAGTTCATAGTGGCGCAGCCAGCTATGGAGAGAGCTACCATTCGGAATTTCACTATGTGATATCATCCGGAATGAGGAGATCTGTATAGAAGAACCAAGATTGCCGACATAGCTCTCAGAACTAGCAAGTTGAAATGGCAATGGGCAGGCCATTTAGCTCGCAGCGCAGAACCACTGTAGCAAGAACATGTGCTCCTCACTATAACATAAGGCCTTCCATGTTACACCATGTTTTAGCAAATAAACTGATTTCATTTCATTTTATTTAATTCAGGAAAAAGGTTCAGGGGGGCAATTCTCGGATTGTAGAGATTATATCTAAATTAGAGATAATGTCGAAACATGAATGTCTACAAAAAATATCACGAAAATTTCACAATAACCATCAAATCGAATGATTTTGGTAGACTTATGTCTATTTGTGACATCACGAGAATAGCAAATTAAGATTTTATTCGACATTCGCCATCTTTTTTCGACATTATGTCGAATTCGACTTAATCTCTAAAGCACGAGAATTGCCCTCCTGGACCAATGTCGAACAAGGGTTCGACAAGGTCGAAGTCGCGGGTTTACAGCTAGTCTTATAAAGTCAAATCTGACGACTATTTTAATGATAAAGCTTCGTGGCCTGACCTTACTTTCCCATCGACAGCTAATAAGACAATTTGCAATGTCTATACCTATATACACATGATTTATTACTGTTTCGTTATTTATAACTATATCAACCGTAGCGTGTGCTGTCCTATAAACGTATGCTGATTCTCTCTAAATCTTATACTTTGACTGCCTATGCCTAAGGCTATTAAGTTGGTTTTATTTTGTTCCTTGAAACTGCTTCTCCTTTCGAGGCACAGGCGCTTATTCCCACCTAGTAAGAAAGATCATCAAATAAAGCGCACGCCGTGTTTGTTGCCCGATTCTTTTAGGTTTGCTCACTTTGGAACAGGAGTAAACTTAGCTTATAAGGCGATTTAAAATTTTAAAAAAAAACAAATATAACGATATATAAAAAAAAACAACTATTGACTTAATTTTTTATTAAACAAAAATATAACTCACTTTTTGCGATTATCACATAAAAATACAGGCCGTTTAAGGCGCATTTACAACAGCCAAAGTCCGTCGCTTTCTATAAAACGTTCGAAAAGTCTTCAAAGATTGAAAGAAATTGAAAGAAAAGTAAAAAAAACGAAGTCGTTTAGAAGTTGAAGATACAACTTTGTTACTATGTACACTTTGTTATTTTTTTTACATGGTTTATGAACTAATAGATCATTTTTGTACGTTCACTTTATAGATAAAACGTTAACGGATGACATATATTTTCTTCTGCTCATAAAATTGTCTTCTCTAGAAAGCCTCCAAATATGGCCATTCAGCTGCTGTGTACGCCTTAATAGGTGCTTATTATATTCGTAGGCTCAGACAAAGAAAGTTAGGTTGTATTTTCTCGCAAACATGCTTTTACACGAATAACATTGAAAGTACCTACTCTCCTAAGAATTATGTCCATACAAATCAGTGCTGTGAATCATAAAATCAATGTACATAACCTAATTATAGCCAGCCGCCTGCATCCACTGACTTCCTTTGACCGAGACAATGTCATCAGTCCATGAGTGTAATGGGGGTGCAGGGAAGCCGACCTTGAGTCATCTGAGTGTCATTAATATCAAGTTATTTAATTTAATCATTATTAAATCATAATGCTAATCAATGGTATTGTGAAACAAATGGGACTAATTTAATTTTATCCAAAATATAACAAAATTAACTATATTTCACTCCCACTCCCAAAACTTCCAGGTACAAAGAAAATCTGAAACTCACACCTTAAAATCACACAATAACCTTTTGATCGTACTTAGGTAGATAAAGATCTGAGGTAGGTAGCTGGCGTGATTTACACAAAAGAGATATTTCACAAATATTTTCTATAAAAACTAATTAAAAGCCTCTTAGTCCAATCAACGAAATTGGGTATTCAAAAACGTGGTTATTGTTGTGTTGTCTTAGCTCAAACGTCTTATTTTTTAAAAATTTGTATGCCTTGACAATGCGAAACATGGTGATACTTTATCTTATATGACATCTTTATGTAAACCTGTGTTTCGGACTAATAAATGATCTTATCTTATCTTATCGATCATTAATTGAATTAAGCTAAGACCTACCAACTTACTTATTAGTAGCACAGATAAAACGTGATTCTAACAAACGCGATATATCCTTGGAATAGTTATACTTAGTTTTGTCTCTTTCAATTTGATTTGAAACTGCTTGTCAATGCAAAAGACAAAACACTGTGTAACAACTATTCCTAGGATAACTCGTGTTTTGTAGTAACACGGTAAAGCCTAAATTTTATCGGACAATCTTTTTTTATCGTATCTTGTAGTTATATATAACATATAGAATATATATAAAAATTTACAAAGTTTCCAGAATAGTTATTAGGTACCTACATAAAATATTAAAATAAAAAAAATAATTGAAAACCATGTTTCAAAATTAAAATCTGTCGGGTAAAAACGAAGCGGTTTATAAAAAATATTTAGGTAGGTATAAAATATTAAAATAAATCAAAACTTGAAAACTATGATAAAGAATTAAAATCTGTAGGGTAACTACGAAGCAGTTTATAAAAAATAAATAGGTAGTTATAAAATATTAACATAAATTAAAACTTGCAAACTGTGTTAAAAAATTAAAATTTGTCGGATAACTAAGAAACGATTTATAAAAAATATACAGGTATTGAAATATAAAAATCACGTAGGTAGTATTTTTTCGGAATTTCTGAGACTTTCTTGAGAAGTTTTGACTGATTATGATTTGAGTTTTTTTTTCTGAATTTCTTTACTAACACAATAACAGCTGAATCCTTTTGCTTTCCTTTAAATAGCTAAAAGTAGGTCGATTCTAAATCCTTATAAAAACTAACATAGGTACCTCAAATTAATTATAGCCTGAGGAATGATAATCACTTTTCATATTATGAGTTAAATACGTATCTTCTAGTAAATTAAAAACAAGTGCTATCTTGATCATAAATACGTAAAAAAAAATTACTGTGGTGGTAAAGTGTTTGAGAACTTTACGTGAAAAACTAAAATATTAATATGAATCATGCAATAAAATATTTATAAAAATAACACCAATGTGTGCTTAACCTAAGCAGGGACGCCTCCTGAATGGTTTCACCACACTGGTTTGTCTAACAACGCAAAAGTACCAATCAAGGGAGAGTTACACAACATAGACTATACAGAAACCAGTGTCACGAGAGAATCTCATTGCTATAGAAAAGGAGGTTACCGTAAATATCTCGCTTCAAGTGCACCTCTCGAATATTCGAGGGCTGCACTCCAATCTAGATCCGGTCCACCACCACCTAGAGACCGCTAAGCCTCACTTATTATTCCTCACGGAGACGCAAATTCTATGTCCTGCCGATACAGCATACCTCACATACCCAGGCTATGCTCTGGAGCACAACTTTAAACCCAAAGCTAGTATCTGTCTATTTGTCCGGGAAGACATTTGCTGTCTGCGTCTTCGTGACCTTGAAGAACCCAATTTTTCAGTTTTATGGACTTTGGTGGACACCGGCTTAGATAAAATTATCTATGCTGGCTTATATCGGTCTCACTCTGGAGACTACGAGACAACCAGGTTGTTCAACTGCATATCTGAAGCGGCGGATGTAGCCCAACAACGTTATCCTGATGCCCAACTGGTGATTCTGGGGGACTTTAACGCCCACCATCAACAGTGGCTGTTCCCATACCAGCTCACCGACCATGCTGGGAGAGAGGCGTGCAAACTTGCACTCACGCTAAATCTCACTCAGCTGGTCCATGAGGCAACCAGAATTCCAGACGTTGAGGACCACACAGCCAACTGCTTGGACCTTCTGCTGACGAACGAGCCGGATCACCACTCAGTATCAGTTTTGCCTCCTTTGGGTACATCAGATCACTGTGTGGTGAGGTCTGTATCGTCATCCTCGCCACCCGATCCCTCACCCAGAGGAAGTAGGCGAGTGTGGCGTTACAAGTCAGCAGATTGGGATGAGATGCGACATTTCTTCGCTTCTTATCCTTGGCGGCAAACCTGCTTTTCTTCTTGTGACCCGACGGTCTGTGCTGATGCCGTTTCGGAGGTGATCAAAAGAGCAATGGAGTATTTTATTCCATTCTCCGATGCTTCACCTTCAGGCAATGCTCGCCCATGGTTCAGTCCCGCGTGTGCTAGTGCAGAAGCGCTAAAACATGTGGCTTACCTAGCCTGGGTTGACGCAAGAAACGGTAAAACCTCGGATGCACGGATTAAGAAGAAAGCCTTTAACAAAGCCGCCAAGTCTTGCAAGAAGGTGATACGGAAGGCTCGCTTCGATCGGATTGGCCGTCTGGGGGCTAAACTTGCCGCATACCCTGCGGGAAGTAAAGCTTTCTGGTCTCTGGCTAAGTCCGTGGAAGCGAACTTCAGCCGCCCTTCACTCCCTCCACTACTGAAACCGGACGGGTCCCTAGCTCACGCTGCGGTTGAGAAAGCAAATTTATTTGCTACTCAATTTGCGGAGGCTTCACGTCTTGACACTTCTGGCGAAACTCCACCCAGCCTTCCTCGGTGCGAAGCTTCAATGCAGGAAATTCGCATCCAGCAAAAGGAAGTGCTCAGAATGCTACGTAGTCTCGACGTGAATAAAGCTAGCGGTCCGGATGGTATCTCGGCTATAGTGTTGAAAACCTGTGCCCCTGAGTTGTCTCCAGTATTAACGCGACTTTTCCGCCACTCTTTTAAAACTGGTGAAGTCCCTAAATCTTGGAAGCTAGCAAACGTGCAGCCTGTACCCAAGAAAGGCAGTCGTGCTGACCCTTCAAACTACCGCCCTATTTCGGTCACCTCCCTACTTTGTAAATGTATGGAGCGTGTACTGAATAGGAAGCTCCTTGCATACCTCGAAGGTAACGACCTCCTCAGTGATCGCCAATACGGATTTCGCCGAAACCGGTCTACTGGGGACCTTCTTGTGTATGCCACGCACATTTGGAGTGAGGCCATCGAGAAATACGGTGAAGCACTAGCTGTTTCATTAGACGTCTCGAAGGCCTTTGATAGGGTTTGGCACGCTAGCCTAATTGGCAAGCTTCCTGCCTACGGACTGCCAGTTCAACTCTGCTCCTGGCTCGCAGACTTTCTGAGGGAAAGATCCATTCCAGTAGTTATTGACGGCTGCTCGTCGGATTGTAACGAACCATCTGTGCTGGATTCATTAGTATCTCACAAATTCTCAAATAAAATTATTATATCTTGTTATCAAATAAATCGAGCGATACTTGAATAATGAGGTCGGAAACAATAGAGGGTTTGTTCTGTCGTTTTTTCAGAGAAATGGGCTGTGAGAATGTTTATATACAAAAAATATAAACATCCGATTTTCAGAATACTTTGAAGGAACACACCAATTCCTATTTAGGAATCGTATGAATAAGATTCAAAATTGAATGAAATGTTTTATCTTGGTTGGCGACTTTAAATAGAAATGTAACAGCTGAAGCCGGAGCAGTGCTGGATAATTCTGGGAGTAGTATCACGTTTGCGTAGTAACGCTGGGGTAAAATATTAAATTGTATTAATTAATTACGAAGTGATTTTAAAGTTCGTTTAAAAGCTAAAAATTTATACTTTGAAATATTAGGATTGATTCTGGGAAGTAGACCATAATAAGTGAAATTGAATATAATTTAGTGAAAGTTTAAATTTTTGTGAAATATAAAATTAATTTGAAAAGCCGTCCAAAATAAAAGAAATTAACTAGTTTCTTTTTGGAGATGTTTTTCAAGTGTTCTTAAATATTCAAAGTCAAAGTTATGTTTAGCTAGTGAAAAAGTGAACGGTCTTCGAAGAGAGATATTTGTTGGACTGTCGTAGTCAATAGATCCTCTCCTGTTTTAATGTTTTCAGGAATCCATTTTTTGCTGGACAGGAATCCTCTATCCGCCTGAAAAGGTTTTCTAGTGAGTCCGCTAGAAAGGCAAAATCTCATCCCTCCTTAAACCTTGTTCCTGACCCCTAGGCTCCGTCTGTCGCTTTAGGTTACACAGCGATAGATATCCTATCTTTAGTAGTTCAATCTAGGTATTCTGACCTTGCACCTCGTCAGAAGACATACACATTTAACTGCACATTTAAATCAAAATGAGAACGGTTTTCTCAAAGTTTGAATTACACACACCCAATTTAGCCAGGTAATTAGGCACACTCACGTAGGCATTGTACTAGTGCGTACGTAGACCAACCTTACAAATTGGCATTTTCTAAAATTTAATCAGAGTTTTAATTTAGTTTTTTTATTATTCTTTCATAAAGGACCGGGTAAAATATTATTCAAACGTTTTAAAATACTAGATAAAAAAGAGAATCTTGTAATTGAATATTATCATTCTCGGAAGGAAAATTTCATTTAAATATAGTCTAGAATTTTCACAAGCGATTATTCCTACCTGGATAATCCAACTAGGAATTCTATTTATCCTACAGAGAATATTTAGAATTATTTGTAAGTAGGGGTATGAATCAAGTAGGGATTTTCCTAGGCTTCAGGAAGCCTAGATAAATCCCAAAGTTAACCAAAGGTGAAGGTTGTATGTGGTTGATTTTGCGTTATTGATTAAATGTAAAATTCCCTGGAATGTTTGAAAATGACTAACAAACTTACTCCGACAGAAATAGGTTCGCGATCCTCTAAAATCCCTTGTATTAAAGTAAAATGGAATTGATTTTAATTAGAATATCATTTGGATAAAACTCACGGACAATATTAGGTAATTACCTATGTCCAAGCGAGGGAGGATTGACCAAAAGTTTTGGAAGAAATCCACCGAGGGCAGCGCGGACGGGGCTGTTCTCCAAAAGTCGCTTATCTCTGGATATGAACCTTATCAAATTTGGTTCATCCTTCAAATAATTAAAGAAATAACTTAAAAATTATATCTGAGAAGCAAATAATTTATACAAGTAATTTCCTTGTCATTTCCCTAATGGATCTATTACAGATGCAAACCTGTCACGTAAAAGTATCTTGAAATAGCACAATACAAACATGTCTGTATTGAAGCCCTAAAGTCAAAATCAATAAACCTCAGAAATTGTAAAATCAGAATGTTCAAAATATTACTAGGAACTTTAATTGTAGCTTATTCTTTTACAAAGGAATAACAAACTATAATGGAAATAAATCTCTGGAGTAATCTTTTAATTAATTGTTCCGATGTGTACTGAAGTAAAATAAAATTTAAATAGGTATCTTTCCTATTAGAATTAGTAGCAACTATTACGAGAATATCGATAAAAAGGTAAAATATTTTATGTAGTTAGGATACGTTAAGACTCGACAATATTAACAAATAAAGAACTCAAGTTATTACAAAACACAACGTAGGTATATATCTAGACGATCATATGGCCAAATTTATAGTGTTTAAGGAAGTAGGTAAGATTAAAGTTATCGTAACTCCACAGAGTAAAGTAGGAAGTCGGTGAGTGCGCGCGGTATAATAGGTAGTTAGATTATTAGGTACAATATAGAGTAATAAGGTAGGGGGGGTGTTACAATTTGGTGCCTACGCCAGGATTAATTTTGGTTATTAAGGATACTGCTAAGAAATAATTAATAATGTTACGATAACTTTCTTATTTTTAAAGCCAAGTCAAAACTTGGCAATTTGTTGTCTGTGGTATGGGATTTGTTATTGTCGGGTCTTATTCACGGTATAATTTAGTTTTTTTTGTTGGTAGTTTCTTTCTAGTAGAGTTTTCGATATAAACAAAATATGTGGGTTATTAGGTCATTCTTTAACCCACCTACTTAGGAAACAAAGGATTATTGTTGCGAGAGTACTCCACTCAAATCGTGAGTGATTAGTTTCACTAAACAAAGCGTTGTTGTGTGATTGTTGTCGAGTGATCGTTACACTTGAGACGTGAGAACTTTCATTTCACTGAACAGGACTTTGTTGTTGATTTGCTATTGACGCGTGGGTATTTTATGTCATTAAGTGGGTAGTGTGAACTACTCACTTTTAAGTAGCAGCAATTGAGTGGGTTGACAGATTGGTAATATTTATAAGTTGTTCATAGAAGTTCTTTTGATTTGGGGGTAATATTTATCTTAGTAACTGGTGGTCCGCCCCGAACTGGGACTTCGTAGGCACGCGTGGTTTAAGTGGATTTGGTTAATCGTTATTTAGGAGAGGTGTGAACCTAAGTACTATCGAATTCGGAACACGGAACGGTCTGCTAGCGATGCGCGACTATGAATAAAAGTATTCGACTTATTCGACTAACAAAAATATTCAACTAGTGCGACTGAAGTCGGTAAACACTGAATGAATTCATTCTTCCAATGCAGTACCACTAATTTTTTTCGTTACCTAGCCGACTCGCGGTTTTCCGTTGCGAATCGGGTGCCTCCGCCTGTTCTTCCACTATTTATTTCGGTACTTAACCGACTCGCAGTTTTCCGTCGCGAATCGGCTGCCTTCGCCGGCTCAGTGCTAGGCCCTTCATGTTGCGTGAAAGAGACGTTACCTAGATACTATCAGCTACGCTCGTTACACATGCATAACGGTCTGTCTGGACTCTGGAGTTGTGTTTTTGATTTGAACTAGGTACCTGCATACTATACGTGACTCGTGCAGTCGACCACATGGGCAAGCCTATATTCATTGAAATGTTCCTTGTTCCGTGTACACAGAGATCATTTTGAGGCGCCGCGGTTCGTCTTCGTACTATTATTACCTACTGAATTAAAATAGTATTCGTTTATTCGACTAACTTTTTAGTAAAGCACTATTTTTTAATTCAACTTAACAATTAAATAGTGGCTAGTTGTTCGACTGTCCAATTTAGTTAAAGTCGCGCATCACTACGGTCTGCCATACCGCTGGGCCTTTTAAAGTAATCAATTATTATCTAAAAAAGAACAGGGCATTATTGTGGATGCGTGTGAGAGAGACGGACTCCACATGTTAGAGTAGTACAGATTAGTTGAGTATTCTAATCTTCAGCTCGGAACGCAATGAGCGACGCGAAGTTGTTGATTCGTGCAATACTGGCTGTTATGAGACGTTGCCACTCTGTTTTATTCGTATTGCCAAACAAGCAAGAGACAGAGACGATGTGCGTAACAGAGCGTAGTGAAAGAATGAGAGAACACAGTGACTCCGTTTTGTTCGGAAATTAATTACAAATAAGTCAAAACGTTACGATAAATACATTCTAATCCTTCCAGTAGCGACATCTAGGTGAAACTGTGCGAAGCTAGTACATATAACTATTGGATCGATTTTTCGGTCCGGGTTGTTGATTAGCTAAGGGGAGGCGATGGCGGAATTGACAGAATTTGACGCCAGAGGTCGACACCGTCTCATACGAACCTACGATTTATTCGCGATATAGAACGGTGAACATTTATCGTTGAGTAGGTGAACTAACACGGGATTTAACGATTTTATCTTAGAGTTAAAATTCGACAACACTAGGCGCGTTTATTGATGTGGCTTTGGGTGTTTTGAAATAATAATTACTTTGTCATTTATAAAGTTCACAGAAACCTAGGACAAAATTAACACTAAGACTAATGTCTTTTAGAATCTTTATACCGAGTAAATCGCGATTAACAAAAGTTTTGAGTAGGTTCTGTGTTGACATCTGGTGCCCAGAGGAGGAACTCGGTTGGTTTGCTTGTATAAGATTCATCTCACGCGTTCTACACGATTGAAATTTGAAAGCATTTCTTTGCGAAGGCCGGAAGATGTCACTAGCAGTATGGTTAGCCGTAATTAGTCCATACAGTTATCTTTGTTCTGTATATACAAGGTTAATTTTTGAGACACCACGGTTCATTTTCGTATTATAATTGCCTACTACATCAAAGTAATATTAGTTTCTCAAATGATAATTTATTTGGAACTTCTGACAATTAATATTGGAAAGTAACGATTAATATGATGTCGCAGAGCAAATCTCAACATAGACAGAGACAACACACTCGTGAACTTTCACTTTTTGAACGCCGTGGTAAAGTCAGATCAAATTGACACAGAGTAAAAATTATTGTCATTTGGCAGATCGAATTAGGGAGGCCGGTCTAAGAAGGTACGGTTAGATTTGGCGTAATATTTGGAACGTTGGACCCATTTTTCTGGCGCAAAATATCTTAAGACTGATCGAATTTGGCTAGGATAGGTAGCACTGTTTGATTACGTGGGGCTGCTTATTCAACTAATTTTTTAGTATGGAACTGTTTCCCTTAAGTCGGCTTAAAAAAAAAAAAAATTAATTAAAATAATGGTTTGTTGTTCGACTGTCCGATTTAATTAAAGTCACGCGTTGCTAAAAGGAGCTGTTGGCAACAATTCCATCCAAAGCTCCAGCTAATTCATCTGCAGTAGCTCACAGATATTAGAGACGAATGTGCGCTCGTTTGGGCTCTGACTAACTTGCGTAAAATTACGTAACATCATAAAGAAATGTATGAATTTAAACATTAGAACGTTATAGTGATATTACATATGTAAGAAAATATGTATGATTGAACAATACCAATAATAATTTGCTTAATGATTTTATCTGGGGGGGGTTCACATTATAGATTGAATTCGCAAAAGTCAGGATATTTTAATAAAAATCGTGGATTACTTTGACAGACAGATAGGAATATGACGGGTGGCGACTTAGGTTACACAATTGCTAAGTCTAGTCTATAAAACTTGGAAGATTAATGGTTTCTTTTATAAACACGGGAGTTTAAAAATATTACGATTGTTTGACGGAAAATGGATTTTAAAATTTATTCTTAAAATAATTAAGTTTTAACAAACTAAATAAAATAATTAAAAAAAAACATTGGAGAGCGATTGCTGATTTCAAAAGTATAAAACTTGGGGGGGCGTTAATATGATATAAAAAAAAAAAAAACGGAAATAGTTCTTCGATGACAGTGATAATAAAAAATGAATAATAATTATGATAGATAAATAATAATAAAAAAAAAAAAAAAATATATAAAAATAAATTTAAAACTCTGTATTTATTTTGTAACCTTAATTTAAACTTTGAATAATTTTAATTAATTTTGATTGATTTCGATTAAAAATATTATATAAAAATAAATTTAAACCTTTGTATTTATTTTGTAACTTTAATTTAAACTTTGAATAATTATAATTAATTTTGATTGATTTCGATTAAAAATATTATATAAAAAATAAATTTAAACCTCTGCTTTATTTTATAACTTTAATTTAAACTTTGAATAACTTTGATTAATTTTAATTCGTTTTGAATAGATTTGATTATTTTTAATTTGACTTTGAATTAATTTAATTGACTTGATTACTTTTCACTAACCTTGTTTTAAGCATAATTTACTTATTTATTTATTTTATTTATCAAAGTTAAAACATGGTTAGAGATTAGGGAAGCTATATTATTTTGATTTCAGGAGGAAACCAGAATTGAAAAAAAAGGTTATAATTAAATAAACTTTAGGCAAGTTTATTTATTTATAAAAAAAAAAAAAAAAAAAAAAAGGGAGTGAAGTCTAACCGAAAAACGAAAAAGCTCAGAACGCTTTAAAAACAAAGAAACGGAAACAAATCGTAACCAATCAAACAAAAAAAAAATGAAGCCTATACGAAAGCGTAAAAGGCCAGATCGCCTTGGAAGTAAAGAGACGGAAACAAATCAAAATCAAGAAATCTTGGAGTTGGAAAGTTTTCAAAATTTGGAAAAGGAGGATCTACATCAAAACATAAAAAAATAAACAAATTCTACAATCAAGGAAAAACCAAAAAGTGGAAAATCCACGGGGGCCTTTTTAAGAACATTGAAACAGACCATGATGTCCTTAGCTACTAAAGTGGATGCCTTAAGCGAAGAAGTCAAAACATATAAAATTCAAGCGTCTAACGGATTGGAAGCGGAATCAGGTGGCAGAAAGTGGAGAGGAACACTGTAAAATAACCAATACGGAAACAACAGAACAAAATTTAAAAATATTAAAATAAGAGATTTTGTTAAATTAATAAATAAAAATAAAAATAAAAATAAAAAATTGTAACTGGAGGCTTGGGGGAGAGTTTACTTATAGATATAAAGTTCTGGTTGACCCTAGTTTTGAATTCAGAAAACAATTTGACCTGTAAAAGAAAACAGGATTATAAAAATATAAAGTAAAATTAATGTGGATCAATTGGGATTAGTATCCATAGGTAAAGGGGTGTGTCGGCGACTTTCCTCTTTTAAATCAAAATATTTTTTTATATTTTGAGATGTACAACGATTACGATCTTTAAACAGGAATTAAGAAGTCATTTTGATTTATATATAACAATAATAAAAAAAAAAAAAAAATATAAAGTGAAACAAAATAATGTGTAATAAATACTATAACACAAACCACCATGAGTGGTAGAATAATAATTGTACAACAACAAACTGACAAATAATAAAATATTATTAAAAATATTTGGTTGACAGCTTTTACGGATGAATTGTTCTCTATTAAATTCATTAACATACTAGAATTTGGATTTGAAAAGGGAAGGGTATTTAATTCAGAAAAATAAAAATTTCTTTTTGGAGACTTAGTTTCAATTTACAAAAGAAACCTTAGGTTCATAGAGAAGAAATGAAAGTGAGAAAGGAGAAATGAAACAGAGGGAAAATTTGAGTAATGGAGTGAATAAAAAACAAAAAAATAATTTTGTATGAAAGAGTATGGAATGAATAACATATAATGAGAGATATTAAGGGTGATTGTGTGAATGTTTTAAAATCAGAATGAGGGCTCTGGGAAACTAAGGATCTGTAGAATGAAACACTTTACTAGGGTTGTATTCAACAGACATCACATTTCACAAAGGACGGTTGACTAAAGAGGGGTTTGGTGTTAGGTTAAAGTCAATAGACTATGATTCCCCGTCACAGAGTGCTTTAGTTAGCAGTTCTAATTATACGTGCGGCAAAATCGGTTTTTTGCCCGGATTAAGCACACGGACAACTCCAATGGTTAAATAAATACATCGAATTATTGAGGTTGGTTTAGACATGTTATACGTGCTTGTCTGAGGATTGAAGACATTGGGAGGAGTAGATTGTAGTTGGCAAAGGAGCGCTCTCCAGGGAAACGTAATGTTGGTTGTTCCTAGGACTGTGCCGGCCTTAGTTCTACTAGGGATGAGATGGATCCACAACCCATTTTCCTTCATGCAGTCTTTTCCAAGCTGGGATAATGAATCAGATAAACTAGCGACAACATGTAGTTGATGTCAATATTGGTATGAAGATGTACGTTATTGATTATTGGTCTAAATTACACTAATCAGCTAGGTACTCACGCACACAGGTGAAACACACATATCGATACTGTTTGAATTTGACCTTAGTAAATTGTAAAGAATTTTATTTTGCAATGGAGAACAAGACTTCTGAGAGTTGTTGTAGCCAAGTGGCTTAAGAATAAAATAAAAATAAAAGAATATATTATAATAAATATACAAATATATATATCGTAAGAATAAAAAAAAAAAAAATACATTCAGAATATAAAGGAAACTGATTCCAAAATAAAAAAAAAATAAAAAAAAACACTGTCGAAAAGGGGTTTTGTAAATAAAAACCAAAAGGAGAAGATAAATTGATTCTGAAGTTAATATACATATTTGTGAAGAGATGAGAAAGGATTTAGAGATTCTTGCCTTTTCTTCACTCGTGGTTAGAATTAACTAGTAAGTTTAGTACATACTTTGGCCAAGCAAAGCAGTGCCTATAATTAATTCATACTGATACGGGTGAATAATTATTCTTCAAAAGTCCCTGTCTGAATTTACTCAGTTTTAAGGTATGAAGAACCATGCCTAAAATTTATCTATGCTAATACCGGTAGATAAATTTTCTTCAGAGATTCCTGAGCTATGTGATAGCAAATATCTTACAAATTTATAGTATATGGAATTGATTTCAGAATTAATCAACGTAAATAAATAAAGGTTGGGGTGTAAATAATATTCTAGTTGAATTGTTGAATTAACAGAGGCAGAATGACTGAATGAAAGTGTGGAAACCAGATGATTTGAAAAAAAAATATTTTGGGGTTGGGAATTAAATTAATAATGAAATAAAAAGCTTATGTTGATTCAACATGGATCTAGATGAGGATTAATTTTAATAAAGAATAGGGTAATAATAAAAAAAAAAAAAAAAATATTTTGGAAGATATGGTATACAAATATCATAATTATGATTGTACTAAACAATATTTGTGAGATTAATAGGCGAGGAAAATTTTCTCCGGACACAAAGTTGAGTGTCTGCGTAAATTTTGAGGGGCGACTGTAACGAACCATCTGTGCTGGATTCATTAGTATCTCACAAATTCTCAAATAAAATTATTATATCTTGTTATCAAATAAATCGAGCGATACTTGAATAATGAGGTCGGAAACAATAGAGGGTTTGTTCTGTCGTTTTTTCAGAGAAATGGGCTGTGAGAATGTTTATATACAAAAAATATAAACATCCGATTTTCAGAATACTTTGAAGGAACACACCAATTCCTATTTAGGAATCGTATGAATAAGATTCAAAATTGAATGAAATGTTTTATCTTGGTTGGCGACTTTAAATAGAAATGTAACAGCTGAAGCCGGAGCAGTGCTGGATAATTCTGGGAGTAGTATCACGTTTGCGTAGTAACGCTGGGGTAAAATATTAAATTGTATTAATTAATTACGAAGTGATTTTAAAGTTCGTTTAAAAGCTAAAAATTTATACTTTGAAATATTAGGATTGATTCTGGGAAGTAGACCATAATAAGTGAAATTGAATATAATTTAGTGAAAGTTTAAATTTTTGTGAAATATAAAATTAATTTGAAAAGCCGTCCAAAATAAAAGAAATTAACTAGTTTCTTTTTGGAGATGTTTTTCAAGTGTTCTTAAATATTCAAAGTCAAAGTTATGTTTAGCTAGTGAAAAAGTGAACGGTCTTCGAAGAGAGATATTTGTTGGACTGTCGTAGTCAATAGATCCTCTCCTGTTTTAATGTTTTCAGGAATCCATTTTTTGCTGGACAGGAATCCTCTATCCGCCTGAAAAGGTTTTCTAGTGAGTCCGCTAGAAAGGCAAAATCTCATCCCTCCTTAAACCTTGTTCCTGACCCCTAGGCTCCGTCTGTCGCTTTAGGTTACACAGCGATAGATATCCTATCTTTAGTAGTTCAATCTAGGTATTCTGACCTTGCACCTCGTCAGAAGACATACACATTTAACTGCACATTTAAATCAAAATGAGAACGGTTTTCTCAAAGTTTGAATTACACACACCCAATTTAGCCAGGTAATTAGGCACACTCACGTAGGCATTGTACTAGTGCGTACGTAGACCAACCTTACAAATTGGCATTTTCTAAAATTTAATCAGAGTTTTAATTTAGTTTTTTTATTATTCTTTCATAAAGGACCGGGTAAAATATTATTCAAACGTTTTAAAATACTAGATAAAAAAGAGAATCTTGTAATTGAATATTATCATTCTCGGAAGGAAAATTTCATTTAAATATAGTCTAGAATTTTCACAAGCGATTATTCCTACCTGGATAATCCAACTAGGAATTCTATTTATCCTACAGAGAATATTTAGAATTATTTGTAAGTAGGGGTATGAATCAAGTAGGGATTTTCCTAGGCTTCAGGAAGCCTAGATAAATCCCAAAGTTAACCAAAGGTGAAGGTTGTATGTGGTTGATTTTGCGTTATTGATTAAATGTAAAATTCCCTGGAATGTTTGAAAATGACTAACAAACTTACTCCGACAGAAATAGGTTCGCGATCCTCTAAAATCCCTTGTATTAAAGTAAAATGGAATTGATTTTAATTAGAATATCATTTGGATAAAACTCACGGACAATATTAGGTAATTACCTATGTCCAAGCGAGGGAGGATTGACCAAAAGTTTTGGAAGAAATCCACCGAGGGCAGCGCGGACGGGGCTGTTCTCCAAAAGTCGCTTATCTCTGGATATGAACCTTATCAAATTTGGTTCATCCTTCAAATAATTAAAGAAATAACTTAAAAATTATATCTGAGAAGCAAATAATTTATACAAGTAATTTCCTTGTCATTTCCCTAATGGATCTATTACAGATGCAAACCTGTCACGTAAAAGTATCTTGAAATAGCACAATACAAACATGTCTGTATTGAAGCCCTAAAGTCAAAATCAATAAACCTCAGAAATTGTAAAATCAGAATGTTCAAAATATTACTAGGAACTTTAATTGTAGCTTATTCTTTTACAAAGGAATAACAAACTATAATGGAAATAAATCTCTGGAGTAATCTTTTAATTAATTGTTCCGATGTGTACTGAAGTAAAATAAAATTTAAATAGGTATCTTTCCTATTAGAATTAGTAGCAACTATTACGAGAATATCGATAAAAAGGTAAAATATTTTATGTAGTTAGGATACGTTAAGACTCGACAATATTAACAAATAAAGAACTCAAGTTATTACAAAACACAACGTAGGTATATATCTAGACGATCATATGGCCAAATTTATAGTGTTTAAGGAAGTAGGTAAGATTAAAGTTATCGTAACTCCACAGAGTAAAGTAGGAAGTCGGTGAGTGCGCGCGGTATAATAGGTAGTTAGAGTATTAAGGTAGGGGGGGTGTTACAGGATCAATTGGCTATTAACGCCGGGGTACCTCAGGGGTCAGTGCTATCTGCCACACTGTTTCTGTTGCACGTTAACGACAGCACAGTTGTGGAGAGATATGTTTCTACTGCGTGAGCTAGGCAGAATGAAATTCAGGGGTTAAGAGATGAGATGCTGCAGCGTCTGAATTTGACTCTCAAGGCTGTATCCGACTGGGGTGATGCCAATCTAGTCAAGTTCAATGCCTCTAAAACGCAGGCTTGTCTCTTCTCGGCGAAAAAAAGTCCGTTTCTCCAAGTTCCTGTATTCCGTGATGTACCTGTAGCTATAGGAGATCACCTCGAGCTCTTAGGTGTTTCGCTCACGCCTACACTCAACTTTGGCTCTTACATCGAGTCTAAGGCAAGAACAGCTGCCATGAAGCTAGGCATCCTGAATAAGGTAAAGCGTTACTTCACACCAGGACAGCTTCTTAGTTTATATAAAGCACAAGTCCGGGCTGGTATGGAGTACTGCTGCCATGTTTGGGATGGTTCGGCCAAATACCAGCTTGCTGCCTTGGACTCGATCGAACGTAGAGCTTTCAGGCTCATAGGTGTGCAACATATGGCGGAGACTAAGATCCAGAGTCTCGAGCACCGCCGTAAGGTTGCATGCCTTTCAATCTTCTATGGGTTACATTTCGGGGAATGCTCCCAGGAACTGCACGATCTGATCCCACCATCTCCTTTTCATCATAGGACGAGCAGGCGTACGGCTCAGTACCATCCTTACCTCATTGGTATACCTTCTATTCGCACAAAACGTTTCGGTTCTACCTTTGTAATGCGAACTGCTAAGGAGTGGAACACACTGCCGTCGTCTGTCTTTCCTGAAAACTATAATCTGGGTCTCTTCAAGTCAAGAGTGAATAGGTGCCTTCTAGACCTTTGTGCTCCATCTTCGGCCACATCGTCACTTACCAACAGGTGAGATCGTGGTCAAACAAAGGTCTATTAATGTTAAAAAAAAAAAAAAAAAAAAAAAAATATCAATCGCGTGAAATACGACAGTTTATAATGTTGCCAGTGCTCTAAAATTTCAATTTGATTGGTGTAATGGTGGTATCATTTGCATAGGCGTATCATGCGATTCATGCGCGTGCCGCCGGCTTTTTACGACATCCTACGTGAGTTTACTAAAAAATAAATCTTAAAATCTAAAACTTTTGCTTAAACTAGAGGACTCCCTAAATTTACATCTGTGGTTTCCAGTTGAACATTTTTGTAACTATTTGATCAGTGTAATTTGGTACCTATTTACTGGTAAAATGAATCGATATCCAACTTGGATATCGATCTTTGATCAGAGGTACTACTACTTTGTCCAAATGTACTACAGTGTCAACGCGGCTTTAGTTTTTTCCATTATCCAAAAATCACACAAAGTGTTGAGTACTCTGTCGTCTTAACCAACAATAGGATTTTGCACAACCAATTGATAGCCAATTCTTGGGGCTTATAGGATACCTTAATCTAGACATTAAAAGGGTACGTTTTTACATCATTTGCATAGTGGTGTAGAGATTCTGGAAAGGGGCGTTCTCGCCCTCCTGAAGCCAGTTCTCAGGCGCGTATTGATTGTTGTACTTCTCGATTACGTGGAAGGTGTAGGCAGGGCGCGGTTTGTCTGACTTGTTGACCGCGCTCTTGTGGACGACATGCCCGTGCAGGATGATGCAGGACCCTGAAAAAGAGTTCTTTCTTTAGGTCAAAGAATTTAGAGTAAACTCTATATTCTATAAGCTTTAGGTAAATGTAATTTACTTGCTAACGGTGCATCATAAACGTTGGCCTGGCTACCTAGATGCATCATAAACGTTGGCCTGGCTACCTAGAGCAATGCGGATGCTGGCTACTAACCCAAACAGATATTAAAACCTCATTATTGGACTCGTGTATAACTTATTGACCACTTATTGACACAACTTATAACTTATATAGATCATAAACCGTGTCAATACCACAGAATATATATAACATAACATAACTCCCAACAGTCTCATACACAATCCTGATCACACACTAGGATTCCCTGTGTCGTGGGTATCATGAACTACGAGTACTACGGTACCATTACACCTAGAACCAGAACAAATATTTGCAGATCATACAAACATTTATCCCGCAGCGGGAATCGAACCCGCAACCTTTCGCGTCTCAGCCGGCTACCCGCCCGACGCGCTACTGTAGTCGTCAAAAGGTATAAGTAGTACCTTTTGCCCGCGGCTTCGCAGGCGGGGTTTCAGGATAAAAAGCAGTCACCCCTTACTTCCATTTATTTATTACAAGCTCTAGTCATTATACGAGGGGGGATCAAAAAGTAGTGAGAATGAGATAGAATATAATGACTGTTGATAACTTAATAATTTATTTTTCTACATAGTCTCAGAGTCTCTCTCCACACCGACTCCAGCGTATTCCAAGGCTTCAATCCCTTTAAAAAAAAAAAAGATTTGTCTTGGTCCTGCAAAAAGCACTCCACGGCATCCATCACCTCGTTATCGTCTTCGTACCTGTTTCCCTTTAAGTATTCTTTCAATTTGGGGAACAGATAAAAATAGCTAGGTGCCAGATCTGGTGAATAAGGGGGGTGGTCAACCAATTCCCTTTAAGTATTCTTTCAATTTGGGGAACAGATAAAAATAGCTAGGTGCCAGATCTGGTGAATAAGGGGGGTGGTCAACCAATTCGAAGTCAGCTTGACGACCTCTGTGGCGAGCCGGGCGAACGTTCGCCTGCGACGCCGGAGGTTGCGGGTTCGATTCCCGCCTCGGAACATATTTGTGCGACCGCAAATATTTGTTCAGGGTGTTCTGGGTATTTTGTATGTATAATAAAAAAATATCTATCTATGTAATATATTGTATTAAGTATATCAGTTATCTAGTACCCATAACACAAGCTCTGCTTAGCTTGGGGCTAGATAATGTTGTGTGAAAAAAAAAAAAAAAAAAAAAAAAATAAGCTTGCTGAATGGCAGCCATCGCAACTGCAGACCTGTGCGCGGGTGCGTTGTCGTGATGAAACAGCACGCCCCTTCGAAGTTTGCCTCTTCTTTTCTCTTTGATGGCATTCCTCAACTTGGGAATTAAAGCTGCATAATATTGGCCTGTAATAGTGGTTCCATGTTCCAGGTAATCAATCAACAATATCCCTTCTGAGTCCCAAAATATCGAGGCCATAACCTTGCCAGCCGATGGCCACGTCACGCAACTTCTTCTGGGTCGGTGATGCTGGCCGTTTCCATTGCAAAGATTGCTGTTTTGTCTCGGGATCAAAATTATGGACCCATGTTTCGTCCATTGTTACGAAACGAGACCAAAATCTTCTTGAAACTTGTCCAACAATATCTTCGAAATGTCAAGTCGATTTTGTTTCTGACTGTCAGTTAACATTCTTTCGAGAACACGTTCCGACACGAAGCAAACAAATGACTACATTCAGAAAAAAACAAAAGAGAATCGATGTTTTTTTAAAAAAAATTAATATTACAAATATGTATCTGAGCTATGCCTGCCAGTATACATTTTTTTTCTTACCAAAGAGTATTTCGTTTTCACTACTTTTTGATCCCCCCTCGTATGTCCGGGTGGAATATTGCAACTGAATTTTAAAGCAGTTATCCTCAACCGATTGAGCTGAAATTTGGCATACCTGTCAAGTTCCGATGACAATACAATATGATGGTGACAGCGAGCTAATCATGGAGACTGAAGGTGGACAACGGAACTCCTCGTGGATAATAGTAGACTGGCCGTGTTTAGGCTCATTTTTAGGGTTCCGTATATCCAAAGTGTGAAACAGGACCCTATTACTAAGGCTCGGCTGTCCGTCTGTCCGTCTGTCTGTCTGTCTGTCTGTCTGTCTGTCTGTCTGTCTGTCTGTCTGTCTCTGTCTGTCTGTCCATCCGTCCGTCTGTCTCCAGGCTGTATCTCATGAACCGTGAGCCGTCATGACCGTCTAACTGACAGTTGTAATTTTCACAGATGATGTATTTCTATTGCCGCTATAACAACAAATACAAAACAAAAAATACATTTTGTAAAAATTAAAAAAACCCGCATCGCAATGAAACGGCTGAACCGATTTTGATCAAACATAGCTAAGAACCCTCCCGACAATTTCAACTTTCAAACAAAAAATATAAAATCGAAATCGGTTCATCCGTTCGGCAGCTACGATGCAACAGACAGACACACACACACACACACAGACATGTCAAACTTATAACACCCCGTCTCGTTTTTGCGTCGCGGGTTAAAACCAGAATAAAATAAATATTTAAGGGGGCTCCCATACAACAAACGTGATTTTTTTGCCGTTTTTATAGACAATGGTAAGGAACCCTTCTTGCGTGAGTCCGACTAAAACTTGGCCGTTTTTTTAAAATAAAAAGTTTGCAAATGAAAAAAATATTTTTCCTTTAAAAAATATTAATTTATTTGCTTTACGGAATTGAGTGCAAGTACCTACACATAAAGCGAGCGTAGTCGCGGGCGGAAGCTAAACATAGCATATAGCACTCAAAGATAACGAAGGTTCCTTCCTATAGGGAAATAATTTTCGGAATCTGACTTGTAGTCCCGGATATTTCCCCCACATAGGTACTCATTCACAAACACAAACTTTACCTAGCCTTGTAAATACTAGTTTGACGAGCTAAGTACGTACTAGTCATTAGTACTAATCGTTTGGTATATACCAGAAGACCAATTCTCGTAATAAAAAATAGTCAAATTAAAGTTCGGATCATGTTACGATCTAGTGTCGATGTCACAAACGTCAAAAATGGTATTCTGCTCACCTGACAATACAACGCGGAATGTGATTATATCGAAATGTGACTGTAACTTGAATGTTTCAAAGTTCTGCGAATCCTCTCTTTCACTCTTTACAATTATTATATAGCACTATCCTACTCTAATATAATTCTGGTCGCAAGAACCGAAAGTAGATTATATTGTTGTTATGAGGGACCAATTCTGTCAATTTACTATACAATCTCGTTTCGGTCAACTTGTAGTGTGGTTATAATATAAATAAGAGAATTGGGCTTCTGATTAGTGACAAGTGAGAAGTAACCGCTTACGCTATGGTATTAGCAGAAAGGCATGTGACAAGACACCCGTACGACATGTAGTCACTAAACTCTTGAAGTGGCTGCTCACGAAGCGACAAGTGCTTAGTAAAGGTCGGGGTCAGCCGGGGTAGTCTACTTGTCGATTAGTAAATACGATCGGCTTCTATTCACTTGCACTTGCCGGTTTAATTAACTACCGAACGTTTCTGCCAAATATTATCTAATTCGGCCGCTACTTCCCACCCTTTTAGGGGAAAAAAATCAACCAATAAAAAATCGCCGGCGATAAAAATAAGCTACAAATTTTTGAACACGTATTTCAAATGTCGTCAAGATTCGTTGTAAAATACAACCTGTACGCAAGTACTAACATACATACCTACATACCGCAAAGATAAAACCAGACTTTTCTAGTTGTTGCAAGGACGCTTCGCTCGCTCAGTCAGAAATCGGCATGTTCAAGAAAGGTAATTTCGATTTAAGGCATGCTTAAAATGAAGATGTGTAAGCTCACAACTGACCTTGTAAGCTGCACTTACCCTTACTAACTGGAACAGCGGTGAAGCTCGACTCTGGGTAAATCGGCGCTGGCTTGTCGTAGATCATCAGTTCCTTGGACTCCGTATCAGGGTTCCTCAGCATACGTCTGTGCACCCCCGACTTGTGTGAGCCTGCGGCGATCCAGAGACAGCCATTCTGGACCGTGGCATCTTCGAGCGCGATCCAGAAACCGATTGGTGGAGTCGGCTCGGTGTACAGAAAGGTAGCATCTTGGTGTGGTGTTACTGAGAAGATATAACAGGAAGATAAACAAGTGAACAGTTTAAAGATAAAACGGAAATCGTCAGAGCTCTTTTCGAGTTTCATCCACTTTTTCCTACAAACTTCACCAATCCACCAAGCCACTTCACCAAGGGTTAAAAAAGTTGAAATTCCTTAATTTTAGTTTAACTTTTTCCTTTATTTGTGTCACAAAGCCTCCTAGGATTACAAATTTCAGAATTGCGAGGTTAGTTTTAGTACCCTAGAGGTTTTTCATTTTCACGAGTTCCATACAAAAATTTGACATTTATTGCCATATCTGCGATAAAATGCAATGCGATTTTGAGTTAGAAGATTTTAAGCTCGCAAACCTTTGTTATGTATACATTTTCGAGTTGCTAGATCCTGATATACCTCTTCTTCCACCTTTTCATAGGTTTCTGTGGTGTGTTCGGCCTGAGAATAGACCCCTCCGTCTCCTCCCGTAGTTGTCGTAAAAGGTGACTAAGGGATTATACCCGGGAATAGGCAGCAGCGTCTACCTGAGATACTCAACACCAATACGCGATCACCTTACTTGTTTTTTTTGCTTTGTGAATGTCTGTTCAAGCAGGTGTTCAAGCAGGCCCACCTGATGTTAAGCGGCAACCTCTGCCTTTAACAATGCATTACCTCACAGGTCACGTCCACCTAGGATGCACCCTACGTGGCATTGTACCGCGCCCGCCATCCTGAGAAAAAGATGAACAGTCTCACGTGTCTGTGTAATATACCCTTCAAACCGGAACACAGCAATGCGAGCACTACTGCTTTGCGGTAGAATAGGTAGGATGTAGACTTTCCCTGGACGAACTCTTTCACAAAAAACCTCTACTACTACTTAGTCTAATTTCTATGGCGATCACCAATCAGCCTGCCAAGCGTGGGCATAATGTAAAATTCAATTGGGAAGCCTCGTCCAACAGTAGACGACTAAAGGCTGCTGATTATTTTAGGTACCTTCGCCTCCAATTCCAGGGTTCTTGTAAATTAGCATGCTCTGGGCCACAGCCGGCTCCTTCAGGTCCAGTTCTGAGCAGATGGACTTCACGCGGTCACAGTACGTGTAGCACCTGAAGAGTGGGTGCAGCAAGTGGAGTGCGTGACCAACCTGGTTACAGTCATCAACATTACATCAGTTTTAAGTAAACCATTTTAAGTGGCAATGGGCAGCCCATATAGCTCGCGTAACTGAAAACTGTTAGGGAAGAAAGGTTCTCGAGTGGCGGCAACAAACTATGCGTAGTTTTTGTATACTTAGTTAAAATTGACATTCCGGTGAAAAAGGAATCTTTCCAAAAAAGAATCTGTTCAAAACGAAATCCGTCCAACAAGGAATCTGGCGAAAAGGGCCTTTATCAACCAAACTACGCAAACGAGGAATGTCCCCCTTTCGATGAATCAAAAACATTATAGAGGTTGCAGGAAGACTGTGGATTGAGGCGGCTCAAGACCGTTTATCGTGGCCTTCTATGGGGGAGGTCTATGCCCAGCACTGGACTGCTGTAGGTTGACTTGATCTTCATTATACCGTACGTATACACCATACCGTATACGTACATCAGTGCAGGCTGGCTCCGCAGCAACATCAGCGGAGACCCACAAACGACGTATGCACTCCTCGACATACACATATTTGTACATATTTGAGCCGTTTGGGGAGACCCCTGGGACCAGGGCGCATAAGATATTCAAAGATCTAGCGGAGCGACTTTTTGAGTCCAAGCGTGACCGGAATGCTGGTTTTTAGTTCGGTCAAGTAATATGTATTGCCATTCAGCGTAGCAATGCAGCCAGCATCCAGAACGTCAGGTGATCTTGATTGATAGGTCACCCGGACTTGTTGATAAGATTCGTTGTTATAAGATTTGTCCTGGCTGCTAGCTTATTTAAGGAATGTGTACCGGTAGAAAGCATTAGCAGAGTCAGTCGTGGGAAGCAATGGTGGCAATGAGCTCACCACTTGTCATGTCTATTTCCCACGAAGGTGCAACCCATAGTGAAAAGAGGCCCATTTAAGGCTTTGTCTACCCTTTCGGGGAAAAAGGCGTGTGTCTATGTATGTAAAGTATCACTGTTATTAGACTGGACTAGACAGATGTATAATCATCTGTCTGTAGAAGCCCTCATTATAATGTCACGAGAAAGATACTCGAGCCAGTCAACCACTGGCTTCCTGTCCTTTAAAATGGTATTGGACCATAAGGTGGGGTTGGCGTAGGCGGGTATAATTCACCACCCAGGCTAAAGTGATAAACTGACCGTCTTCAACCAAGCAAGAAAATATTTAAAGTAGGTACTAAATGTAAGCTTTAAATAATAACTGAATTACCTTGTTGAGGGACACATTAGCCGGAACTTTGAGAGATCCGTCAGCGTTCAACGCAGCTTCTTCGAAAAACGGTCTAATTTTATCGTTGCTCTCAAAGAAGTAGGTATCTTTGGCGTGCTGGAAAGACAGAGTCATACAATAAATAATATAGTCATACAAGGATTGTTTTAAATCGTCTAAATGACGTGAATTGAAGGGCTAGTCTGCAAATGTAACAAGCAACGCACTTTTGTATTGTTACGTAGTAGGTACGTTTCTATACTTAGCCCCTCTGAGGCCGTACTGACAAAGACATGGTGAGGTTCCCAAAGTATCCTCTCATCAGTGTCTCGATCATGGACCTTATTCTAGGTAGGTACTCATTTTCTCGATACTAAATCCGTGTTGCATGATGTATGTATGTTTATAAAGAACCCATGCAACACGGATTTAGTATCCGATTTAGGATTCGATTTAGGATTTAGTAGTTTTTTTAACATTCGTACATACAAAATAAGTGTTAATTGTTTGTTAAAAAAACTACAGCTCTTTTTCACTTCAAAGATACAGCCGCTATATTTTTAACCCCTACTAAAAGAGGGGTGTTGTAATTTTGAGGCCATAATGTATCTGTAAGCATTTTTCTTTGTTGCTACGTACTCCGGAACGCGTGCTTTGATTTCAATGGTTTTTTTATTATGAAAGATGGTTTTTAGCTATGTTCAGTGTAAATAGGTGCAGCCGTTTCGAGTATCATCAGCTCGTAACATTTTTTTTGAAGGAAACCCTTAAGTAATTGTTTAGAGGGTCAAACTGCTCGTGCATAACATGGCGAGTTGCATCCGTGACGTCCAATGGCAGTAGTTAACTCAAATATATAAACGCAGGATGAATCTGTAGGTCGCAATTGAAACCCCATTTAACAATTATTGCAAGACCTATCGCTAAATTGACTACACAATTGTTGGTAACTTACCTATCTACTAGGTACTAATCTTATTGAGATGGGTCAGTATTGACAGTTTTAATCAGTCTAGAGACATAGCAGCGTTTGGGTGATAGATGAGGGACCACTTGACGTCAGTGTTGAATAGTCTCAAAATAGAGCAGCGTTTGGTTGATGGATGAGGGACCATTTGACGTCAGTGTTGAATAGTCTCAAAATAGAGCAGCGTTTGGGTGATGGATGAGGGACCATTTGAAGTCAGTGTTGAATAGTCTCAAAATAGAGCAGCGTTTGGGTGATGGATGAGGGACCATTTGACGTCAGTGTAGAATAGTCTCAAAATAGAGCAGCGTTTGGATGATGGATGAGGGACCATTTGAAGTCAGTGTTGAATAGTCTCAAAATAGAGCAGCGTTTGGGTGATGGATGAGGGACCATTTGACGTCAGTGTAGAAAAGTCTCAAAATAGAGCAGCGTTTGGGTGATGGATGAGGGACCATTTGAAGTCAGTGTTGAATAGTCTCAAAATAGAGCAGCGTTTGGGTGATGGATGAGGGACCATTTGAAGTCAGTGTTGAATAGTCTCAAAATAGAGCAGCGTTTGGGTGATGGAAGAGGGACCATTTGACGACAGTGTTGAATAGTCTCAAAATAGAGCAGCGTTTGGGTGATGGATGAGGGACCATTTGAAGTAAGTGTTGAATAGTCTCAAAATAGAGCAGCGTTTGGGTGATGGATGAGGGACCATTTGAAGTCAGTGTTGAATAGTCTCAAAATAGAGCAGCGTTTGGGTGATTAATGAGGGACCATTTGACGTCAGTATAGAATAGTCTCAAAATAGAGCAGCGTTTGGGTGATGGATGAGGGACCATTTCACGTCAGTGTAGAATAGTCTCAAAAAACAACATCGTTTGGGTGATGGACGAGGGACCATTTGAAGTCAGTGCTGAATAGTCTCCAAATAGAGCGGCGTTTGGGTGATGGACGAGGGACCATTTGAAGTCAGTGTTGAATAGTCTCAAAATAGAGCAGTGTTTGGGTGATGGATGAGGGACGATTTGAAGTCAGTGTTGAATAGTCTCAAAATAGAGCAGCGTTTGTGTGATGGATGAGGGACCATTTGAAGTCAGTGTTGAATAGTCTCAAAATAGAGCAGCGTTTGGGTAATGGATGAGGGACCATTTGACGCCAGTGTAGAATAGTCTCAAAATAGAGCAGCGTTTGGGTGATGGATGAGGGAGCATTTGACGACAGTGTTGAATAGTCTCAAAATACAGCAGCGTTTGGGTTATGGATGAGGGACCATTTGAAGTCAGTGTTGAATAGTCTCAAAATAGATCAGCATTTGGGTGATGGATGAGGGACCATTTGACGTCAGTGTTGAATAGTCTCAAAATAGAGCAGCGTTTGGGTGATGGATGAGGGACCATTTGAAGTCAGTGTTGAATAGTCTCAAAATAGAGCAGCGTTTGAGTGATGGATGAGGGACCATTTGACGACAGTGTTGAATAGTCTCAAAATAGAACAGCGTTTGGGTGATGGATGAGGGACCATTTGAAGTCAGTGTAGAATAGTCTCAAAATAGAGCAGCGTTTGGGTGATGGAAGAGAGACCATTAGAAGTCAGTGTAGAATAGTCTCAAAATAGAGCAGCGTTTGTGTGATGGATGAGGGACCATTTGAAGTCAGTGTTGAATAGTCTCAAAATAGAGCAGCGTTTGGGTAATGGATGAGGGACCATTTGACGCCAGTGTAGAATAGTCTCAAAATAGAGCAGCGTTTGGGTGATGGATGAGGGAGCATTTGACGACAGTGTTGAATAGTCTCAAAATACAGCAGCGTTTGGGTGATGGATGAGGGACCATTTGACGACAGTGTTGAATAGTCTCAAAATAGAGCAGCGTTTGGGTGATGGATGAGGGACCATTTGACGTCAGTGTAGAATAGTCTCAAAATAGAGCAGCGTTTGGGTGATGGATGAGGGACCATTTGAGGACAGTGTTGAATAGTCTCAAAATAGAGAAGCGTTTGAGTGATGGATGAGGGACCATTTGACGACAGTGTTGAATAGTCTCAAAATAGAGCAGCGTTTGGGTGATGGATGAGGGACCATTTGACGTCAGTGTAGAATAGTCTCAAAAAGGAACATCGTTTGGGTGATGGATGAGGGACCATTTGAAGTCAGTGCTGAATAGTCTCCAAATAGAGCGGCGTTTGGGTGATGGATGAGGGACCATTTGAAGTCAGTGTTGAATCGTCTCAAAATAGACTAGTTTGGTGCCTTTTTCACATTTATGTTTTTGGTGGGATCACTATTACACCATTTGATATTGATGCCCTGTCTACCCTCTAAGGCATGTTAGCATGATACGATGTATGTATAAACGAATCAATGAAGGTACTTATGTATGTTTGTAAACTAATAACAATAAAAAAATAAAATCAATAAAAAAAAATAGTGCTGGACAGATTATCTAGCCCCAAGCTATTAGCATGAGCTTGTGTTATGGGTACTAGATAACTGATATACTTGATACAATACATTATATAGATAGTTTTTATTTATTATACATAGAAAATACCCAGAACACCCTGAACAAATATCTGTAGGTCGTACAAATATTTGTTCCGGGCGGGAATCAAACCCGCAACCTCATGCACCGCAGGCGAACCTTCGCCCGCCACGCCACAGAAGTCGTCATCAATCTACTCCTTTTCAAATTTCAGAATCAATAGGTACTCGTGTTCTTTTTATTTTTTGTGGTATAAGGTAGTCATATATTTAGTTGATAGGTATTCCTACTAAACATCCTTTACTAGGTTTTCCTACTAGGTACCTAAGTACATATCTACGTACTAATATGTCTAATATACCTTATTCATCGCATCCGTGGTGGAGAATACGGATCTTTGATCAGCGTCGGGTAATTTCGTAGTGAATTCCAGTCCTGCATCACTAAGCTCATCACATTCCTCCGGCCACAGGAACTCCTCCATCACGACATAGCCATCAGTATCCAACTGGAAGATGTCAAATAATTACACCAATTAAATTTGGCATTATTAGCCAGTGAGTATATTTTCATTCCACACTGAAAAATGATGTACAGCCAAGTACCGAAAGGTCCATAAAAAAATAAATTTAAAAACCTTAAAAAAAAAATATGTACATACAATGGTCGAAATGCCTCAAGCCATAATCAAACAAATATGCATTCAATTTTGTTCTGGGGCCATCAAATTGACACATTTTATGTATTTCAAACATTATAAAAACCGTACAGCAGGGATATTGAATTTATTTATTTTCACCATACGGTATATTGTACGTATTTTGCATTTATAAATTTTGATACGTACCCTGAATAGGTAGCTATATTGTGTTTTGCGCATTGACATAAGTACCTACTTACGCGATGGTATTGTGCGACAGTGATTATAAATTTTAGTAGGTTATCGAGCATTATCGGCCGGGGTAGGTACACTGTTGAACATTGGTTGAACAAGCCTCCATTGAGGATATTAGGTAAGTAGGTGCTTACCTACTTTCCTGGTAACAACAGCGCTACATATAGGACCCGCTCTATACAAAACGAATTATGGCCGAAATTCACCCAAAATGCAAAGGGGTATTGAAGTTAGTATAAAACTCCACGCGGATGAAATCACAGGCATTCCAGCTGCCTATATCATCATACTAGTGGAATGTCCGGACTTCGTCCACATGAAGATTTTTTTCCAACTTCAACACTCGTTTTAGTTTTTTTCCCAAGTGCTCCCCTAGACCTACACAATCAAAGGATAAGGATCTCTAATGTTTGTATGATCTGAAAATATTTGTTCCGGGCCTGGTATTGCGGTAGCGGTACTCGTAGTTGCTGATACTTTATACGACACAGGGGATCCTAGTGTGGGATCAGGACTATGTATGTCACTGTTGGGCGATGCAGGCACACATATTTGAGCTTAGAGAATGGCGTGACGAAAAATCAGTAAAATTTCAGATTTAAAAATGAAAATAGGTAAAAGAATTTCCGAAATGTTTGCTAAATTTCATATTCAAAGCGAGATTATAATGTTTTTCAATAAAAAAAACATATATGTCTATCCGCCATGTTTTGCGAAACGAAAATAAGAGCAAAAATAAAAACAAGGTCCTCTCGGCGTTGTGTTATAATTACGAAAACAGAGGCTACTTTGCAAATTTGATTTAGAATATTTAACTTATTTAAAAATAAAAAAATGAAAATAAAAGGTCATGCTTTATATGATGTAGAATTAACATGTATTTTTTGTAGAGATGTTTTGTTTTTTGTTGTATAGAGAGATTGGAGAAAAAAGGTTTAAAGGCTCTACATTTTACATATATCCACGCCTTAAACGTTAGTTTGAAACAGAAATAAGATATTTGTTTGGTATTAGTAGACCTGTGAGTACATTATCGAATGGATAGAACTATGTAGAATAGATAGAGTCATCATGCCTATTGCACTCAGTGAGTGATACCGCGTAGTGTAAACACGACATGGCGAAGCATCGTCACACGCGGAGCCGCCCCCACGCGTCTTGGTTATTTCAGAATTATTCTATTTTTGTGGCTTATTTCAGTATTTTGGCTCGTGACTCGCGATGGTGTACACTCAGTTTAACTATAAATTATTGTTTTATTACAGATATGTAATGTTTAATACACCGCCCGTGGCGCGTGGTCCGTGGGCCAAAACAGATTCCCATACAAAACTTTGTGGAACCAATGTCAGGGTTAGCATAGATATAATTTCATCACCAGCGTTAACCTAAGTAAAAAGTAATTACGAAACGGAAATTTCCCAGTTTTATCACAAAAATACATTATAATATTAGTATTATTTAGCATTATTAGTATAGTTGTATTATTCCTTCTGTAAATAAAGATTGTTTTATGCGTAGTCTTTATAGTTCTTGACTTTTAATACTATTAATGTATATTTGTACTATTAACATATACAGTGGTGGCCATATAATTAAGAACGCTGATATGAAGGGAAGATTTTTTCCAACTAAGATGCAAAACTAATTGTTTGCATTTGTTTTTATTTCTCTCGGTATCGTAAAACATTTCCATATTACCACTGTATTCATTGATACACATGATTGGCTAAAAATCAATAGGCAAACTTTTTACACTACTTTTAAACAAAGTATTCCTTATTACTGGCTGGTCACGTAATTAAGAACGCTAAGTAGTTTATACCTTTATTCAAATTTAAATAGAGAACACTCAGTCGATTTGTTACTGTTTGTATAATTTTGGCGCCATTACGTGCTGTAAAAGATTAAAGGTGATTGCTTCTTTAGAAAAAACAATGGGAAAAAATAAAAGTTGTGATAAATCTACACGGGAAGTAATAATAAAACTTCGCCGGAAGAATTGGTCTTATAAAAAGATAGCCGACCATCTGCAATGTTCAAAAACGATGGTTTTCCACGCTGTAAAGCATTTTGCTACGTATCAAACTACTTCGAATGTTCCACGTGTACCTAATCAGAGAAAAACAACTCCTCTAGATGACCGAAACATCGTTCGTATGGCAAAACAAAATCCTTTTAAAGGGTCCAATGAGCTTAGAAAATAATATTTTGGTGACAACAACCCTTCAGCAATCTCAGCACGCACTATTCGAAGACGTTTGGTAGAAGAAAAATTGCTCGGTAGGATAGCAAGAAAGGTACCCATGTTAAAACTTTGCCACAGGCAAGCCCGGCTTGCATTTGCGAGAAAGTATGAAAACTGGACTGTGCAACAGTGGAAAAATGTACTTTTTTCTGACGAGACGAAAATAAACAGAGTATGTTCTGATGGAAAACGATATGTACGACGTCCCCCGAATACAGCATTCGACCCAAAGTACACGAAAGTTACATTAAAGCACGGTGGTGGAAATGTGAAAACTTGGGGTTGCTTTTCTGGACATGGTGTAGGACCTGTAAAGTTGATAGAAGGTAACATGGATCAGTTCCAATACAAAAATATACTGGAAGAAACAATGTTACCATACGCTGAAGACGTTCTACCGGTCATTTGGACATTCCAGCATGACAATGATCCAAAGCACACTGCACGCACCGTAAAGGAATTTCTTACAGCGCAATTAGTTTCTGTCTTAGACTGGCCTGCTAACAGTCCAGATCTAAACCCAATAGAGAATCTGTGGTTTGAAGTAAAGAAAAAGGTTTCAAATACAAAGTGTGGAAATTTAAGAGAGCTGTATGACGTTTTTTTAGAAGAATAGAACTCTATTTCTCTTGCGAAATGTCAAAAATTAATAGAGTCAATGCCTCGCCGGTGTAAAGCTGTAATTAAAAGCCGTGGATATGCTGTTAACTATTAATTTTAGTTAAATATTTATTAAATTTCTTTTTATGTTTCCTGTGCTACATAATATTGTGATTTTTTAAATCTAAGTGTCATACAAAACAATTCCCGAGCAGTTAAATAAATCGTTCTTAATTATTTGTCCAGTTTCAGTACTATTTGAATGTGTTACTTTGATAAAATCAATAAAATGTGCAAATAATAGGCTGCGATTTCATACTTTATTCTTAAGTCAGGTTGCTCTATTAATGTGACTATTATATAACATAACTAGTTGCTTCTCAGAAGGTACACATCTCTGTGTATGATACTATTTAAATAAAAAACTTCTAGAACTTCAAATCGTTCTTAATTATATGACCACAACTGTATATTGTTATTAGGTACTAACAGTTTTTTTTCCCCCAGAGATGAGATTAATTTTTCACTCCCAGAAACCCCCATATACCAAATTTCAGAGCCGTTTTACAAATACAATACGTTTGTACAAATATAAAAATAAACAGATACAAAAATCCTTAGGATATCGCACTATTTTCTTAATCGTTGGTGCTTGAATTGGCCTGAATTTTTTAAAAGACGAGTTTAATAGGTACTTTCCTTATTTATTTATCAAAAAAGGAAAAATAACTTCAAATTAAAAAAAAAATACTAGTGACAGTATGTTATAGTAACAAAATTATATAATTATTGAGTTACCTCAAAAATTACAATAACTCTATATAAAATAAAAAACGTTATTCTCAGGCTAATTGAAGCAAGGATCCCTCAATCGATCGCTACACGTGTATAAAACAAAGCTACAACGTAACTAACGCTTTACAAAATGTGCATAGCATAATGATTTTTGTAGTGGTTTTGTTTTGTTATTATCGTTCAAAATTAGCGCGATTTTGCCCAAAGACAAACCATGGAATAACCCAATCAATATAACAAATACCTAATCACACCAAAGGTAGAAATCCAGATTTCTATGATGGTGCCTACATACATAATGTTCACCCACATCGTCAACGAGTTATAATGCTCTGCGCTCGTTGATTCGCTAACTACACACATTTGTATACTTATATTTGTATATTTGTAATCACGTTCTCGAAAACGGCTCTAGCGGTTTCCATGGGTTTTTGGTGGTGAAAAATCAATCTAGCTCACATATGGGAAAATTCGTTTTTCCACAAAAAAAAACAAGTTTGCTATTTGGTAATCTGTGTCAGACACAGAATATTGTATAGGTAGTTTCCCGGCGGAGCAAACCAATTCGAATTTAGAAAATTGGCTATTGGCTGTAGAATTATTGAATTATTAGGCTATTGAATTTAGAATATTAGCTGAAGACGGACATTAGAGATTGTAAGGGTGGGTACTTCGACCAAAGTAAATACTTTGGTCGAAGGGTGGGTAGACACTTACTAAACACGATAAGGGTAGCGAAACACACAGTAAACAGGATTTAAAAATAAAACAAAACTACGGGCGAAGCTCGGTCGCACCAAGTACTACAATTTGTAAGAGTTGGGGAATACCTTATAAACTCAGCATAAACCATGGATTTTCACTTGCAAATACAATTTTATTCAAGAAGCAAATAACTTACCAACTCGGACCAAGGACATATCGTCAGAGTACCTAGGATACATTACTGTGCTTTTTAGGGCTTTAACTATGTATTAATTAACTAGGTAAGTACAGTAAAGCTGAGATTACCTATTAAAAAAAACATGAATTACTATATGATGTCTGGTTACAGAGTTTATATCACCTATGTTTCGGATAGTCTTTGTGTTCTAAAAAGTTATACTCCACATGTTGTATACACACACACAATATATGTGTGCCACGTGGGGTAGGAGATAGTTTTTTTTCTGGCACCCGTTTACTTGACAGTTTACTTGAGGCCCCTCACAAAAAAACTAAATTTGGCTTTGGGTCATTAAGATTCATAGTGCAAATATGTAGTAGCTTCAACGGTTTAGCCGCTAGCTAGAGACCCTTATGAGGATAGATATGAGCTATAGATAGCTTGGACACTTTGGGTACGGAACTAACAAAAAACCTGCCCGTGGGACGCCAGACCACTCAAAGTGTGTTCGGAAGTCATTAAACAGTTTTCCCTCCCTAGCTTGAAAAAGAATCCATACATTTTATTATAAGCAGGTATTTGTTAGTTTGAATGTAGGGGGTAATATCCGGAACTGTTTATCCGATCCCGAAAATTATTTCACTAGCTGGAAGCTACACTATCCCGGAGTGATATAGGCTGCTTTATTAGCTTCCGCCCGCGGCTACGCTCGAGTTATGTGTAACTCTCGACTCCGTAACGGTTAAGCGGATTTTTATGGATAACTGGTGCTTATGTGAATCGTTCCAGGGGTGGGGGGAGGGGCAATTATGGGTCAGGGGGGCAGCCTTTTGTCCTGACAAAACGCGTGTGAAGCTGCGGGCACAAGACGAGCTTGTACATCTAAAGGCTAGCAGTCGTAGGTATAACATAAAATACAAAACGCGTGTGAAGCTGCGGGCACAAGACGAGCTTGTACATCTAAAGGCTAGCAGTCGTAGGTATAACATAAAATACAAAACGCGTGTGAAGCTGCGGGCACAAGACGAGCTTGTACATCTAAAGGCTAGCAGTCGTAGGTATAACATAAAATACAAAACGCGTGTGAAGCTGCGGGCACAAGACGAGCTTGTACATCTAAAGGCTAGCAGTCGTAGGTATAACATAAAATATTGCCGATTGAATGACGAACAAAATCGTCGGTTTCTTAAGCTCTGATGTGAGACACAGGTTTATTTTAATAGTACAGTCAGACTTCCCGGATAAATGATGCATTAGGTATTTTTAGGGTCGGTAGGATACCAAGTCAAACAAGGAATCCTTATTGTCTATGTCTGGCTGTCTACACGTCTCCGTCTGTATGTCATGGTCATTTAATTCAGAGACTCATATTTGGCACATTGATATTGGAAACCTGTACAATGATAAATGCCTGTTTATGCTAATACCCTACTACATAAATAGAGAGTAATTACTAAATTTAACGCTAAGTCCGAGGGTTAGTGGAGTTCCACAGTCACAAACGCAGACGTTAGGTTAAAAGAAATAAAGTTTAATCGTTCACACACACAATTAGCAGACAAAACACAACATAGGTAGGATGATACAGTCAGTTACACAGAATGTTTAAAATAGCGTCGGTCGGATCGCGGAGCGAAATAACATGAACGCGTGCGCATTGCATTTATCCTCCGGGCCGACTCCTTCGATTGACCAGCCAAAGTTGATCATACCTGCCGCTGTCATTTGGCGCTTCGATCGCTGCACATCGGATCACGCATGTGCGAACAGACGCGCTCTGATTGGTTGAGCGCGTCAGGGCCACGCGTTGCCGAGGAAACGAAATAGGGTTCATCGCGTTTAATATGAAACCCATACAAAGCTATCCCAAATACGAGTGTTCCATACCTTCGCGCTACAATCTCCCCCGATAGCCCTACTGAGCGCCCCCGCTGTTGGGCTAGCATTCGGTTATGAATCGGCGCGGCCTACCTCGCTTTCTCTTCTCCCTGACCGGAGGCTGGATTGGACCGATGAAAGGTGTGAGGTGCGAAACGTGATATTTGCCTACCCGTTCCACAGTCTTCGTGCTTTCTAATATAAATGTCGTGGGGCTAATGATCATATATCATATCTTGTATGGGCTGTCGCGGCGTGGAATAAATTTCGCGGACTAGCCCTGGCCTACATAGTTCATCCTCGGTGTTTCGAATAGGGGCCCGAAATGGTCCACAGAAAGCACTTCGAATCGTCTAGATGCGGCGGATGTTTGTAAAAATCCCACCGATTTTCTGTTATCAGCTTTGTACCGTTGGCACGGGACGCAGCCTTGATGTAGTTTGTCACGAAAGTGCGCATGCCAGGCCAGTAGTGACGTGCGCGGATGCGACTCACCGTCCGTTCCACGCTTAAGTGGCCGGCTGTAGGCGCGTTGTGAAGGTCCACCATAACCTTGCTGCGCTCATGCTCAGGTACCACTAGGCGTGCGTCCCCGCCGTCGTCGGTCTCTAAGCTGTACCTGTATAAAATCCCGTCGGATATTGTATACCCACGGTCTGACCACGGTCTCCCCCTGGAGGGTTCGTCGGCTTCCAGGTCGTTGATGATCTTACATACCTCGGGGTCAGCTCGTTGGTTGTCGTGGATATCTCTACTGCTCCTCTTCGGCATGTCGACGACTGGAGGACCCACGTCACCATCAGCGTCCTGCGAACCTACAGGCCTCGACAGTGTGCCTGCCACTACGTTCGAACGTCCGGGGGTAAATTCGATAACAATGTTGAATTCATGCAACATTAGAGCCCACCGGGCTAATCGACCGCTCGGGGACCTTTGGCTCATCAGCCAGCGTAGGGACTGATGGTCCGTCCTAACTTTAATCTCAGCTCCCTTTATATAGCCGCGGAACTTACCTACTGCCCATACGACCGCTAGAGCTTCGCGCTCCGTCGTCGAGTAGTTCCGTTCAGCGCTAGTGAGAAGCCGGCTCGCGTACTCTATCGGACTTTCATCAGGGCCCTCCCCCTGCATGAGGACTGCACCTAGACCATACCCACTGCTATTTGTGCAGAGGACGAACGGCTTCGTCTCATCTGCTTCACGCAGGACAGGGGCTGTTACCAGGAGGGACTTGATATGTTCAAATGCCCTCTGTTGTTCGGCGTCCCACTTCCAAGAGCTCGTTTTCTTCAGGAGGCTCGTGAGGGGCCTTGCAGTTTCTGCGTAGTTAGGGATAAAACGCCGAAACCAGTTAGAAATTTTTAAGAAACACTTCAAGTGTTTGACATTCTGTGGAATAGCCATACCTTCAATCGCCGCAGTTTTATCGGGGTCCACCTGGATACCTCCCGGTACGATGACATGGCCTGAGAACTTACCAGAGTCGCGTGTAAAATGGCTCCTTGAGGCCTCAATCCTATTCTGCGACATCCTATAAGGTGGAGACGCAATGTCTGTACATACCTTTATATGGTACATAGCGAACTCCGTGGCGGGTCCATTATCAGTGAGCTGCGCGGACCTACGGTCAATAAACTCGTCGAGTGTTCGCCTCTTCTCGTAAGAGAGCTTGGATCCTTCAACTTCACGCGACGAGAGACTTACAGATTCGGCGCGCATCAATTCCGCAGCGGACGAACTCAACGGACACTCACGAACAAAATCATGTGGTCGTTCGGGTTCGTTCGCAAACGTCCACCTACTGTGGGCAACGTCCACCACCATGCCGGCTCGTGACAAGAACTCGACGCCTAGGAGCGTCCTAGTCTCGTCGCCGGGTAGCACCAAAAAGTCAGCTGATACCTCGCGTCCCTCTAAGGTCACTGGTACTTCAGCCTCTAATAACTTTCTCTCTACTCTTGAACCGTCAGCCAGGCGTATACCACATTCAATCTCGCGGAATTCCACGCCGGAATCTAACATTATTTTATATAAACTAGGACTGGCAATACAATGTGTGGCACCGGTATCAATTATCGCCACACCGCTACGACCCATAACATTCATATTTACTAATGGATGCGAAGCACTTTTGTACGTGACTGCACTACATGCGCGCGCTACTAAAGTTTCGATCTCAGAATTATTTCCGATGTCGGACGTTTCCTCGACATCGTACTTACATCTCGACAACTTGCTATCTACAACCGCAACATTAAAATCGGTCGTCTTCTTGCTATCCCCGTTGCACACATCACACTTCGATCGGACCACGCCCACTTTCCCACAACCGTAACACCGAATTTCTCTACGCGAATCACCATTATTATTATTACTATTCGTAATGGGTTTACCAGAATCGGCTTTCTCCCGGTTGCGGCATTCCTCTGCGGAGTGCCCGAACATTCTACAAAAATTACAGCGGGTTCTCCTAGGGCGGGGCTCACTCGTATTTGGGGTAGAATTCGCGGGTAAATTTCCCTTTCGACCTACGGCAGGGGCCAACTTTGGGTAATCAATCGAACTCACCTGAGGGTTGGTCGTTACCTCCTTGGACTCTCTTACGGCATCCTCCGCGATCCGTGCGTCGCACAATAACTTATCTAAACTTATGATACACTCGCGGGACACTCTCTTTTTAACTCTACGATGTAACAAGCCGTAACACATGTCGATCTGAGCACTCTCCGGTAACACATACGGTAACTTCGCTAGCAATGCCCTAATGCGACACAGAAACACTTCTGCACGTTCATCGTCTCGTTGTTCAGCGGCGAAAATCTGTCTGAAGATTTTATGCGCCGGTTGGGTCACGCCGTATGTCGCACGAAGCCGGGCGAGGGCGTCGGGCCAAGATATGACCGACCCTTTGACGCCTCTCCACCATATCGCCGCCTCTCCTTCTAGCAGCATCGGTAGTCCTCGGAGTGCGTGGTCATCGCTGACGGCTGCGCACTCCTTGAAGATTTCTACAGAGTCTAGAAACGCTTCCAGCACTTCGCCGTCGTGTGAGGACCCGCTGAATCGCACCGTGCATTTGCTGAAGTTCCCACAGGCGGTTCCGGCGGGCGCAGGGGCTCCGCTGGTGATGCTCGTCCGTGGTGCGGATGCAGGCACATATGTCGATGGTGCAGGTGCGCTCGGACTGGACGTGCTGAAGTTGCTGGTGAAGAGCGCGCTGAGCAGATTCCGGTTGGCTTCTGCCTGCGCGCGCGTGATGGTCTCCATCAACGTGGAGAAAAACTGCTCCGAGGGGGCTTGGAACGCTGGCGACTGCGTTGGCTGTGAGCCGCAAGTAATGGGTTCGTCAGCATTGCTGACCCCGCTGACGCTGCCGTTGTCCCCTTTCGGTGTGATATCACCCTCCTCATGTTCTGCCGCTTCTTGTTCTTGCTGCCGGCTCGCTTCCTTTCTTGTCACCGGCGGCATTATCGCGTCACTCGCGAAGCACGCCGTTTGTTGGAAGGAAATGTCCGGGTCACTAAGTTGTATGTTCTCGAGCCAGCTCGAGCCACGGCGTCGAGCACGTGATTCGGCCACTTAGTTGGAGCGCCAATTTAACGCTAAGTCCGAGGGTTAGTGGAGTTCCACAGTCACAAACGCAGACGTTAGGTTAAAAGAAATAAAGTTTAATCGTTCACACACACAATTAGCAGACAAAACACAACATAGGTAGGATGATACAGTCAGTTACACAGAATGTTTAAAATAGCGTCGGTCGGATCGCGGAGCGAAATAACATGAATGCGTGCGCATTGCATTTATCCTCCGGGCCGACTCCTTCGATTGACCAGCCAAAGTTGATCATACCTGCCGCTGTCATTTGGCGCTTCGATCGCTGCACATCGGATCACGCATGTGCGAACAGACGCGCTCTGATTGGTTGAGCGCGTCAGGGCCACGCGTTGCCGAGGAAACGAAATAGGGTTCATCGCGTTTAATATGAAACCCATACAAAGCTATCCCAAATACGAGTGTTCCATACCTTCGCGCTACATAAGTAGTTTAAAAAAAAGCAGCCAAGTGCGAGTCGGACTCGCCCATGAAGGGTTCCGTAGCAGCAAGTAACATAATATCTAAGTTCTTGGATGGTTAACGATTTATAAAATATTTAAAAAAAAAAAAACTTACTAGATCTCGTTAAAACCAATTATCGTTGGAAGTTTACATGGTAATGTACATCATTTATTTGTTTTAGTTTTATCATTCTCTTATTATAGAAGTTACGGGGGGGGGGGGGGAGAGGGGGATACATTTTACCACTTTGGAAGAGTCTCTCGCGCAAACTATTCAGTTTAGAAAAAAAAAATATTAGAATCCTCAATATCATTTTTGAAGACCTATCCCTAAACCCACACGAAAGGGTTTGATAAAAAAAAAATGAGTTTCAGTTCTAAGTAACCCCAAAAATTAATTGTTTTTTTCTATTTTTGTGTGAAAATCATAATACACATAATACATCTAGCATCAGCAGCATAGCTCTTATAGTTTCGGAAAAAAGTGGCTGTGAAATACGGACGGAAGGCAGACAGACAGACAAAAAGACAGACATGACGAATCCATAAGGGTTCCGTTTTTTGCCATTTGGCTACGGAACCCTAAATAGTTCCTTCAAAATCAGTGTTCCATTAAAATTGGAAGAAGAAACATGCGGTCGATTCTGTCTGACCTAGCTCAAAGTGAATAGCATAAAGGTTAGCTGGTAGAGAATGCTTCTTAGCATTAAGGTCGCCTATGTAACATTGTTTGTTTTGAGCAATAAATAATATTCTATCTATAAATATATACACCACTGTTTCAAATATTATACCATAAAAAAACCTGGATAATCAGTATTCGATAAAGATTCAATCTACGCAAAAAATGTATCCATATAACAATTTCCAGGAATATCCATAAAAAATGGGAACAATTGGTCAAAACTATTAAATAGTGCATGCACCATAGATTAGTTATTATTACACCGCTCTAAAGAGTGGAGCGTACAGCTCGATCACCGTAAGATGGCACCGCCTTGGTTAACCACCTGCCTTGGTTGGCGTTTGCCATCTTACAGTGCGTTCACTGTTCTGTAACTCAAGCACGAGTAGGTATTATGTCCATTTTATTCGGATTTTGTCAAGAAATCAAATGTAAATACCTTTTTTTAATTACGAAAAAAACAAAAATTACACAGATTGAATTTGTACCGAATACTTAAAACATCCAGTTTTGTAATGGTACTTATATTTGGAATAGTGCTGTATATTATGGTACTACCTACCATTGTACACCGTGGTACTACAATCTTGGTATATAGCTGCAGCGTCTCTAGCACTGATATAATTGCAAATAGGTAATTACCCGCATAATTTATCACGATTGATCAGTTTAGTACAATAACATCTCGACGTGGAATAATATCGTGAACTTGAAAATAAATACGCTTAATTTATATGGAAAACTGCATCTAAGGTCAACCGGGGCATACCCCCCCCCCCCTTGTTGACACACGTATGTGTCAGTTTAGTAGTGTCCATACGCTGACGTTTGGAAATTACGTCGTAAATATAGGTATTGTAGGTTTAGTACAGCCCGTGCAAAATAACTGTACACCTGGGTGATTTATTAAATTTACATACCTACATCATCAGTTTTTTAACATTGATAGACTTTTGTTTTACCGTGATCTCACCTGTTGGTAAGTGACGATGTGGCCGAAGATGAAGCACAAAGGTTTATAAGGCACCTATTACTCTAGCCTTGAAGAGACCCAGATTAATAGTTTTCAGGAATATATTCCACTCCTTAGCAGTTCGCATTATAAAGGTAGAACTGAATCGTTTAGTACGAATAGAGGGTATACTAATGAGTAGACATCGGATTATATGCACTATCAAAATGCCAAAATATGCATGCAAATATGCACTAAAAAAGGGCGAAATATGCATAAAATATGCACAATCAAAAATAAATGTTATCCAGGATTCCATTAAAATCTGGGTATTTTTTTTCACTGGCGGCATAATTACAACAAAAATAAACAAACACAGCGAGACAAAAACAATTGAATTGCGTTAGGCGCGTGAGTGAAGCAGCGAGTGCAGTAGGCATGCCCCCCCTCGCGCACGCACGGCGCAACCCGCCGACGTATACCGAGCGCCGGCCGACCACTATGCGAGCCAGTCGGTCGGATTCAGTGCGCTCGCCGAGAGTGCGCGAGTCGGATGTGTTGACGGCGTAATACAACACGCCTTACTCTGCCAACGTACTCGCATAACTACTGAAATAAGCACTATAAATGAAAAAGTACCAAAATATGCAATAACGCTATAAAAATAATGCACATAATCCGATGTCTACTAATGAGATAAGGATGGTAGGTACCGAGCCGTGCGTCTGTCTGCTCGTCCTATGATGAAAAGGAGATTGTGGAATCAGATCATGCAGTTTAGGCAAGATGATGATTCAACGATTGCGTATTCCTCATCTGCAGTAGCTCATCCTGAACGTGTTATCGCGTGGACCCCGTAGCTCAAAAACCCCTAAGCTCAAGCTCATGTTCACATAACCTAGGTGCCTACCTAGTTCCATCAAGATTGGATCAACGGTTCTGCAGTTATCGTTGGACAAACACACATACTTACAAACATATCAAACTCAAGGCATCGTTACTCATTCAATAAGATATCGAATAAGAGAGTCACACCCTGATGCAAGTGGCTAAAACAAGTTATTAGTGATAGCGAAAAAGGTTTATCAATTAATTGAATCCTCATGTTCCAACCGGCATATAAAATTATACTCAGTTAATATCATATAATAATATACATGATAAGCTTAAGCGGAATGTGTCGGACATGGTATAATTATTTAATATCTTTAATTTAACCACATTTTATGCAATAAATAAATTTCATTTCATTACAAATATACATACTTAGACTGCTAAACACATAACCCTTAGTTTTGGCTTTGCCGTGGTCGGGTAAAAATAAAACACGCTTGCTCTAGTATACTCTAGTTACATTGAATTAGGTACTTGCTTGTAGGTGCCTACCTATTCAGTAAGTAGGTACTTACGTGTCCAAGAATTATTGAATCATATTGAACCCAAGCATTCCACAAATAAGTATCTATTAACTCAAACAAATTAGGTAAGCGATATTATTAGATTGTATCTCAGTCCAATCATACTGTCTATTACCTGTTCTATGGCTCAGGCTGCCCACGGGAGCTCGTCACTGCATTTGGCTAGCTTTCCAGGTTGACTTTAACTACCTACCTACGCTACGTATTAGCACTCCCCGGCCACTGCATACAAAGACTGCGCCAACCCCAAGCAGAAATCATGATACAAAAAAAACGCCACGCGAATATCTCTTGAAATATAGATAATTTAAAAAACCCTGGGTGATCCCTCCGTTTTATTGTATTGATCTTATTTTTCAAATTTTTTACCAAATAATCTATACCATATTGACAAACAATCGAATGTAGCCAAAAGCTAGAGGTAAGTTTGTGTTTTTTTTTATCGAGAAAATTTTGTTTCTGTCTAGGCGATCCCTTGGTATTACAATTTAGTCTCCATGCATATTTTTAATTTGAATATTGTACTTGATTTAGTCTGTTAAAAATTAAAAATTCCGAAGGATCACTGTACAACAAGATAAGAGAATATTTTCACTATAAAAAAAAAAAACTTACGTCTGTTTTTTGCCTAGATTCGATTGTTTATTAAAATGGTGCATATTATTGCGTAAAAAATTAGATAAATAAAATAAATACAACAAAGCCGAGGGTTTACTGCAGGGGTTTTGTAAAATTATCTATGTTTTACGAGAAAATTCAATAAAATCAATTTTCCCGAGCGGAGCGACGCGTTTTTTTTGTATGAAGATTTCTGCCTGGTGTTGGCGCAGTCTTAAGTATCTACTACTCTCACATTATAATCAAACTAGAAAAGTGAAGTGTTGGTACTCGATAATAGCAACGCGTGTCTGATCCTGTGCATCATTATTATAAGTCCTCTACTGGACATAGTTAATTTGATGTAGGTTTTTACAGTGTTTATTATTTTAGTAGAAATAATGGAATATTATTATTACTGCTGGACATAAGCTTCCCGCCTCCCCTCCCATACATATATATTACAGTCTATGTGCCTCCCCCATTGAATGACGACTTGTCTTGAGCCACCGCCATCCAACGACTTCCTCAGTTCCTTCGACCTATAAAATGTCGTCGACACGTCGAGACGTCTTCCTGCACAGTGCTGCCGGTTCGTGGTTCGAATTCGAGAGACTATTCCACATGACATTTCAAAATTTTAAAAAGCCCCCGACAATCGCTAGTAAACCTGCTTTCAAATAAAAAAACTGCATTCAAATCGGTTCACCCGTTTAAGAGCTATGGTGCTACAGACAGACACACACACACAAAACGGTCAAAAATAAAGTATTTTTTGTCTATGGTTAAAAATACCTAATGTACTTAGGTATTTTACTAAATATTCAAACTAAATACCACTCTGCGAATCTCTCCACTCTCTTCTGCGAATTTATGTTCTTGGAATGCCTATGTGTACCTACAATGCGTTTATGAACGAATATTTTGTACATTGTATTCCACGATGGTGCAACCCACTGTGAAAAGAAGCCCATTGAGGCTCTGCTTACCCCCCTTTGGGGAAAAAGGAGTATGCCTATTTATTTATGTATGTATTTTGTACATTACATACTGTTTGCGTTTGATTTGAGAGATGTTTGCGAAATGTCATTTTTAGAAACAGTTTTACAGTTAATCTTTAGTAGACATAAATTACACGAATGCCTTTTAACCTCTCTTTTTTAACTCATGACCAACACAGGTCACTATCATTTCGTAACAACATGAGTTTTTACGCACCCCGCTGGGTGCCGCGGAAAAATAAGTGTCTAGTTGGCTGGTTGTTGTGGTTTGTTGCCGGGGCTGCCGGGGCGTTCAGACAACAACTTTAACATCAACAACCACACCGTGAAATGACCTTTGAAACGACACCATACTCAACTTTTTCAGTTTAGGGGTCTCATTTTAACCTTAAGCCCCTGAAAATATTTCGATCTCTATACCGTGGAACGCAAAGTGTATACATTAAAAGGCCTTTTTGGACCCCTAACGGTGCGAATTTTACAAATTCCTTTCTAAGTACACCTTTGCACCCTAAAAGGCATACACTCTCCAAATTTCACTCTCCAAATATCACTCAGTTTCACTGGTCTCTACGACCAGCGTTTTAGGCTGTGCATTGTAGAAACTAGTTTTTTTTACGAAGAAAATGATCCCCTTCCGTTTTTCAGGAAAAGTTCAGGTTTCGCTGAAACACGTGTTTGTTAATTTTATTTAAGGAATCTTTTTCTTAAATTTCAATGTTCTACTACTAACGGTTTCCGAAATACAGAGCATTTTTGTTTTACGTTGGAACCCCATTTTCAACCCCTTAGCATGCGAATTTTCAAAAAAAAAAAAAAAAACTTAGTACAACCCTACGCATCGAGACGAACACACCCTCCAAATTTCAAGTCTCTACGACCAGCGGTTTAGGCTGTGCGTTGGACCTCGGTCAGTCAGTCAGTCAGGCAGGACTAAGCCTTTTATATATTAGATATATTCATTAATCATTCAATTCATGGTCTCACTCAATAACCGGACAGCAGGTAAGTTAGGTAAACTTTTTTATACAAATTATAAAATATTATCTACTACCTACCTACATTATTCGGTTAACTAAAGGTTGGCCGAAAATTGATTGTAATTTTTTTCATTTTGCAAACTATTTAGTGTATAAATGCGTTTATTGACATGTCTGTGTTTCTTTCTTTAAAATAATAAATTCGCTAAGATAAAAAACAACACAACTTTTCATTTTATTTCGCTAAAAGCACAGAATAAATAATTGTACTTACAACCAAAAGTCAATTCGCAAACAATTTATTTCTTACCAGAAATTATTTATTTGCTGGACAGTTCACACAACATTATCTAGCCCCAAGCTAAGCAGAACTTGTGTTATGGGTACTAGATAACTGATATACTTAATATATAATACATTACATGGATAGATATTTTTTATTATACATAGAAAATACCCAGTACACCCTGAACAAATATCTGCAGATCGCACAAATATTTGTTCCGAGGCGGGAATCGAACCCGCAACCTCTTGCGTCGCAGGCGAACCGCCGCCCGACGCGCCACAGAGGTCGTCAATTAATTAATATTAATTAAATTAATACAGGATAAGTTTTTGCCAGCTAAATACTCTATAAAACTTACATTATTTTTTATGATATGAATATTCACGTATCATAAGCTAGCGAAACTAAAATTGATATTATATCACATTGTTCAAATAATTCTTAAAGGTTATCTTTGTGGGTTATAGTGACAAGAGTAGGTAACGCACTGTTCATAGGCAGAGGGTACCACTTAACATCAGGTGGACCAACTGCTTGATCCGACATTCCAAGTAGAATAAAAAATGTACAAACATATAGGTTGAACAGTAGGTATAACCCGCGTAAGTTAAAAAATGGAATTATAAATGGCGGCCACTCTCATGCTGTCTCGCTCAGATTTTATACAAAACTAGCTGACCCGCTCGCGACTTCGTCAACGCGTAGACTTCCATACAAACTTTAACACCCTTTTTCAACCCATTAGGGTGCGAATTTTCAAAAATCGTTTATTAGTGCGCGCCTGCACCCCTGTAAGAAAGCTTGTGCCAAATTTCAGACCTCTCGGCCCAGTAGTTTCCGAGATTTCGTGATGACAGTGAGTGAGTGAGTGTGTGGAGTTCTCTTTTTTTTTTTTTTTTTTTTTTTTAACATTGATAGACCTTTGTTTGACCACGATCTCACCTGTTGGTAAGTGACGATGTGGCCGAAGATGAAGCACAAAGGTCTAGAAGGCACCTATTCACTCTTGACTTGAAGAGACCCAGATTATAGTTTTCAGGAAAGACAGACGACGGTAGTGTATTCCACTCCTTAGCAGTTCGCATTATAAAGGTAGAACTGAAACGTTTTGTGCGAATAGAAGGTATACCAATGAGGTAAGGATGGTACTGAGCCGTACGCCTGCTCGTCCTATGATGAAAAGGAGATGGTGGGATCAGATCGTGCAGTTCCTGGGAGCATTCACCGAAATGTAACCTATAGAAGATCGCAAGGCATGCAACCTTACGGCGGTGCTCGAGACTCTGGATCTTAGTCTCCGCCATATGTTGCTCACCTATAAGCCTGAAAGCTCTACGTTCGATCGAGTCCAAGGCAGCAAGCTGGTGTTTGGCCGAGCCAGGTTTTATATGTATAGATAACGGCCACTTCATGCTGTCCCGTTCTGATTATATACAAAACCTGCAATTTACAATACGATTCTGTAACTTCGCGGTTTAATCTATTATTAGGCGACTTTATATAAAAAAGGAGCAGGTTCTCAATTCGTGTTTTTTTTTTCTAAGGTTTGGAGACTTTTTTTTGACTCGATGTATTTTCAGATTGCTCCCATTTTCATCAAAATCTGGTTAGTACAATGGGATCCATGAGGAATTGAGGATAGGTACTCCTCAAATATTATAGGCACACACACATATAGTGATTTCGGTATTTTCAGCAACAAGTCAGGCATGTGCATTCTGAAAGTGCCATTTGGTGAAGTGGAACTGATGTCGAAGACCAGAGATGGCAAAATCTTGTACCTGATCTTGTCTTAATCAGCTTGACACGTAATTCCAAGTTGTGTTAAAAAAAAAACTGTTGGGGAGAAGTGCCTAGCTTCGAAGTAATTTTTTTTTAACCCTCGACTCAAAAACGACGCGGTGTTATATGTTTGACGTGTCTGTGTGTGTCTGTATGTGTGTGTATGGCTGTGGCATCGTAGCTCCAGAACGGATGAACCGTTTTTTTTTTGAAAGGTGAATTTGTCAAGAGAGTGTTCTTAGCTATGTTTGATCAAAATCGGTTCAGCCGTTTCACTGCAATTGGGTTTTTTTTTATTTTTTGTATTACTTGTTATAAGAATTGTATAGTAGGTACTTAGAGTAATTACTAAGTTCACTAAACCTTAATTACTACTATATTAAGTAAGTTTAGTGATATTAAAATGTTGTTCCTTTGACTGTAATAAGCAAATATTACGTCTTTGGTATTATTTAGGTTATTATAGCTGGGTTATCATCTAGTTGTTTACTAACAATAGGTACCTACACGTTTAATGTTAACTTGTTGATAAGGGCGATAATAATTCATCTTTAGATTCATTAGTCAATCCGAGTAAACAGAGCTAATTGGGAACATTGCTGGTGTATCTTATATTCAAGTCATAGACCTAATCAGATTACAAATTCAGTTAAATGAGGTTAATTGGCAACATTGCACATAAATATATGCTAACGAGTTCATCCTATATCATTGACCTGGACAAATAATACCTATAAGAATAAGGCTTTGTTTCACAATCAATAAGTAAAGTTCTAAGTAAGCTACCTCAAATATAACTACTCGGGAAACAAGTATTTGCGTTTCGCAATCCCCCCGGTATCAACACTTTATCTGCTCAGTAAGTTACAAATTAACGAAAGTATTAGTTAAAACGCAGTTTTTTTTTTTTTTCAAATATTTTACCTCTAATGACGGATCAAGCAAACGGCCCTCCTGGTGTTAAGCGGTACCCTCTGCCTATGAACAGTGCATTATCACATAGGGCACGTCCACCTAGGACGCACCCTATGTGGCATTGCACTGCTCCCGCCACCCTGAGACATAAAGATGAAAAGTCTCACGTGCCTTCAAAGTCCAATGGATCAATCTCAATAGATCAAACAGGGACGACTCGTAATTTCACCGGCACCCATACCCTTCAAACCAGAACACAGCAATGCGAGCACTACCTACTGCTTTGCGGCAGAAATAGGTATGGTGGTAGTACTTCCCCGGACGAACTCTTTCACATAAAAGCTCTACTACTACTATTTATATACTGCTTTTTTAGGGTTCCGTACCCAAAGGGTAAAACTGGACCCTATTACTAATGCTCTGCTGTTCGTCTGTCTGTCTGCCTGTCACCAGGCTGTATTTCATGAACAGATGAGTTAGACAGTTGAAATTTTCACAGATGATGTATTTCTGTTGCGACTATAACAGAAAATACCAAAAAACAGAATAAAATAAACATTTACGGGGGCTTTTTTTGCCGTTTTTATAGGTAACGGTACGGAACACTTCGTGAGCTAGTCCGACTCTCACTTGGCCGGTTTTTACTCTATATTATCGCTCTAGTGTTATAACATTGTTTTTTAATCTCAGCAAAGAGTTAAAAGTTTTAGATATGAATAGTAAACTTTTTGCTAATAAATAAACTGCCAGCTCGATCCTTGGTTTTTATATAGTTATTTTGTGTAATTTTGAAACGTGACTTTTCAAACTGGTGGAATTGTCTACTAAAATTTTAGTAACACTGCCACCGTTTTACTAAAACATGACTTGACTGAGACTTTGACAATTTGGAAATTAAATAGAAAACACAATAAATAAACTTGAAAATAGCAAATGCTAAAGCCGAGCGACACAAAATAATAATGAAAAAAAAGACTGAATTTTGTGCAAATATGTACTGTATGGAATCTTTTATACACCACACCTTATTTTGTGCAAATATGTACTGTATGGAATCTTTTATACACCACACCTTATTTTGTGCAAATATGTACTGTATGGAATCTTTTATACACCACACCTTATTTTGTGCAAATATGTACTGTATGGAATCTTTTATACACCACACCTTATTTTGTGCAAATATGTACTGTATGGAATCTTTTATACACCACACCTTATTTTGTGCAAATATGTACTGTATGGAATCTTTTATACACCACACCTTATTTTGAGTGCTTCTTGTTTCTACCCAATAAGTTTCTACCCATTTAGGTATTGTATCGTTTCAACCCATTTTACCTAAACTTCTGTTCTTGTTTCATCCGACACCTACTTAGTTCAAGTTTCTATTGTCTAAATTCAAACATGTAACACAGAGTAACGAAGAAGCAGCTAGGCCAGAAGTTTTAGACGGTTTACGTATGTATATGTTATGGTCCATCGACCCAGTGCAGCGGTGACAAGCAAGATGTTTATATTCTTAGTTCTCCTAGCAAGATGTAAAAAAAGTTAAGCGTTGTTTTAATTTCGTTATATCTTAATCTAATCCGAAAATAAAGTTGTACTTATTTTTTTTATGAAATCTATTTTTTGCTGATATTTTAAACTGTTTTAGTTAGTGTACCAATTACTTTCAGAATTGAACCTCACCTCAGACTAGAACCTGCATAGTTAGGTAGGTAATTAATTATTACCTACCGTTTTATCAAAAATCAATTACTGATGGTCCCGAAGTTCACCGAATATGAATCCTTGCTTAATGGACAGATTGCTTTCAAAATAGATATCTGAGCGTATCTTTGATCAACGAACATGAATCTGTAGACAGAATTGTCAAAAAGTGGCCGCCATTTTTTACTTTTTAGTAAATTAACCAACTGCTTTAAAAATCGTCATTTTTTTGTGGGTCTAACTAAATGTGACTAGCAAATGTGCTGTCGGAACCGAAAAAAATTATGCTACCATTTTACTGACGAATTTTACGTCTGTAATTAAATACTGTCAAGGACCACATCTGTCATGACAGCTAGTCCCGTCACTTAATTTATCACCCCATTTCTATAACATTAATGCGTATATTCAAGCAGGAATTTAAAAGGAATATTATAGTTTTACTCAAAGTGGTGGGCTAGGGAGAGGACTATGCTCGGAGTTTAACTTCATGATAAAATCCAATATGAGGAAATCTGATCACCGAAAAATCCCACAGAATTAGCAAGTTGAAGAGAAAATGGGCAGGCCATATAACTCGAAAAACTGGTAAACGTTGGTGGATAAAGGTTACTGAGTGGCGACCACAAACTGATCGATGCAGTTTAGGAAGCCCTCCCTGCTTAGGGCCGTCTCTACCAGGGGGTGCAAGTGGTGGGGGGTACCCAGGTGCAGATTACTTTTAGAATAATGATACATACCTTTAGATTATTATAAGTTTATATTGGGCTCATATAAGTGACATTTGTCTTCTTGAGAATAAATTATTTAAACCTAAACCTAAGCATACATACATAAACACACGCCTTTTTTCCCGAAAGGGTAGGCAGAGCCTCTTGGCAAATGGGCCTCTTTTCACGTGGGTTGCACCATTGTGGGAAATAGATGTGACAAGTGGTGAGATCATCGCCGCCATTGCTTCCCACGACTGACTCTGCTAACGCTTTCTTTCAGTAATAACACATGTCTTAAATAATCTAGCAGCCAGGACAAATCTTATACCAACGAATCTTACAAACAAGTCCGGGTAATCTTACAAACAAGTCCGGGTAATCTTACAAACAAGTCCTGGTAAATAATGACAATAATAATAATATTATACTAATGATGATTTTTAAAGTTAATTATTTTTCAAGTGTAAACCACACTTTATGGATAACATTAAATTTAAATGTGACCCAAAAATCGTCTCCAGCGTCATAGCTCGTTCTATGGCCGAACTGGTGAAGGCATCGCCGATTACAGGCGAAGATGCGGCCTCGAGTCCCGCTGGAACGTAGTTTTTGGTCACATTTTAATTTCATGATGATTATTATATATTAACCTACAAAGACGATAGCTTACAAGAATAGGTTGTAATAAGGGATTGGAGTATTTAACAAGTCTGATATCCTATCGGACTCGCGTGGAGAGAGGTCCTGACGCCATCCTTCATGAACAGTTTTCGTTTCCCGCAGGAATTAAAAGACGTAGGATTTTCGCTTAGGTTTTCCTTTAAACTTAATCCGGAGGCACTAAATTCTTGATTTTTTAAAATTAGTTTCCCATTGTCACAGATAAAATAATACTATACTAGTACCATTGTTCAGTTTCAGAGATAAAGGGGAGGGCGGTGAGGAGGCGGGGTATTGTACATTTTCATATATTTTCCTTAGTAACTTTTAAACCGCGATTGCGATTTCAAAAAAACACTACAAGAAAAGGGTAAAATAACAAAAAAAAAATATAATATTCAAAAGCCCTGTTTTTAAACATTTACCACTACGAGTACCATGGTACCACAGCACCATGACCGGTACACATATTTTCAAATACAAGATACATAACATTTGTCCCGCAGCGGGAATCGAACCTACTCGCCCGCCGCGCCATTCAGAGGTTGAGTAATATAAAACGCGAATCATCTTAAATAGTTACACAGTGTTTTGTCCTTTGCATAGACAGGCAGTTTCAAATTCGATCGAACGAGACAAAACACGGCGTAACTTTTCCAAGGATAATTCCTGTTTAATAGTAGCACAGTTAGGGTATGATCAAATACAAACCAAAAAGTTTCCGACGTTTTAATACAAACCGAAGGTAGGTTTCCAACAAATTTTTTTTTTGAATAATTACAAATTAAAACAGCTACAAACAACAAATGAACGAATTCTAGTTTAATTTTGGTAAAATTAAATTTGGTTGGAAAGTTTGTAAGTTTGTAGGATGGTCGTGTTTCAGCGATAATTTTGCAAGTGTATTTATTTAGGACATTCGCATTTGCTATCGACGGGTATACGCATGGCGTTAGTTCAATAAAATATTAATTAAAACTCACTAGTACGTATATTTTATGCAGTTGGGTAATTAAAATATTTCAACAACTCAGATTCCTATCTGGCAAAGAGTAGGGTCACTATCAGTACGACTTTGGGGTCACTTTAATCTTAAATAGTATATATTCTTACCTTTTCTCGGATCGATTCGTACATCTTACATCTATTCTCCAACAGGCAGTTGAACATGTTGTGATACATTGCAGACGACTATTCTCACTCAGAGTTTATACTCAACTGACTGACTGAAGTCTGAACAGTGAACTGACTGAGTCAATGCAACTCTGGGTTGGAGTTGGAGTGACCGAACGACTCCCACCCACGTAGCGTCTGTCGCACGAAGCATGAGTAACATCGCCGGCTGAACACCGCTGCGATGAATAACAGGCTGCTTTTGGCGAGCTATGTGACTATAACATTCTAACATGTGTGACGTACGTACACAATAATGCGTCCTCTCGTACGGATCGCTACGCCATCATTTTCCACATCTGTTTGGAGGTTATTCTGTTTACCCTTATTTGGGGCTTGATTATTGTCACATTATTGATGGGTATTTTATTAGGTCCTTACCATGAAATTGTCAATTTTTAGGGTTTCGTACCCAAAGGGTAAAACGGGACCTTATTACTAAGACTCGGTTGTACCTCCGTCTGTCTGTCCGTCTGTCACCAGGCTGTATCTCATGAACCGTGATAGTTAGACAGTTGAAATTTTCATAGATGATGTATTTATGTTGCCGCTTTAACAACAAATACCGAATTAAATAAATATTTAAGTGGGCTCCCATACAACAAACGTACTTTTTTTGCTCGTTTTTGCTCGATATTGATAACGGCAACAGGTAGACGCTTGAAATATTCGCAGAATGTTTAGTTATATATTCATTTTCAAAATAAATAATTAAGTTAAAATAAAGCAAATAGTTAAGGGGGGCTCCCATACAACAAACGTGTTTTTTTTGCTGTTTTTATAGATATGGTACGAAACTCTTCGTGCGCGAGTCCGACCCGCACTTGGCCGGTTTTTAATATCGGGCCAGTACTCAAAATCAATAATTTCTTAGGATAAGACTAAATAATAATACGTACAGACGGCAAAGTTAATTTGTTATCCCCCAGCGTGGTTAAAGATTAAATTAAATAAATATTTATTTACAGAAAAATAATGTTGAGGTTGTAACAAAAATGTTGACTCCCATTTGCAAACAAACAGCCAGGAGACGAGCACCATCTGTAGAGCTAGGGCACGTTTGTAACGGATGAATCCGCGTCAGCTCGCACAGGGGGCGCCCCATTGCCGTTGAGACCAAAGTTCCGGGAAACAATATTTGGGCAAACAGTATGGTAACCAGCATTTCGAGCCAAGTATATTCAATTGTGAGTGCTGCCAGATACAGGAGTTAGAGTTTTGATATCCAAAGAACAAAGTGCTATCTAGACGGAAGACAGGAACGATACCTAGGCCACCTAATTTAACAGGCATAGAGGCATGCGACCACAATACATCGATATTCAAAAGCAACGATAACGTTCTTTTTAACTACGTGAATGATGAACAAACATTAAATGACCCACCTGACACCCACCTTTAACAATGCGTAAGGTACCTCATAGGCACGACCACCTAGGACGTACCCTAAGACCGAAGGTGTTCTTTAATAAGTAGGTATGTTGTCCAAGCCATCCACTAGCTCACTGTGTTTCCATAGTTTTCACATCTTATAGCGTATGTAAATTTTAAATGAAAAACGGCTAATTACCACTATTTTTCGTCACTTTTTTGACGTTTCGAGACTGAGTGAAGAGGCTTCTGAACTCAGCCTCGAAACGTCAGCAAAGTGACGAAAAATAGTGGTAATTAGCCGTTTTTCATTTAAAATGATTCCCAACCACGATAGTTCCAATTCTATGTAAATCTTGGCCCAAAAGGTTTTTTTCGGATAAAATGTGTGTGTTAGTTTTAAGCAATAAGTCGGAAGGACTAATAAAATGTTGAATTTGCCCATCTATAAATGCCGGAAAAGACTAGTGTCAAGAATTGGTGAACCGAGGAGGCGAAACATTCCACTTAGAGCACCCATTTTAAGTTCACCGATTTGTCGAGCACCGATCCTATTCTACTTTGAGCAACTATCAATATTTTTGATCGGTGAACTAATGTGGCGTAGAACATTTTAAGGATGCTCACGATTGTGGCGCGAAATTCAATTTTTTTGGTGTTTTTTGCCAATTTCAGCTCATCAACACTTCTTCAGATAGCTAAAGTTGATTTCGCGAGGTTTTGATTGATAGTATTATCTCATAAATATCATCAGTTTAGCCACGATCTCCCTAAACACATTTTGCTGTGTTGTTTTGTTTAGGGGATCATACCTAAACTGATGATATTTATAAGATACTATCAAATTAAAACATGTGTGTTAAATCTCCTAGTTCTCACGAAATCAACTTTCGCTATCTGAAGGAGTGTTCATGAGATGTAATGAGCAAAAAACATTTTTTTTAAAACCGCGCCTCATTCGATATGATGAGGGTGGAGGGTATAGTATAGCTAAATAAAAAAAATATTTAAAAGTAATAGAAAAGAGTTTTCAGAACAAATAAGATACACGGATTATAACAGTAATTAATCTAACGATTCTAAAAGCTTAACGCCTTTCTAGTTAAAGGACGGCAGACAGAAGAAGTGCAAAATCGAAGAACTTTGAGATTTTTACCCATTCACATAGAAAACCAGTTTTATGTAGCTGCCAAAAATTTTGTTTTTTAGCTCGAGGAGAGTTAACTACTAAATTTGGATGCCGTTGTAGTTTAGTTCAAGTTTTTTGGGATTTTGATTTCTTGGTTCACTAAACTTTACAATGTTTTTGATAATTGATTACCCCTTTTTTGAAGTCAGATATCATTTAACATCAGTCTAGCAAACACTTCGCTAGATTATGTTCAGATGTTATTTGACTTGAAGAAAGGAGATAATCAAGTTCCATGTGTGTGTAGTAAGTATCGTATACGCCCCGCTCGTTAGTCCGATTCAAATTGTTGTATCGTCGCCGTATAGGGTGATCACGAGGTACTCCTGTGATTATTTCATCTAAAAGTTGATGTAGTCGGTTATTAAGGACAAGTAGGTAAACTGCATCAAGTGCATTCGGGGCGAATCACTAGTTATTTCCATACCTGTAATAATAACAGAATTCTAATAACAGAATTTTCATAAAAAGTACCGAATAATTAAATATATTATTACAACAAATTAATTCAATATGACGCAGTTACAACAAAGGTTTTCACGCAAGCTTGCCGAGCGTTTCAGGTGCGGGGTCTGAGGTGGCGGGCGCGGAGGGGAGGAAAGCTTCGCCCGGATCTCTCCGCCCGCCCTACATCATTCTGACTGTAACCTGTCCCAGAAAGCCTGCCTCCGCAGTCGCAAATCGCTAAAGCCAGTAACGTTTCGGAAAAACTTGTCATTATTTTTTTAATTTGATTGAACTTTTCTTGTTTGGCATGGAAGTGGAATTTATTTTTTGCCGTGTATGAGAGTTTCGTTGCGCGAGGAGTAACGCGCTCGCGTTAGTTCGCTTTATTTTGTTTATATTAAGTAAATATTTTACAAAATGTCCCTTTCCGTGAATATCAAACGATTCAAAACAATAAAACTCAAGCTCCCGAAGTATGCACGCGTCGAATTTCGAAGTAAGAATCTTTTTATTAATTACTTTAACTTAGAAGCTAGCTTTTTGTTTATGCATTGATTGATGATAATTTATTATCTAGATACCTAATGATTGTTACACATATCTCGTTGCGATATCTTTATTTTTACCTTATTTTATTGCTTTGCTTTATGGGTTTGCTTTCTGCAACTTCCTAGTACCTGTAATTATCTGATAACTGTAATTTTCATATTTAGGACACAATTCAAATACAAATGTATATTTTTTTTTTTAGTAATTTCTGTATACCAAGGCTAATTGACTAAAATTTAACATTTCAGTAATTTTAGATCTTTTTAGGGTTCTGTACCCAAAGGGTTTTAACGGGACCCTATATCTAAGCCTCCACTGTCCGTCCGTCTGTCTCTAGACAGTTAGGTAGACAGTTGAAATTTGTGAATGTGTTTTTATTGTTTTATTGCCGCTTTGACAACAAATAACAAAAATAACATAACATTTAAATGTAAAGGGTAAAGGGGGGCCTGACTATAAAAACCCTACCCCAGCATGCGGGGTATCAATATTTAGAAATCATTAAGTAATAGTTAGAGTAAGACTGTGTTTTTTTTTCCAAAGGTAAACAAAGTCATGAGAAGCCGTCAAAGTCAGTTTTTTTGCTCGACCTTATTAATAATCACTGTATCTTTGAACAGTAATAGTACAAATTTACTGAATATACAAAATTATTATTAATCATACATTATTTAAAATAAATAATGAAAATAAAATAATGTTCTAAATTATAATAATTTTTTTTTTACGAAACCCGTCATGTGTGAGTCTGACTCGCACTTGGCTGGTTTTATTTTATTAGTTATTCTTTATAAGAACTCGTAAATTGTGTTTGTGCTAAAACTAATCAAGCATTTATATTTGTTGCCTTGTATGTTTGTTCGTGTGGTTCAAACCTTTGTAAACTGAGTCAGATTTTGGTGCATTTTCCGATGGCCGATTGAATTGGAATTCTGAATAGGTACCACTCAAGTTTCGATGACAATACAATACAATTATCCCAATCAGAATGCCAATCCCAATACTAAATAAATTTGACCTCATTATCACCTATTTGAAGGTTCAGAAAACTGAAGCTTTCTTTAAATATTATCGTCAAAGACTCCAAGTATCATCCATCGGCTGGAAGCTTTTTAAAAGTAATCATTAATAAAACATCGTCTCAGTTTGTGAGGGAAATGTCTCAATAAGCTCCAAGCAACAGGTACCTGACGGTAATGCGAAAGATAATATAATTGTGTCATGGACATACCTTCTAATATTTATTCATGTTCACTTTTACAATAAAAGTCGGGTACGAATGGAAAACGTTATATTTTAACCCAACCGACCGAAGGTTATGGTTATCGCTCGTTTTTAAGGGTGCGACCGAGTTTCAAATGTCTTTTTTTTTAAATCGTATTTACTATATGAATCTCTAGAGTCCGCGCCACGACCGTAGTAGCTATTAATTAATCTGTGCCACGACTGAAGTCCGGTGACTGGAGCGCTAGTTTCTATGCGCAAAAGTGCAAAAGCGAAAATCTACCTCTGTTATCCGTTAGTTCCTCAAAAGGCCGTCGGACTTCAGTCGTGGCGCGGACTCTATATCGTGTTTAGTGTCTACCCATACAATCTCTAATGTCCGTCTTCAGCCAGTATTGTCATTTGAATTTTTGAAATTCGAATTCATTGACTCCGCCGAAGAATAGCTGACTATTCAATATTCTGTGACTTTGACACAGATTAACGAATAGGAAAATTGTAAAAAAAAATGGCGTTTTCCCTGAGTTGAGACATAGCTAGATACTTTTTTCTGCCCCAAAACCCGCATACCTAAAGCATATGTATATATTACATTAATATAGGATAGCTATGTGGGTTATTTATTATTCTTAGCATCGTACGTACATACTTAACTTATTTTAGTTCCTAAATAAACATATCTAGGTTTTTCTTTCTGGAAAATTAATACAATTTTTATGTGGCTTTATAATATTTTTTCAGCTATTTGAGTGGAATCAAGTTAGTTATAATTTATTCATTCGAAATAGACGGTTTCAATTGTATTTTAAAAAAAATTTATTCTTGTATTAGTTCTGATACATACATACATACTTACATACATAGGCACATGCCTTTTTCCCCGAAGGGGTAGGCAGAGCCTCAATGGGCTTCTTTTCGTTGTTGTTGTGATTCATTATGATTGTTTATCTTTCTATTAGTTGTGATATTATGTAAATAACGATTTGCTTTACTCAGATAGATAAAAAGCGAATTATGTTTGAAATAATTCAATTACCATGATGTACGATGAAATAATGACGAACGATGGTGCAACCCACTGTGAAAAGAGGCCCATTGAAGCTCTGCCTACCCCCTTTCGTGGAAAAAGTATGTCTGTCTATGTATGTATGTAGGTTTGTGTATGTATTATGTATGTAGTTTCACCAATACATTGCCCAATGAAACTTTAAGTAATACGAGTATTTACATAATATACACTATACAGGGTGTCCCAAGACTGTGCGACATGAAGGGAAAGTACCTTAAATATTGTAGATAGGATATTTTGTTGAAAGGATTTTGTTGTTTTTCTTGTTATTTTATTTTTAAAACTTAATATATTGCAATCAAAGATTTTTCAAAAATTACTTGCTTCGTCTGGGAATCGAACCAAACATTTAATGGAATCAAACATTTTTCGTTATTCTTTTGATAGAAGATACTATGTTACTTAAGAGGATTTTTTTAGCCATTCTTTCGATTGGCATCATAAAAATACGGGGTGTTTATTTTTTCACATTTATGTCGGCTTGATTCCCAGACGTAGCAAGTAATTTTTAGAAAATCTATGAATGCAATATTACTAAGTTTTACAAATAAAATAAAGTGTCCATTCAGTAAAATATCCTATCTACAATATTAAAGGTACTTTCTCATGTCGCATAGTCTTGGGATGTCCTGTATATTCCGTGCTTTATAAGGATGAAAAGAAAAACCGGGTGCGAACGTGATTCGATAGGTTTATTGTAAAAATCGTGGATACTAAGTTTTTCGCTATCCTTATCGTGTTTATTAAGTGTCTTAAATATTCAATAAATTATTATCTATAGTATTATTATTTTAGTACTAGTATAGCTTTTTGTGAAAGAGTTCGTTCGAGGAAATATTACCTCCATATACCTATTTCTGCCGCAAAGCAGTTAGTGCTCGTATTGCTGTGTTCCGGTTTGAAGGGTACCGGTGAAATTACAGGTACATGAGACATCTCATCTTTATGGCTCAGGGTGGCGGGTGCATTGCAATGCCACATAGGGTGCGTCCTAGGCGGACGTAACCTATGTGGTCATTGTTAAAGACGAAGGTCACCGTTTAACATCAGGTGGGTCATATGCTTGTTACGTCATTCAAGCAGTAAAAAAAAACCTTGCTCGTTTAGTAATAAAAGATAGGATAAGAGACCTAGGTCGGTAGTACAGCAAGGTGATCAAAATAAGTAAAATTTAGGTACTAAGGTAAGTAATTATATACATTTCGCAGGAACACAACTTATTTTAAATGCGGGATTTCCATCAGCAATGTAATTATACAGCTCGTTAGTTTGAAACGGGCCCAATTGCGGGTTGTATGGCTCTTATATTTATTTATGAGTCGAAATGAAAGCCGCTGTGTTAGTAGTAGGGTTCCGTAACTCAAAAGGTAGCATCAAACCCATTATATGAACACTTTCATGACTGTCTGTCTGTCACATCCCACTTTCTCTGAAATTACTGGACCCGACATCTCTATTTTTGTGTTCTGTAGGTATTATTTACACTCATTTCTTTGACAAGGCCAATATACAGCCGCATTTCAACAATATGTAATTCGACTAATCCAAGAGTACCTGAGTTCTAAAGGAATTAAATGAATTGAACTGACTCAAATTTAATTTGCTTATTTCTGAAAAACTGCAATGCCTCCAACAAAATAAAATGAAAGCGTTCTAGTTTTTTTTCTTTTTCAAATAATGCATTAATGACCACTAGATCAAAAATAGAATACATAAAAAAAACACACGAATAGAGAACCTCCTCCTTTTTTTTGTAAGTTGGTTCAAAATAGGTGTCATATCTATTGGAGGACCCCTTGGACCCACCGTAGCTCAAAAACACCTGAAATGTTCAAGCTCATGTTCGAACTTAAAAATTATATTCACATAGCCTACCAAGTTCCATCAAGATTGGATCAACGGTTCTGCAGTTACCGTCGGACAAACACACCTACTAACAACCATATTTATACAAACGCAGCATCCTGCAGTTCATTGAGACCTTACTTCGCTCGGTCGACTATTACAAGGATAATCAGAGTTTAATAGTAACACGGTTTTTAAATTCCACGTAAAATATTCGTGAAGAGAAAATGCGCACACGACAACCACAGGCAGAAAAAAACACCTCGCAACGCTCGAAAAGCCGTTTTTATTGAACATCTCGTTAAATAGGCATAATTTTACAAAACCCTTACAGCAAACTCTCGACTTTGTTGTATTGATTTTAATTATCTAATTTTTTACCCAATTATAGGCACCAATTTAATAAACAATCGAATCTCGAAAAGTTAGAGAGTTAACTTTGTGTTTTTTTATATCGAGAAAATATTGTCCCATAGTGTTTCTAGTACAGTGATCCCTCTGAAATATATAATGTAGTATCCATGCATATTTTTGATTTGAATGTTGTACTTGATTTAAAAATCAAATATACGATTGGGTATTTTGCATACGAGGAGTACCTACAATTGGTCTAGTTGTGACTATAAACCGTCGTCCTAGACTCGTTGTACCCATCGTAATTTATTGCGGGAGACTATCATATATTGATTTATACACTAGATTGGTGATCCAAAATAACGGCGTCAGCCGAGCCAGTCAGGAAGCGAGTCACTCTGAAATGTGCTTCGGTCTCAAAAAATTACTTATCGTTACTTTTGAAAATAAATACTCTTTCGTAGAATCCTTCGTTGCCAACATTAAATTCCAGATAATTAGCAGGAAGCACTTGCAGAATAAAACGGTGTTTTATGATACACCATTTAATCAACAATTCACCCAATTCACCCATAGAATTATATAAAATCCGTTCACAACTTTTCGAGTTAATATTTATTTTCTAGAATAAGATATATCCAATACTGCTATTAAACGAGCAATATTTGTATATATATTAGATATAAATTGTGCTTTTGTATCGGCTCCTACTTGAACGGAACCCTCACCACGCGAGTGCGACTCGCACTTAACGGTTTTTTACTTGATGTTAAACTCGCGTGGTATTTTTGACTGTCCGAAGGCGGTGTACGAAATGGAGTAAAATTACAAAAAAATTGTTTAACTATAGTGTTTTTTAACAAATGGATATAGCCTTATAGCTGTGTCCGCGAATTCGTGCGCGCGGTACTTGTCTTCTAGAACATACAAGAATACTTATACTTATTTGTTTCGGGGTCGAGACTCTGGGTCCGAGGGGTAACGGGGCCCTTCTCGTTTTTAAAATTATTTCAGGGCATCTGGTCGAAGCGACGCGTGACCCGAGAGCTGGCTCTTATCTGGCTCAACGCATTAGTATTGCCATTCAGCGTGGCAATGCAGCCAGCAACTTAGGGACGCTTCCGTCTGGTACTGATTTGTATCAGTTGAGCTACCTTTAGATCGCTTGCAGCGGTCTTCAGGTAGCACAACTGTTTCATATGTATTTTGTACATACCTTGTATTAGTTGTATTATTCTTTCTGTAAATAAATGTATACATACAACAAAATTAAAGGTAAAATTCCTGTTTTAATCACCATTATAAAGCACAATGGTGATTAAATATGTGCTTCTAAAGGAACCTAACCTGGAAGGTCCCTTACAGGAGCGCACAGACATATACGTCTAGTACCTACGATGTACCATTTTCACTATTATATATTCTGTGATTACGCTAACAGTTTTTTTTTTTTTTGTACTATGTTTTCTAGCTTTTATTTAACTTGACCTGTTAGCTTTGACTATAAATAGCCAAAGTCTGTTAGTATGTTAGTGTGGGATAAATCTTGAAACTTAATACTTGAATTAAGCTGAAAATGTTCATACCTCTCAAGTTCAAATGACAGTACAATATTATGGTGACAGCGAGCTGATCTGATAATGGAGACGGAAAGTGGACAACGGAAATCACGGTTCCTAATGACTAATTTCATAAAAGATTGTTTTGAAAAATGATTTTTCAATATGAATACTTCTTATACATCTTCTTATATATAAGAGGTACATATCTTATGTAATTTATATAATTACACAATGAAGTGTTTTTTAACCCCCGACGCAAAAACGACGGGGTGTTATAAGTTTGACGTGCCTGTGTGTGTGTGTGTCTCTCTGTGTGTGTGTGTGTGTGTGTGTGTGTGTGTGTCTGTGTGTGTGCCTGTGTGTGTCTGTCTGTGGCATCGTATCTCCCGAACGGATGAACCAATTATTATTTTTTTGTTTGAAATGTGAAATGTCGGGATTGTTCTTAGCTATGTTTTATCAAAATCGGTTCAGCCGTTTCATTGCGTTGAGGATTTTTTTGAATTTTTACAATATTAATTACTTGTATATTAAAATTATATATTATAGATATGCACTCTACAACATAACCAATGCGCGAATACGTTAGTAAAAAAGTTCCTAGTAGCTTACCTACCTTGTTCTAGTTCCTAGTAGCTTACCTACTTTGTTCTCTATACTAATAACTAAATCTAATAATTGTTATATTTAAACTTCGCACTTTTGTTGTATGCTCGAAAAGAACAGGCAACTATTTAGTTTTGAACATCGCAATGTACACAACTAAGCAATAAATATTTTCTTATTGTTATGTTCTAGCGAGGTTCTTTAAGAACTCCTGATATTGGTTTTCTCTCAGTGTATCATAGCGCAAGGACATGACACAAATACTTCTTTTGTAAGTCGATACCGCTGCACTAAACCGGCGGACCGGCGGTACGGCTATAGGACGTTTAATCCCCGCCTCTGCGCGAGCTCCGGTTGGTTCCATCACGACGGCGGCTGCCTCATCAGCCTTCGCAGATAACCTCTGCTCAAGATAACGTCCCGCTTCCTAACATAATTTTTGAGAAAATCAAAAATGATTTTTGCTCCACCGACATTTATTTCGTGAGTGTTACTTACGTAAGTTTTCAAATAGGTACATATGTCAAAGTTTCGTTTACTACCTCTAGCTTATACTCGTACCTACTGCCAAAATCCAAATTATGAGCCCCCTTAAAGTCCCAATTAAGTTCTACAGCAGAAATCTTCATACAAAAAAAAGCCTCGCGCCGCTCGAAATTCGGTTTTTATTGAATATCTCGTAAAATATAGATAATTTTACAAAACTTCTACTGTAAACCCTCCGCTTTTTGTCAAATGTTTTAGCCAATAATATGCACCATTTTTATAAACAATCGAATCCAGACAAAAAATAGACATAACTTTGGATTATTCTTCTATCGAGAAAATATTGTCCTATCGTGTTTCTGGTGCAGTGATCCCTCAGAATTATAATATAGTAGGCATCGAGCAACGCAGGCCTCCGTACCAGAGTGCTCGATGGTAGTAGGTATCCATATGCATATTTTTAATTTGAATATCGTACTTAATTTTGTCAGTTAAAAATCAAATCTAAGATTGGTAATTTTTCGACCCAACCTTAACCCGTTTTGCAGAATTATAGTGCCTCCAAGTCTGCAAGAAAATTTAAGGAAGGAAACGAAACTTTATAGGTTTCAAAAACTTACAAAACTTTTACTAAAAGTTCAGAAGATATCTGTGACGCGTCATCCCGAACCATGGACCATGGACCTATTTGAGTAGTAGGTTCATGTCCCGGTCCCGCGCCGTGTCAACGATACGTTGACAGTGTGAAAGCGTTTACAGCTCGTTCACCGTAAGATGGCACCTGTAAATACTCCATGGCAGGTAGGTGCCAACTTACGGTGAACGGTCTGTAGTAGGTAGGTAATATATTGCGTGAATGAATGTTTTTCTTCTGTATTGTAAGGTGTAAAGAATACACCTTACAGACAGATAGACGTGTTCCTTTTTCCTAACTTGCTACGGAACACTAACATACTCATGATCGTACATATCTTATACAACATGTAAAATCCTATTCCATAATCTCCTTGATCTGAACCTGAGCCTTTAATATGAAACGTGTTTGTTCGGTGTTTGAAGAATCAGTTAATTTTTCCCGGCTGACTGATAACCCGGATTGAATGTGGTAAAAAAGATATTTATTACGCGTTGCACTCAAATGGCTGGATGGATTTTGATGTATGAGGTAATCACAGAATCGTCTTGACGCGGAGAGTGTGATTATAGGGTACTACAAATGTTGATAATCTAATACAGTGGTGACCAAATGCAAAAATAATTGTCAAAAAAAGGTAGCACCCATCTATGGCATTAACATGAGATTGACAGGAAGGTTTTAAAAATGTGTACATTTTATGTGTGATAGTTTTTTCGTAATGTGTACCACAAAATTGCTTACGTTGTGGGATAGTATAGGGTTCACTTCGCTCGCCCTAATGATCACAGAGACTAGGTTATTATGAAAAAAGTTTCCGTCTCAACATGTTACTGTTATATCAATAATATATATATCAAAGAACCTAAAAGTGCATAACCGATTTGGATGCAGTTTAGAGATATACTAATAAGCACAAACAAAATTGGTTGAGCCATTTTGGAGGTACAGACGAATAAATACACAAATGTTTATTCAGCCAATATTTTTTTTAGGTACTAGCTATTTTTTTTATGGGAACAAGCAGATGATCTACATGAAATTAACCAGTAACCTCCGCCTTTAACAATGCATTACTTCATAGGTCACGTCCAGCCTTATGTGGCATTGCACTGCGCCCGTCACCCTGAGACAAAAAGATGAAAAGTCTCATATGCCTGTATTTTCACCGGCAAAATTTACTGTATTTCATACCCTTCAAACCGGAACACAGCAATGCGAGCACTACTGCTTTGCTGCAGAAACAGGTATACATCGCCGGACGAACGCATTCACAAAAAAGCGGCCAAGTGCGAGTCAGTTCTAAGGTTTTTTTTTTTTTTCTATTTTTGTGTGAAAATCTTAATGCGGTTCACAGAATACATCTACTTACCAAGTTTCAACAGCATAGTTCTTATAGTTTCGGAAAATAGTGGCTGTGACATACGGACGGACAGACAGACAGACAGACAGACGGACATGACGAATCCATAAGGCTTCCGTTTTTTGTCATTTGTCTACGGAACCCTAAAAAGCTCTAATACTAACAAAACAGCTCGTGTATTTCTCAGACACGTGCATACGGTGCCATAAATCTTCGTACGAGTTTATTACGAGTACCTATCCGATATCAAAGAGGACATGATGCAAAGCCTGAGCTCTGTACGGATTCTATCACGTAGTGAAACTCCGAGCATTGCTCTGTCCATAGCTCCCTGTGCAACTGTTCTATGAGGCCAATAGTTAGCAACTGAGTGCCGTAACTCATCACTGACAACACGCACTGATAGTAGACATTCCAAAATAAATAGAGGGTAACATTTCTATAACACGTACCAGTACACCTTTCTTTATATACCTACCTTTATATTTACCTTAACCTTTTTAACCCCCGATGCAAAAACGACGGGGTGTTATAAGTTTGACGTGTCTGTCTGTGTGTGTGTGTGTGTGAGTGTGTGTGTGTGTGTCTGCCTGTGGCATCGTAGCTCCCGAACGCATGAACCGATTTTGATTTTGTTTTTTTTTGTTTGAAAGGTGAATTAGTCGGGAGTGTTTTTAGCTATGTTTGATCAAAATCGGTTCAGCCGTTTCATTGCGTAGGGGTTTTTTTATTTTTACAAAATTAATTACTTGTTACATTTATATTTGTACCTTTATATATATGGAGTAGCGATACAACCATAGACGTAGAGTTTTTTCGCTACGCTAAATAGACAAACGAAGCGTGGGAGAGAGAAGTCATTTTTAAATGTATCCCGTGCAAGAAGAAAAGTGACAGCAACAATGTATTGAATGTGACATGTTTTGCTTGAGTACATGCCCATAACGGACGGTCTCTTGTGCAGTTTAACTAATTTCGTAATTTTTGTAGTAATCTTCCTATTAAATAACAAATATTACTTTGTATGACAATGGTGTCGTGTTCAGTTTGTGACTGTGAAGATACAAGACGTAATTATCCGGGAAAATACACGTTTCACAGGTAAATAAGAGATTATTGGTAGTTCGATTGTATTGCTTATTTTATCAATTCTGCTTTAGTAAATGACCTAAAAACCAGTTTCATTCGTAGATTAGGACTTTCCCTTATATTTTTTAATAATATTTCGTTGCTGCACCTAGAAATAAACAATATTTTATGTAAAATATAAAAATGTTTGATTACGATAGGGCTTGACCAAGTGATGACGTCAGAAATATCGATAGTCCTGTTGCAGTCTATATCGTAGTATAATGCGCACATGTAAAAAGAACGCTGGCGGTCAAGCTTCTTCAGGCGTTCCAGCGTTCTTTTTAAGAGATTACTTACTTTTCTACTTATTTAAGAGATGTATACCTATGCATTCAATGAGTGCCTACCTAGTTTACTACAAATAATGTACAATTATAGTACGCGTCATGTAAAAACAACGCTGGAACGCCTGTAGAAGCTTGACCACCAGCGTTCTTTTTACATGAAGCGCACTATACCTACCTATAAATTAAATTTTTGTCCATCCTAGAATGGAGGTTTACTTTGTTTGGAGTAAATATGTGTGCTCTGTTAACATTTTACCGTTTTTTTTAAATCTATAATAACCAGGTGAACATTGAGGTGTGTGTTTTTGTATTGACTATTGAAAAGGTAACTTTAAAGCACCACGGGTGTTTTTATTGCAGTTTGTGTAGTAGATATTTTAGAGTAAATATTTACGTTGTTGTACACACGCCTTTTTCCCGAAAGGGTATATTTTTTATTTTTTTTTTATAAATAAATATTGTTTATTTCTGCTTAATCAAATAATAGGTAACAAATTAAATTTAAATATACCCCAAAAATTCCGTTCCAGCGGGACTCGAACCTGCACCCTCGCTTGTGATCAGCGATGCCTTTACTTTCGAACTTTGGACAAAAGGTTTCCACTGAAACACCTGTAGATACAGCACTATAAACTTGGCGCTATAGCCGAGTTGATAGTGCCCACAAATTTCGTCTCCAGCGTCATAGCTCGATCTATGGCTAAATTGTTTAAGGCATCGCCGATGACAGGCGAGGGTGCGGGTTCGAGTCCCACTGGAACGGAATTTTTAGGTAACATTTAAACTTAAAGTAAAAAAAAAAAAAAAAAAAAAATTTATGTTTAAATTTTATGTGTTTTTTTTGTTTTATTTTATGTGTTTTCATAAAGCGTGGTTTACACTTGAAAAATAATAAACTTTGAGGTAACAAATTGTCTATAGTTAAAGTAACAGAGTGAAAAATTATATGGGCGTAGCACGGCTGATATAAAATGTTTTTGTGCTTTCAGATTTCCAAGTAATCCTTTGCTACGAGAAAAATGGTTATCGGTTATAAGAAGAGTGGGATAGACTCAAATAAGAACTCCACTAGGTATATGCAGCAAACATTTTAAGTTTAAATTTAAAAGGGAAACTCTAAGATCCCACCTATAAATAAAACTGTAATATTTAGGGGTCAATAAATAATAAAGGGTTGTTTATTACCTGTATTCAAAATTGGAATAAGAACCTTATTCTCTTTATGACGTCAAATCTGCCAAACTGTATTATTCATGAAAGACTTAATCTGCATTAAGATGTATTTATCTACCATACACATCACGGACGGATGATGAATTCTATCGACAATGTAAAAGTGTTGGTCGAGGACAACACTATTTTTAACTCGGACATAGACTTTCACCAACACGTGCACATATTTTTTTTGGTTCCATCTTCGATCTCTTATTGTAGATCTAGTACATATACTAAATCTATGGATACAACAGAGTCGCCTGAATATACCTCATTTGCTAAACCGTCAATTAACATAAAGGTTTTAAGTGATAGTTATTTTAGTTTGCGTGTGAAAGAGAATCTGTATGGAATAATACCCTACAATCAATCGCACCTGTGCCCCGGTATGGAACCGTCCGTAGCTCTAAGGTTCTCTAGGGTTTAGTTGAGGGTCTTAAGAGAGCCGAGGACGGTAATCATCAATACACACGTGTATCATACGACGTTTTTCAACACACTGGTGAAGAAAATAATAATAAAACAGAAATACACACTCTGTGTAAATGTTCAACTGTCTCTATAACTCACTTGTGAATAATAAGAAGCAATGAAAAAGTCACAATTTGATTATAGGTGTCATTATGTGCCTAATTGCGGTGAAACTAGAGCCACTTTATGAGCAAGTGTGTTGTAAATTTATTTTATAAGACGATTCAAAATGGTCCTTGTGATTTCAATGAATATAATACTTTTGACTTGTACTTTGACTTTGGTAATATTTTTAATGGTACAAACGTACAAACATATCAAACGGTGTGTCATATTTTGTCTATGAATTCCTTAACGATTTAAATTTATACTTGTGCCCACCCGTGGCTTCGCTCGCTTTTAAACTGGATAAAAAGTAGCTCTATCTGTGTGCCTAATTTAATTCAAATCGGTTGAGCGGTTTCGTCGTAATTGAGTAACAAATATCTAAACATCGTAACATTGACATTTATGATATTAATGGGATTCTTAGAGAATGAAAAAAGGAAAATTAGTACTCCAATATAACGTATGAGTTTCGGCGACTTCATGGTACACGTGCAGACCGGGTGCGGGCCGGGTTCGGGCCGGTTGCGGGCCGGTTACGGAACGGGACCATCACATCGCCACTCCAGACCTCCCCTCTCCCTCCACTTGGCCCGTAGTGTGTGCTGAGGGTTTTTGCTAGAGAGAGTTTGCTCTGCCTCGTCAAATATTAAAGTTGCTGGCATTCGCAAAACGTCGGATGGTCGGCTGAAATGGGTCTTTCAATCGATCACAGTGACGCTAATTATTTCATTACAGCGCTTCCAAACGGACGAGGTTTGATTAATTACGTCCAGTTTAGATTTGTAGTATTTGGTACACTCTAGTGTCCACCCGCGGCTTCACTCTCGTTTTACCAGGGTAAAAGTAGCCTATAGCTCAATCCAGACACACTTAGCCTTAAAGATATTAAGCGCCTCTTTTCAGAGGTGTTAAAAATAGACCGAATTGCGAGCGTGCCTGTTCTTTTTGCATACACGTGCTAATTATGTTACTTAAGTATAATAGCATAATTATGCTACTAAATATAATAGTATAATTATAATTAAGCTACTGGCGGTTTTTTATTCTTTTTATTTTTTTATTTTACAACTAATAATGACGACTGACAGACTACCCACCTGATGTTAAGTGGTATCCTCTGCCTATGAACAATGCAATACCTCATAGGTAATGCATTGTGGTGTGTCTGACCTAAGAATATACCCACCGTCTCCTCCCGTGGATGTTGTAAAACCCGACTGAGGGATTATCCGGACTTGTTTATAAGATTCGTTGGTAGGTATAAGAGTTGTCCTGGCTGCTAGCTTATTATGAAATGAAATGAAATGAAATGAAATGAAATGAAATGAAATGAAATGAAATCAGTTTATATGCTAGAACATGGTAGGATACATGGAAGGCCTTATGTTGTAGTGAGGAGCACATGTTCTTGCTTCACAAGCATGCAAATGTTTTAAAATAGGTACGTCTCTATTACAAACATTGGTTAAATTAATTCTTAATCAATTCATTAATACTACTAATCAATTACAATATTGTGATAACTATACAAACAAAAATAACTTAGTCCAAATTATATTTAAAAAAAAAAACTTTTAATTCACAAATAACAATACAGGTATTAATTAATATGGAATGTGTTATTACTGGAAGAAACCGTTAGTAGAGTCATTCGTGGGAAGCAATGGCGGCGTTGAGCTCACCACGTGTCATGTCTATATTCCACGATGGTGTAATCCACTGTGAAAAGAGGCCCATTGAGGCTCTGCCTATCCCTTCGGGGAAAAAGGCATGTGTCTATGTATGTAATTATGCTACTAAGTATAGTAGCATATTTTTTTTCTTTTGAGCATTTTTATAATTATTATTTCCAATAAGTCGTCCACCTACAATGTATGTATTATTTGTACGTTAGTATTATTCCTTACTCTGTGGTATTATGTTACTTTTTATGTATATATCTGCGGAAACTTTTAATTAGCCGTCAACAAAAACATGCACTTGCCCATCCAGGCATGATAAAAATTATAGAATATTTTTTATCTGAATTTTAGTAAACCTAGTTGTAAGTTTTTCCAAAGTAATTAAATATAATAAAATATGCAAACTATTTGAAAGTAGTATAAGTTTACCTAAGCTTTTGTGCTACTATATAGCATTGTGTATTAAAGCCGTTTCGGAGCAGCCGTCGGATAGATTACCTTGTTTGATTATGTAGTTGAATGGATAGGTACTTTATGTAATCACGTGTCATGTTTACTTCGTAATCCCCCGTTAGCCAAGCAAACCATTGTTCTATACTCCTATACTGTAGCATAATTTGAAATACGTGAAATAGATTACCGTGCCAAAAGTTTATTCACATTGTCGTAGCAAATGTTCTCTAAGTAGGATAATTTATAAAAGTTTTTCTTTAAAAGTCAGTTCCATAATGGTCCGTAATCCGGCTGCGATCCTCGTAAACGTTAAACTTATGACCCTTCCTCACTGAGGCGTGACATACCTTCGCTATACCTCTCTCCAATGAACCATACTGTCTCAAAAACATCATCCTAGTATAAAAAATTAAGCTCGTTTTGGAATGTATAGACAAGGAAATCCCTTTCATATGGCACCCTCTTCGATATGTTCATAATGTTTTTATAACCCTCTTTTGGAACCCAATATCTTCGCAACCTCTCCACCGATGCTGCTCCAGTAAATCTTGAAAGCACATCCTATAGACCCATTTTTCATGCAGATCGGATCAACGGAAACATACATGTATAAGAATTAATACAACGCCAAATCGCCCAAGCTGCTTAAGAGAGCTTTGACTCGCTTCGCTCGCTACCAGCGCATTATTCTATGAGAAATAGATTTTTTGACGGTTGCTTCAAACCGCGGTGATAACGATACAGTGCCACCTACTTATTAGTCCAGTAACTTTGTCGTCTGAAAGTATGGGGTAGTATGCGTCAAATCCGGTAGTTCTGATTTTTTGCAGACTTGTTTATGATGTTGGCCTAATGAATAATCCAAGTGTTTGACCTCGAGCGCCGAACGCAACCTTGTCAAAAATCGAAAAAAACATTTTTTTCCAAGTTTTGGCGATTATAAAGGACTAGTTTTTGAGAAAACTTTCTTTGAACGTTTTAAAAGACGACTAAATTTGCTACAATATGATACCAGAACTGTATCTGTAGACCCAATAGTTTCTGAGATTGAGCCTTTAAAGGTTTATAATTTTTTTCGAACTTCGTAATTTTTTGCTTCCCAAAAACCCCCAAAATGGACCCCAAAATGATGACCAGAGATGCAGCCCCACAACACATCTTCCGGATGATTTCTTGCGGGTGCACGAAGGGTTGTGGGAACGCGAGCTGCTGCAGGAAGGCAGGATTAAAATGCTCATCAGTCTGCAGGCACTGCAGCGGGGCCTCTTGTGATAATATACCTGATGTTGCAGTAGTAGATATCCCAGAAGGCGACAATCTGTCCGATGTCAAAATGGTGGATGACTTGTGGGCAAAAGACTTCGACGATTCACCACCATCCCCTTATGGGGATATGCCATCTGCATTGCAAAAAATTGCGAAGTTTGAAAGAAATTATAAACTTTGAAAGGCTTAATCTTAGAAACTATTTGGTCTACAGATACAGTTCTAGTATCATATTGTAGCAAATTTAGTCTTCTTTAAAAACCTCCTAAGAACATTTTCTCAAAAACTAGTCCTTTAGAGTTATAACCGCCAAAACTAGAAAAAAAAAGTTGTTTTTCGATTTTTGACAAGGTTGCGTTCGGCGCTCGAGGTCAAAAACTTGGATTATTCAAAAGGCCAACATCAAAAAAAAGTCTGCAAAAAATCAGAACTACTGGATTTGACGCATACTGGTGATGTGTAAAATTACTGGACTATATATGTTCGGGTGGAAACAATTGGAACTAAAGCCGATTACAATTTATACATAAAAATTACACTACAAAAACGTATACTTTAACAGTTTATTTAACCTTTTCTATAGTTCTACATGACTCTATCCTGTGCTATAACTCCCCTTTTTAACCTACTTCAAAAAGAAGGAGCAGGTTCTAAAGTCCTGTGTTTTTTTTTTGTTTGTCACCTCGTATCTCCGTCATTTCTGAAACGTTTTTTTTAGTTGACTTTTTTTGCTTCCAAATTGGTCCCATTTTCATCAAAATCAGGTTCAGGTTCAGGATCCATGAGGAATTGAGGGTACTCCTCAAATATTATAGGCACACATAAATAGCGATTTCGGTATTTTCTGCAACAAGTCATGCATGTGCATTCAGAAAGTTCCATTTGGTGAAGCGAAGTGGTTTTTTTTTCGAAAATAATTCTTTTGGTTAATTTCTTAATGACGATAGCAAAATGGCTTCACTAGCGACGCTGTCAACTGAACAGATAAATTGGTGGAACTATACCTAATTTATTATGCTGAGACAATTTGCGTTTTAGACGATACTAAACCAATGGTGTTACCAAAGTATTGTTCTTTATTAAAATGCGAAGCAAACCCGGTGTATACCAAGTTAAGGTTAAGTTAGTTAGTGCTAAGAGCTTAGTTCAGTGTCTCATGACACAGAAACCAACAATAGGACAAATTATTAAGATTCCTTCTGTTTGTTTCAGGCGTGCCGAAATATTCATCGATCTATACGCAGACTGACGAGTACCTAGAAATCAACGAGGTGGGTAAAATTATAAATCTTTTTTATTTATTTGTCAGGTAGTATTGTTCCGTTTTTGGTCCATCACCAGCAAACGGTTAAGGTGGATTGGTCCAAAACCATTAACCATACAAAGCTTTTCACCACTAGTGTTTTATTTTAAGTAAAAAATAATAACAAATATTTGTCAGGTAGTATTGTTCCGTTTTCGATCCATCACCAGCAAATGGTTAAGGTGGATTGGTCCAAAACCATTTAACATACAAAGCTTTTCACTTTTCACACTATTTTAAGTAAAAAATAATTACATAGTGCCAATTACCCAGTGTTAATAATAAGTTTTAATACTAGTGTTAAAATGTAAACGTGTATGAAAAAAAGAACCTTTTTATATTATTTAGCATTCTTTTATGTAATATAACTGAAAATTTCCCAGGGTCAGGATTATTTACCACAGAGCTGAGTGAAAACACTTGCTGGGTTAGCGATCAGTAGGCTTGACCCTAAAAAGGTTTTGCACCGACCTCACCGTTAAAACTCCTCAAACGAATCATTTCGTTTGAGCGATTAACCTGTTTTTTGAACGGTAATCAAATCGATATCCAACTGAGCACACTTGTCAAATCAAATCGGGTTTCTCGACTGCAGTCAGAGAAAAGTTAACTAATCTCTTTAAAGTCAAACTAGAATTAATATAGATTTTGTTCAGTGATTTGACAGGTATTTCAACTACAGACCGTTCCGTAAGTTGGCACCTGCCGTGGATTATTTACAGGTGCCATCTTACGGTGAACGAGCTGTACCTGATCTCCGATCAAACTCTGACTGCAAAATTGAACTCAAAAGTGTAAACATGCTTGAGAATTTAGATTATGGCAGGCGGGAATAATAATCAACATAAATGGGTAGCTTTATGCTATACCAACACTCGTAGGCATTGTAGTCAGAAGTTGATATGAAATGCCTACGACTGGATAGCATAATGCGTTGCTGAGGACCATGCACATCTGAAGTAAGGAGTTGTGTTATCCGGGCTGTTTTGTATTGAAACCGATGACGCCAACAACAGGCATATATCTTCATACAAAAAAAGCCTCTCGCGCCACACGAAAACGCCGTTTTTATTGAATATCTTGTAATATATAAATAATTTTACAAAGAACTTTATTGTATTTATTTTATTTATCAAATTTTTTACCTAATAATATGCATCATTTTTAAACAATCGAATCTAGCTAAATGTTAGAGGTAACTTTGGTTTTTTTTTCTATCAAGAAAATATTGTCATATCGTGATTCTGGTACATACAGTGATCCCTCGAAATTATGATGAGTATCCATATCCATGCATATTTATAATTTGAGTATTGTACTTGATTTAGGTTGGTAATTTTGCGGCATAGTTACCTCTAACTTTTGACTAGATTCGATTGTTTATTTAAATGGATGGAGCATGGAGCATTTTAATGAGCATGGAGTTCATTTTAATGAATTGGGTAAAAAAAATAGATAAATAAAGTAAATACAACAAAGCCAAGTGTTTACTGTAGGGGTTTTGTAAAATCATCTATATTTTACGACATATTCAATAAAAACTGCTTTTTCGTGCGGGTCGAGCCGTTTTTTTGTATGAAGATTTCTGCCTGGGGTTAGCGAAACCTTAAGTGATTCAATGTATCCTGTATTTTATCTTTTGACTTCGATTTTGCAAGGTATCACGGCACAAGTTGACATTGAGCCGGTAACCTGAGAAATTGCGACGCCAAGCTGTTTTCTGCTTCCTTCTCGTTAAGGGGCTAGTCTGTGAAAATTACACATCGCATTTTGACACTATTCCATTATCTGTAACCTCCACCTTATTAAAAAGTCACCACGTATCTTCGTACTTTTATCATAAATTATATAGATAGACACGCCTTTATCCCCGAAGGGGTAGGCAGAGCCCCACAATGCCTTTTTTCACGATCGGTTGCACCATCGTGGGAAAAAAATAAATAAATAAAATAATTGTTCTGGGTTTTAATGTCATAAATAGATGACAATAAACCGCGAGGCGCTTTCACATTTGACGATAGCGACACGACACGATTCGATTTCGTGACGAAATCGTCGACAATACTACTACAACAAAAAAAGTGCGGCGATGTGGTGTGTGCTGTGGCGTGTCACTCTGCCCACTCCTCCTCTTCACCCGGTTTGTATGAACGTAGAACTACACAGAGATATAGAGGTATAATTTTTGTAATAAGGTAAACCGTTTATCATACAAACTTTGAGGAACCAATGTCGATGATAGAATAGATAAATAAATGATAATAAATAAACAAATAATCCTTGATAGTTCACACAACATTGTCTAGTCACAAGCTTAGCAGAGCTTGTGTTATGGGTACTTGATAACTGATATACTTAGTACAATACATTACATAGATAGTTTTTTTTTATACATAGAAAATACCCAGAACACCCTGAAATTATCTGCAGATCGTACAAATATTTGTTCCAAGGCGGGAATCGAACCCGCAACCTCCTACGTCGCAGGTAAACCTTCGCTCGCCGCGTCACAGAGGTCGCCAATCTAATTTATATAATTTATATTTTTAGATATAATTTCATTAGTGTTTTATTTTAAGCAAAACTAATTACCTTCAAGCAATTTCCCAGTTTTATTACTAAAAATAACATTAAATACTAATCGTATTCAAATGTATTTTTCGATACAAACAAACATTAGAACATTAACCGTGTTGCTATAAAACTCGAATTATCCTTCGAATAACTAAACAGTGTTGTCATTTGCATTGACAATGAAAAGCAGTTTCTAATTTGATCGAAAGATATAAACACGGTGTAACTATTTAAAGGATAATCAGAGTTTATTACGACGCCCTCTGTGGCGCGGCGGGCGAGGAGCCGGCTGAGATGCGAGAGGTTGCTAGTTTGATTCCCAAGAAATATTTGTCCCAAAACTGGGTGTTGTGGTAGCAGGTATTCGTAGTTCCTGATACCCACGATACAGGGGATCCTAATGAGGGATCAGGACTATGTATGTGACGCGTTATGTTATGTAGGATATAAATGTTTTTTGTAATAAAACTATGATAACAATCGTCGTTTTTAATTAGTTTTTACACTAGTGATGAAATTATATCTATTCTATCACTGACATTAGTTCCACAAATTTTTTATGCTAAACGGTTTTGGTGCACTAGGTTCACAGCATGTCTATAATGAGCTCTTGAATACCACCTTTTTAAAATTGAAATACCATTTTAGACTTACTTCTGACACGTTTTATTTTTTTAAATATTTGGTAACTTATTAATTATTATTTGAGTTAGTGAAGTCATAACAAAATTTCACAAAACTCTAAAGGGTATTTTTATATTATTATTTTTATACACAAAAACACGGTATCGTAGCGTGCGCTCGCCTTCTTCGCCTCATACAAAAATGTTCGTTGAAACTGGTTGAACCTATAGCGCCTTAATACGAATACCTTCTCTTGACGAAACATAGTTTGGGAAATCTCGCTGCATTCTTTCGCGGAGCTCCGTTCATTCCGAGATGTGAGTTACGTTAGGAAAAGTTCATGAAGTTCACGTCACGTTTGTAAATTCTTGGCGAGTTTTCTCTTTGCTCATATTTCGTGTACGAAACGTAAATGACGTCCTCTGTGGCGCAGTGATGGGCGAGAAAATAAGGCTAACTATGTTACTATAAAACGCTGATTATCTGTGGAATAGTTACACTGTATTTTGTCTTTTGCATTGTTTTTTTTTTTTTTTGCTTTTGATTAGTCTCAAGTTTGATCAAAATAGATAAAACACGGGGTAACTACTCCAAGGATATTCCGCGTTTATTTGTATCGCAGTAAGACGCGCTTCAGGAAAAATGTTTGTATCATCTGCAAATATTTGTTCTGGGTACCAGAATGTGGTACCATAGCACTTGTAGTTTATGATATGCCTATATCCATAATACAAGGAAACTGGGGGATTAGGACTATATTTGTGGCTGTTGCTATGGTGTGTCCTGCTTAAGAATAGATCCGACTCCTCCCATGGATGCCGTAAAAGCCGACTAAGGGATTACACCACGGGATGGGCAGATGGATCCACCTTAGTACGTGACACCTATACTGCGATCACCAATACAATTTTGTGTTGTCGGCTTTGTATTTTTGTGTTATTTAGAGTCAATAAAATGTTTTTCTATTTCTTTCTGTTTCTATAATCCGACACTGGTATGCTGGTGTGTGATCAGCAGGCCTAGACTAACAGTATTCGCTTCGAAGCGATTCTATTTCTACCAGTCGTAAATCCACAATACAATACAAGACCACGCAACATTTCGATAGCTTACGCCAATCTCATACATTGTTGGAGTTTTCTACTAGCGTTACCGCTAATATAATGTTACTTTGTTTAAGAGCTCAGGGGTATTGCCTCTTGTGTGTTGTGTTATTTTATGTTATTGTAGCCCTAGTTCGCAGAAACAACAATCGTCAGGGAAGGGGCGGTTTAACATTGGTATAACGACACAACACGGTCTGGACAATGTCGTTGATGAAGCGTTTAGTAGTAAATGTATGTGCTTACCGGTCCGATGATATCGTCAACGATATCGTGTCGTGTTGTTATCGTACAATGTGAAAGCACCCATTATTGTATATTCTCGAGACAGGCCGGACAATGATCGTGGCCCGGCGTCCCATTGATGAACCGATGACATTGCGGCCGCTGTAGGACGGTGGATGGATGCAGCTTGGGACGACGTCATGGGATTATACATATAAACGCTGATTCGTCCAAGTTGACTCAGAGAACTAGCTTCGAGAGCGAGTAGTTTTTTTTTCTAATTTCTCAGTACTTAGTTCTAAAATTTTTTGTAGAAGCAATATATTAAATGAATTTCACATGCATTAACTTTTTACTCTCAGTGTACTTACAATGCACGTTTGTTCCCACAAAACGGAATGGGCCACGTCGTCAACTAAAAACTACTGATTTTGGCTATTAATATCCTGGCCCAGCGTCGTGGGCCAAGTAGTCAGCGAAAATAATGAAAAATGGGGTGCGCTGTCTATGGGCCCCGTACCGTGGGCCAGGCTGTCAACATCCCGATTCTATGGGAAGGCTTATGTCACATATTGACTTTTATCGACTGATCTTGTAGATGGAAGCCGCAGAAAACCAAGAACCTTCACTTAAAGGACTGTCGTATAGGTACCCTTCTCATTCCAGTTTCACGTTCACTCTATTTTAGTAATTTCATCCTTAGATCGAAACCAATTAAGTATTCACTAACCGTGTCTACAGGTATCGGCATCTAATTGCTTCAACACCTGTAGTCACTTTGTTACGAATACCTTAGCTTTTGGAGGTGAAGGTCCCATGGGAAACAAAGCTTACAAACGAGCTTCCTGATACGGACAGGACTCGAAATAATAATGGCTATTATGGCTGTGTTTTGCTCAGGAACTGGGATTTTTCCCAACTGTAGCCAAATCGTTTTCTCATCCCGAAAATCCCATAAATAGGTATTATGTTATTCTCAATAAAGAACCTTTTTAGAGCGTTTATGTCTATACAGAACAACAAACTTAAGAGGGCTGAGATTCAATGTGTGGTATCTTTATTAACCCTTGACGCAAACAGAGGGGTGTTTTAAGTTTAACGTAGTATAGTACAGGCAAATTAGCAAAAAGTGTGGCCCTAAGTCGAGTAGTCGTGGATTCTTATGGAATCGACAGATGACACGAATATAAGCTTATCCCAGGTTTGCACCGTTTCTGGCGCATACGGAAGGCTTTTAAATATTAGGTACAAACTTTGAAAAATTGTAACTTTTGAAAAAACAAAAAAGTGTTAAGTGCAAGTTCAATTACTTATAGAGACAGTCTTAGTGCGTTATGGATTTTAATTAAAACTACGTGCATAGTGGGAAACACTGTGAATTTGTTTTTTTTAGTTTGCGGCTCGGGGGAAATTTATGTACTCGGTGCAAACTTACATAAGGTTTCTATAATTATTATAAATACTATATTAGTTTTGCACATCTCAGCGAATTACGGAACATAGTTTTTTTTCTTTTTTTGTAAATTGTACTTCGGGGAAAATTTATGTAGTCGTGCAAATTTTATTATGGTATATACTAATAGTTTACCACATTCGCACGTAAAAAAAAAACAAAAATTTCGTACCGGAAGTACTTCTTAATAATATATCTAAATAAGAAATCAACGGCGTCGGTGGGGTGCAGATTCATACCAAAATGTAGGCCGTATTCATCCCACGAATAATAAAATTGTATATTTGTCCATGTAGTCCGGATTCATACCACGCCACGGCCTTTAACAATGGATATTAGTACGGTCAGACAGAAAAATGCCTTACTATCATTTTCATATATTTTTGTTGGATGCAAATTATTAATAATTGGCGTTCGTATGTTTGTATGTTTGTCCGAAGATAACTTGCAAACTGTTGATATATTCTTTATAAAACTAGTATTCTTTATACAATTTGGTAGATGGGTATATAGTATTAGTACAATTTGTGTTAGGTTATGAGCTTAATTGGTTCGGGGGTTGTAGAAGATATTGGGGCCAAAGAAAGGGTAAAAAAGTGAAACAATCATAGACGTTTCAAAACTAGTTTTAATTTTAGAGAGTTAGACTCTAGAGTTTTTCCAGTAATCTACTATCATCCATCGAGGAGTTCCGTCGTCCACCTTCCGTCTCCATCATCAGACCAGCTCGCTGTCACCATCATAAATAAATATTTAATAAATAAATAATACTGGACAGTTCACACAACATTATCTAGCCCCAAGCTAAGCAGAGCTTGTGTTATAGGTTCTAGATAACTGATATACTTTAATAGAATACATTACATAGATAGATATTTTTTATTATACATAGAAAATACCCAACGAAAACATATAAAATAACATTGATAACATCCTGAACAAATATCTGCAGATAGTACAAATATTTATAAATTATACAATATGGGTAAATTCAAGAGAAATTTCAATAGGGCTCTTAATGGTAGGCAGCGCGTTTGCAATACCGTGGGTGTTGTCCATAGGCGGCGGTGACTGATTTACATCAGGCGGGCCGTCTGCTTGATTGTCACATTTAGGGCATGTAATATCGGAAGGTTTTCAATTCCTATACTGATTTCCGATATTAAATCTCAATATTGGAATTCCGATATTAATATCGGAATTTCGTTATTTATTTAGAAATTGCACATTTTATTTATAAATTGCACAAATTCGTTATTAGGTTGGATAAAGTGCAATAAAAAATATTTTTAAATCGTATTCTAATCGTATCTGATCACGGGAGAACTAACTAATGTCTTTGCGAGTAGATGTTATTGGCAGATATATCGATCTACCCTCTTTCTCACTCTTTTATTACGAACGATACCACTACCATCGGTTTCACTGTCACACTTCACCCCAACTCGACACACAACACTATCGGTATCCGGTCGCGTAGTAAGTGCCACACTTTTTTGATTCTTACACATTCTCACCACAGGCTTCCATACTACAGATAATTGAAAACCATCTTCTCTATTGAAATTTCTGTATTTAGTAATCTCAATTGCCTCTTGTGCCATTGCAAATATTGATATAATATACGATTTTTTGCTCGTTGTATAGGATATTGATGTTATCTAAAAGCTTATGTTATAAATAATTGTAAAATTCTGATTCTCTGAAACGATTTCTACACTATCCGTGATTTTCCGGAAAAAATGTTTAATAAATGGCTTCCACTTTGTTTTTAAATGTTGTATACTTATTTTTGTTCTTTGATGACAGTAAACCTCAGATATCGATTTTTAAAGCAATCGAAACAGTAACAAAAAAAATAGCATTTACATCCACAGCACGAACCATTGCATTGAAATAAAATTAAAAAGATGGAAAAATTAAAAAATCTGTTTAGTCCCTTACATTCTAAGGATATTTTAAAAATAAAGTCACATAAACTTTTTCATCCAAACCTATCTTAAAAACTTGGTGATTATGTCAGCTATTTATCATGTAAATTTTATTGAGATTCTTTTACGGGATCATTCATGATATTCAATTTAAACAGTTGAATGCGAAATTCTAGTTTTTAAGATTAAGTGAAATCGTAAATAAAACTAAATAATAACTTTCAGCATTGCATGTATTCAGGGAATCATCACAATAAATTTTCGAAATGGCGACCTTCTTGCTCAATACATAATCAGCATCGTCTAAAAAAATTATCTTTAAAGCGTAGAAAAGCGATCCTGTTGCTTTTGATGGTTACTTCTGCCTGGGTCAAACTTCTTCGTAATTCTTGCACATTTCGGCACTCTCGAGAGTAAACAATCTCTGTATAATATCCCCAAACAAAAAAAACAATGGGGTTTAAGTCGAGAGATCGTGGGTGCCATGCGATAGGCCATGTGATCACCAAGTATCACATTTTGTTAGTAGTAATAGAGCTTTTTTGTGAAATACTTCGTCCGGGAAAGTACTACCACCATACCTATTTCTGCCGCAAAGCAGTAGTGCTCGCATTGCTGTGTTACGGTTTGAAGGGTATGGGTGCCGCTGAAATTACAGTCACATGAGACTTTTCATCTTTATGACTCTTTATGGCGGGCTAGGACGCGCCCTATGTGATAATGCACTGTTCATAGGAAGAGAGTCCCGCTTATCTTCAGGTGGACCATCTGCTTGTTCATTCTTGGCCCACCATCTGTCGCAGGTTTCTGCCTCGTAGGTAGAAAATAATGTCCTTGAACAACAAAGATGGGTTTTTTTTACTATTGCTTATGTGTAATACAATCTTCAGACTGCCAGATTTCATTTTAATCCCGACTTGCAGTACATTTTCAAAAACTCGTTTTTGAACTATCTATTATTAAATTGAGTGTTTTTTATGATCCTGTGCAAGAATCTGGAACAAGGTTACATGACTAATAGCTGACACATCAGCCATGTTTTTAAGATAGGTTTGGATGAAAAAGATTATGTGACTTTTTTTTTAAACGTTCATTGAAAGTAAGAGTTTAAACAAAAAAAAAATATCTTTATATTATTATTTTTATTTTAATGCAATAGTAGGTGCTATTGATGTAAATGCTATCAGACAAAGTAGCCCTAGTATTTAGCTTATTTAAAACAAAAAAAACAGGCCTCTACCTCAACGAATCGAGTCACAATGGCCAAAAAAGTGTAAGAGCTCCGATTGTCTTAAAAACACATAACTCGAAAACTACTAAAAATCGCGGAACATACATGGGGGTGATTCGGGTACCTCTGGGGGTAAACTTTCTTTGGACTTCGGATTGACACTACTTTTTGGGACACACTGTATATATTATTACTTTGTTGATTATTTTAGACCAACAATTTTATGAAATAAATAGACGTTAATATAAAATAACATATTTTTTTGCTGACGTTACTTTCACTCGTTTTAGATGTAGGTATTTCTAGGAGGGATAAATACGGACTCTAAAAATGAAATGAATATTAATGGTATGAATCCGGAATAATAATTATTACTTTCAGCTCGTGGGATGATTTTCTGGGATCAATACGGATGCACCCCGCGGTCGGGGGCCAGTGTTAGCAGTGTAGCGCCACAGTATATATATTAGTTACTAAGCACCGCACCGAACTTACATATATAATACTTAAAAAATGCATGTTCCGTATATAAATTCCAGTATTAAATGGCCGGCGAATGTAGTACTAATCAAATGAATAAGTTTAAGTGAAATGCCAGAATTGCCTGAAATTTCCCCGAAGTAGAGCGACAATAAAATATGGAAAAAGTGACTTCCGTGTGAGGTACCCAGGTGCAAACCCGGTAATTTATTTGGCCCATTTTTCTGGTAATTCTGTCAATTTACACCGACTACTTCAATTTCCCCCGAGCCGCAATACACAAAAAAAGTTTTTTTTAGAAATGATTTTTTTTCATAATGTTCCGTATGTCGGATTAAAAAAATACTTGGTGCAAATGTAGATCATAACAGTTTTAAGTGTATGCCAAATTGCACCGACTACATCTGTTTTCCCCATTAAGTTACGGGTATTATAAGGTTTTCACCCTATTTCACCCTGTTCCGGGGGGGTGAATTTGCTGAAAGTTATATTAGTGGTGATTTTCAAGCCAAACAAAACATTTAGAAAAGGTTTTGTGACTACATCTAATTACTTCCACACTTTTGCTAAAAATCACCTAATTTGCCTGTACTATATCTGTGGCATCGTAGCTCCGTTACGTTGTATGAAAGATAGTGTTTTCGAGATGGTTATTCGCTATGTTTAACGTAGTATCTGTGGCATCGTAGCTCCGTTACGTTGTATGAAAGATAGTGTTTTCGGGATGGTTATTCGCTTTGTTTGGTGGAAATTGATGCAGCCCTTGCCAGGATCATCAGCTCGCAACTATTTGTTTGAAGGGAACTCAGCCCATTTTTACAAGCTTTAACTTTAGTTAGTTTTTTGTTTTTTTTTACTTGCAATGTATGCCCGTGTGGAATAAATTTGTCTGGTTGGAATCTTGCAACTGAATTTTAAAGGCTCAACCGATTAAGCTGACATTTTGCATACCTGTCAAGTTCCGAAGACAATACAATATGGTGCAGCCCAATTATTGAAATATTGTAAAAAAGTACTTAATTAAAAAAAAAGGTGACAGCGAGCTGATCTGATGATGGAGACGGAAGGTGGACAACGGAACACCTAGGTAGACTGGTCGTGTTTAGGCTCGTTTTGATCAGCACACGGTTACGATCATTAATTTTATAAAAGTTTGTATTGAAAAAAATATTTTTCACAAAAAACTTATGCAGCTTCAGTTTGAGCTCCAAATGTTAATTTCCGACGACATTATGGTACAGAGTCTGATGATGACTATCACACGATGAATAGGATCTAGAGCCGGGGTAGCGGACCGCCGACTAATTTTGTGCGGGTTTTCAATTTTGGAGTAGACTTACCGATGAACACTTCGAAGATTGAATGACAATAAGCCTGCACTAACTTTAATTCAACCTACTTCTCACACTCCTACGTCTACGTCAACCTACTTACATAGTAATATTGTAAACAGTTTTCCATATTTCCACAACAGGTTTGTCGCGAAGTACGGATTAACGGGATGGATTTAAAACGTTTGACAGTTCTGGGGCATACTCGTAACAAGCGTAACATTAATTGTATACAACGGGTGGATAAACAACATAATATGCATAGTTCTCTTGAAAGCGACGATAACGTGATAACGTAAAACGTTGTAAAGTAGTAACGTAAAAATAGACTAACATTATAAAGATAAAAGAAAACACTGAAAGAAAATTATTTTATTTTTCCCCAAAGAACACAACACAATAGAAGACGCATTACAAAACAAGTTAATTTTGTAAGAATTTAAAAACCCACAATTTTTGTATGGGTTCCGACAAAAATTGGGAAAATGGAATACTTTATGGAGTTACTTACGTGTTTGTATGGTCTTAGTGTGATAATTGAGCTTAAGCTTGAAGTTCTTAACTAACTAAAGTTCTTAGCTACTATAATGCCTGAGTTCCCTTCAAAACAGTGCTGAGAGCTGATGATACTAGAAACGGCTGCACCAATTTCAACCAACTCGCAATCACCAGCTTTTATACAAGAAAACCGCATTGAAATCAGAGCAGCCAGAGCTATGAGCTCCCAGGAGCTATGAGGCTATAGAAGAACAGACAGACAGACATAAACACTATATGACGTCAAACTTATAACACCCCTCTTTTATAGACTTTTTTGACCCTTGTTTGACCACGATCTCACCTGTTGATAAGTGACGATGTGGTCGAAGAGAAGCACAAAAGTCTAGAAACACCTATTCACTCTAGACTCCTAGGAGGCATCGACATATTATGTTGTACAGGGTCCAACAGGTGCCTGTCTCAGCATAAGCAGCACCAGACCTGGGTAAGGGGTACGAGATTTTCAGACAGGGCTTTCAGTTTCAGGACAAACCGTTTTCGTTGGAGAGATAAACAATAAATAGGTTGATAGGTAAAGTAAACAATAAAAATTATTAGGAAGCTGATTTCGGGCTGTAATGGCTGTAATTGAACGAGCGAAGCGAGTTCTCTGAGTCAACTTGGAAGAATCGGCGTTTCTATGTTTGTATGTATGTATGTATGTATGTATGTATGTATGTATGTATGTATGTATGTATGTATGTATGTATGTATGTATGTTTGTCTGTCCGAGCATAACTTCCGAACCGTTAATCCGATCTTCATGAAATTTGATCGGGGGTTAGAATAGAGTTGGTACAATTTGTTCGTAGTGTTATGAGCTATATCGGTCGGGGGGGTTGTTGAGATATTGGGGCCCAAGAAGGGGTAAAAAAAAAAGTGAGAATATTAAATCAAATGGGGTGTCATATGAAAGCCCCTCACTTCGACATTTCTTTTTTTTATAATTTTTGAGATATTAGGGTAAATCGTAAAAGTAAAAAAACCAAAACCTCTAGGGTACTTCCACTAATCCTACAACGCTGAAATTTGGTACGTTTGTAGCTTTTATGACACAAATACTGGGAAAAGTCTGAAATTGAAGAATTTCGAAACCTGTACCCTAAAAAACATTAACCTATCTTGTTGACCTCTGGTTTCTAGGAATTTGAACGATGTTGTAGGTCTAACTTTTTAAACGATTTAACCATTTCATCTCAGTAACTGTTTTTATTTTATTTTTTTAACTGTGATAGACCTCTGTTTGGCCACGATCTCACCTGTTGGTAAGTGACGATGTGGCCGAAGATGGAGCAAAAAGGTCTAGAAGGCACCTATTCACTTTCGAGCTCGAGGCCTTGAAGAGACCCAGATTATAGTTTTCAGGAAAGACAGACGACGGTAGTGTATTCCACTCTTTAGCAGTTCGCATTGTAAAGGTAGAACTGATACGTTTAGTACGAATAGAGGGTATACTAATGAGGTAAGGATGGTACAGAGCCGTGCGTTTGCTCGTCCTATGATGAAAAGGAGATAGTGGGATCAGATCGTGAAGTTCCTGGGAGCATTCCCCAAAATGTAACCTATACTTGCCTATACTATGTAACGCATACTTTACGCTCGTGACTCTAGATCTTAGTCCCTGCGTTCAATCGAGTCCAACCCAGCAAGTTGGTGTTTGGCAGAGCCATCCCAAACATGGTAGCAGTACCTACTCCATACCAGCCCGGACTTGAGCTTTATACAGAGTCAGAAGCTGTCCTGGCGTGAAGTAACGCTTTACCTTATTCAGGATGCCTAGCTTCATGGCAGCTGTTTTTGCCTTAGACTCGATGTAGGACCCAACGTTGAGAGTAGGCGTAAGTGAAACACCCAAGAGCTCGAGGTTATCCCTTATAGCTACAGGTACATCTTGGAATACAGGAACTTGGAGAAACTTTCTTTTTTCCCCGAGAAGAGACAAGCCTGCGTTTTAGAGGCGATGAACTTGACTAGAGTGGCATCGCCCCAGTCGGATAAGGCGTTGAGAGTGAAATTCAGACACTGCAGCATCTCATCTCTTAGCTCCTGAATTTCAATCTGCCTAGCTCGGGCAGTCGAAACATATCTCTCCACAAATGTGCTGTCGTCTGCATACCCAATGATACCGGGCATAAGCAGATCATTAATGTGCAGCAGAAAAAGTGTGGCAGATAGCACAGACCCCTGAGGTACCCCGGTGTTAATAGCCAATTGATCCGACGAGCAGCCATCAATAACTACTCGAATGGATCTTTCCCTCAAAAAGTCTGCAAGCCAGCTGCAGAATTGAGCTGGCAGTCAATACGGTTAGAAAGGTATTTGTATATTTTGTGCAAAACTACAGGGAGAAGTCGAAAATTGAGGATTGTCCTTGTAATACCAATTTTTTGCGATGAAAAACTCAATCTTTGGTGGAATCCACAACTAGATGGCAATGCTAATTATGTCTGAAAGTTAGATCGCGCTATCGATGTGTTTTGAAGCTTGGATATGAAGTACCGTGATAACTACGTTCTTCTTCTTCTTATTTTACGTAATGGCTTCTGTGCATTATTGCAACAATTTAGCCAATGTCAAGTGTTTTATTTAATTATATTTTTATAGTCATGTCGTCAAGAGTCTCCGTCAAGTCCTCCTAACCCAGTTTAAAAACTGAGTTTTTACAGGAAAAAATCCACCATTTCGAAAAGACTCGCAGTACACTTAAATTTCACTACATCTCGCATGTGCCATTTATCCAAGTTACACCGGTTAAAATGCCACTAAAATTTCACGAAATAACTCGAAAAAACACATTAAAATGTAATAAAATAAAAATGACGACGTTTCTTTCAAAAATGGCAGATTTATTCATTTTATTGAAAATGTTTCAATCTTAATAATGACATTAACACCACTCTGACATCTTTAATTCAATGGCTAAAATCCAATAACTTAAAAATAAATTTGGATAAAACTAAAATTATGACATTTGAACAACGAGATAGAAATCTAGTGCCAATGGACATCAATTATTTAAGTATTAAAATTAATGAAATTGACTAAACGCGTTTTTTAGGTTTAACGATTGTCAAAAAGTTGACATGGAAAGAACATATATAGCGACATTTGTAAGAGACTTCATCAATTCCCCTATGCACTTTATAAATTGAGTAGGTATAGTCAACCTAAGGACTACTAAGGAGTGCTACCACTGCTAAGGAGTAGAATACACTACCGTCGTCTGTCTTTCCTGAAAACTATAATCTGGGTCTCTTCAAGTCAAGTGAATAGGTGCCTTCTAGACCTTTGTGCTTCATCTTCGGCCAGATCGTCACTTACCAACTGGTGAGATCGTGGTCAAATAAAGGCCTACCAAAGTTAAAAAAAATAAAAAAAATAAAACCAGTCGGCTTTAATGACCGCCTAAAAAACAATGTGGCATCGGTGCTACTTTACGGTGTAATATTTTGGGGTAATTACACTGTTTTATACCTAGTTTCACAATCAATAAATATTTCATTTCAAAAAAATATTTCATTTCATTTCATTTTATGTGGATATACTCACGTAAATAACATAGATATTTTTTCGAAAGAAATAAGGTAACCGGTTACCTACCTAAATCGCGTGTATTCGCGAGGTCTCAGTTCGGGGCGAACCACTAGTCTATCTAATGGGCCTACGCTACATTGGTTCTTTCACAATTGCTCACAAAGCCCTTTTCAGGGCCACCACAGACAAACTCGCAGAAAGAATGATAAGTAGTGCTACGACAAATCTTAGAGCATTGCGGCCTCCGGTTGCTCGATGTGACGAATGAACGAATCAATAAATGACACTTCTGTGTTCCGCATGCCTGCTATTCACTGACCTAATTGTCTCTGTAAAACAGCATTTTAAATGTAAACAAGTACAAAGTAATGAGTTTTTGTTGAAAACCATCTTTTTTATAACACGTTTTTCGAAAATTAGTAATCAGAACCGTGAGCTGATCAAATGAAACCCAAACACTGCCAGGCAACTATTAATCATCGAGTACGTAGTTCCGTTGTATCCACAATCAGTGGGGTTATTGCGTAGTAGACTGACGTTTGATTTCATGTCCAGTTTGCTATTCATTGCGCAGCGTGTTTTAAATATTTCTGTTCTTGTAAAAAAGCTAAAACACGATGCGCAATGAACAGCAAACTTGTAATCGACATCAACCGTCAGTCTACTACGCAATTCCCCGGGTGGTCAGCTTGCTATCACCAGAACATTGTATTGTCATCGGAAATTGACAGATATGCAAAATATCAGTTCAATTGGATATCGGGAAGTAATCACAAATTCGATTCCAAGTTTTGATTACATTGTTAGTTACATTGTTAGTGAAGCTAATAAAAGCGTGTAAAAACTATAGCGGACTACGATGAACCACAATATGAAGTTTATAAATACGCACAATATTTTTATAAGGTATTTGCGGTAAGCTTGCGGTTTTTCAGAAATTCAGAAAATGATTTCATTCGTAATTTTTTAGATAATTTACTTATTTACCATTTTCTGTCTTACCATCTCCATATAATGAAATATCTGCTGAAGTTATTGGTTCTGATGGTTGTAACGTAAATAAGTCCTACCTAAATACCTAAATCTCAATTATCTTCACTTTCATTTGACATCCCACTCGAAAAGAAAGCAAAAAAAACAGAGCTGGCTTTTTTGACTGTAGTATCCATCCTATTGACATTGTTCCCGGACCATAAAACCGAATCGATTGGTAACTCATTCATCAAAATCGGGTGAGTAGTTCAGGCGCTAAGGGGGATAAAAATTATTCTTACAACACTAAACCAACTAACTATTCTTCTTCTTATTCTTATTTCTTTGCGTTGTATTCGAACGCAGATAAGATAAGATAATATAAGATAAGATAAGATAAGCTTATTTCACTTAGGTACAACGAAACATAATTAACATTAGCATTCATTTCTAAGATGTTTGCAAGTTTACGGAAATAGATCACCAAACTAACAGACCAATGGATAAATCTCATGTATCTGCAATACCTATTGGGTTGCTCTAACGTTGATTATCTACTTTGATTTTGATCAGAGATTATTTGAAAGACCTGTCAAATCATTGAACAAAATCTATACTAGTTTGACATTAAAAAGATCATCTATTGATTAGTAAATTTTTCTCTAATAAGCGATTGATTTGACAACTGTGCTAAGTTAATCGCTTTGTTAGTTGAGTAGCGATTTGATTAACGTTCGAACAACTGGCTGTTAGACTCCTAAAACATAACCTTTCCTCTTTGGCTTTGCCGTAGTCGGGTATAAAATAGGTATGTGGACAGTCGGTTAAAAACGCATGGAATTCATAGCGCAAACACGAACCAAAGGAAATCGATGGCAAACTAGGGCGATTGTTCAGAAAAGGCAAATAAACAATAACTCGTTTACACATATAAACGTAAACGGTTTTCAGACTTTTACAACGCGTCGCACTTAGTTAACATGTTGAGATTTCTGAGCTTATCTTGGTAATGCTCTAGTCGAGCAAGTAAGCACGTTTGTATAGGGTTCTGTAACTCAATGGGAACTTTATTGTACCACTTTGTTGTCCGTTTGTAAGTCTGTTTTTTCAAGATATTTTTACTCAGCCTCCGCAACGGTATCAAGTTGTATAAAGCTCTGAAAGCTTAGACTGCATTGAAAAGCAAACAAACTTCTAATTTAATACATTAAAAATATATAGACATGTCTAATTTTTGTATGAAAATGGTGAAAATGAAAACATACAGTAACCTCATCATTCGGTTTTTTCTTTCGTTGGAGCTTTGCCGCTAGGCAACGCCGGGCTGTCTTACCATCTCCATATTATGTTTTGGCGTACTTTTGATTACAACCATTATTACAAGTAGGTGGCGCATTTCGTTTATTTTCTTTAGTATCTTCTATTGAATTGCTCATAACGATTATGTGATACGTCACAATGACGCAATTGTTTTATATTTTTATTTTCTAGTTTCTTCCTCTAAATCAGAATTAATTTCTTTCGCTATACCGGTGATCGGGTAACCTAACTCTGTTTATATACCATAAGCCAATAAAGCTTCACTTGTAACTAATTCATCAAAATCGGTTCAGCCGTTTTTGCGTGAAACAAACATACAATATCTTAACATCCGAACATCGTTACTTTGAGAATCTAGGCTGTGACAGACAAACGAAAGTTATCCTTTGTTAGTAAATGCATTTAGAGAAAGTGATTTCGGAATAATTAGTGAACAGTGAGAGTGAAGTTAAGTCATACATATGTACTGCCTTTGTGCGGGGTGACTAACAAAGACCCATTGACAATAGTAGATTAGTAGCCAAGGGCTGTAAGGCATCAATTGCAGCCCGAGATATTTAGGCGCACGAGCGCAGCGAGGGCGCCTATAGTTCGAGAGTGCCATTGATGCTTACACCCGAGCTAACTACTCTGCTTTACATCTCGATTGTGAGGTAAGTAGAAAAAAACCGGCATTACAAGAATAAATAATCTTCATCACTTGCAGAACTCATGTTTTTTTCCTAATTAGCACGCAATTATAAAAAAAACCCAAAAACAAACAATATTTAAAGTAAAAGTTTTCTATTCCCGCCTTTTTTCATCTTTTTTTAAATTATTTTTTTCAAAAACGAAATTGAGCTTCGCTGTTCGATATTTAAAATTGATGACTATTATACTCATATGAAGACAAGGCTGAATAGCGAAGCGACCTCTTTTGTCATTGGGCTGAATGCATGATGTCTATTGCCAGTATGATGGTACGCGAACTTTTTTAAAGAGTGAAGTATTTTTTAATTACTTACCGCCCTAGGGCTTTTCTAGCTACATTATTACCCTAGAGCGCTAATTGGTCACCTACAAGCCCCATTTGGGGGTAATAAGGACCTACTTACCGAATATGAGAGATGTAAAGTTCTTTAGGGTTTGTACTTCACTAGTGGCAGAGAATATGTTGGGTAATAGTCCACTTGTCAAAACAAGAGCGTTTCGTTAATTTATACATCTATAGTGAATTAGTTTTATGAACTAATACAAGGTATGTACAAAATACATGTGAAACAGTTGTGCTACCTGAAGACCGCTGCTAGCGATCTAAAGGTAGCTCAACTGATCCAAATCACTACCAGACGGAAGCGTCCGTAAGATGCTGGCTGCATTGCCACGCTGAATGGCAAAACTAATGCGTTGAGCCACATAAGAAATGCTTTTTTTGATAATTTTATTAAAAGTGTAAATTTTGGTAAAGCCGGAGTCACAGAATAATTATATGGTACAAGCAGCGCCCCGCGGTTTCACCCGCGTAAGTGTCGATCCCGTGGGAATATCGGGATAAAAATGTGCCTACGCCAGGAGTCTAGTTACCTCCATTCCAAATTTCAACCAAATCCATCCAGTAGTTTTTACGTGAAAGAGTAACAAACATCCATCTATCCATACTTACAAACTTTCGCGTTTATAATATTAGTAGGATATTCCGGAGTTAAGTGTGTTTATTTTATCCTGAACCCAAGTCTACCTTATCCCTAAAATTAAGATTACAGGACCCAACTTCGCTCGCCACCTATTTACGCGACGTTTCTCGCAAGTTTTGTGGCGAGAACGTGCATACGATAATCGTAGGCGATAATCTCCATACGATTATCGCACACATAAAAAAACACGATATTCGTCATGCGATTATCGCTACGAGCCGAGTCGTCCCAGTCTATATATATACTATAAAAAGACCGCTCGTCCAAAATTTAAAATCGGTACAATGCACATTTTATCGTTATGGTCAGCACTATCTCTTGTGTTTTTAGGGTTAAATACGCACAGCGTACAAAACTAAACCCAATGGCTTCATACATTACGATACTTACAAATGACTAGTATCCTACGCGTGTCTCGTATCTCACATACACTGCGCTAGCGTACGGAGGCCTGCAATGCTCTAAGGCGGTATCCTACGCCTCTGCTACTAGTTTCGCGATACTCGCCCGTGTCGGTCGCCTGCGCGTCGCCTCTCCTACGTCCTATTAAAAACGTCCTTAGCCTCTCCTACGTCATAGGAAGTGTGCTGCAAATACAAATGAAGAAATTTTCTTTGTTTTAGAGCACAATGTATGAACCTCGAGTAGCCAACATGTATTAAGGTTATGAATGTATGAAGGGCCTATTAAGGTGCATTTAAACGACGCGGGGTAGCACGATCCTACGCGAGCCGAGCCGTCCGTGGAGAGGCGGCTCGGCTAAATGCGAACGCAAGCCTGCTCGTTTAAACGACGCGGGGTAGCACGATCCTACGCGAGCCGAGCCGTCCGTGGAGAGGCGACTCGGCTAAATGCGAACGCAAGTCTGTTCGTTTAAACGACGCGGGGTAGCACGATCCTACTCGAGCCGAGCCGTCCGTGGAGAGGCGGCTCGGCCAAATGCGAACTCAAGCCTGCTCGTTTAAACGACGCGGGTTAGCACGATCCTACGCGAGCCGAGCCGTCCGTGGAGATGCGGCTCGGCTAAATGCGAACGCAAGCCTGCTCGTTTAAACGACGCGGGGTAGCACGATCCTACGTTAAACGTTACGTTACGTCCGTTTAAGCGCGCCGAGCCGCGCCGAGCGTAGAAGCCGAGCGTTTAAACAGAGCGTGGCGCGCTTAATCACGAGCGGAGCCAGGCTCGGCTCGCGTATTTGCGCGCTGTTTAATTGCGCCTTCACGAAGATTACGCCGTCCGTCCGTCCTTCCCTCCGTCCGCCCGTCTGTCTGTATTGTCACAGGGGTATATCTCGGCAACCGTAAGAGGTATCCAGTTGAAATTTTCACAAATTATGTTTTGTTAGGGCACGAAACGTGTGCAAATTAATAAAAAATATGCGGGAGGTTCCCCTGTACACAAAATTCTCCAACCATAGACGCATGTATGATTTATTTATTTACATACATACATTGGCACACGCCTTTTTCACCGAAGGGGTAGGCAGAACCTCAATGGGCCTCTTTTCACAGTGCAGGGTTGCACGATGGTAGAATATAGACGTGACAAGAGGTGAGCTCATCGCCGCCATTGCTTCCCACGATTGAATCGGCTAACACTTTCTTTCAGTAATAACACATTCCTTAATAAGCTAGCAGCCAGGACAAATCTTATACCAATAAATCTTATTAACAAGTCCGGTTATTTATTTACACCATGCGAATATCGTAAAAATCGATTTCATTTATTTTTTGCAGGTGATTCTAGCTTTTCCATATTTTACGGATTCAAATGATAAAAACTTTTTATTATTGATTTAATAATCTTTTAGGCAATAAACTCTCTCCGTGTAAATGGGCCTACTCGTATATATCTTAATTACTTGAACTTTCAAACTCTTTTGTATTGTAGAGATTGTTTCACTCGCTAGGCAGTTCAATGTTCCTATTGTTTGTTTCAGCGATTCGACTGGGATCTGGGGAACAGCCCATTGAACCCTGGGGAGACGCTCGTGGTGCACCTGATCGCGCGCACACGATGGAACAACGAGAAGGTTATGGGCGTGTACCGCCTTGGTCTGCAAGTGCTGGCCACCGACCACTCGCTAGAGATCATCGACGCACTCGTTAGCGATGAAACCAACCAATCCACTTTGGTGAGTATTTATACAGGGTGAATTTTTGAGACGGGACAGTAAGGGCCGATACCTTAACCGTTATAGTTACAGGAAAACGTTCCTAAGAGACCATCCATAACATTTTGATATATTCTGACCTGTGTTCACAGATTTTGGAAAAAATTTACAATCAGCTAGAAAATGGTAATTATACACAATACAATTTTTTTATGATAATCGTTCCTGTTTCATATATGGATCAAAAGTTTCTACTGAAAGTTCTGAGTTTTGTTTCTGATCTGAAGTTTCTAGATCACTAGATCTAGTGGATATGGCGGAGTTTCCCGAACACTGCCCATCCGAGTTGGATTCGTCGTCTGACCTGTTGAAGTTGGACTTTTCTAGTTGAATCGTTCGACCCAAATAGAGATAAAGATGATAATTATGATGGAGACAACGGACCTCCTCGATGGATAATAGTAGACTGGTCGTGTTTGGGCATATTTTAATAAGCTCATTATTAACTTCGCAAATATTGTTTTCCCAACGGATACCGGCATAGGTGCGAGATAGGCATTTATTCCTTTAGATTTACCTTTTGGAAAATATAAGTCGTTTATTACTTTTTTTTAGGTAAACTTACCTACATAGTATTTAATAACAGGTTCATAATCATAAGTAAGGGTGACCCACGCGATCCTATAGCATGCAATGTTGTGACAGTGCATGCTATAGGTAATATAATAAGTTTTAGCGTGTTCTTGACGTATTTATCATAGCTGCTAGTACAGCGAGAGTGTACCTACTTACAGACAGAACCGATTGTATACGTCTTTTATCATTTTTTTCTTCATAATAACCTTATGTAAATAAGCATATGCCCGCGGCCTCGCTCATGCCTTACCAGGGTAAATGGTTACCTGAAGGTTTCTGTACTGAATATCATCAAAATCGGTTCAGCGTGATTAAGTAACAAATAAATAAATAAATAATGCTGGACAGTTCACACAACATTATTATCTAGCCATTTATTCACAAACAAACATACATCCAAATTTTCATAGCTATAATACTAGTAGTTTAGTAGTAGAGCTTTTTTTGTGAAAGGGTTCGTCCGGGGAAGTACTACACCGTATCTATTACTGCCGCAAAGCAGTAGTGCTCGCATTGCTGTGTTCTGGTTTGAAGGGTATGGCTGCCGGTGAAATTACAGGCACATGAGACTACATCTTTATGTCTCAGGGTGGCGGGCGCAGTGCAATGCCACATAGGGTGCGTCTTAGGTGGGCGTGACCTATGAGATAATGCACTGTTCATAGGCAGAGGGTACCGCTTACCATCAGGTGGAACATCTGATTGCTCTATAATTTGTAGCAACTTTAGTAGTAGTAGAGCTTTTTTTGTGAAAGAGTTCGTCCGGGGAAGTACTACCACCATACCTATTTCTGCCGCAAAGCAGTAGTGCTCGCATTGCTGTGTTCCGGTTCGAAGGGTAAGGGTGCCGGTGAAATTACAGGCACATGAGACTTTTCATCTTTATGTCTCAGGGTGGCGGGCGCAGGGCAATGCCACATAGGGTGCGTCCTAGGTGGACGTGACCTATGAGGTAATGCATTGTTCATAGGCAGAGGTTACCGCTTATCATCAGGTGGGGCATCTGCTTGTACCGTCATTCAGTAGTATAAATAAAAAAAAAAACCTAAGTACCTCTCTACCTAATTACTAATAATGATGAAATTGTAAGCTGATTAAAATATGCCCAAACACGACCAGTCTACTATTATCCATCGAGTAGTTCCGTTGACTGGAGTCAACGGAACAACTACCAGATCAGCTTTCTGTCACCAAAATGTTGTATGGTTGTATGTTTTAACCCCCAACTAAAAAGGGAGAAGTTATAATTTTTAGACTAAATATGCACATGCAAGAACCTTAACAATTTATTATTAGGTTTTACAAACAGAACAGAGGATATAATTTAAAATAAACCTCAAACTAACCAAAAATACAATCTCAATCTCTGACGACCTCAGTGGCGCGGCGGACGAAACTTGGCCTGCGACGCAGGAGGTTGCGGGTTCGATTCCCGCCTCGGAACAAATATTTGTGCGATCGCAGATATTTGTTCAGGGTGTTCTGGGTATTTTCTATGTATAATAAAAAATATCTATCTATGTAATATATAATACATTTATTTACAGAAAGAATAATACAAGGTATGTACAAAATACATATACATACCTGAAGACCGCTGCAAGCGATCTAAAGGTGTAATATATTGTATTAAGTATATCAGTTATCTAGTACCCATAACACAAGTTCTGCTTAGCTTGGGGCTAGATAATGTTGTGTGAACTGTCCAGCATTATTTATTTAATTATTATAGAATGGAATCGGTGGATGGAGGCGGCTAAGGTCGTACGTTGTGGCATTTTAGTGGGGAGGCCCATCTATTATCTAGCAATTGGCTTCTACAGGCTGATCATGATGATGAAACTAGACATCTCATCAGCTCTTTACATGTAAGCTCTACGCAAGGTCTTCTGCGCTCTATATAGGTACTGCTCCCAGGGGATTCAAAATAGAAAGACTTTACAAAACCGAAGCTTAATGCGGACATTCTAGCTTCATCGTTTCTGGAATTACTCGCTGAATGGCCATCCCGAACCCACAATTGAGGTCTGCTTACTTTACAAATGTCTTTACTATTACTATGCTTCTAGAACTTACCTTTCTTACTACGGATACCTATATTACGTAATGCTAGAACTGAAGTATATTTAGTTTTTTTTTAATTTATCAATATATATTTGTACAATCTAGTGACAAAAAAACATCAGGTAACCTTAATGCTAAGAGCATTTATTATCTAACAGCTAACTCGAAGGCTTATACGTCAAAATATTATGTAGGTACAGAGAATGTTAATTATAAAATCACAGAGTAGGTCAAGGTGTAGAATAACTAGGTGCATTTGAAACTCAAGCTACATTCCAGCCGACATATGGTAATTAATATAATCCAGCAACCTTGTCGCCTGAAAGGGGGGACCTCGAGCGCCGAACGCAACCTTATTCGCTATGACCAAACGTGACCTAACGCGAGCACGTTACGATAACTACGTGGAATCATCGTTCAGAATACATTGTGACGACACACGTTATTGTCAAGTAATCTCCTATGGTCATATCATAAATCGAACAAAACCGGGAGTTTTGCCTAAAGGACTAATTTTTTTGAATACCTACGCAGTTTCTTTTAAATTAGACTGAATTTGCTACAACATGGAACAAGAACTGTCTGTGTAGACCCAATAGTTTCCGAGATATGTCTAAATAGGTACAAACTTTTAGTCCAGTCAAGATGTACATCCGTGCTTGCAAAAGTTCAAGTCACGCTGATTTTCACTGAATTAAAACGCAAATTTCATGGTTTTTCGGGCACACCGCCTCTAGCACAACACTTAGAAGATTTAAATCTGGTTTTTTATTATAGGTTAAGGTCCTAACAACATATAAAAAAATCAGCGTGAATGAAACTTTTGCAAGCACTTTTCATGTTTAACTTGACCGGACTATTTCAAAATTGATAAATTTTCGAAGTTTTGTGCAATATTTTGTCGTTCTGAATGAGTTTTGACCTTGTTTCGGACCCCACCCTGAAGAGGTTAAAAAATAAAGTAGGTACTCGAAAAACATTCACTCATTAGTAATTTATGCTGAAAATCGCCAAAAACTGGAATAAGTCTGAAGCCTGATTTATCTGTGTTTTTATTTTGCAAGCAGAATAACCTACTGCTATTGATGAAAACTAACTCTGTATTCAAAATACATTATGAATTTAATATTAAACAAAGTCCATTCGACGGGTCCGTGTAATACCCAGGATTAAATGTATAGAACGTGCTTTTACCTTATTTATGTCATAAATTCTATGTTCGTATTGTGTTTCTTTACGTGATTTACATTATACCTACTCATTTATATGTACAAATTGTAGCCGAGCATCATTTCAGGTGCTTATTACATATTCAAAAGCGTAGTATGAAATTCAAGATCTCTGGAGTTCAAACAGAAATGTTTCGAATAATTTTAGGTCGTACCTCCTAGGTTCAAAATAAGATGCCTGATTCATCAATGTAGGTATCTATTTTCTAGATAATTTTTGTTACCACATCATCATCATCATCATCATCATTATCATCATGCAAAAGTAAAAAGAATGTTATTTTGGTCGAAGCTTCTTGCCCATGTTAATTTTAGGACGGTATTGCGAGACGATATTGAGGTTAGTTATGAACGATGGTTGCAATATATTTAATGATTTCTCCAATTCTCTGTTTACTTGTGTGTGCCAGTAGAACATACCTACTACCCAGTTTATTGGCTCATAGTGATGTCAGTCTTTCATCTCGACTCTAATGAGATCATGTTGGATTAAGAAACTGTAAGTTAATCTGTGGCTTGTGCGGTATTGCCTTCGGTAGCCTGTTAAAACCAAGTGCCTATTAACCTAAACAAGATGTCCCATGTCTTCAACCCGAAGCAATTGCACAAATAATTGTGTTATAGTGCAATGGGATGCAATTTAAGAACTAACTACTGGGTACAGTGGCCGAATAAAAATGTTAGTCAGCTTTCAAAGAAATTCCATTATCAAGTAGCGAACACAAATTATTACCTTATCCAACAATCCCACTGAGCAGACTGCTGTAAAGAAAATCATAATTTGATTGATGTATATTAATGATCAAAATTGCACACCTTTGATCAGTATAAAGGTTATGCTTGTATAAGGCCGGCGTCAGAAGTCTTCGGAACCCTCAAAATTAAACCCACGACTATTTTCAGTGTTCCAACCTTCGACCAAAGTACTAACGTCCTTGGTTCCAACACCAATTTTCAAACATAAATTGAAACGAAAAAACATTAAAATCAGAAATGAAGGAGATATCGAGTATTTCACTAAAAAAATACAGTCGACTCTTCCTTTTTTTGTGCCAAAATGTTGGGAGTCTATTTCACGTTTTTTAGACTAACTGTCGCGCTGACGAGTTAGATACCTACCTAGGTATGTTTCAACTTGTTGCGCAGCTTAGAGCATTGCAGCCTGTTGCTCGATGTTGCGCAGGTTCAATCGGAGCAACAGCTTGGCAGAGCGCCAGTCGGGCACAAGTTCAACTTTAAGGGGGTTAGGGGCCGATGACCTAACTTATAACAGCAGTGCTGAATTAATTTATTATTTGGAATTATACATCCCTACACAAGAAAAAAGTGGCCAAGTGCGAGTCAGACTCGCCCATGAAGGGTTCCGTAGCAGCAAGTAACATAATATACAAGTTCTTGGACGGTTTACGATTCATGACGTATTAAAAAAAACTACTTACTAGATCTCGTTCAAACCAATTTTCGGTGGAAGTTTACATGGCAATAATGTACATTTAGTTTTATCATTCTCTTATTTTAGAAGTTACGGGAGGGGGGGACACATTTTACCACTTTGGAAGTGTCTCTCGCGCAAACTATTCGCTACTAGTTTAGAAAAAGTTATATTAGAAACCTCAATATAATTTTTGAAGACCTATCCACGTATAGGTTTGATGATTTTTTTAGGAGGCGGTTCACATTTTCATACGAGTAATCTAAGATTTTAAGAGCCTAATTTAACCGAAGGGGTAGGCAAAGCCTCAATGGGCCTCTTTTCACAGTGGGTTGCACCATCGTGGAAAATAGACGTGACAAGTGGTGAGCTCATAGCTGCCATTGCTGCCCACGACTGACTCGGCTAACGCGATCTTCCGTAGCTCCACGGAATGACTGCTTCGATTACCATGCGTTTTTTTTTGATGAAAGGTCGTGTTTTTTAGGTATTTCTTAGTTATCATCATTTGCTTGGCCTAATCCCACTTATGTTTGATGGAAAATGGTCCCACTGTTTCCAAGATAAATAAGCTCGTTACTTTTTTGCAGCAAACTCAGGCAGGTAGAACCTTCAGGTTGAGCTCAAAATATTAAGTTTCGACGACATCAGACTCTAAGGTTGATGATGAACAGCATAGGATGAACGTAATTTAGCCTACTACTGAAGGAGTAACTTCAAATGGACTTGAAGGGGTGCAACGGGTGCTCTGATTTAAATGCGGTTTTATTAAGACTCCGCTGTCCGTCCGTCTGTCTATCTGTCCGTCTGTCACCAGGCTGTATCTCATGAACCGTGATGGTTACACAGTTGAAATTTTCACAGATGATGTATTTTTGTTGCCGCTATAACAACAAATACAAAAACAGAATAAAATAATAAATATTTAAGGGGCTCCCATACAACAAGCGTGTTTTTTTTTTGCTCGTTTTTATATTATATACAATGTTGCGGAGCCCTTCGTGCGCGAGTCCGACTCGCACTTGGGCGTTTTTTTACTTGTTGTCTAGTAAACAAGCAATTCAAAAATTCAAAAATAAATCAAATATTGTTACGTTACTACAGACATCTACTTTTCAGTTTGTTTCTGATTCGTAAGGCGAAATAGTAAATCGAATACTTGTTGATGTAGGTTCTTTGCCCTGAAGGGTTAGAGATGGGTCAGGGCGTTTTATATTGCCTTTGTGCGCTCACCCATATCTGTCAAAGGCTCGTTAGACTGAAGTATGGCTTGTAGTTCTAATTTCAAGTGGTATTTTTTGATGATAATATTTTTCTATAAAAACACCTATATCCGACTCACAGATCATATTTTAAGATAGACTCCGCAAGTGCACCTACTTTGTGTGTCACTTTGCCTGTCCGAAAGTATGCGCAATGTATCTATTAGCAAACTTCAAATCAGTTCGCTCTCTGCTGAGATGCAAAATAAAACGGCACGCTTGGATTCATACAAAACGTGTTTGCGGTGATGTTGATATATTATTATGGTATGTGTTCCGACTCAATCCAATTAATTTATGCAACACAGCCAGTACATCCATCGAGAAGTTCATTTGTGCAACTTCCGTCTCCATCGTCTGATTAGCTCGCTGTTACCATATTATATTTTCATCGGATAAATAAGTAAAATTTTAATTCAATCGGATAGCAGGAACTGGGTCAAAATCGGGTTGCAAGATTTCTTCCAAACAAAGCTGTAGATTGTAATAATATGTATTATGCTTTGAGTTTTTTTACGTACAAAACCGACCACAAAGCTTTTGATATTTTCTAAATTGGTTTATAAATAACGAAGTTGTTAGATTACATACATTAAAAACATAAATCAGGATTGAGTACCTACTTTCTTTAGAAGTCAGTTAAATAGGAGAGGGCTTCATACGATACTGGAATTGCTGGTTTGTTAGAGTTACATCAAAATATAGGATCAGAATACTTATTGAGATAGGATTTCAACACGAAGTAAGCGATTTCAGCCGGTTGTATGTAAATATACGAGAAAGTAACGTGTGGATCCTGTTTATCGATGCGCCCCGCAACGATGCTTGCAGCGTCCCAATCCGCGTCGCAGCGGTGACCGGCGCGGCGACACGTTTCGTTTGACTGTACGGTGCGGCGCGGTGTACTTTCATCAATTTCAAAGTACCTTCTTGTGTAGTTCTTCTAGTTCTTTATTGTATCGTAAAAAATCGCGTCGCGTCGTGACTCGGTGTGAGCAGACCCTAAGGCGCCGCATGTGCTCGCGAAACGCGATTCTCGTCTCACTTCTGTGTCACGTGGATGGATGGATCTCATTTGATTAAATTGATAGGGTTTAAAGTTCATGCTAATTCAAATTATTTTCTTATTATATCGGTGTCTTTGTCAGTAATTGCAAATAAACACTCGCAAACAACCATATTTGGTAATTTTTAGGGTTCGGTACCTACCTTTAAAGGCACCAATGGAACCATTATAGGATAATTTTGATGTCCTCCTGCCTGTCAGACTATCTGTCCTCTTTTTCTCCAAACGGCTAACTAAAGCATCAACATGAAATTTATACGAAATATTCCTAAAGGCTTGTGAGCTTATAGGTAGTGCCGTAGAAAAACCAGGTTTCCAAGTAACTTTACAATGACATTTTGAATGCTAAGAGGCTTTGTGATACGAATAATAAAAAGTTTGTAATTTAGGAATTTCGCCTTTTTTACCCGTATATTATATGCCAAAACAACATACGGTAGAACCAGGGCGCAAGCTACTTGTACTTGTCCGTTTTTTACCCGTATATTATATGCCAAAACAACATACGGTAGAACCAGGGCGCGAGCTACTTGTACTTGTCCGTTTTTTACCCGTATATTATATGCCAAAACAACATACGGTAGAACCAGGGCGCGAGCTACTTGTACTTGTCCGTTTTTTACCCGTATATTATATGCCAAAACAACATACGGTAGAACCAGGGCGCGAGCTACTTGTACTTGTCCGTTTTTTACCCGTATATTATATGCCAAAACAACATACGGTAGAACCAGGGCGCGAGCTACTTGTACTTGTCCGTTTTTAGGGTTCTGTACCCAAAGGGTAAAACGGGACCCTATTTTAGTAATTAGGCTCGGCGGTCCGTCTGTCTGTCTGTCTGTCCGTCCGTCAGTCACCATACTGTATCTTATGAAACGTGATAGTTAGACAGTTGAAATTTTCACAGATTATGTATTTCTGTTGCCGCTATAACAACAAATACTAAAACATAGAATAAAATAAATATTTAAGGAAGCCATACAACAAACGTGATGTTTTTGCTCGTTTTTGCTCGATATTGATAACGGCAACAGAAAGACGCTTGAAATATTCACAGAATATTTAGTTATATGTATATTCACTTTAAAAATAAATAATTAAATTAAAATAAAACAAATATTTAAGGGGGGCTCCCATACAACAAACGTGTTTTTTTACCGTTTTTATAGATAATGGTACGGAACTCTTCGTGCGCGAGTCCGAATCGCACTTGGCCGGTCTTTTAAGATATGTACCTACTTGAATTTTTTTCTTGTCGTGCTCTTGTAAAGCTTGTAGAGCAATTTCTCTATTCCATATTTTTCCACTAAGAAATTATCTAGTGGTATTCGATATTACATCAAAGAATTATATATATTGGAACTATGTGGCCAACCATACCTACATAAAAATAGTATTGTTACAGTTTGTCTATAAACACATACAGGGTGCCCACGAGCCTGGGCTTTTATAGCTAGAGCACACAATACTTGTTGAATTGTCGTGATAAACTACTTTGTACTTGACTAAGCTATTTCGTACGAATGTTTTTATAGCTAGAGCACATAATACAAGTTGAATTGTCGTGATTAACTACTTTGTACTTGACTAAGCTATTTCGTACGAATGTTTTTATAGCTAGAGCACACAATACTTGTTGAATTGTCGTGATAAACTACTTTGTACTTGACTAAGCTATTTCGTACGAATGCTTTTATAGCTTTTTATAGCTTTTATAGCACACAATACTTGTTGAATTGTCGTGATAAACTACTTTGTACTTGGGTAAGATATTTTGTACGAATGTTTTCATGTAACCAACTTTAAATTGTTGGGCTTGTTTTGCTGTGCAAGCAATGTAACGTGATTTGAAAGTTGATACCATTTTGTAACAGTATAACAAATTAAATCAATTAGTAGTAGCCTTCTCATTGCAGTTAATTATGTTCCAACTAAAGTTCCTTAAATATAAATAGACAGATTTACAGTTCATCATAAAGACATATGATTTCATTTCATTTATATTTTTTACTAGGGTCCGTCTGCGGCTTCACTCACATTTCACCAGGGTAAAGTAGCTCAATCCAGGTCATAATCTATTTGTGTACCAAATTTCATCGAAATCGGTTAAGCCGTTTTTGCGTGATTGAGTACCAAACATCAATACACCGTAACTAAACGTGCTTCTATAAAAAAATGTATACCTATCCTTGAAGAAATTACACAGTCTTTTGTCTTTTGCAATTTTAAATTCGTCCAAAAGAGTCAAAAGACGGTGGATATTCAGTTTATTAGTAGCTTTTACGATATTACCAAGATCAAGCGCTCTAATGAAATCAAATTCTTGGACACCCTTTAAGTGTGCACCAAGCCTCCTTCCCAAGACAATTGAGTTTATCCAGGCTAAGGGTGTTGATTATATGAGAGCCTCGACCTGTCTCTAACAAGCTGCAGTGCTTTCGACGGGGACATGCCTAGCTGTTGGAGGGAAAAAATATTTTTCGCTGCTCTTTTTCCTTAGCTCCTTTTACGGAAGATAAGAAAGTCACTGGAAATAAGGTGTTTAAGAATTAAGACAAACCAAAAGTATTATTCCATGCGGGATACTCTGACCCAATTAAAAATAAGTAGTGGGTAGCCAACCTTTCGCGCATTTAGGTACTAGATTAACGATTGATTAGATTCTTTAGAATGCTTTACGAGTAATACTTTGATAGAGTACGTCTAGCCTCAAACTGAATGACCATCCATCGCTTTTACTTGGCATTTGACACAAGCTCGATGTTTCAAAATGATGGCTGCGCCAACACCAGGCAGAAATGTCCATAAAAAAAAACCCCGGCCAAGTGCGAGTCGGACTCATGCACGAAGAGTTCCGTATCATCTATATATATAAAACAAAGTCGTGTTGGTTACACCTCTTATAACTCAAGATCGGCTGGACCGATGTTAGTTATCTCTTTTTTGGTGGATTCTTCTCCGCTCCGAATAGCAGAATAAGTAATAAAATATTGGGCGGGGGGGGCTGTTTTTCACCAGGGGCTACCCGTGCGAAGCCGGGGCGATTTGCTAGTTATTTATAAAAAAAAACTTGTTCGCAAAAAGTAGTCACCCATCCAAAAACTGACCTTTCAGATCATTGCTTAACCTATATTTGGAAAAATCACGTTTGTTGTATGGGAGCCCCCTTAAATATTTATTTTATTATATTTTTAGTATTTGTTGTTATAGCGGCAACAGAAATACATCATCTGTGAAAATTTCAACTGCTGTCTAACTATCACGGTTCATGATATACAGCCTGGTGACACCATTATCTATAAAAACGGCAAAAAAACACGTTTTTTGTATGGGATCCCCTTAAATTTTTATTTTATTCTATTTTTTTTGTATTTGTTGTTATAGCGGTAACAGAAATACATCATCTGTAAAATTTCAACTGTCTAACTATCACGGTTCATGAGATACAGCCTGGTGACAGACGGACAGACAGACAGACAGGCAGACAGATGGACAGCCGATCCTTAGTAATAGGGTTCCGTTTTACCCTTTGGGTACGGAACCCTAAAAACGGCTCGTGCCGTTCGAAACAGCGCTCGGAAAAAAAAACCCTACAGACCCTCTGCCTTGTTGTATTGATTTTATTTATCAAAATTTTTACCCAATATGCACCATTTTAATAAACATTTAAAACCGACAACCGCTGGGGTAAACGTGTTCTAGAGTTGAGACCACGTCTTGGTAAATGTAGTGTGGGGCGCCCCCTGGCTTGGGAGCGACGATCTACGTAAGGCGGCTGGTAGAAAGTGGATGGGAAGAGCTGGAAATCGGTCTAAATGGCGAGCATTAGGAGAGGCCTATGTCCAGCAGTGGACTGATACAGGCTGATGATGATGATGATGATGAATAAACAATCGAATGTAGCCAAATGTTAGAGGTAACCTTGGGTTTATTTTCTATCGAGAAAATATTGTCCTATCGTGTTTCTGGTTTCTGATCCCTCTGAATATAATGTAATATCCATACATATTTTTAATTTGAATATTGTACTTGATTTAGTCAGTTAAAAGACAAATCTAAGATTAGGAATTTTGCGGCATCCCCCACCTTAACGGAATAAAGAATATTTTATTCTACCTACCTTGCTATCCTTGTTGTACCTATGTAAAACGCTTATCGCAGTGCTGTTGCGTCACACACTGGCGTCACGTAAAACCAGCGCTGCAGCAGCGTTTGCGTTGTTGTAAAACGCTTATCGCAGTGCTGCTGCGTCACACACTGGCGTCACTTAAAACCAGCGCTGCAGCAGCGTTTGCGTTGTTGTAAAACGCTTATCGCAGTGCTGCTGCGTCACACACTGGCGTCACGTAAAACCAGCCCTGCAGCAGCGTTTGCGTTGTTGTAAAACGCTTATCGCAGTGCTGCTGCGTCACACACTGGCGTCACGTAAAACCAGCGCTGCAGCAGCGTTTGCGTTGATGTAAAACGCTTATCGCAGTGCTGCTGCGTCACACACTGGCGTCACGTAAAACCAGCGCTGCAGCAGCGTTTGCGTTGTTGTAAAACGCTTATCGCAGTGCTGCTGCGTCACACACTGGCGTCACGTAAAACCAGCCCTGCAGCAGCGTTTGCGTTGTTGTAAAACGCTTATCGCAGTGCTGCTGCGTCACACACTGGCGTCACGTAAAACCAGCGCTGCAGCAGCGTTTGCGTTGTTGTAAAACGCTTATCGCAGTGCTGCTGCGTCACACACTGGCGTCACGTAAAACCAGCGCTGCAGCAGCGTTTGCGTTGTTGTAAACCGCTTATCGCAGTGCTGCTGCGTCACACACTGGCGTCACGTAAAACCAGCGCTGCAGCAGCGTTTGCGTTGTTGTAAAACGCTTATCGCAGTGCTGCTGCGTCACACACTGGCGTCACGTAAAACCAGCGCTGCAGCAGCGTTTGCGTTGTTGTAAAACGCTTATCGCAGTGCTGCTGCGTCACACACTGGCGTCACGTAAAACCAGCGCTGCAGCAGCGTTTGCGTTGTTGTAAAACGCTTATCGCAGTGCTGCTGCGTCACACACTGGCGTCACGTAAAACCAGCGCTGCAGCAGCGTTTGCGTTGTTGTAAAACGCTTATCGCAGTGCTGCTGCGTCACACACTGGCGTCACGTAAAACCAGCGCTGCAGCAGCGTTTGCGTTGTTGTAAAACGCTTATCGCAGTGCTGCTGCGTCACACACTGGCGTCACGTAAAACCAGCGCTGCAGCAGCGTTTGCGTTGTTGTAAAACGCTTATCGCAGTGCTGCTGCGTCACACACTGGCGTCACGTAAAACCAGCACTGCAGCAGCGTTTGCGTTGTTGTAAAACGCTTATCGCAGTGCTGCTGCGTCACACACTGGCGTCACGTAAAACCAGCGCTGCAGCAGCGTTTGCGTTGTTGTAAAACGCTTATCGCAGTGCTGCTGCGTCACACACTGGCGTCACGTAAAACCAGCGCTGCAGCAGCGTTTGCGTTGTTGTAAAACGCTTATCGCAGTGCTGCTGCGTCACACACTGGCGTCACGTAAAACCAGCCCTGCAGCAGCGTTTGCGTTGTTGCAGCATACGCTGAGTGGCGACCTTTTTTGCTGATAATAAAATGTATATGTTTTAACTGTAAGTTTCTCTGTAAGTTTGTGTTTGCAAAATAAATATTTTTGTATTTGTATTCATTTTAACGTAAGTAATAAAATAGTGGCGTGTTCAGTTTTATACTGGACGCACTCTACAAGATTGTATTAAGTTTCACCAGCGTACCGGAATTCTGAGTCAAAACTTACAAATTAAAGAATAAAAGTTGATATGGTTTAATTAATTCAAGATGATTAAATATGGAAGGTTCTTTGAGAATGCCCGACTCGGTACCACATAAGATCTCAGAACTTTTAGTGCTGTAGGTAGTAGGGAGACTTGGCATCATTTTTACATTGAAAATATTTTAGTCGGGATCTCATTTCTTTTTGTTTGCATATAAAGGTGATACAGTCAATATTTTGAGTAATCCCCACCCCATACCTACTAACCCTCTCCTCCCCCTCTTGCCCTCGCTTCCCCTTCCCTAGATTTATAAAAAATTAAGAACACCCGACTTTTTACGGTGCTCCAACACCAGTTGTCATATAAATTAAACCGCATTGAAATCGGCACACCTATTACACCTAGATTCTGTTAATTGTGTGCTGGTCATCATCAGACCCTGGTAACGGGTGAAAGACCTATAATGTCGTCTTAATCTGAAGTTTGCACTCAAACGTGAAAATTCATCTCCAGTAGTATATATGTACCCTACCCTGTTCATCCTTACTGGTCATCATCCGGCCCTGGAGCTTGATCTCGTCGAAAATGTTTTTTTTTTTTTTTTTTACCTAAAATAGGCTTGCGTTTGGCTACTTCTCACCTGATGGGAAGTGACGATGAGGCCTATTTAAGCACGCTCGCCTAGAAGATGCCTATTCTATTTACATTATCCCATGTTAGTTTCCCAAGTATTCTTGTATAGTATTTTTAGTTATTTTTTATCTATATGTATGTCAGAATAATACAACTAATACAAGTAGGTACGTAAAAAATAAAAAATAAACATATTAAACAGTTGTGCTACCTGAAGACCGCTGCTAACGATCTAAAGGTAGCTCAACTGATCCAAATCACTACCAGACGGAAGCGTCCCTAAGATCTATGTAAGTGAAACGAAAAAGTACTGTCTCACCCTTAGAAAGCCCAATTCACTAAATAAAAATAGTCAAATAGATCCGATCATACTCCGATCTAGCAGTGGGTCTAGTGTCGATGACATAAATGGCCTTTAGGACCATTCGGTTGACTTTGCAAAATGTTGTAATCCCAAAATGTATAATTTCCCACAATGTTGATATTTTTTTGTTTCGCAAAATGTTGAATTCTTAGAGTGTTGAATTATTTAAAAGTTGTATTCCCATAATGTTGACTTTTTGGGATCACATAGTTTTATCAATCACTAAGGTGCTCAGAACTCGACACAATTTTGAACTCTCAGTTGCGGTAACCGGGAAAGCTGTATTTTTGGATGACAGCTGTGAAAATTGTATCTGTCATATCTCGGAAACTTCTCGTGCTAGAGTTTCGTTGTATGGCACAAATGAAAGGTGATGACAAAATCTACATTTTGGATGACAGCTGTCAAAATTGAAACAGTCTTATGTAGGAAACTACTCGTGCTAGAGTTTCGTTGCATGGCTCAAATGAAAGGTGATGACAAAATCTACATTTTGGATGACAGCTGTCAAAATTGAAACAGTCATATGTAGGAAACTACTCGTGCTAGAGTTTCGTTGTATGGCTCAAATGAAAGGTGATGACAAAATCTACATTTTGGATGACAGCTGTCAAAATTCGTTTTGTGGCTCAACTAAGGCGCTCAGAACTCGTTGCCATTTTGAGCTCTCAGTTGAGGCAACCGGCAAATCGCATCTAGCTGTTTTTACGATATTCTCTTAAAGATTTGGGAAATTGCGCGACGTTGCGCAACTCTAGTTGCGATTTTTAGTGGTCGCAACAGTTTTCAGTTGCTGTAATCGGTGACAAAAGAGCGATTTTACTCACTTCACGTACCGTCAATACTAACTGGTAACCATATGGAAATGAAACAGTTTTTTTAGAATGAATTTGATATTTTATCTTACTTCCGACGTCTCTACACTAACTATGAGGAGCACCTCGGACGTATGCCACGCGTGACTCGATCTTGCTCTATGGTATTTCATGCCTACGCTGCTGGAACCTTTTTCGAAACATCTTTTTTAAGTTCCGCACCCGAAGGGTAAAACGGGACCCTATTACTAAGACTCCTATTACGAGTCCGACTCGCACTTAGCCGGTTTTATTTATTTTTATTACATTATAATGCTAAACCTCTTTAGATAACGATAACTGTCAAATATAACGAAAAGTTTGTGCAAATTCATCATTTTGATTAAACATTTTAAGAGTCAACATGTTAGGATTCAACATGCTGCAAATACAACTCTTTGCAAACTCTACGTTTTAGGATTCTACATTTTAGGATTCAAAGCGCTGCAAATTCAACTTTTTGTAAATTCAACATTTTAGGAATTCAAGTTTCTGCAAATTCAACATTTTAGGATTCAACGTTCTGGGAAATTATACATTTTGGGATTTCAACATTTTGCAAAGTCAACCGAATGGTCCTAAAGGATAAATGGTATTCTACTCTACTGACAACAAACACAACACGGAAATGGAAACTAAACTTGAACGCTTCAAAGTATTACTAAAATTTTGCCAAAATAGACGCGTCTGTCTTTCACTTCTTTCAATGTAGTACTATCCTACTCCAATCTATGGTCGCCGTGAATCGAAAGTAGACTAAATTATTATTATGAACGAGTCGAACACCAATTTTCAGTCAATTCACAATACGTTCTAAATTCTGTCAACTAACTGTTTAAAAACAATCCATGTTTTTTATGAGATTTTAACTTTTTTTTTTTTTTTTTGAGGCTTTAGCCTTCAGATTGCCGAAACTTTAAAGCCTATTTTGAAATTTGGCCTGACTGTTCCTTTCGCCTTCTAGGTGCTCACTAACTAACCTTTGTGCTCATAAGCCAACAAGTTCACTGAGAGCCGCCCCATCATTTATCCCGACCACAAACCGGCTAGTCACTACATTATTTACGAACCACGAACAAGTTTGTAAACGATGCAGCCTGAAGAGATCTCTTAATTATTTGGTACAGTCTACGAGCGTTACAGAATTTTATAGTAACCGTTCTTACCTATCATAATTACCCTATATCTCTCATTTTCAGGTATCTAGTAAAATGATTTTGTGAACAGAACAGGCGCAATACCCAATATCCAATCTCGACTCTGGTCTTTCAGAGTAAATTCCACAACACCATCAGAAAATACAGCTATTTGAGTTTCGAAAATATTAATTCATACCATCCAGACAGCGATTTTGTTCAATAATTAATTGAGATATTTTGTAAATGATATTTTGATGAAAGCGCAACAGAATAATATTATTGATCCTTTGTATTTTGATATTATAAGTACCTATAATTTGTATACAGACTCGTAAGTGGTTGAACCATAACACTTCATTTTGTTGCAGGTGTTCGTAGAGATGCAGGTCTTCTACGATCCTAATGGTGAGCGGCCTGGAACAGCTGAACAAACGGCAGGTTTCGTCAATAAAAAGCCTAATGCAGTCATTCCCACTGTGCACACATTAGGCCACTCCAGGAAGACATCAGTCGGCAAACAGTCGTTGAACGTACAGGCCTCGATCACTCATCAGCCAACTCTCCACTACGCCTCGACTTCTCGACAAGCTTATGCATCCCGACGAGCCTTAACTTCACCACAACCTTTAACATACCAACAAAGCTTAAGATCACCCCCGTCGCGATCAGCCATAACATCACCAAGATACCGAAAAGACTCCACTTCACCACTGCCTTTAACGCATACATCGCCAAAGTCACAAGCCATAATATCGCCAATATCCCGCAAAAGCTCAACCGAGCCAAAGCCTTCAACGCACCGATCGCCAACTTTCCGACAAGCCACACCATCGCCAACTTCGCAACAAGCTATAACATCACCTCAAGAAAGCAAACAGGTCTCGTCATCACTGCCTTCCGCTTTCCACCAGGCCTTGATGACCAAGTATGCTACTAAAAACGAAAAAGAGCCGGTGCATGCTGTGCACAAGCCCACAAGCTCACAGAGCTCTCAACAAGGGTCTCGCCAATCTTCACCTCGTGACTCGGTCCCGAGTTCTGCGGCCCAATCGGACGGCGAAGAGACGGATCCGCTGATCCACGTCGAGCGAAACATCGCAACACTGGAGAAATCCCTTAAGAACAAGGATGCAATTATAGATATTGATTCGGGAGACGACAATACAATAAGCCGTGGCTACAAACTGAAGCAAGTCGGCAAACGCATATTCAGGTAATTTCATAGATTTATTCTTATAAGGAAGTACATTTTACTTACCGACTTCAAAAACAAAAAAAAGGATAAGGTTCTCCATGCGGTTCAAGTATTTTTTTATGTTAGTAATTTCAAAGCTTCATTATCAACTGATTTGGTAAATTCTTAAATGAATAAAATAAAATTAATACTTATACTTCCAGATTGGTCCCCTTTTTTACAAAATCTAGTTCTGATAATGGGTTCCATAATGAATTGAGGGACTTCTCAAATGTTTTATTTTTATTTTAAGTTATTATATTTATTTCGTTCACCAACGAAAGAAACACAATCATGCAAAAATATAATTCTAAAGGTACTTAAATCTAGTGTTCTTTCAATTATAGGTAACCACAGTATGCATATTGTATTAAAAACATATTATATTTATATTATGATATTATTATAGGCACACTATATAGCGATTTTGGTATTTTCAGCAACAAGTCAAGCATGTGCATTCAGGAAGTACAATCCAGTTTAAGTAAGCTTTGAAGTCGGTTTTATTTGTAAAAATATATTTATAATTGGTTTTATGTAATACATTAAAAAGGATAAGGATTTTACGTTAATACAGAATATCAGTTGAAGGCGCATACAAAACCCAAATTCCGTCAGGTTCTAACTCATTAAAGTTCAGGTAAGTTAGAAAGTGACATAATAGCGCTCGCGAAACGAAAAGTAAGCGAAAATCACGAAAAACAATTATTTGCCACGTGAAAACCGTCGCATCACAGAATCAAACGTTTAACTTGAAGATAAAGTCTTTGCTGACATTTAGGTGAAAGAAAAAGTGCAAAATTCTAAGTCGTTCGAAGTTGAATCTTTTCAGTCGAAAACAGCTGCACTTTGTTTTTTTTTTCACATGGTTAATGAACAGGTAGAACATTTTTGTACGTTCACATTACAGATAAAAGGTATTTTTTTTGTACACCATTTTAAAAATACAATTGGCACAATTGTGCTACCTGAAGACCGCTGCTAACGATCTAAAGGTAGCTCAACCACACGGAAGTAATTTTTTTCAGCACATAACATTGACTCCTGTTTGAGGAGAAAGCTTCCAAATAACACCAATCAGCTGCTGTGTACGCCTTAAGTACCTACGAAAAGAAGGGAAGTTTGGAAACCTGTTGATAGCGTAGTTGCTACCTATGTCACGTTCGGCACACGTGGCTGTGGAAGACATCAGCGCTTACGAAAGTGTTGGTTATAAGTTATGCTCTGTTTTTCACAGCAGCATCGGTTCAGCCATAATGACTGACGATGTGAAGACCAGAAAGCGATTTTATGAATTTCTTACAAGCTAAACTCTCCCCATAGCCTGTTTCGCGACTTTTATGAGGGCAATAGTAAACGAGCACGTCTCAGTGTAGTAAGTGATCACTGGCAACACGCACTGGTTTATAGACTTACGTGTTGTGGTCCTGTGGTATCGGTGATGAGAAGATTTAGAAATTACATCATTATTGAACGAGCGAAGTGAGTTCTCTGAGTCAACTTGGAAGAATCGGCGTTTGTATGTATGTATATATGTATGTATGTTTGTCCGAGCATAACTTTCGAACCGTTAATCCAATATTCATGAAATTTGATTGGGGGGTAGGTAGTATTGGTACAATTTGTTGGTAAGGTTATGAGCTATATCGGTCAGGGGGTTGTTGAGATATTGGGGTCCAAGAGGGAGTAAAAAAAGAAGAGTTTATCATATCAAATGGGGTGTCATATGAAAGCTCCTCGCTTCGACATTACTTTTTTTTTTCTTAATTTACTTTAGTAGTTTTTGAGATATTAGGGTAAATCGAAAATGTAAAAAAACAAAGCCTCTAGGGTACTTCCATTAATCCTACAACGCTGAAATTTGGTAAGTTTGTAGCTTTTATGACACAAATTCTGGGAAAAGACTAAAATTTAAGAATTTCGAAACTTGTACTCTATAAAAGATTAAACAGTATTGTTGACCTCCCGTTTCTAGGAATTTGAACGACGTTGTAGGTCTAACATTTCGAATCACACGTATACGTCTATTTTTTCGGAAGAAATAAGTTAACCTACAAAATTGCGTGTATACGCGAGGTGTCAGTTCGGGGCGAACCACTAGTACCAGATTCATACCCCACTCACTCGCGTTGGCTAAACTTATGATCAGTGGCAACCGTGACCACTAATTAGACGTCTCTAGCAGCGCGTAACAGGTGCATGCATGCACCCGGCGCGATGTCTTAATGAACTACTTTGGTTTACGGAAAACATGGTACATGGTAGCTTCTACCTAGGTAGCATTATATATTATGCACTAATGATAATCATTAGTGCATGTTTGTTTATGCTCCAACTCATTATGTAGGCTCGACAACCCTTGCAGTCGAGCGCAGGGCATCGGGGAGTGTGGGGTTCTAGCGCAGGGCATCGAGGAGTGTGTGGTTCTAGCGCAGGGCATCGGGGAGTGTGGGGTTCTAGCGCAGGGCATCGGGGAGTGTGTGGTTCTAGCGCAGGGCATCGGGGAGTGTGGGGTTCTAGCGCAGGGCATCGGGGAGTTTGGGGTTCTAGCGCAGGGCATCGGGGAGTGTGGGGTTCTAGCGCAGGGCATTGGGGAGTGTGGGGTTCTAGCGCAGGGCATCGGGGAGTGTGGGGTTCTAGCGCATGGCATCGGGGAATGTGTGGTTCTAGCGCAGGGCATCGGGGAGTGTGGGGTTCTAGCGCAGGGCATCGGGGAGTGTGGGGTTCTAGCGCAGGGCATCGGGGAGTGTGGGGTTCTAGCGCAGGGCATCGGGGAGTGTGGGGTACTAGCGCAGGGCATCGGGGAGTGTGGGGTACTTTAGGTATTATTCTGGGAAGGTAGGTATTTATCTCGGCGGTGGAATTGGGGCACTCACAAAAAAGTAAAAGTGTAAGTAGCACTCCTACTTGGTTATAAGCTATTCATATGGTACTGGTCTGGGCCTTTGAAAAAATAGACAGACACCCCTTCTTTTTCTCTGTCGAGAAAACTGAAAGCTACGATTCTATTCATTAGGTAGCGTTACACAGAGTTGGTGGAAAATTAATCATAATATAACCAATACCATGGTACAGTTTTACCCAAAATATAAGTCCAATCGACTGTTTTCGTTTGCGCAGAAAAGCGCAAACAGATATCCGACTGTAGCCGAACGTATGGTAAAGCTCTGTCCCGCTGTATAGCTCTGTCCCACTGTATAGCTCTGTCCCGCTCGCATTTAAGAGTCGACTGGATGAACAAGAAGCCGCGATTTTGCAGTGAAATCGATTAACCAATAACAGCGCAAGATTTTAGCGCGCGATTGCTATTGGTAGAAATAATGTTCCCGAACTAACATAAATTGGTCTACGGCGCAGGTACATCGGGGGGACTTATATTTTGTGTAAAAGTGTACGCAAAGATTGTGGTTTTTTATATTTTGCTTGTGTATTTTTAATATTCATAAATTTCGTATTCTGGCCGCGAGAGGACGCCACGATGCGAATGTTTAGTTGTGTTACAAATTGCTTTTTTCTTCCATTAATCAAGTGACACTGTGGAACGACTTATTAAAATTTGTTTGCGTGTCCCTTCACGATGACTTAAGGTTTTTTACTCAGACGAAGAAAACAAGAAAGTTAGAACGTTCCGTGTGAGTGCGTGAAAGTGAAGTGCAAATTAAGAAGACGATTCAGCAATAGGAAGACAGCCGCTTGCCAGTCTTTGGTTAGCTAGCCAGTGCGCAAGTCGCATTTTGTGTTGAAAGGAAAACCTCAAAAACAACCGTCATTTGTAATTTTTGGTGCCAGAACTATGTTTTATCAAAACTCTTCTGAAATTACTTTAACTCCTTTAGTTTTTTAATGTCAGGCCGATTTGCTCGCACGCATGCCTTTAATATACGAGTATACCAAGATTTATGTTGCGTGCTAATGATAATGACACTAAAAACGCCCCAAGTAATCATTTCCTTGTGTAATTTATATTTGTTTTAATAATTATCACGATTTTGCTTCTCGGAACTCAATACTTCGACGGTGCTTCCTTATGATTCCCTTTTAAAATCCCCCCTTCCCCTACCCCGCCCACACCACATTATGCTTGCCACTAAGGTCCAAGAGTCCGGCAGTACGGGCGAATAACTCGAAGTGACGAGTTTCTTAATTGCACGATCGAGTCAATTGAACTAGCGAGTTAAGCTAGGTTCATATTGTTGTGTCAGGGTGTGTCGTGGCGCACCAAAACGCCATCGGTTACGTTTATTACCTATGTCTGGATTCACATTACTAGGTTCACGCGCCACAACACAACATAACCTATATAACTTAAGGGTGTGTTGGGGTGTGTCGTGGCGCGCCAGAACGCAATCGCCTACGCTTATTACCTATGACTAGATTCACATTAGTAGGTTCACTCGCCACAACATAACACAACCTACTAATGTGAATCTAGTCATAGGTAATAAACATAACCGAATGCGTTCTGGCGCGCCACGACACATCCCGACACAGAAATATGAACCTAGCTTTAGGTTACTTGAACGGGCCAGTAATTTGAATGGGTGATCCAGGAAACGTGAGAGTTACTTTAGTGAATGAGTAACTTGAATGGGTGAGTTGCCTCAATCGACGAGTAGCTTCAATGGGCGAGTTACTTGAACGGATGAGATTCTTGAAAGTGCAAGTTACTTGGACTGGTAAGTTACTTGAATGGATAAGTTACTAGATAAATAGGATCACTTAGACGGGCGAGTAACTTGAAGGAGTTACTAGAACGGTTCAGTCATTACTTATCAATTATTTTATTTGCATAACGTTTCATATAATGTCAAACCACGAAATTTTGATGTTGTGGTGGACTATACCTAAAGTACAAAGACGAAAAAATATAGCAAGCGTAATGGAAAGCTTAAGTAGTAGTTGAGTAGTAGCAGAGCTTTTTTGTGAGAGAGTTCGTCCGGGGAAGTACTACCACCATACCTATTTCTACCACAAAGCAGTATTGCTCTAATTGCTGTGTTCCGGTTTGAAGGGTATGAGGGCCGGTGAAATTATAGGCACATGAGACTTTCATCTTTATGCCTCAGGGTGGCAGGCGCAGTACAATGCCACATATATAGGGTGCGTCCTAGGTAGACGTGACCTATGAGATAATGCACTGTTAAAGGCAGAGATAACCGCTTAACATCAGGTGGGCAATCTGCTTGTTCCGTCATTCACAAACTTAAAAATATATTATTGTAGAGCGCATAGTAGATTTATATTTTCGATTCGTTCACTTTTCGTTGCGTGAGCGCTATTTTGACACTTTCTAACTTACCTGAACTTTACAGAGATAGATAGTAACGGAATTTGACTGTAGGTGGATGGTCTCGCTTGTGGCGGTGTTTTTTGCTCATTACAGCTTCTTCAAATAGCGAAAGTTAATTTCGCGAGAACAATGTTTTATTTAATAGTATCTCATAAATATCATCTACGAATACCATAAACAATAAACGACGTATATACTCACGATAAGACCATACAAATGTTAGTGGTTTTTAGATTACAAGGAATAATAATTTGTATTTTTTTTTAAATTAAAAAAAAAAAAAATATGTTCTCGGCCACTCCTCTATGAATTTTTGGTCCATCGAGGAGTGGCCGTCAGTCATTGAATCAATCAATTCTTGCAACGACGATATTGACTTAATCACTTAGTTTTAGCTCGAATACCTTTACATGTTTTCTCTTTTTCGTAGGCGGCACTGGTCTTTTGGTGAAACCGCTGCAGAGAGGGCTGTCAAGTATGTACCAGCCAGCGAGTTTGAGCCAAAATACAAAGGCAAGAAGACCTCTACATTCCGCTCTGTTAAGAACTTGATGCGCCTGGGCAAGGTCAGGAAACGAGACAGCAGTGGTGACGAGGAGTTAGGATTACTCGATGTGGCTGGGACTTCCGCGCCAGATATTAACACAACCTCTGTGTCGTCTGAGGATGCTGTGCTGGTAGACGTTAGGTCTCTACCTGAGACCCCCAAGATGACCAAGAAGATGTAAGTTAAAATATTTGTTTGAATGATTTTAGTTCTTTTCTTAAGTTTCAACGAATATTTTTGTATGAGGCGAAGAAGGCGAGCGCACGCTCTGATAACGAGCGCTTTAAGAAAGATTGTACCGTTAGAGCACTTGAGCTCTTTTGTATGCAAACAAGGTTTACTCCTATTTTTAATATTATCTCATAAAACTCAATTAAATGTTTTGCCCATGATCAATACACTTCTAGACCCGTGATTTGTCAGTTTCTTATAAATAAAATTGTATATATAGATGATTTGGGAACCAGTTAACTATATTACAAACTGACAAGTCATGGTCTAGATATTAGTGTATTGATCATGTGTACAAAAATTCATGGAGTTCGATGAGAAGATATCCAAAATAGACGCAAACTTCGTTCGCGTACAAAGGGCGTACAATTGAACAAGCAGCGGTAAAATCCTCTTAAGTACATTATCATCATGACTCCAAGTCATGAATGAAGTCTAATGTCGTCATGATTATTGAAGAGGAGGAAGGGTCTGAAGGCTGCACACGATGAATAGGATCTAGGGCGCAACGGGTTCTCTGATTTCAATGTAGCTTTATTTATATAAAAACTAGTGTTAGAACACTGAAAACAGTCTGAGGTTTTTACATTTTATAACTTGTTCGTATTTTATTCAAATCATCTTCAAATCTAGCTCTTAATATCCCCATTCATCACAGCTGTTTCTACACTGACTCTTTTAAGGTGCAAGCTGTTCGGCTGTGGAATTCATTACCGTTGTCGTTGCATTCTTTTAAAGATCGTGTCAAACTGTTTTATCTCCAACATTCTTCGTCCTGTCGAGTTTTCATTGTTCTTGTCTGTTTATATTATTATGTATTTATTTTATGTATTATAATGTAGGGTTGTATATGTCGCAGATTCAGACGGATTTTTGATCCACGTGCTCATCATTTGTGTCCGCCGTTGAATTTCTAACTCTCAGTGCGCACGTCCGGCGCAGGCGCTGTCTCGATAGCAAGTCAAGTATCGATCGATCGCACTACTGACAGATACCACATGACGTTCACAACTGACATTGACAGTTGACGCTGACAAGTGACGTTGACAGCTTCGACCGTACACCGATTGAATGAGCGGCCAAATAAACGACTGCCGGTCACCTGGCTTACAATCTCCGACATATATATTTATTAATATGTGTATTTGTCAAGGTGATAACACCACTGTCCCATTCTTCCATATATTCTCCATACTAAGGTTGTCTGGAAGAAATCGCTATAAGCGATAAAACCGCCCATTGTGCATTTCTATAATTTTTTGTTATTTTTTTTTTTTTGTATTTCTGTTTGTTATTTGTGTACAATAAAGAGTTAATCTATCTATCTATCTACACAAATGTTATGTATATTATAAATGTTCTGTCAGGCGTAGCATCATGGAATCATCAGCGGGGCCAATCGCCCTCAAAGCAGCTGACTTCCAAGTCTGCGTGACGATCATCGAGGCTCGTCAGCTTGCCGGGCTGAACATGGATCCGGTAGTGGCCGTGCAAGTTGGAGAAAGCAGCAAGTACACCAGTGTCAAAGAGAGTACCAACTGTCCGTATTACAACGAGGTTTGTTCTTCATTTACAGAAATAATTATACAACTAATACAAGTAGCTATGTATAAAATAGAATAAAACAGACAAGTACAAGTGCGTCTCACGGCCTTCGAACGTGGTCGCGGTCGGGGCTTATGTAGAAGGACCTCTAAATTGTCAACGAAACTTCAGCAGGAGAATAGTAAAGTACGTGGTGTAAAGTCGTAATTTTTCTAAAATGATAGTATCATTTTAGAATAATTGCGAACCACGTTAATTTCAATTCTACTCTATTCACGACTAAAGATGCCAACATGGGAAAAAATAGAACGCGCTATCAGCTATAATTTCTTGTAATTATCTTCCAAAAGCATTTTTACCAGCTGATGTTCGTGGAAACGGCTGCACCAATTTCCACTAAAGATAGCTAGAAACCATCTCACAAATAGCCGTATCTAAATAGGTCAACCCATTTTGGAGATAAATGGAAACATTCGTTTGCACACACAAACACACACCCTCTCACCCAAAACGCCCTCACCCTTCCCCGATCCTTCAGGGGTAATAAGAATGATTACATAAGTCTATGGCGATAGGGCGATTAAATAACACCCATTGGTGTATATATATTGCTAGTGTACAATATTACTGTAACACCCATAGATTTAAATATCAAGATGCGGTCGATCCTTTATTTTGTCATAGGGACCAAACACGAACGTTCGCGTGCGAACCAAGTGTGACTAGCTATCGTTGGTGTCTAAAATTCGGTTTTGACATCATTTTACACGTCTCCCGCCCTGTCCTTTGCGCTAGTATTATGTGTGTCTATGATAACACCACAAAAACCCGTTTCGTGTGAAAAACGCAACCTGCATTTTTGAAATGAAATAAATCAAATGAAATAATAATTTATTGAATGATGATTACATTTTAAAAATAAATGATCTGTTCTAAAATAAGACACTCTGAAATATATCGATAAAACTGTTTGTATTTATTTTCCATCTGACTGACATCTCGGCGGCGAGACATCGGGTTTTCCAAACAATAGCACGAAAACAAACGATTTGCAAGCATTACACGCCACAATATGCTTGTTGTGATATCGTCGCGTCCATGTGTGGTGTTGTCATAGGTACCTATACAAAATCATGATTATATAAAATATGTAATGATTTCGTATAGACTAGCTGTGCCCGAATATAACTTTTATGTTTTAAACTAAGCGTGGCACCAAGCGAAGCAGCTGCTCCTGCTTAAAGCCTGTCGAGCTACGCCGTAGACTCTCTACGCGACGACTTTCAAATATAACTTTAATGTTTTAAACTAAGCGTGGCACCAAGCGAAGCAGCTGCTCCTGCCTAAAGCCTGTCGAGCTACGCCGTAGACTCTCTACGCGACGACTTTCAAATATAACTTTAATGTTTTAAACTAAGCGTGGCACCAAGCGAAGCAGTTGCTCTTGCCTATATATTGTCGACTCAACGAGACGACTTTTAAATATAACTTTAGTGTTTATAATATATTTTGTTTGTTCACAGTACTTCGTGTTCGACTTCCACATGCCACCAGTGATGCTGCTCGACAAAATCATCACATTATCGGTGAGTTTAGTTCCTCTCCCATATACCTTTCAGCTCAGCGAATGCTCTTGCCGCAGCTGCGTTTCATGATTAGAGGCTTTCCGTTACCCTGGCAAATAATACGTAATAACTTCTTAACAAGTTTATTATTTTTCAAGTGTAAACCACACTTTATGGATAACATTAAATTTAAATGTAACCCAAAAATTCCGTTTCAGCGGGACTCGCACCCGCATCCTCGCCTGTGATCGTCGATGCCTTTACCAATTTGGCCATAGAACGAGCTATGACCCTGGAGATGAAATTTGTGGGCATTACCAAATCGGCTATAGCGCATTGGTAAAGGCATCGCCGATCACAGGCGAGGATGCGGGTGGGAGTCCCGCTCGAACGGAATTTTCGGGTTACATTAAAATTTAACTTTTTGAAAAAAATTATAAAACTAACACTATATTATAATAATATGTTGTACATACCCTATGTAAAAAATACATATGAAACAGTTGTGCTAACTGAAAACTGCTGCTAGCGATCTAAAGGTAGCTCAACTGATCCAAATCACTTTTTGATAGTTTTATATGACAAAGCAAAAGTCTGAATGTAAATGCGACGCGAAAGAGCAAGGCCCGCGAAAACATATAATGCGATGGTGCGAAGCGTTTACTGCTTTGTGATTTTTAACTCCCGACTAAATAGAGGTGTGTATCACTTTGAGATCATAGTGTGTTTGAATGTTTCGTATGTGCTCGTCTGAATGTCTGCATGTTTACCTTTATTTTTAAAACATGAAATGTCAGAACAATCCGGATGGTCCACTTGTTGTTAAGGCGGTTGCTTTCACTTGTGGCGCGAAATTCAAATTTTGACGTGTTTTTTGCTCATCACAGCTCAAAAAACACGAAAAAAAAAGAATTTCGTGCCACAAGCGAAAGTAACCACCTTAAGTGGTACCCTCTGTCTATGATCAGTGCATTATCTCTTAGGTCACGTCCACCTAGGACGGCATTGTACTGCGCCCGCCAGCCTGAGACATAAAGATGAAAGTCTCATGTGCTTATAATTTCACTGGCACCCATATCCTTAAAACCGGTTCACTGCAATGCGAGCACTACCTACTGCCTTCCGGCAGAAATAGGAGTATGTTATATTATATGCTCTGCTCTCGTTGCTCTGGATCGTGTCCTTTGATTTCAATGCAGTTTAGGTGGTATGAAAATAGGTGAGAAAACCGTTTTTTTATTTTAATTTGCAAATTCAAAATTATTTTATCATTCTCTATTCTCTCAGTAACTGGAGTTCTCTCTGAAATGAAATGCCTGCGTTCCCTTCAAAACAATTGCTGCACCACTCTCCACCAAATATAGCTAAACTAACAATCACCAAACACCATCTTATACAATACAAAAACTGCATTGAAATCAGAGTACCCGTTCTGGTGCTACGCCAACAAAGAAACATGCATACAAACATATATATATATATATATATAATACACACTATGGCTTCTAACTTATAACACCCCTCTTTTTAGTACACACATACATACATAGACAAACGCCTTTTCCCCTCAAGGGGGGTAGGCAGAGCCTCAATGGGCCCCATTTCACAGTGGGTTGCACCATCGTGGAATATAGACGTGATAAGTGGTGAGCTCATCGCCGCTGTTGCTTCCCACGACTGACTCTACTAGATTGGGGCTGCTTTCTTCCAGTAATAACACATTCCATAATAAGCTAGCAGCCAGGACATATTTTATACCAACGAATCATCTCAATAAGTCCGGGTAATCCCTTAGTCCTTTTTTACGATAGCTATGGGAGGAGACGGAGGGGTATATTCTTAGGCTTATTTATTTACTATTTTTAGTAAAGAGATTAATTCAACAAATATAAGAAGGTACGTATAAAATCTAAAAAAATACAAATTAAACACTAATTGAGAAACAACTCCTTTTTTTAGAAGTTTTAAAAAAAAATTGTTTCTGACCGGTTAGGTGAGAGGTTGTATTTAAAAAAACAAAGGACAATCATTTGTTTTTGACGCGAACCTTGTCCTCTCGGTTCAGGATTCTACTTTATAATTCTGAGTTCAACCCTCGTAAAAATATTATTTTGCTCCCTTGTAATACAATATACTATTCCACTTTCATTGCATTACCGTACCGTCGTCACTGGAACAATGCAATAAAATGTTAATACGACCATTCACTGCTCGTTGCTGATATATGGATGAAATACCAATGAGGGGTTCTCCTAGTGTCATTTTAGCATTAATTATCACTCGCAAGATGGCGCTGGCGACAGTTTTGGTAACAGTAAATATTTCAGAATACGTAACTATCACAAAGATATTAATTATTACATAATTCTACAGGATTTTGTATATCTAAAAACTATTTATGTTAGGTAAACGAAGTTCTCCACAGGCATGATACATTTTTAAAAGCAGGTAAATACCAATACTTATACGAGCGCCATCTCTTGACGATGAAAGAACTAAACTGACAACGACACTTGGAATACTCCTCGTTCTCCATATTTGGTCCTTGACTTTCTGAAATTATTGAATTTTTTCTTGTTTTTGTATTTGGTGTTGTTACGGCCATCACGAGCAACCATGTCATCATCTACTTTAATTATATTGGCGCCAGACAAAAAAAACTCTGAGTCTATCTATGTTCTTTTATCTATGTTTTAAATCTATATATCTATCTATACTATAAAACTGTAAATGAGCCGATATGTTTTTTAGAATTCTAATTTGTTTTTTTTATTATGTGTATTTTATATTTGATAAAAAAATTGGTTATGTTTTTTTTTATCCTAATTAATCTCTTTAAGGAGATTAATAAGAATCTTGAAAAACCATATCGGGTCATTCAAGAAATTCTGAAATTATTCTAAGAAATTCTGCTTTTGTACCGAATGCAGAATAAAAAGCAGAATTTCTCGAAACGACGATCATATTTCACTTTCAAATTAACTCATCTTATTTGTCGAACAAATAAACTGCGATCCTTAAGTTAAACATGTTTAAAAACTTTGAGGAATGTACGCTCAAGTTAAATAGCGATGTAGGATTGTTGATTGTATTCTGCTTGTTGTGCCCTTTGTGGAAACACTTTAAATAATTTCTGCTTTTCCACGAATAGCACCAAGAAAATATAATTATACCATTCCCCCTCTAAAAGCCTATTTTATTCACTGAAAACTGCGAATAACAAGTAATTAATTTAGTAAAAATTAAAAAAACTCCCAACGCTGAACGGCTGAACCGATTTTGATCAAACAAAGCTAAGAACACTCCCGACAAAAACACCTTTCAAACAAAAACAAAATATTACTAAATTGTTTCATCCGTTCGGGAGCTACGATGGGACAGACATATACACATACACACACACACACACACACACACACACACACACACAGACACCTCAAACTTATAACACCCCTTCGTTTTTAGTCGGGGGTTAAAAAGCACTTTAATTCAATATATTGGTGTTTGAATTAAGGACACACCAATAAATTCGACCTCCATCTTAATGCTATACAACTTCCTTGCGCGTGCTTTTTAATTATTTTAACCTTCCTTTTATCTTTATTAATTGCCTATTTTCGCTTAAATCTTCGTTTTTATCGTAGTCATGGTATAAAGTATAGTACCTATGGCACTCTTGAATAAAACGGATTTATATCGAGGGACATGTTTCACTCGCGTGATTTATATCGAGGGACATGTTTCACTCGCGTCGCTCAGGATTCTAACACTTGAATCTCTCGCAAAAATTCGTCCTTTATTCACTAATTGCATAATATACTATTATAGATGTGCTTCGTGGAATAGCATTGCTGCAGCTATTTAAGTCGGTGCTCTTCATATTGTGCTCTTCGTGGATTGCCTCGAGTTTAAGAGTCATGTTGATTATAACGATTTGACTTGACTTTCGTGAAAGACTTGGCTCTTGCCATACCACGAGTCCAGACTTTCGTATAGAATAAAGTCATAAATTCAAGCTTCTGGAATAAAATGTAATACCGTTTTGTTTTTGAAATAATTTGACTGACAATAATTACTTATAATAGGTACTAGTATAGTATTCTTTTATCTGTGTAATAGGTATTTGATAACATTATAACTATTGCCTACCGTCTTAAAAGAGATTTTGCATTTAAGTTTTTTTTGTGTAACATCTTTCCTCTCACTTTCATGGGATTGAAGCTTTGGTCGAAGGATTGAAGGATCTGTGAAACTGATTTCGTGGAAAAGGACGGAAGTGTGTAATATAGGAAGCGCGCATTTTTTCGAGAGGTTGGTACTATCAGCCAAGTTGCTCATTACCAAGGAGGTGAAATGTCAGATATTACACTTCATATGCGGCGACTACAGGCTCGCTCGTTTTTTGTGATTTTAGTCCTATTCTTTATTTCCAAGCGGCGCACAGAGGTGCGACGCCATATACGTGAGGTCGGAAGGACACAGGCTTGCTCCCACTATGGTAATCTGCATTGTGTGTGTCCTCGGACCGGGCGAGACGAGGAATAATTCATTATCCCGGCAAGTGCAAGTGCCGTAGGGAACGTGGCAATTTGTAAACAGGCATATTTTATTCTGCTAGTTATTTGAGGACACAAATACCTGCCTTAAAAATTTTGTTTCTCCACTATCATCAGTCGCGTCATTCGCGTTACAAATCAATGCCAATTAAATTAAGTGATTAACTATAATGAAGCTCCTTGGTTAATTATTTAGTTAGCTTCATATAGCTTGCTCAAACTGACACTTTTGAAAGAAACGTCATAATTTGTATTTAGTTAGGTACATTTTAATGTGTTTTTTCGAGCTATTTCGTGTACTTTTGGTGACATTTTAACAGGTGTAACTTAGATATACCTATAGCACATGTGTGGTGTAGTTGAATATATATTGCGTGTATTGCGTGTCTTTTTGAAATGGTGGACTTTTTTTGCAAAAACTTGGTTTTTTGCCACCATTTAAACTGGGTTATGACTTGACGGAGACTCTTGACGACTTGACTAATTTTATTTCTAGTACCTACATTCATGTTTTATTTAAGATATTATCACTTGTCATTGGCGAAATTGTTTGGAGCATTCCTCAGAAGTCATTATAAGAAGAAGAAGAAGAATTAAGCAACCTAAATAACAACGATTTACAAAAAAAAAAATCTTTATTTGCAGAAAGAACAATACAAGAATAAATAAAATTTCTAAACAACAAATAAAAGCTTAAAGCTTAAAGACTTGCAAACGATCAAATTACTATATGAGTAATTAATAAAATTAATTACGTGCGCGAAAGTTGCGGGTTCGATTCTTGCAGCGAGACACATTTTTGCATGTTCTGAAAATATTTGTACCGAGTCTGGGTGTTTTATTATTATTATTATTTTTTTGGAATCATAGTACTAGTAGTTCCTGATACCAACGACACAGAGAATCCTAGTCTGGGGTCAGGGACAATGTACGTGTCGTTGGCTTGACATATTATGTTATGTATATCCCTACATATTTTTATATAAAACAAACTGTCGTATTTTGATGGAATTATATTTAATTCGTTTATTATGAGACGATCTCTGTGGCGCGGCGGGCGAGTAGCTGGCTGAGATGCGAGAGGTTGCGTGTTCGATTCCCGCTGCGGCATAAATGTTTGTACGTTCTGCAGATATTTGTTCCGTGTCTGGGTGCTGTGGTACTATGGTACTCGTAGTTCACTCAGGGGATTATAGTGTGGGATCAGGACTATGTATGTGACCGTTGAGTGCTAAAGTAATTAGTATGTTGTAATATAATGATTTTGTTTAAGAATGGTATGTCTGGCCTAAAATTGTTTCGTCTCCTTCTGAGGATGTCGTATCAGCTGTGGATGGGTAGCAGCATCCACTAGAGTACTTAACACCAATACTGCAGTCACCAATCCACCTCTCAAAGCTTGGTGATTTTGGCAAATCCCCCTATTGCATTATGGGTAGCCTCGTCCAGCAGTGGGCGTCTAAAGACTGCTGATGTTGATAAATTAGCATTGGTATATTTGGTGCGCGTTCTGAAAGAACATAAATTTTTATGCCTGTTACCCTTGTCTACTACCTTATCCAATGTCTACCCAAAAGTTACAAGTTTCAGGTAGGTATTTTTCCCGTGGACATACACGGGTCTTGTACCGGAAAAGGTAAATCCAAAACTAAGTATAAAACGGAATTGTTTCCGGTTTTCTGTAAACTCTGGCTTTGTTTGGGAATTGTTCGTGTAAACCATAATTATGGAATACAAAACCACTGTTGAATTTCAAACGATGCTGCCGAATTTGAACAGTAGGAATGCGAATTTGAACTTCAAAATAGGTAAATTCTATATTCACATTCATGTATTCCAAGTCGAGCCGGTGCAGAAATATTAAAGTTATAGTAAATAGCATTGAAAATATGTGCAGGTAGAGCTAGTAAGATGATGAACGTGGACAACGGGAATAGACCATAAGAAGTAGGTAAGGTGTTTTAGGATAGAAAAAAGAATCCATCGTGACATCATAATCAAAATCTAAATCAGTCAAGCTGGTATCTTAAAATTACTTGCAATATTCTATTATTTTTATTGCAATAGTCAACAGAAAAACAGGATACGCTTTTATGCTAAAAATTTTAAGAATTATAATGTAAGAATAAATAGAATAATAATAATATACCTAATAGCCATAAGAATCAACCGCTTTAGGTAAAAGGAGTTTGAACCTTTGTGGCATCGCTATCAGCAGCCATTTTTATTAATTTCAAATCGGCTTCATACTATGGAACATATAATATAGTTATAGTTTGTTGGGGGCCCATATACGAACACAAAATATTGTCTAACATAGTGCCCTAAAGCGTTATGTTCCGAGTTGTTTGGAGGTTAATATAGCGAAATAAACAGTACTAGAAAAAAAAACGATACACTACGAAAATTATAAAAAACGCTCTGGTACTATTGAGTATTCAGTTTGAACTCCCTCGTACCATCCAAAGAGGACAGATATATACATGCGTCCTGCTCTAATGCCACTTCGTTTGGTTGGATGAAGTGGCAAGCGTTCATTCTACTATCGCCTCAGTCGCAGCCCATTTTCGAAGTTCCATTCTACGTGCATCTAAAGTTTGTTTGCAAAGTGTTCTTCTCCATTTGGATTAATGGATCAAGTTACATTCCGTCAACAACTTGACGCAACTTCGCTAAGGTTTGGTGCAAGATTCGGTGGGATTTCCTACCACGAATGGGCGCTATCACATTGGATGATAACGACAGGACACTATATCGTGCCGATATCGGCGACGACTTCGACCAAAGAAGGGCGACGATACCAGGCGCAAAACGGTGCACCATACCTCACCCATGTCCGCAGGACTTCGGGTAAATACAGCAAACAAAGTGTGGCGCACAGACATAGATCGGTGTGTGCTGCGGCGCGTCATCCGCCCCATGTCGTCCCGATATCGTTGACAGTGTGAAAGGGGTCATGTGTGAAGTATGGTGTATCGTTTCACCCCTGGTATCGTCGACTATATCGTCTCGATATCGTGTCGTGTCGTTATCGTCCAATGTGAAAGTGCCCAGTGATATCATTCCCCGGGCTTTTACCAGCGTCAACGTTCCCTCCTTTCTGTGATGGTCTGCTACGTGACAATGGTAATTGGCTTGACTAAATGACTCTTGTGCCATGGGAGAAGGGTAGGCCTTTGGTGTGGGACGCTATGTGCGTTGAAACCCTTGCGAGATGGGACATCAGCGGCCGATTAGGCTGAGGATCAAGGCGCTAGTTCGCAAGTCTCGACAGAGCTTACGTATTTGAGCCTTTCGGGGTCAAGACTCTGGGCCCATAGGGTACCAGGGCTCAATGCGTTTTCAAAGGTCAAAGCGACGCGTGACCCTAGAGCTGTCTCTTATCTCTCTTGTCTTCTCTGTAACGCATTCGCTTTGCCATTCAGCGTGGCTATGTGTGTGACTGTGTTCAGTGGCCAGCATTTCAGGGATGATTCCGTCTGGTAGTGATTTAGATCAGTTGAGCTATCTTTAGATCGTTTGCAACGGTTTTTAGACAGCTCAACTGTTTAATTTGTGATATAAATACTTGTATTCATTGTACTATTCTTTTTGTAAATAAAGCTTATGCATCTCCATTTTGGCGCAAGTTAATGAGAATATTTGTGACCCTTGTTGGTAAAATTTGTATTGTGTTTGCGGTTTGACCGCAACATGGAATCGTTGCGTTGGTTTGTTCCAGGTGCAACAGTCGCGCCACATGTTCCGCTCCAACAAACTCCTCGGCAGCTTCAAGCTCGACGTGGCCACTGTGTGGAACCAGCCCGGTACGTAACTCGTTGTAGTATCGCTTATTGTATTGTTGTAGCTTCTCTGTCTATTCAAGATGGTTTTATTTACTCACTAACTACTCACTACTAGCTGTTCTATAGTAGTTAGTATAGTTTTTTTGTGAAAGAGTTCATTCGTCTAGGGAAGTTCTACCACCATATCTGTTTCTGCCGCAAAGCAGAGTGGTGTAGTGCTCGCATTGCTGTATTTCGGCTTGAAGGGTATGGGTACCGGTGAAATTACAGGATCATGAGACTTCATCTTTATGTCTCAAGGTGGCGGGCGCAGTGCAATACTTTGTAGGAAGCGTTCTAGGTGAAAGTGACCTGCGTGGTAATGCATTGTTATAGGCAGAGGTTACCGCTTTACATCAGGTAGGGCATCTGATAGACCCACTGTATTAGTTAGTAAAATAAAAGTCTTTTTTTCACAAGTTATTATCAAAAGTCCCTTAAGAATAAAAACGAAACAAACTTCAATTTCGATATGGATTTTTTTTCCGTATCCCTAATTACCTGTAAAAAAACAAAATTGTTTCTGCTTCCAAATAGGATATCAATTTAAAACAAGCTGTAACGCGTTATCGCAAGCTTCAATTTGGTGGCTACGTTTCTTTTTGAAGAGGTTCAAACTTTGATTCCCTTATAGATTGAATTTCGTAAAATCTTTTCATAGTGAGCATCTAAGGAACATTTCCAGTATGTCGGTTTTGTAGTTTAGGAGATCTTCGTGCTACTCACCCTTTTTTGGTTTGTTATAGATTATTTATTCAATTCGTAGTGATCATTAAATATTGACGTACCCACTCTTAGCAATACGTTGACTTATAACCACCCATTGCCAAAATTAAAGCGTCTGACTGTGCGGAGTTATCATAACAATCATCAACTAATACGAGATACGTACGGTTGAAGATATATCTGATTGAAATCCAGATTCAGTCATCTAAATTTTTTATTCAATAAAAAGCTCATTAGGAATTATTCTGTTACTACACGATCATATGAGATTGCCTTCAACCGTTGCAGCTTCCAGCAAAAAGGGTTAAATTATCCGTAGCTGCTAATTCAAATCAATTTGCAATGACAAAACGTAAACAAACCTCCGTTACCGCTCCATTAAAAACTTACAGCGGATGCAAAGGTGGAGGTTCGATTTCTTGCGGAATTTGCGGAGGCGGAGGGGAAACTCCTTACAACCCTCGTACCGAACATGTTTATAACGTTCTCATGCCTCGAGACAGTGGATGTGGAGGACATGTCAAACTCTGAGGCGGGTATCATAAATGTTTTGTTGGTAAAATGTTATTGTAGTGTGAATATAATTCCGAATGCTGTTCATGCCTGTGTGTTTTCCTTTAACACAGTCAAAATCAATCAACCTAAGTAGTTTTAAGTAGGCCCTGCTGACATAGTTTAATCATGAATTAATTCCAGCAGGTAAGTAGAACATATCGATATTTCCATTTCTTTGTGTCGTATATCAATGTTCAAGGTCAATATTTGACCAAGCATCTCATGGCACGTGTCGTCATAGAACGATAACGCATGAGTATAGCTACTAGGCAAGCAGCGCTGAAAACGTTATAGATACTATATTATTTAATCTCGCACTTAAATTTCAGAATTGTGAAGGTACTGGAAAGTAACCTTGAGGTTTTTCAGTTGGCCATTTTCATACAAAAACTAAATGTTATTTACTGTGTATTTTAAATGCATTAGTTAGAAGCTTGATTTCTTCTACGGCGCTATAAGGTGAATGCTCTCGCTTGAGGCGCGAAATTCAAATTTTTTGGTGTTTTTTGCCCTTTACAGCTCATCAACACTTCAGGCAACGAAAGTTGATTTCGCGAGAACTAGGAGGACTTACACATGTTTTAAATGATATTGAATTTGAATTTCGCGCCTCAAGCGAGATCTCCCACCTTAAGCTCATAGCCTTTTATATTCGGTACTTGCGTCCCACTCAGACTTTATTCGCGTGGGCCCGGTGACCAGACAGATTCGCCAAAAAACGGGTTTTAAAAAATGATTTTGTAGGAACCTTCTCCTGACAATAACAAACACAACAAAAAACGGAATTAGGGAAATCGGTCCACCCGTTCACGCATGATCCCTTGACCAACGTTTTTTTAATATATGTACAGGGTGTAACATAATATCCGTATAAGCCCGGGGAGGGGGTATTCTACACATTATGTTACACCCTGTATATATACAGATAAATTTCAGGTTGATACCTTAAACTGTTAGCTGTTAGATAAAGCTTCTTAGCATTAAGTCTATGTGCATTGTTTGTTTTGTGAATAAAGAATATTCATTCAAAAAATTGGATCAAAATGAAGTGAAAAAGTTCGTATGTGCAAAAAAATTTGGGAGAAAAAACGCCGATACAAAACAGGCTGGATAATACGTCATCATACTTCAGATTTATATATTTTGAACATTACTTGCAGCTAGGCAGATATTTATAGATTTTGAACATTACTTGCAGCTAGGCAGATATTTATATATTTTGAACATTACTTGCAGCTAGGCAGATATTTATATATTTTGAACATTACTTGCAGCTAGGCAGATATTTATATATTTTGAACATTACTTGCAGCTAGGCAGATATTTATATATTTTGAACGTTACTTGCAGCTAGGCAGATATTTATATATTTTGAACATTAGTTGCAGCTAGGCAGATATTCATATATTTTGAACATTACTTGCAGCTAGGCAGATATTTATATATTTTGAACAGTACTTGCAGCTAGGCAGATATTTATATATTTTGAACATTAGTTGCAGCTAGGCAGATATTTATATATTTTGAACATTACTTGCAGCTAGGCAGATATTTATATATTTTGAACAGTACTTGCAGCTAGGCAGATATTTTAATTGTCTGTGTTACGAAACTTATTTCGCAAGACACCCATATTATTCGTAGTTCCTCAGTTTAAGAGAAAAATGGTTGTAACTACGAAAACAAAGGCTTCTTTGCATAAGTATTTCTTACAATAATTTAAGATGGTTTTTATTAAAAAAAAAAAGTGGACTTGCTTTGTATCATGTAGATTAACATATATAAATATTTGTAGTTTTTTCGATTGTGATTGTTGCAAAAAAGGTTTTATTGCACCACATTTCACATTTATCCACACCTTAACCAAGATAAACATTATTATTTGCTATATGTTCGATTTCCACCTCATACGCTTTTATGGTTATACCATTTTTACTTAACTACCTAAACAAGCGACGGTTTACCATATTTTAATCTGTAGGTACGAATATGCGCGTAGAAGTGTCATTCGTTGGGGAAGATTTCTACAAACTTGGGCATGCATATTTGTTTGAGATTATGGCTTTAGGCATTTCGACCATTATACTTAAGAAACTTTATGGATTATTAAATTTATTTATTGTAACCATTAGGTTTTTTAAATTTATGGATTTTGAACTTATGTGTTCTAAACGTATGTATTTTGAATTTATGCATTTTGATACGTACCCCGATCTCGAGTGGCGACAAGGAACCAGACGACGCAGTGTACGAAGCATTTTAAAGTTCGCAGGAAGTCGATGGATGGAGGTGGCTCAAAACTGGTTGTCGTGGCATTATATGGCTATTCTATGTCTTTGTCTGCAGGCTGATGACGATGATGATGATGAAGGTTGTGGCAGTGCGCAAACTGTGCACAAAGATATGAATAAAACATTTATAATAAAAAGAAGAATTGTGTATTGTATTTGTACAATGCAAGGTCGACAAAGCTGGAGCTTCTGAGTTCAAACAGCTTTAAAACATACTGTTGGTATTATGTAACCTATTTGCTACACGTTTAGTTTTGCCGCCAGTTAAAAGGTGTTTGCGAAAATAATATTCAAGTTTTATACATGATTCAAGAAAACAAGGTCTGCTACTCCGAGACTACCACGTGACTTACACCAGATGACGTCACTGTCCAGTTGCCACTTTATTGCAACAATAGCAGAATTACGAAAAAAAAAACAAAAAAAAAACACTGTAAAAATTCTGTTTATATTGTATATTTTATAAGATACTACTGGAATCGGTCGGCGTGGAATTTTGTCCACACAAACTTTAACATCCTGCTGCACCCCCTCAGTGATAAATTGTTTAGTACACCCCTAATGTTAAAAAACTCCCTTTTCCGCATTCGAACTCTATGGGCGGTCCATTATGCGTGAGAACCCATAGACAACAAAAGGAATCTACTCTCCAATTTACAGCTCTCTAGGACTTGTGGTTTATGCTGTGCGTCGATAGTCAGTCAGTCAGTCAGTCACACAACGATTTTATATATATATTGATATATACAAAAAAGTGAGTGTGTTGTATATGTGTTGTACATGTTTCTTAATAAATAAATAATAATAATAATAATTTTCAACATGGAGTTCCATAATAATATGCGTTTTACAGGCTAGTTTCATGTGTTGTGTCAAAAAACGAGAGACTGTTCCACGATGGCACATTTTTATCCCGGAAGCGAAAGGCACTTTAAGGCAATTTAGACGAAATACGTGTTGGACGAAAATCTATTTTTATATCCTCGGCATGCGTCTCAGAATGTTTCTCTCGTCGACTGTTTCGTTAACCATCTGATCTTTTCCGGCAGCCGGCGGCGACGGTGTTTTTAATATTTAAACATTCTCTCAAGTTTTTTCTAACTTTGCCAGCGACTGGAAAAGTTATTTTGTATTGTTTCCCATATCGATGCGTACTCTGATAATATTTATAGAAGCTTATAATTTTTTGTATGTATCTACCTAAATTGTATTTCTTTGTACTATGCTGTAGCTAAACCGTGTTTATAAATAACTGGGTAAGTGTCCCGAAGTCAATGTCTAACTCCAAAGACCGGGAACAGTAATAAACCCCTTCTTCTTATGGGGTTGAAACCCGTCAAACTTGTGAGGATATATGGAGTATTTTTACATGTGGCATACCGTTAGAATGAGCATAAACTAGAGAAATTTAGCAAACGATCTGTCGAACATTCTGTATATGTTTGGACTTGCCTCGTACTACCTAGTAGGATTTTCTCAGGGTTATGAAGATTTAAGGTTTGTCCCCCATCTGGGTTAAAGTCGTGAGCGTAAGACATATGTATTATGTCGCTGTAAGATAGTAACTAACTTTCGTTTTCGATTCAGATTCTATTTCCCTAGGAACATAAGGTGACAAAATCAAAGTTTTTCTACAAAAAACATTGTTCAGACCATGTTCTACTACCTACTTACCTGGTAGAGAATGCTTCTTAGCATTATCAATACTCTTGATTTTTATTGTCAGGGGGCTTAGTACGAATTTTAATAGTATAATAATAAATAAATAATAAATATTGCTGGACAGTTCACACAACATTATCTAGCCCCAAGCTAAGCAGAGCTAACTAGTAGAGAGCACGTAGCAGAGCAGAGATAGTATTCGAAACTATATGAAGTTTCGTTTCCTTCAATACATTTACTGAGTCCCTAGTTTTCTCCTCGTTAACGATGCGGTTTTATTTTTTTCATACACAATATATTTTACACATTTAATTATAATATTGTACCTTAAAAACCTCCAAAGGTTGACTAGGTACAATCGCCAAAGAGTAGGCGCACAAACACATTCATATTAATATAAACAAACAAGGTATAGGTATAGTAAATGTATGAAAGGAAACGAAACTTCATATACTTAGTTTGAAAAACTATCAAAACTCGTACTAAGCCCCCAGGAATTTTAAATAGGTACCTATCTCAATCTCACAATATCATTCAACATTTTAGCAATTACAAGTTAGGCAGGTCACATACAACTGACAAAAAGTTCACTGAGGCACGACTTCGTGTCAGAACAAATTGACAGAGTTGTTAGTTAGTAGTTAGCATTAAGCTTAACTACTCTGTCCAATGGTCAATTTCACTGGGTTATAGCAGTTTTTTCGAGGTCCCTGGGTTTTTTATGTAGAAAGGCTACTAAACAGTTAATAAACTAACAACCTACCGAGAGACTATTCTATCTATACTAGTGATATGGAGAATAAAATTGAGGCCATTCACAATCTAAGCGAAGAATTACAATATCACCAATGAAATTATAATAACACAGTTTTGACAATAACCTGCAGGCATAGTATTATTTTATCTGTGCTGCAGGTAATGAGGAGTTTTCCAAGAGTCATTGTCAGTTTAGTTCTTTCATTGTCAAGAGATGGAACTAGCGTCACTTTTGGGATTTACCTACTTTTAAAATTGTATCATGGCTTGTGAAGAACTTCGTGCAGCCAACGTAAATAGTTTTAAGAAATACAAAATCCTGTAAATTTATGTAATAATTAATATTTTTGTGATAGTTACTTATTTTCAAATATTTACTGTAACCGAAATTTCGCCAATGCAGTAATAAATAAATCTCAAATGACACTAGGAAAACTCCTCATTGTAAATAAAATGGGACCGTTTTATAAACTGTCAGTGTTTACAACAGTTTCCAATTAATTAATTATTTGACTTACGCAAAAAAACACATTAACTATCAAAGCCAGAATGAAAAGACATGTACAAAGGCGAGCTTAGCTCTAAGAACAACGTAACAGAGACTGTCTTTTGTAATGTATGAAAGAGATGACCTATTTGAAACACTATACTATTAGTTTATTTCTTTAATTACTTACTTGTATATCTACTTACGTACCTACACACTTTTCTTCGTTTTTCCGCTTTAACATTTTCATTCAACTCCTTTCATATTTATTAATTAGCCTAACTTTTAAGCATGATATTTTTAAAGCACCTATTTCGTTTTTCTTCACACAATTTCAGATTATGGTGATGGAGCCTGGGACAGTTCTTCTTAGTAGGTGAATAGGTGATGGTATTGTAGTTCTGGTTTGAATAGTAGCTTCTTGTCTTGTGCTAGACGCCGTTTTTCGTAGTATAGTGTGAGTGATTTTTAATAGTAAGGTGTTTTAGGGTTTATCCTAAAAGTAAATGCAAGATTCCGTTAGCGATACAAAATAGATGTTTTAAATGTTCTACGAGCTTAATATCAGTAAAAAAAACACAAAGATAAGATTTTATAATATTCCAAAAATTACCGACCCGGCGGGTATTATATCGTATCAGCAATCGACTCCTTGATACGGAAGACCAGTTCCTTAGAATCGAGGAGATGGCCGCGGTTTTGAGCAGACGAGGCGTCTGCTCTATAATTTATGGGATATTAAAAAAAACTTATTATTGGGTATCGCTTTATAACCCATTAACCACAGCTTAGAGTTTACAGGACACTACAGCACCACAAACAAGGAGATATTAGTTTATATAAAAAACACTTCATTGAAACAGAAATAGGAGAAACAAAAGGAAACATTGAAAACAAAATTCACATAATTCGTAAATGTTCCCTTTTAAAACCATTTATTTTCTGAAGTGAAACGATTTACGTCTTTGATAGAATGGGGTGCAAGAGGATTCCTCAAAGGAGTTTTGAATACAGGTAATTTAAAGGAAGTTCGTTTTCATTCGTTCATAATCCAAAGGGCTCTTTCTTAATATTAAAGAACGTTCTGAAGTATGCATCGAAATGTTGTATCATCAGTTGTTTCTCTGTTTGTCACATCAATCTGTTTTATCATCGGTATCTGTCAGGATTGGGTAAGTTAGCTAACTTTCAACATTCATCGAACTTCCTGTCTTTATGAATTACTTTCTAATGCATTCGCCTTCAACATCACGCTAAGCGAAATTACTCTTATATTTTGTTGCTTAGCTACATTTAAAAACTAATTACTTCGAAGGAAATTAAAAAGTTTTTAAATTAAGGAAACATTTTTGGTCATGGAAAAGGGAGAAATGCTGCTCTGTAATATTGTTGTTGGCCAAGTTTCTGCAATGCGATTTCTTTCTAGTATTTTTTTTCAAAAGTCAACTGTCTGAAAAAACTTAAAAATAACGGTTTTTTTACCACCTACGTACAGTATAAATATTTGACCCGTTGATAACCATCCTGGTCAAGAATTAGTCTTCAAGTTTCTCAGGACTCCGTCCCAATTTCTGCTGTTGTACAAAATGCGTTCCTATGTAGCAGCCTCTACGGCGTAGCAGCCACTACGCCATGACAAGAAACTAAATGAATATCAATTTAAAATACAGCTACATAATGGACCTGTTTTCAGGCGTCTATCCAGCATCTGCAAAGTACTGTATAGTCTATCCTGCTTTAAAGGAATTATGCAAAAGTCATATATACTATTAAATGAGCAATATTTGTAAATATATTTATACAGATATAATATATTTGTAAACTTATTTGTAATCACGTTCTCGAAAACGCCTGTAATGATTTTGATGAAATTTGCTATATGGGAGTTTTTGGGGGCGAAAAATGTATCTCAGCTAGATCTCAACTGGAAAAACGCAATTTTCTACAACAAAAATATTGTTTACTGTTCTATATTCGTTAATCAGTGTCAGTCACAGAATATTGAATAAATTGCCATTCCTCGGCGAAGCAAACAATTCTAATTTCAAAAATTAAAATCACCATTCTGGCTGAAGACAGAACTAAGAGATTTTTAAGGGTAGACACTTACAAAGCACGATAAGGGCAGAGATTAAATTAAAAACACATCTTAAAAAAAAACGACGAGCGATGGTCGGTCGTACCAGGTACTGAATAATAATATGATTCAGTTAGGTATAATTACGTCCGCTAAAACTAAAAAATTATGTTAGCTTAGATGCTTTTTATAGAAAACAGTTTACTCCGGGGATATTTTACTCCTGAACTACATTTTTGATGTGACAGGGACGCAATTGGGTTTCTTTGATGTTTCATGAGCTTATGTTGCATATATATATATTTGGAGCCGTGCAGATGACAAGTTGAATCTTAGCTAGTGAACTTGGAAGCAATGGCGTGGAACGTTATTTTTCTCAGCGTGGAACAGATAGCGATGACTTTTTTTTATCTTATATCTTGTCCGAGGACAAGACCCGCTTCGAAATTGATGCGTCAGGATAGATAGATAGATACGTTTATTAATAAAAACGTTCAATACATAATTCATTGTTGTGTTGTAACCGCGTAAACCAAGGTAGGTTTGTGATGGTTACTCACATTTTCTTGACTCGTACTATTAAAAGATAGGACTCCATAGTAGTGGGTAGTCAAAATTGTACCTTGCTTCAGTAAAACGAGCTTGAGTATTACGAAACAACCCGTCACCGTTTTCACAAATACATATGGGAATATATTTCCCTGTGATGAATCTCACTAAAGAGCGCCCATAAAATCCATTATTTTTGCGTTTCAGCCACTTACGAAACTGGCTACGAAGAAAGAAAAATTAATCTTTGTACGATACTGGTTACATAAGGGAAATATTAATCTTTGTACGATACTGGTTACATAAGGGAAATATTAACGACCCGATCAAAAAACACGTATTATGCTATATTAAAGGTGAACTATTGTGATTGATAGACCAAATATATTTGTTTGCAAGCTCTAGAAACTATACTGTACGAGATTTGTAAATTCTGCAGTGTTTATTTCATTGTTTATTTATTTTTTACAATAATAAATAATGCTGGACACAAGATTATCTAGCCCCGAGCTAAGCAGAGCTGGTTTATCTAATAAATTGCTAAAGGCTGCTAATTACAGGTACATTTGTAATCGAATAGCTATGTTTACTTTTTATGCGGCCCCTCTTATAAATTACGTCCTAAGGAGGATAGGTGATCTCTTCAATAATAAAAACTCAATTAGATGGCGTAGAAAATAAAACAAAGTATTATGTTTACTGCTTTCTGTGAGTTCTCTTACAGAATACTGAAGATTGGTTGTGGTGCGTAGCGTAGGTGTTTGTTTATAGACATTTAGTACATACGAAGAAAAGTAATCGCCAGGGGCAAAGTCAATTTCGACCAGTGACCTCTGAAAAGGTAATTGTGATGCAAACTGTGGTAAAGTCAATATTACTTAATAGTAATATTTATATAGAACAAATTACATATTGTGTGCAAATAAAGGACCATTCCACATTTGGATGACACATTTCCAACGAGTTAAGATCATTAATTATTGAATATATTTGATCTGCTCTTTGACTCTGCCCGCGGTGCGTCCTTGCACTAAGGAGACTAGGCTTCAGCTACTGGTCGTCATAAGTTTTGACGTAATTTGACATCTCAGGGTTAGAAATGTTTGTGTGACACCTAAGGCCCGACCCTATTTAGTGCTCGACCGACGTCAGCACTCGAGCGTAGCAATATCAATGATACGAACGACTACAGTGCAGCTCTGATGAATTGCTACGCGCGTACTACGCTACGTCGCGCTGACGAGAACCTAGTCCAGTCAAGTTAAACATGAAAATGGGGGAAACTAATGGCTGTATAGAGCTCGCCCAAAGTCTCAAATTGTAGCAAATTTAGTCTACTTTAAAAGTATTCGTAGTTACTATACCGGTCAGACCCTTCACTAACAAATTGAGCAAACTGAAAAAAAAAACTAAAATTTCATGTTTTGTTGGGCACGCCGCCGCTCATACCTCACTTTGAAAATTGCAAATCTGTTTTTTTAATATTGGTTAAGGTCCTAACAACATATAAAAAATTCAGCGTGACCGGAACTTTTGCAAGCACTGATGTATATCTTGACTGGACTAACCGTCGCGTCGGTCGAGCTCGTCGGTCGACTGACGCGCCATAGCGCCATAGCCATATATACGAGCGTTTAGTACGACCTCAGTCGAGCACTAAATCCAGCCTTAGCCCACAGCCATTCCTTCTCAGTAAGGTAAGCTCTCATTCGCCATTAGAAGTAGCTCAGCAACAAGTGTCTATTAAAAACACTCAAAATGACAAAGCAAATACCCTTACGTATAATTCGTCACCTAGGTTGCTCAGCTTTTTGTGGTGGTGACTGCGTGACCCTGTTTAGATGGTTCTCTGCATCAGGTCACTAATAAGCTGGTTGCTTGTCTGATATGAGGTGGCATTGTTTATAGATCGCCAGTTCTACCACAAGTGGGCGCTCCTGACGGATCCGGATGATATCGCGGCAGGACCGAAGGGTTTCCTCAAATGTGATATCAGTGTCATCGGGAAGGGAGACCAGATTAAAGTACCGCCGAAGAGCGAAAAGGACGAAGATGATATCGAGGCGTAAGTGATTCAGATAGCTAAGGAACATCATGTGTCTTTATATATTACAGAATATTTCGGAATGAGATGTAATGATAAATTAATGCTTCCTGGATAAAATTCACTAATCTGAGTTCGTCGGTGCATTACCTACTAAAGTACGTCGCTTACTAATTCATTGAGTTATGTAACTAAAGGAGACACCACATCATTACGCTTTCCTATTCAGTTGCGGTTTATTTACGGCACTTTACTCAACTATTTGTTCTCCTTCACCCGCCCGCGTAAGTACTAATAAATCAAACTCAAATTTAGGAACAATGTTCCTATTTCAAAATTCTAATACACAAGTTAATTAAGTCAAGTTAAACACCCGACACCAGTATTCATACAACATATAGGGTAACATAGTAATCGAAGCACCCTTTTTTTTTATACTACTTGAATGACGGAACAAGCAGATGGTCCACTTGATTTTAAGCGGTAACCTCTGCCTATGAACAGTACATTACCTCATAGGTCACGTCCACCTAGGACGCGCCCAATGAGGCATTGCACTGCGCCCGCCACCCTGAGACATAAAGATGAAAAGTCTCATGTGCCTGTAATTTCTTAACCCTTTGCACCTTTGATCTAATTTATCGTGTGCTGATCATCATCAGACCCTGGAGTCTCAGAAGGAAGACAGGCCATGTCTTCTTAATTTGAAGTTTGAGCTCAAACTTGAAGATTCAGATTCAGTAGTACCCTAGATCCTGTTCATCCTATGTTGGTCATCATCAGAGCCTGGAGCCTAATGTCATCGAAAATGAACATTTTGTGCCAAAACTGAAGGTTCTAGCTGCAAAAATGCATCAGTTCCTTTCAACCAAACTGTTGCGAACTGATGATCTTGGAAACGGCGACACTAATTTCCACCAAACATAGCTAAGAACCAACTGGCAAACATCATCTTTCATACTGAAAAACCGCATTGAAATCAGAGCAGCCGTTTTGGAGTTATGAGGCCATAGAGAAACAGGCAGACAGACAAAGACACTATGGCCTCAAACTTAATTAGGCCTTAAACTCAATCCTTTTTAGTCGGGGTTTAAGAAATATCGCAATTTTTCCTGGACTACAAGCTGGTTTTCAGCGCGTTTTTGGTTATCAAATTGTATTAGCGTAAGTATAAAATTGATCAAGGTAAGGAATTAGCTTTTGTTTTGGAACAATAAACTAGACAAAAGAATTCACGTAATTTCGTGCGGAATCTCACGGAAGTTACGGGAGCCTAAGTAGATCACGGAATGTACGTTTAAGAAGACAAAGACCAGGGCATATATCTAAGGAATTTATAAAGATCGAACGAGCTGTGTGGCGAAAATATTATACACCTGCCATGCCTTTATCAAAAACAGTGATAATTTATGAATTGTCACAAAAATACGAACGAAGTAAATCGAAAAACGAAGCAGCCCATCGCTTTTATTGAATAAATTTGAATTCAAAGGTTTGTTTTATTTATATTTGAATCAAAGGAACTCAAATTGCCTTTCAGTAGGTACACACTTACTAGGGGTTCGTTCCCAGGATCCGGAATTCCCGTGAAATACGTCGGTCCCAAAGCCTGGATCTTTTGAATATTTATTGTATGGTAATTGCAAAAATTATGAACTTCTACTTCCTATTAGACTGTTATATACTACGACAAACTATGACACCAGAGGCCAGCACTACCTCATACAAAACGAAACGAACTAGAACACTAAGTTCTACTCCTACATCTACTTCCAGTAATCTCAAAATTCAAATAAAGGTCGGGAAAAACGAAAACCTTCTCTACACCAGTACATGGCGCAGATTCTATATGATGTTTATAAAGGAACTTATTGTAACATACATACATACATACAAGCCTTTTTGCCCGAAGGTGTAGACAGAGCCTCAATGGGCCTCTTTTCGCAGTGGGTTGCACCATCGTGGAATATAGACGTGACAAGTGGTGAGCCAATCGCCGCCATTGCCTCCCACAACTAGGGTTACCAGGGTTTTAAATCAAAAAGCCGGTTGCAAGTGTTAAAAAAATCTGTTTTCTGTTAGAAAAACCAGTCTTTAGCCGAAAATAAAACTGTTACAGTTAGTACTTATACTCCTGACCAATAGCAACAGCTTTAAAAAAATCATTTTAGTGCTTTCATTCGAAAATTCTTCAAATGTCAGATGTGTGGAATTATACTGTGTGAGTACGAGTAGTATTTGCTCTTATTGAATCAACAGACAATCTGTTCCTCTCCTTCGGCCACTGTGAAGTCTTGAGTGAAAAAACCCTATTATTTATAAACTGACTAAAAATCCGGTCTCGAATGAAATCCAGGCGAAGTCCGGTCTATACCCTTAAAATCCGGTCAGATGGTAACCCTACCCACAACTGACTCGGCTAACGCTTTCTTCCAGTAATAACACATTCCATAATAAGCTAGCAGCCTGGACAAATCTTATACAAACGAATCTTATCAACAAGTCTGGGTAATCCCTTAGTCGGCTTTTACGATATCCACGGGAGGAGACGGAGGGGTCTATTCTTAGGCCAGAGACACCATAGCATTCCTTCATTGTAAGTAGGTAAGTAAGTCCCTTCCATCAGAACAGTGCAGCTATAGGAAGCGGCTTCTCATCAACGTACTTTTGTGACATACGAGACGGCTCGTGTTGGATTGGCATTACATCTTTATTACAAGCTTTTATATACGAGTATCTTGCAATGTACTTGCAATGTATTATCGTGCAAGCTAAATTAGAACGTTCTTGACAGCTGATTTAGCTGAAATTTTGCATACCTGTCAAGTTGCAATGACAATACAAAAAATAATAAAAATAATAAATAAATAATAGTAGACAGTTCACCTAACATTATCTAGCCCCAAGCTAAGCAGAGCTTGTGTTATGGGTACAAGATAAGTAATAAACTTAATACAATAAATAACATAGACAGTTCTTTTTTATTATTCACAGAAAATACCCAGAACACACTGAACAAATATCTGCAGATCGTAAAAAAATTATTCCGAAGCGGGAATCGAACCCGCAACCTCCAACATCGCTGGCAAACCATCGCCCGCCGCATCACAGAGGTCGTTGATGAGGTCAATATTATGATGACAGCAAACTGATCTGATGATGGAGACGGACGGTAGACAACGGAATTCCTCGATGGATAATAGTGGACTGGCCGTGTTTAGGCTTATTTGGTTCCGATCACTAGTTTTATAAAAGCTTGTACATATTGAAAAATATATTTTTCACAATTAACTTATTCGTTTACTTAATTTCAATTCCTAAACTACCTATATTATTCCTTTATAGCGTTTTAACGCTCCTTCCTTGTTTTCATGAACTACAAAAGCGCCTGAGAATCACTGAAAGCGTGCCATAACAAAGATAACTACACCAACAGCGTCTTTTGTGCTAAAACGAGCTTTATCGCCACTGATTAGAGTAGGCACTCCTAACGTTACATAGATCGTAAGAAAGATATTATACATGTGGGCATGTAGTTTTCTTGCATGTGGGATTCTGTGGGTATTAGGCAAAGTTTCTCATTTCTCAGGGGAAGAACAACCGGAAAACAATTTCGGTGCTATCCCCTTAACACTGGGTTTACCGTGCTTCTGAATGTATTATTCAATAATGTGCTTACAGCTGCTACTCAAAATAAGTAGCTTGGTAGTTTAGTGTCTGGGTCAAGTTCGTTGCTCATCACATAATCATAAACGTAGGAAGCTCCTGGGCGTTGTCTTGTCATCTAGGTGAGTGGGCATATCTGTATTTGAAATGGTAGGAACTAAAGTTGTGTTTGCAAAATATGACATTCGTCGCGGCCTTTCAACCAATGATTTTGGTTGAAGGACCAATCCACTCTCTGAATCAACTACTAGAAAAACACTCTGAAATTAATTTATCTGTCTATTAAGCTTTTATCGAGTTTTTAACCCTTAATCAAATACGTGATATAATTAATACCCTGAACAATACTACTCACGATACTAATTAATACTGTGCTCGTAAGCAAATGCCTATGATGTCAGCAAAATATCAGCCCAGCTCAAGTGCGATTGACCGGCCACGTCTGCCGCATGTCTAACGATCTATGGATAAAAACCAATACATGGTGTCCCTAAGACGCCAGTGTGGCAAACCACCTCGGAGATGGAATGACGAGTTGGATGTGGACCTACCTACCTTACTGGCCCACTGCAGCAAGGGACAGATAGAACTGGAAAAAAGGGATAAAATATCTTTGATATATTTTTTAACGAGTGAAGTTATTCAAATATTGTATTGAATTAATGATATCACTAGATAAAAAGCTTAAGAATACCATATCCTTTTTTCTTCTTGAAAACTGGAAGAACTCTAATCAAAAACTTATAAATTCTAGAACTCATTATAGACATGCTTTGAAACTATTGCGTCTTAATTGCCTAGCTATTTAATTTTGGATAGTGCCAATTTACGACAGCTGTTTTTATAGCAATCTGCTTCTGCCCGATGGAGTGCCACTCGAGCGCCAACGCGCAAGATTCATTGTACGGATCCACAAGGCGGATGGCTTGCCCAGGATGAACTACTCGCTGTTGGCCAACGTGAAAAAAGCCTTCACGGGAGAGAGCCAAGACCTCGTCGACCCTTACGTGGAAGTCAGCTTCGCTGGAATGACTGTAAGAAGGCTTTATATGTTTCCATATTTAGGTACAATAATTGCGTAAGTAACCAAATACAGTATGTACAGCATGTTGAGTGTGAAGGTGCTTTTATTTAGAGTTGCTGAGTGCAAAGAGCATTGAGTACTTTGGTTGTAAATATGATAATGGTAATTTAAATTATATAGCTGTAGGAATTTAGTCACTAAAGTTGTTAAGCTACTTTTGACTTTAGCTGTGCTATTTATGAAAGCCTACTGACGTAGATCCTTGTTCCATTAGGGCCAGACGTCTGTGCGCAAGAACACTTACTCGCCAGTGTGGAACGAGCAGATTATGTTTACTGAGATGTTCCCTCCGCTGTGCCAACGCATCAAAATCCAGCTTAAGGACCACGATGCTATCAATCATCAAAATTCAAATGTCATCGGCACACACTTCATGGATTTAGGGAAGATTTCGCATGACGGAGACAGAGGTAATAAGTGGCATATTAATTTTGAATACCTACCTCTTAGAGCAATGGCGGCCTCCGTACCGGAGTGTCGATGACCTACTTACTTACCTGCCTAATACGACTACCTACTTTTAAACGTGGAATGATTAATAATGAATACTCGTCCCTACTTGTACAAAATATACACTTGTAAGAAAATAACCAGCTAACCAAATTACCATTAAACTTTTGTTACGATCTGTCATAATAGTTACCTATGTATTTATTTTAATAGGCTTCCTCCCTACTTTTGGTCCGACGTATGTTCACCTCTACGGATCTACTCGGGACTATTCTTTGATTGATCAACACTCCAGTCTCAATGACGGCATGGGCGAAGGGGTCTCATATCGTGGAAGGTCAGTTGTTCAAGGATCCTTCTCTCTGTCGAGACACAATTACTTTTCACTTCTCATGATCTTAAAGTTCTTGTTTATGCTAGGTGTAAGCGGACTAAATCTGCCTTTTATGCTCTTATGCATAAAAGTATTTACTTCTCATATTTACTTCTTCTAAGCCTAAAGACAATAAAAAAACGGTCATGTAATTTTATTACTTTGTTTTTTTATATTGTAAATATGCCAGGAGAGACGATTAGGTACATATAACACACAAAATTAATAAAAATACATACACAAAAAAAAAAACAGGACAAATTTAAAGAAGAGATCCCTTTCTTACTAACTTTATATCTGCTTGCAGGATCCTCATTTCCATCCGGACGGAGATAATGGACATTCTCGAATACCCCCAATCAACAGAGGTGGAAGTTGAATGCCTTCCACCGATCACAGATTCCGCCCTTGGAAAGAACGAAGATTTTTTCCTGTTTTGCAGCATTTTCGAAGCCACCATGATTGACAAACGTCTCACTGATAAGCCGTTAGCTTTTGAACTAAGCATCGGCAATTCAGGAAACTCTTTGGATGGCAATATGGAGGCAGTTAAAAAGCCGAAAGACTATTTTATTGATGACATTGGTGAGTCATCAGTATATTTTAACAGCTGGGTTTCAGAGCACTATACTCTACACTCTAAACTACCGAGAAGGACAGGCCGTAAACCTCCACAACACAAGCCCATGACAAGCTTTTTGATATTTTGCTGCAACCGTTTTATACTCTGGGTACTATTTCAGATGACCTGAAGGTGGATACAGGGTTCTGGCAAAGCACCACTCTCTCATGCAAAGCGGCCTCTGTTGATAAGTTGTACTACTACCTTCCAATCTGGGATCACAAACAATGCATGCAGATCCGCAGCATCTGGCCAGACCATCGCCGAAGGATGTACAACTCCAATCTCATCGCAAATATCATCGAGATGTTTGTAAGTGTGAAATATTACTGTAATTTCACCAGCTATAGACCAGTCGAGTCTGACCATGAAGAACCCTATATTCTAAAAGTCTTTATTGATCTCCATAAGAAATGTCATGAAGAATCAACGCCTTATTTGTTAAAATCGACAATTTAAATGGCTGTTCTTCTTTCGTGACAGTGGCTATAATGATAAGATAGATAAGATAAGATAATTTTATTCGTTCCTTCAAAAATATAGTACAGTTTAGTATCATAAAGTAATGACTTAAACAATAATAATGTACGCGAGGAGCGCTGTTCCCTGCACTAGGTCTCAAAGAGCCTGTGTTGCAAGGTCACAGTGACTCACCCCGGACTCTCCATAGTTAGTCTTAGATAGTAGGTACTTGTACTTAGTAACCATAAAATTAAAGTTAAAGTTATACAAATTAGTATGAGGTATAGAGAGCTAACAAATCTTAAAGCTCAGTAGTAATAATAAAAAGAGAAAAAAAACAATTAAAAAAACAAAAGTAGGTAACGATTTTTACGAATACAGTAAATATAGTGTCCAACATTCTTACATAAATTTCCTATAACATTATTTAGGGTTTCGTGTTTGTAAGACTCTAAATTTTATTGCACCAATAAGAAGTGACCTTATGTCTGGTGATTGAATAGGACAGACATAATCCCTTATACTTACTTAATATGGTAATGTAATTTTAAATGTTTTCCAATTTCAGGAGGAAGGGCTCGCTGACTCTGAAATTTCTCTAAACAACGAAAATTATGACAGCAGTGTTCTTATCCTAAAGTCTACTTTGGAAGCGGCGAGCAATGCTTGCACGTCGTACGTTCGCCATATGACCAGCGCACCACCGCTCGGAAATACCAAGCTAGATCGTGAGAGGCAAAAGCTGTGCCTCCATGAATTGGTTAGTATCAACTGGGTAATATTCCCTAGCCCGTTCTCACCCAAATTAAAAGAAATAAATTCAAGATTATAAATTTATTTCGACCAATTTCGAACCTGGCGAAGTATATATATTATTATACCATTCTAATATAAAATGGACCATTCTTTCATTCTTCCATTCTTTCTTCTATTCTATCTCCCTTATCAAAATAAATAGGAAAAGTTTTTTATTTAAAACCTTTTTGACTTTTTTTAGTTTTGGTTTTTCAAACTGGGTTACGGAAGACTGAAAAGGATACCTACCACCTACCTACTTACATCCTTAGGTTTCAGTTCGGAAAGAACCACTAATTTGTCCAAAATCCAGAAACTCAATAATTTAGTTGTCCAAATAACCAACGCAGCTACTTAATTACAAATGTGTATTTTCAGGGAAAACTAACCGTGCTGACAAAAAATCTTAAGGCACTGATTACGAAACATTCTTTGAAAGATCGCCTGCGCACTGCATATAGCTACTTGAACAAGCTGAGGCATCTATGCGAAGATGTGAGTAGTTGATCGTTTCCAGGTGGTTCCTTTTTCATACTAACGTTTTTTTCCAAATATGGACGAACAGAGTATAATAACTTTACACGGAAATGGCTATATTGTTGGCTTTTATTTTGGTCATTATTTGCGGCAAATCATATTTAGCTGAAGATAACACTGGATTAATAGTGAAAATAACATCGAAATGACTTGTATGTACTAAAATTCCGATGTTATTTTCGCTATTAATCCACTGTTTTCAACAAAATATGGTTTGCTGTAAATAATGACCAATATAAAGGCCAACAACAAATATGGTTTGCTGCAAATAATGACCAATATAAAGGCCAACAACAGTCATTTCAGTGTAAAATTATACTTTGTTCGCCCATATTTGGTAAAATACGTTAGTATGAAAAAGCAACCACTATGAAGAGCTCGAAGCTTTTTAGTACCATGTTACGGTACCACAAAATATATTTAGTACTAGTGTCCGCCCGCAGATTCGTTTGCGTTTTACCAGGATTCAAAGTAGCATACAGCTTAATCCAGGTCATAATCTATCTATGTACAAAATTTCATCGAAATCGATTCAGTCGTTTCGGCGTGATTGAGGAACAACATCCAAACATCGTGACTTTGACATTCATAATATTAGTACTACTGCTTCGTATCACCGGTTCTTTCCTGGTCATTCTACGTTAGTTCAGTGACGAACTCGAGGTATGGTGGCCATAAAAAGGGCCTAGTGACCAATGGTGATAGAAAAAATAATATTAGTGGGATAGTGGGATATCGGTGGGATGACGGTACTTAAGAAATTTGGGTTGATTCTCGTCCTAATAATAGGGGCACGAGGGCGTGCTATACTCATCCCCCTTCTTTTTAATTTAGACTTTACGCAATGTTCTTATCATCATCACCAGCCTTATCATCAGCCTATAGGCGTCCAAAGCGGGACGAGGCCTTCCTCATATAATACAATGGGCGGATTTGCCATAATCACCACTCTTGGCAGGCGGATTGGTGATCGCATTATTATAATTAAGTACTCCCATCCCCTAGTGTAATCCCTTAGTCGGCTTCTACGACATCCACGGGAGGAGACGGAGGGGTATATTCTTAGGCCGGACACACCTCTACACCACTGTATTAACCACATAAGTATACCTTTAATTTCAGGCTCAGCATTCGATGCCAGATGTCTTTATCTGGCTGGTTAGTAACGGCAAACGCCTGGCTTACCACAGGGTTCCAGCCAGGGAGATCATTTACTCAGACGTACCAGACGAAACTGGAAAATACAGTGCAAAGATGCAGACACTTTTTCTAAAGGTATAACTACAACGTATATTCACCTATTGTATTGTAGAGTTAAATAGCAAATATCACAGTAAATAAATACAGGAATTTCTACCTAATTAGCAAGGTTTTATCCATGCAAATGTTCAATCAATGCATATAAATTAAAATTAAATAACCATATTTCAGTGGCCTGGTAAGAAAGCGTCTTCTCCCAGTGGATGGGCGATCCCAGCCAAGATTTGTGTCTACTTCTGGCTTGGCGTGGTCCAAGACAAAGCCCATTATATAGACGGTTTGCCACCAGGGTATGAAGTAACCAATGAATTGAAAAACGCTGGCTTGCGGCAATCTAATGCTCCTCAAACCATCTTCTACGCCGAAAAACATGTAAGTATTATCACAGAATATATAGGTATATTCCAATACACATAACAAATCGTCTTTAAATGGATCTTGCCGAAAGGCCGTACTAATTGCGAAACCAAATAAATACATAAGCATAAGATTTTTTTAACAGCATTTTTTTATATTTTATTTACTAAGTTCTAGTATTACACAAACACGTGATTTAAAAAATAAGTTTAATGTATTTCGTATTATTTATTTCTGCCACCATTGCGTTGCAATTACAACAAACAGAAAATATTGCAATTATGTTTTTAAAGTTAATATAATTTAAAAAAAAATAGAAATTTTGGTGGATTTATACCTCACATTAATTTAAAACATTAATTTTGCTGTTATTTTGCTGAAAAACAAAATAAATTAATAAAAGATAATACCCCATCCAGGACAGTAGCATGTACTATATTAACCGTTCTATCATTTTCACATAAGTTCTTAGGACTATATCTTTATAGTAGTTTTTTGGGGTATAATACTACAATATAAACCACCATATGATACATGGGACGGCAAGATCCTTTAACCCAAAAATACACATTATGGTACTGATTACTTATATAAATAGTATAATGATCGTGTGGCTTAAAAATTAACGAACATTTAACAACTTTATAATTTTTCAGAAGTTTCAAATGCGAGCCTATATTTACCAAGCCCGATCTCTGATCGGCTCAGATGCTTCTGGACTGTCTGATCCGTTCGCTAGAATCATAATCGGCGATTTATCACAAACAACTCAGGTCATAGACCAGACCCTCAGTCCCACGTGGGATGAAACACTTGTCTTTGAAAACATAACGCTCTACAGTACAATAGAAAATATAAAAGCAGACCCTCCGACTGTAGTGATAGAAATTTTCGATCAAGATAGCGTAGGAAAATCTGAATTCATTGGGCGCACTCTAGTAAAACCGTTTATTAAGTCTCTGGAAGACATAAGAGACCGGCCACCGTGTCTTCCTGCCCTAGAGTGGCACGATATCAGACGAGGTGATGATATGGCGGGAGAACTTTTGGCAACCTTTGAACTACTTGAATTAGTAGACGCAGAAGATACCAAAGAACTCCCGGACCTGCCCAGCCCACGATTGCCAACAGGAAAACCACCACTTGAGTTGCTCAACCAAGGCCCCATATTGCCTGTGCCGCGAGGCATACGCCCTACGCTGTCCAAGTATCGTATAGAAGTTCTTTTCTGGGGTTTACGTGATTTAAAACGAGTTCATTTTCTCACGGTAGACAAGCCCAGAGTTGATATCGAATGCTCCGGTCACACCCTGACGTCAACTGTTATTCAGAATGCCAAACGCAACCCTAACTTCAACAACCCCACTAAGTTTATCGAACTGGAATTGCCTGACCAAGATGTTTATCAGCCACCTCTGACCATTCGAGTCGTCGATTGCCGCAGTTTTGGGAGGAATGTGCTAGTTGGAACGCATACCATCAATTCTATTCAAAAATATATTTTCACTCCTATGAGCAAAAGAGAGCGTGACATGGAAGATCGCAAAAAGTCTTTGATCCAATTACAAAACGTCGACCTTCGGGCTAACTGCATAATCCAAGAAGATGTGTTCACTATAGGACATGAGAGGGAGAACATGCCTCTCCTACCACGTGGCACACCCATCACTTATGGATCCAAGCAAGATAGATCACCCACTCGAACCCGGAGCCTCGAACGAGGTACACGTGGTTCGCGTGGTTCACGCAAGCGAAAAACAAGCGCTGATTCCACTACTAACGAAGATGACGGGGTCGGCAGCAAAGACTGGTGGACGAAATACTTTGCGTCCTATGATGTGATGCTTGAGGAAATGAAAGAAAAGAATACAAAGGGGTATTCTCTACAGCCGGCACAAGTGAACTCTAGTGGAGGTATATCGCCGCGATCCACGCGTGATGAAATTATCTCCCCGGCGCGCTGTGACCGCGAGTACGGAGGTGCGCGACGGAAGATTCCTCAATCACCAAAAGGAAAGTCACAGCCTTGCACTTCCTCGTCAACGATGGTGACAACAAAGAAAAATCAAATTCCGAAGTCAGCACTTACAAAAGTGAGTTGTTAACGTTTTTTTAAGAGATTCATTCATTCTTCATTTGTCTGATTATCAGTTAGGCGTTCGAACCAGTTAGGCGAAGAATTTGCTATGGTTATCTTCGCTTGATATTAGTGTGGAAGCTTACCGCGAACTGCATTTAGTTGAAACAATTACATAATAAGGAAGTTTCCTATAATATTTACTTATACAGGTACGATTTGAACACAATCGAAATACAAAGCACATATGCACGAGCATACAACACATATCAGTCGGTGTGATTCACCTCTCGCCCGTACCCACCCAAACAGCGGTCGCTCGGATATCACGCGACAAAAAATCGCGAGAAAGTTCTCCTGCAGCAGTAAAAGTTGAATAACTTTAAGATATCAAAATAACTATTCTACCACCGTCCTCGTATTTCTTTTATCTAACTAAGTGTGTAAAAAGCTTGGTTTTGGTTTTACAGGAAACTTCCCTAAAGCCTAGAATCATAAAAGAATGTGTATTTGCTGATTTGTTATAATCTAATTCGAACACCCCTAAAGAATTCGTTGGCAAAACTTGCATGCCTGCTCCAGTAATTTATCCAGTTACCCTTCTCTTACAACAGGAGAAATATAAGCAGATCAGCTTGGTAGGAGAAACTAGGCGTTAATACCTGAACATTGTATTTTAATTGTTTAGGCCTACCCGCATGAGCTGGAAGCTGTGCCAGAATACGAAGAGTTCAAAGAATGGCTCCACACATTCGATCTCTACCGAGGCAAGAAGACCGGAGACGATTCGGACGATGAGAGCCGTGTGGTTGGTGCTTTTAAGGTAGGTATTAATAAGGGTGTTCTGAGTGTCGTCTACCACATTTTTGCAGCTTTCTGTCTTATTTTATTCCTTGCACTACGGTTTTACTCACTTCCGTTGTTTATTATTCACCAAGATACTCTTTTGTTTTAGGGAGCCATCAAAGTGTACAAGTGGCCTCTTCCAAGGGGAATCGACGATTCCACTATCATGGGCCACGATCCCAACTATGGATTCTTCCAAGGAGTACCTAACAACGAGCCGATTCATGTTTTGGTCCGAATTTACATCGTCAAGGCCACAGATCTGCACCCGATGGATATGAACGGGAAAGCTGACCCATACATTGTCCTATATTTAGGCAATAAGAAAATTGCTGACAAAGACCACTACGTCTCGAAGCAACTCAACCCCGTTTTCGGAAAATGTTATGAAATCGAGGCCACTTTCCCGCAGGACTCAAATCTGACAATCGCAGTGTACGACTGGGATCTGGTTGGCGCTGACGAGATGATTGGAGAAACGAAGATTGATCTCGAGAACCGGTTCTACAGCCGCCATCGGGCCACTTGCGGACTGCCACAAAAATATGAAGAGTACGCATTTATTACGTAAAAAATCCATTTATTATACACTAGCGACTCGTCCCGGCTCCGCACGGGTAGTTTCAGGATGAAAAACAGCCCCCCCCCCTTTCCTATCCCCTCCCCTGGTAGCCTATGTCACTCAGGGTGAATTTAGCTTTCCAATGGTGAAAGAATTTTTTAAATCGGCCCAGTACTTTTTGAGCCTATTCATTACAAACATACAAACATACAAAAATAGGTACAAATCTTTCCTCTTTATAATATTAGTGTAGATTATCCATTTTTATCTATCTCTCTAACCCATCTAGGACGGGCTACAACCGCTGGCGCGATTCCCTGAAGCCAACTCAGATCTTGGCCAAGCTTTGCAAGGATGGCAAATTGGAGCCGCCTGTGTACGAGCAGACCCGGGTGAAGGTCGGACGCACAGTCTTCAACATGCCCTTGAATGACACTGAGCTATTCTCCAACCCTGATAACTACGAGGAGCAGATGGCTCTGGTGGTGCTTCGCAGGTGGCAGGAGGTCCCACGGGTGGGCTGCCACCTGGTAACGGAGCATGTAGAGACTCGCTCACTCTACAACCCTAGCAAACCTGGTATGACTAACGGATACTAACAACTTCATGCATGCAAAGACCCCAGTTGGGAAACATTAGGTACTTACTTGCATGATTTTATATGTCGATGTTTAGTGCCTTATTCAAACGTTTCAAATCAAACCATATCCAGACCTTTTTCTGTTCATATTTCAAAGGTATCGAACAAGGCCGCCTCGAGCTGTGGGTGGATATGTTTCCCATGGATATGCCTGCTCCTGGGCCACCTCTAGATATCTCTCCGCGCAAGCCCAAGTCTTACGAGATGCGAGTTATTATCTGGAACACCGATGATGTAGTCCTCGAAGACGACGCGTTCTTCACGGGAGAGAAGATGTCTGATATATACGTGAAAGGGTAAGGGAGATGTACGAATAAAATATAGTCCCTTCTGGGCATTCTGAGCTTGGTATTTATGAACTGTCTTCCTGGATTGGTCTCTTACCACACTAATTTCTTGATGGATAACTACATATTTTGGTCCCAGTTCTTAGTCCCTTTCGAGGTAATAAATAGTAAAAAATTCCTTCATCAAAAGAGAATAAGAATGTGTCAGAATCTAAGTACTTATCATAATCTTGCTAATCTTATCTTATCTTATCATCTTTCTTACGTATAGTGTCATAATTCGTTAGATTCCAAAAATGAAAATGTAAAATGAAATGAAATTTATTTATTGCATAAAATGTGGTTAAATTAAAGATATTAAATATTATATTATGTCCGACACATTCCGACAGACATAAATTCATGCCACAAGCTTAACAGTCCTTGAAGAAACTTGACCCCTGAGATGAATTATATATGAACTCTTTCCAGAATTTAATAAAGACAGGTAGGTAAATTTTTATGTGGTGGAATAGGTCTAATAAACGGGTGACGGGTTTTACCCCTTTAATTCGTTGTTTTCGAAACTTTTCTTATTTGACGGTTTTGAAAACTAAGTTTAATAATTTTCTTAAAGGTGGGTGAAGGGGCCCGACGACTGCCAAAGCACCGATATCCACTACCGCTCTCTGACTGGCGAGGGCAACTTCAACTGGCGCTTCGTCTACCCCTTCGAGTATTTAGAGGCAGAGGAACGGATCGTGACGTCACGCAAGGAGTCCGTCTTCTCATGGGACGAGACCGAATGCAAGATCCCGGCGAGATTGGAGCTGCAAGTGTGGGACGCTGATCACTTCTCAGCGGATGATTTCTTGGGTAAGTTTTCTAATAGGTATCATTAACTTTTGTACCTTTACGATTACAAACCGTAGCTTCCCTGGGACCGAAAAATCTTTTTATCTACCAATCAACATTTTGCAGGGAATTCCTCTTAGTCACTTTAACTATTTACCTAATTATGCCTAAATCAATTTCTAGGTGCCCTCACTCTGGATCTAAACCGATTTCCTCGTGGTGCAAAGTCCGCAAAGCTCTGCACACTCGAGATGCTATGCAGTGACGGAGCAGTACCGACAATTAACATCTTCAAGCAGAAACGGGTTAGAGGCTGGTGGCCGTTCTACATCAAGCGAGATACAGAAGAGATGGAACTGACGGGAAAGGTGGAGGCCGAGATTCACCTGCTGACGCGTGAAGAAGCCGACAAGCTTCCAGCTGGACTTGGACGAAGTGAGCCAGATCCTCTGGAAAAACCCAAGTAAGAACCTGCATTGTATTCATAGCCCGCTGTCACAGGCATACCTGGATGACAGGACGCACCAGGTCCAGGAAACCTGTCACTTTCTCATTCTGTGACAGTTCACAGAATGTCAAAGTGACAGGTTTACTATACTATTAACCGTAGACAGGTAGTAGTATATTTTATCGAAGGTAGACAGAGTATAGTACAGGTTATTATGTTATAGTAGGTATAGTAGGCTTATTTATTTAATTATGAATACTATAGTTATATTTTTTGAGTGGGAATTAATTTCTTTTAATTCTGTAAGAAATGTTATATCTATTTTATAATATTTATAACATACCTAAATGTCAAAGTTACGATGTTTGGGTGTTTGTTACTCAATCACGCTGAGACGGCTTAATCGATTTCGATGAAATTTGGTATACAGATAAATTATGACCTGGATTGAGCTATAGGCTTCTTTTTACCCTGGAAAAACGCAAGCCAAGCCGCGGGCGGACACTAGTAAGGTAATATATTAGACTACCCTGTAGTAAGATTAAGAAACAACTTACCTTGATTCATGTTAGTTAAACAAAATACAATTTGGATCAGCTGAGCTATCTTTAGATCTTTAGAACTGTTTCATTTGTATTTTTTAGCTTTTATTTAACTTGACCTGTTAATTAGTATGTTAGTGTATGACAAATCATAAAATTGAATAATGAACCAGTTAACCTCGACCGATTGAGCTGAAATGTTGCATACCTAGCAAGTTTCGATGACTAATACAATAATGGTGACAGCGCGCTGATCTGATGATGGACACAACGGAACTCCTCTATGGAGAAAATGGTAGACTGGCCGTGCTCATTTTGATCAGCACACGGTTCGATCACCAATTTTACAAAAACTTGTATTGAAATTTAAAAAAAAAAATTACATTTTGTTAAAAACTACATGTATTATTATTTCTGTGAATATGTAATTTTTAAATACAACTTAATGAAGAACTCTCCACAGTGGCGACGTCAACTGAATGGCTAGGTTTGTCGCAATATTATGTCGATAGCGAGCTATTTCGTGTACCTATTCTTATTTGGTACCTATTATAATATATTAGTTGTCCAGTTGATGATAGAGACGGAACATGGATAATAAAACTCCTCGATGGAAAATAGTTTGAGCACATAATCGTCGTAAATGCTTGTTTGGGAAATATCTAATAGTAGATTATGCACTATGGGAATAAAGCAGCGTCTTATGTTGCGGGCGGCATATTGAACCCTGAGCGTAACGAGGAACTCTACAGTTAATCCCTCGCTACGCTCGGGAGTTATACAGAGTCCTGAGTGAAGCGGTTCAGGCTGCCCAAGACGAAGACAGGTATTATTCCAGAGGAGCATACTCTAATTTTCACATCAAACACCGTATTTTGTTTCACATTCTTTGTATGTAGTACACTCTTGGTATGTGTTCTTTGTAATGTATTACTTCTTCTGTGGTAAACGTACTTTTTTTTTTAGTTCTGCTTATTGTGGCCAGTTCGATTTTTTGAACAAACCTATTTACCATATGCCATATGGGCTTTTTTTCCACGAGTTTCCACACGCATTTGACGTTCTAAATTCAAATCACTTTATTGTCTAGGGAGTTTCATACAACTATATATCCCTTGGGAGATAATGCTTTACTTTGGACATTGTCAAGCAGGTGGTGTGAAAAACTAATTATATGTCTTTTTCAGTCGGCCTGATGCTTCTTTCATGTGGTTCCTGAATCCACTGAAGTCGATGCGATACATCTTGTGGCACAACCACAAGTGGGATATCCTCAAGTGGGGGTTCGTCTTATCCGTATTTCTGGGAGGCGCCTTAGTGCTGTACGCGTTCCCAGGGTACTTGGTTAAAAGGCTTTTGGGGGCATAAAGTTAGTCTGAGTAAAAAAGCCACACAGGTGGCAGTGTCGTAGCCAGGTACGAGACTGAAAAACAATACAGTTGTAAATAGAAACTCCTTGGCCCGTGGACGAGATAGATATGCTCACCATCAGAACATCGGGTTAGAGAACATTACAAATGAGAACAAATTAACAAACTATAAATTAAAAAAAACTTAGGTCTCCCTGGCTACGAGACAAAGATAATTAACTACATATTATATAACTTATATACTGCATAACTTATATACTCATAGCTTCTGTCTGATATAGCTCAAATGATTCATTTAATTTTTTAAATGTTGTATATTCTTTACTAAATGTTTAGAACTAAATGTTAACTTAAGTGGCCTAAAATTGTATTCTTCTAGATATATTATTTGTGTGTCAAACTCTGGACAACCCAATAGCCGAGATAAACTCTCGTCTTTAGTTGGCAGGTCAGGGGTGATGATAGCACCCTTGACTGAAATTTACCCGTCAGGTTATTTGGGGACAACCAAGAAGCTGTAGCCAGTCGTTAATACCATTAGATAAACAGCTCTCGAAAGAGTGTATAGTAGTCTCTGAATAATATTTAGAACCTACTCAAACTTGTTGGGTACCTAATAGTAACGTTTGTAATCCTTTTCTTGTAGCCTGTTGCACTTACACGTAATTTTTAAATCTACCAGAAACGAGGGTACCTACCTACTTATGATAAATGCGTTGTCAGGATTTATTATTACTCAATCATCTTATAATTATTTTATGTACACGGAAATAATTAGAAATACGATAGATATTACAAAAGATATGTACAGATATGTACAAAGGCGAGCTTAACCCTAAAGAGTTTACTTCCAGCAGACCTTTGAGGCTAGAGAAAGGTGCTACAGTTAGTAGGTAGGTGTACAAATACATGAAACAAAAATAAAACATTAAACTACAAAGACATATTATAATACCAAACTAACTAAGTAAATAAAAGTAAATAGTAGATTATTCACTACGGGCATAAAGCAGTGTCTTACGTCGCGGGCGGCATATTGAACCCTGAGCGTAACGAGGGACTCTAGAGTTAACTCCCGAGCGTAGCGAGATATAGAGCATATAGAGTCCAATGTAGAAAGGAATTCCAGAAATTCAACCCTTAAGGGGGAATAGGGGGTTGTTAAAGTTTGTATAAAAAAAACCACGCAGACGAAATCTCGGGCATCCCACTAGTTTTTTTTTTAAATGGGCACTTTTTACATACATACATACATAAACTCACGCCTGTTTCCCGGAGGGGTAGGCAGAGACCACGGATTTCCACTTGCTACGATCCTGACACACCTCTTTTGCTTCATTCACTCTCATCACATTCTTCATACATGCTCGTCGGTTAAGGGTACTCTTGACCAGCACCTAATCCCAGCTTGTATATAAATATTCATAGAAATTAATTGTATCGGTACCTACCGATACAATTAATTAATTATTATGTATATTGGTTGGTTGGTTTTTTGTTGAATATTATTTATTTGGAAATGTATTTAAACTGAACATTATGTACAGCTTTTACCAGGTAGGTACCAATGACCATAATTGGTTATATATATGTATATTGGTTGGTTGGTTTTTTGTTGAATATTATTTATTTGGAAATGTATTTAAACTGAACATTATGTACAGCTTTTACCAGGTAGGTAAAAGCTGTACATAATGTTCAGTTTAAATACATTTCCAAATAAATAATATTCAACAAAAAACCAACCAACCAATATACATATATATAACCAATATTGTCATTGGTTATATACAATATACCAATGAAAATAAATCAGCAAAGGTTTACTGATCAAGTCTACAAAAAATACAAAAAAACTATAAAAAAAAACTGCATGCAAAACTTCATGTGCATATTGTGTAACAATATTCTTTTCTGAGTCATAAAATAACGCTCATTTAAATTACGGGACGCTTCACATAAGTTACTACCTATACAGGTTTAGTATAAAAAAAGCACCAATGAGTTCATTATCTCACCTAAGTGTTGTGTCCCAGAGTAGTTCGGTAGGTCTACCTGATGATAATAATATATATAAGAGCTGGTGTAGATATTCTTTGGTGAAACCTCCATTATGTTGGAGTAGGCATTGGCCCTTGACGGCTTAGAGTCAACCGTAACCATGGACCAACCGTTTTAAAGTTATATTCTCGGGAATACTATGGCTGCGATTCCATCATGTACTATTGTAAGAAAACCTAGTATTTAGACAAACCTAACATAGGTTTTAAGATACTACTAACCAAAATATATTTAGATCAGTTAGTATAGTATGATAAATAAAGAAATAAAGAAGTGTCTGGCATGCAAGGAGTTGCATGCAGATTTAGTAGTGGAAACATAAACTTGCATGCTGCACCTTGCATGCAGTCGCGCACGTCAGTAGCATGTTGCCAATAATTGTAAGCGAGTGACGTAGGTACTATATTATTATCTCGGAAACCATTCTGCAAGCAGCACCGACCACAACACACCGCAATCAAACTCATGCTGTACATACTGTAACCTGTTTCAGTAAAACATAGCTTTTTCGCAAACACTTGTATTCAAGTATAACCTTGCATGTAAGGTGCAAGTTGCATACATATTGAGGAGTGGACTGCATGCAAGTAATCCGCGCACGTCATCAGTCACATGTTGCTAATTGTGAGCGAGTGACGCCTACGTCACGATGTTATTATCTCGGAAACGATTCTGCAAGCAGCACCGACCACAACACGCCTCCAGCTCATGCTGTAGATACCTATACTGTAACCTGTTTCAGTAAATGATACAAGCCTTTTCGCAAACACTTTTATGTATACATGTAAAACCTTGCATGCGAGGTGCAAGCTCTGGCAAACATGTTTCCAATGTAAGTAAGTAGCACGCAAATGTGACGTAGGTAGGTAATACCTGTGAGCAAGAACTTGCACAATTGAATGCCCGCATTTATATAGCCAGTTGGAATCTTTCGATTTTGCGAAATAGGTAATGGGTTAAATGTATGAAGATACGTCTCGCACGTTATAAGGTACTTATAATTTTACTTTTCTTATGCAATGTTTAGACGAAGCCAGTAATGCTGGCGCCAGTCCTCAGACAAGCCTGCGCTGGCCTGGCCCGTGTTATTTAGATGAGGCCAATGGATTCAACTCATTCCTGGATTAATAATGTGGAGAGCACACGTTTTGTGTTAAAAAAAAGAATTATTGACAAATGCGGCGTCGGTCTAAAAATAAATGTATAAAGACCATCTCTGCACTATAAGAGAAGAGTTGATCAATATATTACGCAAAAAAAAACGTAAATGATAAAAGACTAGATGAGAAAATGCCTAAGCGATAGATCACTGGAGCTTCCGCTTTGTAGAGCCGAAACGTGCATTTGGTTATTTCTGGAAGCATCGCAACTCTTATCCCACAAGCAATCGTGCTCTCTTTACAGCTTTTTTGAATGTTCCTTCCTCATTCTATTTCCTCGCCACCGTGGAAAATCTTAACACAAACAAGCGCGTGAAGTGTCTGCGGATAAGCCCCAGCGACTGGCGCGATGCGTCTACACGCGTCCTCACGCTGGCGCGGGGGTTGCTGGCACGCGGGTTGAGGTCACTAGCTTAAAAAATAGGCTGGAGCCCTATTCATGCCAGTTCTGGCAGCCAGGTTGTCTTGGTAAACGATAATATGTTTATACGAGGCCAATAACAAGCCAGCGCTGGCTGCCAATGAAACTGGAAGTTATACCACTGGGTTCGTCTAAACCTTGTATTGTGATTTATGTAGGTACCATAGGTACCTAAACAATTTTTAAATGTTTTCTAAGTAAGTATATTTATTTTTAAAACTTAGAAATAAGGATATATATTTATTTTTTAAACTTAGAGTTAGGGATGCAACGGTGCTTTTATTAGTTACGATACCGATACGAATGACGAATGCTAATAATTATCTAAACTTATTGTACCACTTACTCATCTGTCATACATAATATACCTAGGTATTGTAAGAAATTTCTGGTAAATTTTGATTAACGAAGCATAGCAGTTTTAAATTATCTGGTTTGATATGTGGGAAACAGTCTTTCTGAATCATAAGCTCCTCATTCTATGGTATTTTTTTTATTGGTACTACATCCACCTTCCTAAATCATTCTCGTCGATTCCAGTCCATCCCAAGGTTTTCTGGAACAGATCGCTCTCAGCAATAAGACCGCCCATTTTTCTTCCATAGGTACTTATATAGACTGGTTCCCTTGGCGTAGAATACCACTTGAATTATTTTTAATCTGTAATTTTTTAATGTGGTGTAAATAGTGTGCTATCTATCTATCGAATAGAGCACCTAATTTAGATGCTGTCTTTGCGCTCCTTTTCGCGCAAAATATAACATCAACTGAAAGTTTTAAGAATCGTTACAACTCGTACCTAATACCTACCTACTTACACGATACCTACGCATTATCGCCAAAACTTACGATAACCTGCGGTTTACGATAATCGGCGTCGTTGCAACCCTACTTAGAATAAAATTCCTACCTACTTTTAATAATTACCTATAAGGACACAAGCTTTTTAAATCGTAAGTAGGTACCTATATTATCTTATAATGTTGTACCTACCTATTACTCCATGAATTTTTTTTTACCTGTGTAAATGTTAGAAAATCACCATTAAATATAGTTATAGAAATCTGGTCGGAGTGATGATGGCTGAACTCATCTGGATTGTGACTATCTACAGATAGTATAGATAATAGTGACCTATTTACAGATCCACCAACTTATCTGTATACCTAGTGAAATGTATGTTTTATAATAGAAAACTAGGTACATAGGTACCTACCTACCTACTTCGAATTTCATTCTACAGATAGGTTGGTACGTAGATCTATATTCGGTTGCCTGCTCCAAGCTTCCCAAACACTGCCGCTTTTTTCCGCTCCCGGTAAACCTAGCCGTCTTACCTATAAATCTGGACGAGTGCAGTCGTATACGGCCGGATATGTACCTATACCTATTATTGTTCTACACCCATTAAACATATTGCTTACTTAATAATTTTATTTAAAATGTGTGCTACGTGTTAGATAATACCTACTCATGTGTTCTTTATTGAATAAATAAACAAAATACCTTACCGTTTTTACTTTTCATGTTTCGTGATTTCTGGACCAATATAAGTTATAAAATACTAGCGACTCGCCCCGGCTTCGCACGGGTAGGCCCCGGTGCCCCCCCCCCTCCCCCCTCCTACCCTCCCCTATGTCAATCTCCTGGTTCTAAGCTACCTCCCCACCAATTTTCAGCCAAATCGGTTCACCCGTTCTTGAGTTATAAGTGGTGTAACTAACACGACTTGAAAAAAAAAAAAAAAAACGTATAAACCTCACGGAGCCCGAGACCTTTCCAACGAATGCAAAACCGTGGAAATCAGTTCGTGCGTTCTGAGGGGTGAGTCTGAGTTTTGCAAACACCATCGTAACGGTGAACGTAACACGATCGTACGTGTATAACAAATAACTAGCTATTAATCTGTGCCAAAAACGTCACAGATTAATGGCTAGTTACTACGCAATACACGTACACTCGCCGTTACGATCATCGTTACGATGGTGTGTGTAAGCTCGGACTTGCCCTCTGGAGTTATAGCGTCAGGAAGGAAAACCCTACTTATTTTTATATAAAAAATAATATAAGATGGCGCTGTAGACATTTAATCCGCCTCTGTGATAGTGCTTCATACTGTCCATGGAGGTATAATAGTTCTTCTTCCGAGATACTGTCAAGATACTGTCAAAGGCTTTGGACACAGATAAAATAATCTTTGAAGTAGGTAATCGACGAAGGCCAAATAGTCGAGTCGAGTAAAGACGAGTAGCTTAAATTCATGAAATCACGACTAAACTATTGAAGTTTTAATGCAAACTAGTATTTTCCTACTTATTTAATTATTTATTAGTTTGAGTTACATCTAGCAACTTTTTGTCGTCAAAAATCTGTTGCTATGGCAGGCAACTTATAGCATAAGTTCTACTGCGCCCTTAAACACGTAGGTACCTACTAGGTAGTGTGACTAGTGTGTCAACAGCCAAGGACGCCCTTTACACATCGACTACCTACTGCTACTAAGTCAGTCTGTACGTACTACCTACATTCGGCGTAGGTAGGTAGTGTGGCTAACTGGAAGTACTGTATATATTCTGTGCCGGAAGGTGGAAAGGGGCATGGACTTAGTGAAGTCGATGGAAAGGGACTTTATGCTATAATTCGTCTCCATCGTGTCGATGGACCAACAGTAGAGACCTAAAATAATTTAAGGTCTCCATTTCTGGGGCTCCTGCCACCTCTTTTTCGTTCGTTGATATCGGGCTTTATTTAAGGATTTTCCATAAAAACTTCGTCGACTTTCTCACATTTTTATTATTTTAGTAGTCGAAAACACAGAGTATAATGCGTAGCATTCTAGTAATCTATGAGAGTACAAATTATGCCATAGACCATAAAACAGAAGGGTTGGGATTTCCACACCATTGTTGCTATTGCAGGTATTGTTGTTATATTGTTGTCGACCTACTAATTAATCTAGCCCAGAACCTTTCCACGCCAATTATTTATTCTGTGCTTTAAGTGCCTTTACAGTTTACACTAGGCTTACTGGTGCACCATAGAGGAATTTTTTATATATAGAAATAGAGATATATCTCCCGCCAAAAGAGGGGAGGAGCTCATGCGCGCCTTCTATATTCGACTAAATGAACTTTTGCCATAGTAACTATTATTTATTCTGTGCTTTAGCTCTATTTGCATTTTTCATACTACATAAATAGCTAGCTACCTACCTATCGCTATATATGTATGCCTCTATAGCAAATAGGCATACTTATATAGCGATACATAGGTGCCTGGCTATTGTTAGTAAAACGTTTTCAAACACAATATGCACCTTTTTATTTTTAAACAAACAATAGTCATTATTCATTAGATCTACCTATACACATTGCCGTGGTGTGTCTGGCCTAAGAATAGACCCCTCCATTTTCTCCCATGGATGTCGTAAAAGCCGACTAAGGGATTACCCGGACTTGTTAATATGATTTGTTGGTATAAGATTTGTCCTGGCTGCTAGCTTATTATGAAATGTGTTAATACTGGAAGAAAGCGTTAGTTGAGTCAGTCGTGGGAAGCAATGGCGGCGTTGAGCTCACCACTTGTCACGTCTATATTCCACGATGGTGCAACCCACTGTGAAAAGCGGCCCATTGAGGCTCTGCCTACCCCTTCAGGAAAAAGGCGTGTGTCTATGTATGTATGTATGTAAATACATTATAATGACTTATGTAGTCTCGCTTGAGGGGCGAAATTATTATTTTTTGGTGTTTTTTGCTCATTACAGTTTATCAACACTTCTTCAGATAGAGAAAGTTGAATTCGCGAGCGCTAAGAGACATAACACACATCTTTTAATTGATAGTATCTCATAAATATCATCAGTTTTGCTAATTTGACCGTAAACAAACCTTTTTTATGTTTACAGTTAAAAAAATACCTTTAAAATAACTTATTTTGCAGTTTTTCCACCATGCTTATGTACTTTTTTTTGTATACTATTGTATACAAAAAAATTGTATTCAGTATATCAGTTAGCTATCTAGTACCTATAACACAGGCTCTGCTTATATTGGGGCTAGATAACATTGTGTGAACTAGCATTATGTATTTATTTATTTTATTGGTGTTAAGTACTCAGGTGGATGCTGTTGCCTATTCCCTAATTTCTACTCGCAGTCGGCTGTTACGACATCCACGGGAGCGGTCTATTCTCAGGTCGGGCACAGCAAGTTACCTGTAAATATGTTAGTATTCTGTAAGTCAATGTCATTATTGAGGGGGTCCCAATGCGACGGTCTCTTCTCGCATATGTCGAAGAGCGGTTGAGTCTCGCGAGTCAAGTTTGTTGCGATCGTGCTGCATAGTTCGTCGAAATCACTTCTTGTCCGGCACAGGAAACACTGTAATCAAAGAATTACATTTGTTAACAACTAGCCTTTTGCCCGCGGCTTCGCAAGCATGTTGTTGGGATAAAAAGCAGCCCCCCCCCCCCCCCCCCCCCGCCTACCGCCCTTCGCAAGCGTTCATCCACACACCAAAAATCAATAAATAAAAAAACTTTATCATCATTTGCATGCTAGATACTTTTTAGTAGGTAGAGCTTTTTTGTGAGAGTTCGTTCAGAGGAAGTGCTCGCATTGCTGTGTTCCGGTTTGAAGGGCAGGTGCCAGTGAAATTACTGGCACGAGACTTTTCATTTTTGACTCATCATCTCTCTGTGGGCCGTATGCTTGTTCCGCCATTAATATAGTTAAAAAAATTAGTAACGTGTTGACCATTTACCTACACAAGAACAACTCAGTGTTTCCACATTTTTGCAAATAAATAAATAATCTAATCTTTCGGATTTTGATTTGATTAATCAAAATCCGCTCAACCTTTACGGAGTTGAATTGGAACTACACATATAACGCGAGCGTAGCTGCGGGCGAAAGCTAATAAAATAGAGCCTATGTCCACCCTCAAAGTACTTTCTAAATATTCAAGAAAGGTTTTTTTTTTTAATCGGATATGTAGTCGGTGTTTACCTCCTACATACAAACTTACGAACTATAATATTATAAGTGTAGGTAGATTAATTGATGAGTTACGCTTCTACGCGTTCCTGTTAGTTATTATGCTGAAGGTAATACATACCACAGCTACCGAAGGATCCATCACAAGGATGGGTATCCTGGAAACGTATTTGCAGTGATATGTACAGTCCTTTTCCTTCTGATCATCAGTTATTTTATTCTGCAAATAAATAAAATAAGATGAGGCGACATTGAGAGTATCTGTTTACATATTATATACGTATGTTGTGTACATACATAGGTAGTTAAATAAAATAAATAATGCTGGATAGTTCACACAACATTATCTAGCCCCAAGCTAAGCAGAGCTTGTGTTATGGGTACTAGACAACTGATATACTTAATACAATATATTACATAAATAGATATTTTTTATTATACATAGAAAATACCCAGAACACCCTGAACAAATATCTGCAGATCGCACAAATATTTGTTCCGAGGCGGGAATCGAACCCGCAACCTCCTGCGTCGCAGGCGAACGTTCGCCCGCCGCGTCACAGAGGTCGTCAATAGGTCGAATAGGTGCCTTCTAGACCTTTGTGCTCCATCTTCGGCCGCATCGTCACTTACCAACAGGTGAGATCGTGGGCAAACAAAGGTCTATGTTAAAAAAACAAACATTGTTAAAAAAAAATGGAAGAAACTTTTTATTTTTTTTGTTAGTTTACGCAGTTACGTAGTACGTTTAGGTAGTTTAGTAGTACCTACGCCAACCACTAGCTGTCACAAACCTGATTTTGCTGGTAGAAGATGCTGTTAGCATGAAGCCCACCTTTTTGTAACATTATTGTATGTGCAATAATGTATAAATAAATAAATTGATTGTACACATACAATAATTTTATGACGTTTTCTGTTGGATTACGATTTTTAAAATATTATTTCGAACAAAAAACCATATTTGTATCATGTTGCTAATTTACAGTAAACATACGTCCTTACTTTCTCTAATATCTTTGTTTTTATTAAAAAAGAAGATCTAAGATCCACACGTGGTCACCAGCTGAAGTTAAACCGTGACCCCGCCGTCTCACTTGCCGCTCATCACTTCTTCAGCAATAGAGTGGTTCACAATTGGAACGCGCTATCAGATGACGTCGTTACTGCTACTTCCGTCAATGCATTCAAAAATAAACACGACTTCTGGCTTCGAACAAATAAATCAGTGCTCAAAAAAATCTACCAAAACTAAGAGACAATATTTCGACTAAATTTTAAACTCTAATACTGTGACGTAGACACATCAGCGAAAGCTGCTCGTCTATAAATTAATAATAATAATAATAATAATTTCTCACCTGCTGTACATGGATGACCTCAAGCTTTTTGCACCAAAAAAAACAGAATTGGTAGCTTTATTGAATATCACACAGGTATTCAGCAACGCTATCAGTATGGAGTTTGGTGTAGATAAGTGTGCGGTCATGCAAGTACAGCGGGGGAAAGTTGTAAATTCCACGAACTTGCAGCTTTCTGAGACAATGTCACTCAGATCTCTCTCCGAAGTCGAAACCTACAAATACCTTGGTATGTCGGAGTCGTTAGGTATGGTAGATAGGGACATAAAGCAGTCGGTGAAGGAGCGTTTCTTTTGCCGCTTGACAAAAGTACTTAACAGTCTTTTGTCGGGTGGCAACAAGGTTCGCGCCTTTAACGGCTGGGTTATGCCCCTGCTCATATACACCTTCGGCATATTAAGGTGGACCCAGACAGAGTTAGATGCCGTGGATTGTAGAGTTCGTCAACTGTTAACGACCCATCGCATGCGACACCCGCGATCGTCAGTAATGAGAATGTACATCCCGCGGAAGTGTGGAGGTCGAGGCTTTTTAAATGCTAAGACTCTACACAACCGCGAGGTGTGCAGTCTCAGGGAATACTTCCTCGACGCTGAGTACGGGATGCATCACGATGTAGTTGCAGTTGACAAGAACTTTACCCCGCTCTCCTTAGCAAACGAGAACTGGCGTAAACCATTAGCCCTGAGCACTCAGGACCGCAAGACCGTATGGGAGAGCAAGGAACTGCATGGGCGGTTTTACAAGGCCCTCACAGGGCCCGATGTAGATCTGCTCGCTTCAGTGAACTGGCTACGTTTCGGTGACCTCTTTGGGGAAACCGAGGGTTTTGTCTGTGCGATTATGGATGAGGTTATCAAGACGAACAACTATCGAAGGTACATCATGAAGGATGGGACGGTTGATATCTGTAGAGCATGTCACCGTCCCGGAGAGTCCCTCAGACATGTACTTTCGGGTTGTTTGCATCTTGCTAACTCAGAGTATCTGCACAGACACAACCAAGTAGCCAGGATCATCCACCAGCAACTTGCTCTCCGATATGGTCTCTTCGGACCTGAGGTGCCGTACTATAAGTACGTGCCTCAGCCGGTTCTTGAAAATGGCCATGCCACGCTCTACTGGGACCGGTCTATCATCACGGACAGGACTATTGTTGCCAATAAGCCTGATATCGTGGTGGTAGATCGGTCGGAACGCCGGGCGATACTTGTTGATGTCACTATCCCGCATGATGCTAATCTCGTGAAGGCCGAGAAAGACAAGTTAAGCAAGTACCTTGACTTGGCTTACGAGATTACCGCCATGTGGGATGTGGATTCAACAATTATCGTCCCGATAGTCGTTTCAGTAAATGGACTGATAGCGAAGAGCTTCGACCAATATCTTAAGAAGCTCTCGCTAAATGGTTGGATCAAGGGTCAGATCCAGAAGGCGGTACTTCTGGACTCGGCACGCATAGTCAGGAGATTCCTCTCTCTGCAGCCCTAGCCCCCGACCGTTTGGGCCTCGCTCCGCGGTCGGTGGTTCCCCGTTTAGATTTATATTTTTTACTATAATGTTTTTTATACTAATTATTTTTTGTAGATAGTATTCCTTTATAGTGAAAAATATATATTTTTTTTACGAGATTTAGAATAAATAAGTGAGATAATAATAATAATAATCGTGAAGGCCGAGAAAGACAAGTTAAGCAAGTACCTTGACTTGGCTTACGAGATTACCGCCATGTGGGATGTGGATTCAACAATTATCGTCCCGATAGTCGTTTCAGTAAATGGACTGATAGCGAAGAGCTTCGACCAATATCTTAAGAAGCTCTCGCTAAATGGTTGGATCAAGGGTCAGATCCAGAAGGCGGTACTCCTGGACTCGGCACGCATAGTCAGGAGGTTCCTCTCTCTGCAGCCCTAGCCCCCGACCGTTTGGGCCTCGCTCCGCGGTCGGTGGTTCCCCGTTTAGATTTATATTTTTTACTATAATGTTTTTTATACTATTTATTTTTTTGTAGATAGTATTCCTTTATAGTGAATAATATATATTTTTTAACGAGATTTAGAATAAATAAGTGAGATAATAATAACACGCATTAGTCAGGAGGTTCCTCTCTCTGCAGCCCTAGCCCCCGGCCGTTTGGGCCTCGCTCCGCGGTCGGTGGTTCCCCGTTTAGATTTATATTTTTTACTATAATGTTTTTTATACTATTTATTTTTTTGTAGATAGTATTCTTTTATAGTTAAAAATATATATTTTTTAACGAGATTTAGAATAAATAAGTTAGATAATAATAATATGTCAACCGGGACTTCTTCTCTACTGACAGACAGACTTTTTTTATTACATTTTCTTATTTTTCTTTGGCTATAGATGGTTTTTTTTGTAGCTGATGATGTTGATTTACTGCTAGATCTAGCTATAACATTTCTGAATTGGCATCACTGGCGTCTAATCTGATACTTTCTGATTGGATGAACTGTAGAAACAAGATGGCTGATGTTGTTTTTTATAATGGCCTAGATACTGGTCCGTGTTGACTAAGAAGCTTATTTTGAAAATAGCGAAATCTATAATGTACTTATTTCAACTACGAGTACTCAATGAATTGGTAGTTGTACCATGGTACCTGTTAAATGATTGACGACCCTGTGGTGCACTAACACTTGTTTTCACTAAGCATAGGTGACGCGGCGGTTTTTTTTAGAGCAAAAAAACGATTCACCTACCATAAGGTGATGACTACGACGTTAGGCGCTGCCTAAAGTTATGACAACGATTATACGTGGCGTAATGTTAGGCAACTCACATATTCTGAAAGATTGTCACCCGTTTTCACCAAACCTAGGCGACGCCTAAATCCATGAAGTTATAGGTAAATCTGGAGGCCACTCTCTGTACTTTATGTTGAAGCACAGTACGTTGACCTTTCGTTGGACTCTTGTGATGCTATCTCAGAAATCTAAACTCGCCCTTTGTTTACCTTTAAATTAAAATTTGAATTGTTATGGTAAAGAATTTCTTAATTGGTTATTTAATTTGGCGAATAACTATTACAACATATAAGTAATTTGGAAAATAATATTTAACCGATCTAGCAACCGATATAATTTAACGATCAATAGATATTTTTCAATTGTCCCATCTTTGTGGAAATCGGAATCCCGAAACTACGGCAACACTGAATGCGTCTTTACGGCGAATTGTCAATAACATAAATATAATTTCGTCGACTCGGAAGTTTATAATCAGATTAGAACGTTTCTCGTTATGAAAACAAGAAAATTTTTTCAAAAATGTGTAGGTAGAACTAAATTGTGAAATTAAATGGTATCCTGGATGTAACTTGATATTTCACAGGTGAGTAGTAAATTATCATAATAGGTATATGAATATTTTCTTAATTACGAAAATTTAGGTTTTTACATAGAAGTCTTTGTTTTTTCCAGTATCTAGTAATGTCTGGTCCATAAACAAGTACACACGTGGTTTCCAACATATAATTCAAAAGGTTTCTGGTAGTTATTTTTCTGAATTTAACAAAATTTGCATTGTAAACAGAAACTAACTATAGTGACCATGATGCAAGAACAAAGGCAAAATGTGAAATTTTTCAAGAATTTTGTATATTATTTGGGGTTTTTTCGATTTTATTATTAATATTATTAATAAGAGGTCAAAATAGGATTACGGTTTTGTAAACCTTAATTTCAGGTGTAAAAAACCCAAAACAAATAAATGCAAATTTTGAAATTAGAAGCTTACAAGTTTTATACAGTTTTTATAAAGTTTGCAGAACAACCACACATTAATAACGTGTATTGCTGCCACGGGCTCTTAGGAGAGCCTGGATGCGTTTTCCCAGGCTCCCAATGATGCCATCAATCATTTCTTGGGGCAAATTCTCCCACTCTTCGACTAAGGCCAATTTTAACTCTTCAACGGTCCTGGGAGTTGTGATATTTTGATGTACCCTTCTTCCGATGGCGTCCCAAACGCGTTCAATAGGGTTCATGTCAGGAGTACGTGCTGGCCAATCCATTTGCGTAATGGCAACTTCATTACAGTAATCGCGCACCACGCGCGCTGTGTGGGGCCGAGCGTTATCGTGCATAAACACAAAATCGTCGCCTATAAAAGGGGCAAAAGGCATTACGTGAGGCTCCAGGATCTCTGAGATGTATCGGAGTGCAGTCAGAGATCCATTTTCAATAACAACCAGCTCCGTACGTGCTCCCAAACATATGCCGCCCCACACCATTACTGAGCCTCCACTATATGCCATTGTTTCGGTAAACTTCGCTTGGTTGTAGCGTTCCCTTTGATACCTCCACATCCTCTCCCTCCCATCTATGAAATTTACGCAAAAGCGGGTTTCATCTGTGAATAAAACTAGCCTCAACTCTTCTGTCCAATCACGGTGCTGTCGAGCAAACTCTAATCTGGCTACTCGATGACATACCTCGAGTTTCGGTGCCTTGGCTGGCACGTATGACTTGAGACCAACTTCATTTAGTCGTCGTGTCACTGTTCGTTCGCTTACACGCACGTTACGCACTTCTTCTAAGACATTTCGGGTCTGAACAGCAGTTTGGCGTCGGTTTCTCAGAGTTTGCACCTTTATAAAACGGTCATCTACGGCGTTTGTTGCCCGCTTTCTGCCTTGTCCCTGTCTTCGCACGTAAGAATGCGTCTGTCTGTATCGTTGCACATTGCGATAGATCACAGATACCGATACACCCAATGCAATACTCGCTGTTACAATGATTGAGGAAGGTCACTCAGGTGTGACCTTCCTCAATCATTGTAACAGCTCTGGCAACTTCAGTTGCAGGTAAATCACTCATTTTGTATGCAGTACAATGTGAACTCCTCAAAAGTGAAAAGTAGATTGATCCAGGAGTCACAAAAACCATTTAAACAATACTCTTAGTGAAAACAATTAAGATCGCAAAAATTTTAACAAACACATAAGAGAGTATAACTTTTATTTAAACATAAGAGAACACCACTATTTATCATAATGTTATTTCCTAAGAGGTTAGCAATACAAAAAATTAAAACCATTTCATTTCATTTATTTATTGCGAGAATGGGTACAAGAAAAGTTAACACATTAAAATTAAAATCCACCATAATCCGCTTCACAGCATGCAATATAACTAGTAGGTACCTACTTTAACAAAATTTTAAGTAGGTGCTTTTACTTAAATATACCATCTTATAAAACAAAAATATAATCCGACACAATATTAAATGTTGTTGAATTAATAATAATAATCATGTCATAAAATAAATGTCATTAATAAATCATTCGTCCCAAAAAGATGTCAATTAAAATATAAGCATCAGAAAATGTGTTCAAAACTTGTCTTTTAAATATTCATCAAAACTATAATACACTTTTTCACGAAGCAACCTTTTCACTTTAGATTTAAAGATATTATATGAGGTGGTCTCAAGTATAGACTTTGGCGGGTGATTGTAGATCTTGGGCGCCATACAAAATATACTATTGCCTATTAAAGCAGTCGTATGTGAAGGACAGCAAAGATTATAGTTTTGACGCTGACTTTTAAAATTATCATATAAATTTAGGTTGCTCCTTACAAACTGGACCACTTCAAATATACAAATCCACGGCAGAGTCAACATGCTTAAACTAGTAAAAAATGGTTTGCAGCTGTCGGTCTGCTTCAGCTTGCAGATAGCCCTAACACATTTCTTCTGTGCCTTAAATACCATTTTCTTTTTTCTTTTCACTTTTTTTTTTTAATTTTCTTTTAATTTTTTTAACCACTTGCAGAAATACCCAAATAAATAAAAATATTTTTTTTTTCTTTCGTGTTCCCGTAACTTTGCCTGTGTGTGTAGTTTTTGTTATATTGTTGCTCAGTTATTTAAATTTATTTTATTTATTTTTTTATCTTTCCTAAGGATCCAACAAGGAGAAGACAATGGATATTCAGAGTCAAATAAAAAAATCTATTTTATGAAACAGAAAAAATATGCAGTACAGTTCCACCAACTTATCTGTAGAATGAAAAGTATAGGGCTATCCAGAGTCAAATAAAAACAGCAATTTTATGAAACAGCAAAAATATGCAGTACAGATCCACTAACTTATCTGTAGAATGAAATGTATTTAGTTTTCTATCATCTACATACATTTAATTCTACAGATAAGTTGGTGGATCTCTAATCAATTTGTACCTACAGATATGCATTTATTTACAGAAAGAACCACTAATACTTACAGATTATATAATTATATAAACAATACCTACATTGTTTTATTTTTATCTGAAAAATGACAACCACATCTATAAGAGTGGAAGAAGAGGAATGTGATAAGGAATTAACTGCTGGCAGGATACTATGATTAATTAGGTATTATTTCCATTCAAAAGTCTCTCAGTTTACAATATTATCTACTTATAAAAGAATGGCACGAATATATATTGTTAGGTTTTCACCTATACCTATCGTTTTTGAACTTGTCTTGTTGAACTTGTTGTCTTTTACTTTGTAGTTGTGTGGACACCCTACTAGAAAGAGTGTCCCCCTAAGTGGAGCGAGTTACAATTAAGTCAATTTGCTTGATATAGGTCTAGAGAGTGTGGCCTCCAGACTACCCAAATTCAAGCTTCTTGCCTAAATCGCTAAAAACCATGGACTTACTACCCAAAGGGACTGCGCACTGCTATGACAAGAAACGAGCCGAGTGAGAGGCACCATTCATAGTACGTTGTCTCGTTATAATTGTGTAACCACATTTTTATTGGCAAAATTATGGTCAATTTTGATTTAACATTTGACAACCCGATGCAGAAACATCTTCAACAGTGTACTTAGCTGAATCGCGCACAAGCTGAACTCGGTTAGATCTAGTATATTGAGTTCATGTGTAGTGTTCGACTTGGTAAATAATAAACAGTATAACAAATTATTATTATAATATAATTATTGTTATAAATGTGGTACAGTTAAAAGCACTTATAGAGAGCTATATACTTTGGAATTGTGAGAGGCCCCGTGGGCGATAATGCGCAGCACAAACCAGAGCTTAGCTAGGAATTTAGCTCTACTAGAGATCTCATAACTTTTTAACAGTGAAAGCATACTTTGTGATGATCTCGGATATTTTTCAAAGGCACTGTCTTGAGCCACTGTTGTTTCATAACTGTCTTATTTGGAAAGCTAAAAACATAAAAAATAAGCATAATCTGACGAACAACAAATACCATGGTCACCCTTTTCATTTCAGATATAATACTTTCGAAACGAAATGAGACCCTATCAAACCACTAATTTACGTATTTTTCTATCATATTCTCAGAACCAACCCTATTAATATACAAATCATTTATAGAAAATATCATATTTTCTATCAATGTTTTCTACATTTATAATAATATTAAAAGTGAGCCAGTCTAATGTAAAAACTTTAATAAGACGATTAAACCTATTGCGATGCTTACCTATGAAATGAAACGCCACATCCAGGGAATGATTCATTTGAACCACTAAGAACAGAACACATGAAAACCATTTTTCGAAAAATTATTGCGATAAATTTAATTTCATTTTCTCAGTTTGCATAAATTAAATTTTTCGCCGTTTTACATTAGACATATGTAATTTTTTAGTGCTGCCATTATTGGACATAATTATATCGTTACCGTGAATTTGGGATTATTTTGGGGTAGTCCGTAAATGGATTTCACAGCAAATTGTTTAAATATTAGAAACATTTAAACGAACACATTCACTTTTATTTGAGGCATTAGTGTACATACATTTAGTTATTCTATTTTGGACTATAGAAGTCTAAGTTAAAAAGTATTAAGTAAGTAATAAAAGTAATTAGAAATTTGCATCAACAGTGATGTCAAAACACTAGAAAGTGACAACGTACTAAAAATGGTGCCTCTCGCTCGGCTCGTTTCTTCTTAGAGCAGCGCGCGGTCCCTTGGGTAGTAAATCCATGCTAAAAACAAATAAACTCCTATTGTAGGATTCAACCTAAGTCCATGGATTCAACTAGTGAAAATCGATTGATGAAAGATTTTTTTTTGTTAGGGAATTGCCTAGACTTGGCGTTACTTAGGCGACTCCTTGATCGTCGTTGGTGAAAACGGGTGTTAGTAGCGACCTTGACTATACCCTGGTTCAGAATTCGAGATATTTTTTGTAAACATAGGGGATACCATAGCAAAAAAATAGGTACTAATAAGTTAGTTTATTAAATTAGGCCAATAAACAGGGTTGGCGTGTTATTCTAACTCAGATCTGATAAACTATAATGTAATCAATATTTTGTCGTATATATTTTTGAGTTATTTTGGTTATTAACAAAGTTATCAAGCAAAAATATATTTTTTAGTATAAAATATTTCATGTCACTTGGAACACTGCAGAGATTCTAAACAATTGGCTTTGTTTTGAAAGCCGTGTTAGAATAAAAAGAGTAGATGAGCTTTTAATATTGATCTTTTTTTTCGGTGTAAATTCATTTTTCTGTTTTTTGAGCGTGTGACAACTGTCATTGTGTGAACAAAAACGAAATACAAGCTCAAGCTTAGCTTTTATTTAGGTATATCTACGTTTTTTCCTACCTACCAACTTGTTTTCATCATATTATTGCATTCCACATTGTTGCACGCACTCTGCAAGCTATATAGTGGTGGGACATGTGTAGCCCCAACATAACAAGCCGGTCCCCATTTTGTAATTTCATTCGTTTCTCCTTATTTGCTATTTCGTTATTTTCTTGTTGCTGTTTTTTTGTTAAGTTTTATTTAAAAAAACTCGAACATTTTGAAGTATACTTACCTCCTTTCTATAACATCTATGATTGATATGTGGAAAAGAAAAGATACTTGTCATCCTACTTCAAACCAGAAGTTGTCACTGAAGTTTTATGTTAAATAAATCCAAATTATTTTAGTTTTGCCTTTAAATTCACATTTAAATAAATAAATAAATAAATAATGCTGGACAAGTTCACACAACATTATCTAGCCCCAAGCTAAGCCAGAGCTTGTGTTATGGGTACTAGGTAACTGATATACATAATACAATACATTACATAAATAGATATTTTTTATTATACATAGAAAACACCCAGAACACCCGGAACAAATATCTGCAGATCGCACAAATTATTTGTTCCGAGGCGGGAATCGAGCCCGCAACCTCCTGCGACGCAGGCGAACCATCGCCAGCCGCGCCACAGAGGTCGTCATTTGGTGGCGTGTTGTGCAAAATGGAGGCTTCACCCGCACGTGCGGAGATGGCACCCGGGCCTTCGTCGTCAGGTCCATCAGTGGCAAGTTCTGCGGAGATGGCACCCGGGCCTTCATCGTCAGGTCCATCAGTGGCAAGTTCTGCGGAGATGGCACCCGGGCCTTCATCGTCAGGTCCATCAGTGGCAAGTTCTGCGGAGATGGCACCCGGGCCTTCGTCGCCAGGTCCACCAGTGGCAAGTTCTGTGGAGATGGCACCCGGGCCTTCGTCGTCAGGTCCATCAGTGGCAAGTTCTGCGGAGATAGCACCCGGGCCTTCGTCGTCAGGTCCATCAGTGGCAAGTTCTGCGGAGATGGCACCCGGGCCTTCGTCGTCAGGTCCATCAGTGGCAAGTTCTGCGGAGATGGCACCCGGGCCTTCGTCATCAGGTCCATAAGTGGCAAGTTCTGCGGAGATGGCACCCGGGCCTTCGTCGTCAGGTCCATCAGTGGCAAGTTCTGCGGAAATGGCACCCGGGCCTTCGTCGTCAGGTCCATCAGTGGCAAGTTCTGCGGAGATGGCACCCAGGCCTTCGTCGTCAGGTCCATCAGTGGCTAGTTCTGCGAATCTCTTGCCAGTAAAAAAGCGCCCACGGAAAGCAATGACAGCCATTGAAAAACTCATGGTGATGAATGTTTACAAACAAACATTCAGTAAGTGGCCAGAGGGCGAATTTTGGACTCTGACAGACTGTGCAAATAAAACAAAATTTTAATACAATTGTTAAGACGTAGGAGAAGCCGCGGGTCACTACTAGTAAAACATGATCCACGCAAATAAATGTTTTTACCGCTGGCTTGTCTATTTAACAGTGACATTTGTTTGTTTACAAAAAATATCACGAATTCTGAACCAGGGTATAGGTAGGCACACTACAGACCGTGATACACAGAAGATGGCAACTGCCTTGGTTGGCGTGCCCACCAAGGCAGGTGCCATCTTACGGTGAACGTGCTGTACCTAGTTTAAGGGAAGACAACGGTTCGGTCGGAGTACTTATTTGAAGTATATTTGTTCTGTGACATTGCTGAAGTCTATGTTTGACGGACGACATTATCTATCTGTTTCTAAACAGTGTACTACGTACTTAGGATTTCAAAATATCCTCTACCAACAATAAAATAGGTATAACATAACATAACATATCTGCAGTTGTTTGTTTGCAACTCTGTTTGCAACGAAAATAAAGAATGTTATTAATGGGCGTGCGTGCATTGCTACACACTAGCTAGATTGTTTATTTTCACTGATAACTACTAGTAGAAAGTCCAGAAACTTATTTTTATCTGTTGGTTGTGTGTGCGGTACAGCGATGAGTGGCGGCGTCAAATGTTTAGTTTGTGGCATACAAGAAGAATATGGAAGAAAGCACCGCTTCTACCGATTTCCACGAGATACTGAACGGTAATGCAATTGATGTAGGTATTCAGCGTTTAGCGCTACAGGGTTGGATTCAGAATAGGGGGTCACAAACTCCCGTCGGGAGTAATAAAGCTTTTATTTAACTTGGCCTGATGACCGGGGAGACGGGCCTCGTTGGTCTGCAGCTGTCTAGGAGAAGGAAAACTCCGAAATCAAACCATCATTCATATCCAAGGAGGGTTGCATCAGGCGGCCAGTTGTAAAACACCAAGCCAAATCCTATTGGTTCCAGGAAGAAAAAATGTTGTGCCGACTCCACTATTGGTAGGTTAGGTTATGGTCAAGCAAATGATGAATGATGATTTAACTTGACCTTAGTGTAGTTAACTAAAAATTGTTAAGATAAGATAATAAGCCATTTATTCCAAACTTTGGGTTTACATGTTTTTAGTAGGTAAGTACCTACTTAATATTAAGAGTTCAAATTAGATTACAGGAAGTCCCGCAGTTCGGTGTGCCTCTTGGCATAGGCCTCCTCTAACACTTTCCACTGGGTTCTATCCAGTGCTACCCTTCTCCAGTGTTGTCCAGCTGTAAGTTTTAGGTCGTTTTCCCATCTTGTTTGTCGACACCTTCTATTGTGCTTACCATCTCTGGGGTACCAATCAGTGACTCTTTTACACCATTTGTCCTGAGGATCTCGGATCATGTGGCCTGTCCATCTCCACTTCTGTTGGTCTACTCGGGTAATTATATCAACTAGTTTAGTTTTTTCCCTTATTATGCTACTTCTCACTTTGTCTAGCTTCTTTATTCCTGATAAGCTTCTCCCCATGGCTCTCTTACATCGTTTCAACTTTTCACTGTGATGTTTGGTGAGTGACTAAGTTTCACAACCATAGGTGATAACTGGAAGTATACACGTATCAAAGACTCTCCTTTTTATTTACATGCTTAACTCCTTTGATTTCAAGACCTCTTTCAAGGACCAGTATCTCTTCCATCCATTTGCAGTTCTTCTATCAATTTCTTTGGTAGTTTGATCTTTGTGAGAGATTATCTGTCCTAAGTAGATGTATTCTGTCACATATTCGAGTGGCTGATTGTCAATATCCATGGTTACTGGTTCAGAGTTTGTGAGTAATTTTGTTTTCTCTTTGTTCATGGAGGGACCTACTTTCGTGCTTTGTTCCATGAGTGATTTTATCATTGTTTTTAAGTTTACTGGGTTTTCTTCAAACAGGACTATACCGTCCGCAAATCTTAGGTGATTCAGTTTTACACCTTGGACATTGAGGCCGAAGTTGCTCCATTCTATTTTGCGGAAGATACCTTCCAGAGCGGCTGAAAACAATTTCGGTGATAGAGGATCCCCTCACTCCCCTCTCGATTTTGAACTTATTCCCTATAGTTTTTTTTTTTTTTTTTTTAACTTTAATAGACCTTTGTTTGACCACGATCTCACCTGTTGGTAAGTGACGATGTGGCCGAAGATGGAGCACAAAGGTCTAGAAGGCACCTGTTCACTCTTGACTTGAAGAGACCCAGATTATAGTTTTCAGGAAAGACAGACGACGGCAGTGTGAGTTTCTAGTTGGACCCTCGCTTCACTGTTTGAGTAGATGTTCTTAATAATGTTAGTGTATGTTGAGGGCACTCCTTGTTGTTCCAGTCTCTCCCATATGGCCTTGTGGCTTAAGCTGTCGTAGGCTTTTGAGTAATCAATAAATGCCATGTCTCTAAATGGAATTTATCAATTACTCAAAAGAAAAAAAAAAGAAATAATGGAAAAATATAACCAATATAACAAGAACCTCTGTTCTTGTTATATTCGTTATATTTTTCCATTATTTGTTTCACCATAAGTATGTGATCCAGGGTAGAGTATTTTTGGGCTAAAGCCAGCTTGCTCTCGTGGTTGATTCTCGTCTAGTTTTTTGCTTATTCTTTCCAGGATAACTTTGGAGAATACCTTATATAATTTTGACATCAAGCTAATGGGTCTATAGTTTCCTGTGTCCTTCTTCTGTCCTTTCTTGAATATAAGAATAATGTGTGATGTTTTCCACTGTGTGGGGATCAAACCGGTCACAAGTATTTAATTAAATATTGGAGTGAGTATGGGTAGTAGTTCTTCAAGTATGCCTTTAAGCAGTTCATTCATAATTTTGTCAGGGCCTGGAGCCTTTTCCAACTTCTGATTATATCAATGGGCTTTTTCTATTTCAATGGGCATTATTTCTGGTTCGAGTTCAAGTTCTTGCTGACTTTCTATTACGTCACTTTGTTCCTGTTTTTGCATGTTGTCTGGATCTAAGTCTGAGTAGAGGTCCTGGTAAAATTTGGTAGCTATTTCGTTTATAACTTTTCTGTTTGAAGAAGTAACAAAATATTGTTAGTGGGGGATAAATCTTGAAACAGAATTTTGAACCAGTTAACCTCAACCGATTGAGCTGAAATTATACATACATGTCAAGTTCCGATGACAATACAATATTATGATGACAGCAAGCTGATCTAATGATGGAGGAACATGGCACTCCTCAATGGGTAATAGTAGTCATGTTTAGGCTCATTTTGATCAGCACATAGCTCCAATCTCTAATTTTATGAAGGCTTGTATTGAAATATATATATTTCACAAAAAACTTATTGTTAGTTTAGTAGGTATTCTGTGAAAGGACCTTCTTCCAACTGAGCTTGTCTTACTAGTACCCACACTTTACGGTTTATTGCACAGAAATGTAAAATTCAACCCAAATACCACACACACACTGGCAAAATTAGGGGAACACGAAAAAAAAATGATTTATTTATATTTTGTTAGGTATTTTTGCAAGTGTTTTTTGTTTTTATATTACTACCCTCTTAGGAAATAACATTATGATAAGTAATGGTGTTCTCTCATGTTAAATAAAAATTACACTCACATATTTGTTTGTTAACATTTTTACGATTCTAATTGTTTTCACTAAGAATAGGTACTGTTTAAATGGTTTTAGTGACTCCTGGATCATTCTACTGAGGGGTGAGTCTGAGTTTTGCAAACACCATCGTAACGGTGAACGTAACACGATCGTACGTGTATAACATAATAACTAGCTATTAATCTGTGCCAAAAACGTCACAGATTAATGGCTAGTTACTACGCAATACACGTACACTCGCCGTTACGATCATCGTTACGATGGTGTGTGTAAACTCGGACTTGCCTCTCTGTTAACTTTTGAGGAGTTCACATTGTACCGCATACAAAATGAGTGATTTACCTGCAACTGAAGTTGCCAGAGCTGTAACAATGATTGCGAAAGGTCACACCTACCGTTCAGTGATTGTGTCTGTATCAGTGATCTATCTCAATGTTCAACGATACAGAGAGACGGGGTCTTATGTGTGAAGGCAGGAACAAGGCAGAAAGTAGGCAACAAACGCCGTAGATGACCGTTTTATGAAGGTGCAAACTAGAGGAACCGACGTTAAACTACTGTTTAGACCCAAAATGTCTTGGAAGAAGCGCGTAACGTGCGTGTAAGTGAACAAACAGTGAGACGACGCTTAAATGAAGTCGTTCTCAAGTCATACGTGCCAGCTTAGGCACCGAAACTTGAGGTAAGTCATCGAGTAGCCAGTTTAGCGTTTGCTTGTCAGCGCCGCGGTTGGAAAGAACAGTAGAGGCGAGTTTTATTCACGGATGAAAGCCGCTTTTGCGTTAATTTCGTAGATGGGATGATGTGTGAGGATGTGGAGGTATCGAGGGGAACGCTACAACCAAGCCAGCTTTACTAAAACAGTGGCGTGGCTGGTGGTGGCTGGGTTATGGCGTGGTATATGCTTGGGAGCACGTACGGAGCTGGTTGCTATTGAAAATGGATCTCTGACTGTACTCCGATACATCTCAGAGATCCTGGAGCTTCACCAATGCATTTTGCCCCTTTAGTCCAGTCAAGTTAAACATAAAAAGTGGGTCGTGCTTGCAAAAGTTCGGGTTTACGCTGATTTTTTTATATGTTGTTAGGACCTTAACCAACATTAAAAAACCAGATTTGCAATTTTCCAAGTGCTGTGTGTTCGGCGGTGTGCCCAAAAAACCATGAAATTTGGGTGTTTTTTTCAGTTTTTGGTCAATATCTTAGTGAAGGAATGGTCTGACCGGTATAGTTACTGCGAATACTTTTAAAGTAGACTAAATTTGCTACAATTTCACACTAGGGCGGGCTCTATAGAGCCATTGGTTCCCAAGGTACAGTTCTCCAAAATTAGGCAATTTTTACCCAAAAGTGTTTTTTTTTTTCGAAATGTTCACTTATTTTGTGAAATATCTTCTAAAATACGCATTCCACGTCAAATATTATAAAAATGAAGTTGTAGTAAATTTAATTAGCTTTCATTTGTGGCTAAATTGGTACCTGCAGTTACAGCAATTCTCTCAAAAACGGATCTTCTATCTTAGATGGCCCAGGCTTGGGCTCGCACGAAGATGGTGTCTCGATGGCCGTGATGGACGCTGGGAGAGGCGCCCAGTCTGTAGTCGGTTCAACTTCATCGTCCGAGCATTTCAGCTCCACATCCGGGAAGTTAATTCACAATTTGCCACCGCATGACAGGCAGAGGACTGCATTTACATGATTATTTTCACAGAAGGGCAGGAGGTGCGGGATCCATGGTGGTGGGGATGGGGGTGAGTTCCTGAAAAGACAGCTTCCATCCCCCAATCAGTGGGATTAAAGTTAACTCCCCGCCACTTCTGCACTTGGAAGTAGCACCTTGCTGCATGGTGGCCTGCGGTATCTTCCGTCGGTGGCAAACGGGCGAGGTTTATGCTCGTTGAAGAGACAAACGCCTTATACAATAGGAAATCCAAAGCATCCCTTGCTATGTCACCCCATATAGAGCCACAAAGCACTTGATGCCTGCTTCTCTCACGACTTGTGGAGTGAACTCTGGCTGAAGGAAGACCTCCACTTGCTTAGCAAGTGGTTCAATCTTTCTCAGGAGTGTGGTGATTTTGGTCTTTCCTTGGCCACACGGTGCTGAGGTGGTTTCGCACCCGGTAAACGCGTGGGTGAATAGTACCGTCCCCGGTAATCACTGGGAGTCAAGGTGGTTGTAGGAGGTCGTAGAATAGTAACAGCAACCAGCTTCGCTCTTCGTGCTCTTCAGAAGGTAGACGTTTGTCTCTTCAGCGCCTAAACCATTGAGAAGAACGAGTAGGTCGACGTCTTCTGTGCAAAAGTGGCGGGGATTCAACTTGAACCCCACTGATTGGGGGTGGAAGCTGTCTTATCAAACACTGACCCCCATCCCCACCACCATGGATGCCGCACCTCCTGCCCTTCTGCGAAAAATTTCATGTAAATGCAAGAAAGGGTGCTCTGGGAAGAAAGGCTGGGCTCCACTGCTCAGTCCTCTGCCAGTCATGCGGTGGCAAATTGTGTATGAACGTTGCGGATGTGGAGCTGGAATGCTCGGACGATGAAGATGACCCGGCTACAGACTAAGCACCTCTTCCAGCGTCCATCTCGGCCATCGAGACACCATGTTCGTGCGAGCCCAAGGCCGGGCCATCTAAGATAAAAAGAAGACATAATTTGGCAAAGTCATGCCTTTTATGCCTGCTTGAACTATATTAGTTATCTTATTTGAGTAATTGCAATCAGTAAATTTTAACTTTTTGGTAAATAAAACCATAAAAATACGTGAGAACAGTTTATTTGCATTACCACCCCAAAATCCACTTATGACTGTTCTTGGCTATCTGGCATTTTGAAGAGAACCGCTGTGCCTACAGGTACCGTTTTGGTCTCAAATGAAAGTTAATTAAATTTAATACAACTTCATATCCCATAATATTTGACGTGGGGTGTGTATTTTAGAAGATATTTCACAAAACAAGTGATCATTTCGAAAATAAATCACTTTTAGGTAAAAATTGCCTATTTTTGGAGAACTGTATCTTGGGAACCAGTTGCTTTCCAGAGCTCGCGCTAATGTGAAATTGTAGCAAAAGTCTACTTTAAAAGTATTCGCAGTAACTGTACCGGTCAGACGTTTCCTTCACCAAGATATTGAGCAAAAACTGAAAAAAAAAAACAATATTCATGGTTTTATGGGCACACTGCCGAACGCACAGCACTTGGAAAATCGCAAATCTGGTTTTTTAATGTTGGTTAAGGTCCTAACAACATATAAAAAAATCAGCGTGACCCGAACTTTTGCAAGCACGGATGTACATCTTGACTGGACTACTTTTATAGGCAATGATTTTGTGTTTATGACCGATAACGCAGCGCGCGTGGTGCGCGATTACCTTCATGAAGTTGCCATTACGCAAATGGATTGGCCAGCATGATTCCCTGACAAGAACCCCATTGAACACGTTTGGGACGCCATCGGAAGAAGGGTACATAAAAAAACCCAACCCCCAGGAACGTTGAAAAGTTAAAATTGGCCTTAGTCGAAGACTGGGAGAATTTGCCCCAATAAGTAACCCATAAACCCCAGTAAACCCAATAAATTTTTGATGGCAGCATGGGAAAACGCATCCAGGCTTTCATAAGAGCCCGTGGCAGCAATACGCGTTATTAATTTGTTGTTTTTGGTCTGCAAATTTTATAAAAACTGTATAAAACTTGTTAGCTTCAAATTTGAAATCTGCAATTATTGGTTTTAAATAAATAAATAATTTTTGATTTTGATTTTATAACACCTGTAATTTAAGTTTTCAAAACCGTAATCTTACTTTTTATTAACCTCTACTTAACAATATGACCCAAAAAAACCCAAATCAAAAGAAAACTTTTGTTTTTTTACATTTTGTCTGTGTTCCCCTAATTGTGTCGGCGTGTGTAGTTGTAGGTGAAGACTTTCTAATAACGCTATGATGGATGTTAAAATATGGCTCCTTGGAAAATTCATTCAATGAAATATGACTAGAAACGGGATATTTACCATGATATTTGAGTTTAAAAAAAAAACCATTGTAAATATCCTTTGAAATCTGCAATTATTGGTTTTAAATAAATAAATAATTTTTGATTTTGATTTTATAACACCTGTAATTTAAGTTTTCAAAACCGTAATCTTACTTTTTATTAACCTCTACTTAACAATAAAACCCAAAAAAACCCAAATCAAAAGAAAACTTTTGTTTTTTTACATTTTGTCTGTGTTCCCCTAATTGTGTCGGCGTGTGTAGTTGTAGGTGAAGACTTTCTAATAACGCTATGATGGATGTTAAAATATGGCTCCTTGGAAAATTCATTCAATGAAATATGACTAGAAACGGGATATTTACCATGATATTTGAGTTTAAAAAAAAAACCATTGTAAATATCCTCTTTATGCGTTTTATCTCTCTTTTGGTTCGGACACTTTTTGAGCGCTGCAGTCCATTTACTTTGAGGTAGAGATTACAACATGGGCAGCAGCGTCCAACTGAGTATACATCATGAATACTGCAATCACCAGTCCGTTTGCTAAGGGTGGTGGTTATGGCAAACCCCTGCATTGTATTTTATGGGAGAGGCCTCGTGCAGCAGTGGATATCTGAAAGCTGCTGATGACATATTCATACTGATTTGTATTTTAAATAAATTGCTTTGATGCTTTTGCTAAACATATCCTGAGACAGGACCTGTTTGACCCCACACAACACATATCGATGCCTTTCATTCACATAACAACTTACCAACTAGTTTCTATTATTTTAGAAAAATTACGACTATACACCACGTACTTTACTATTCACTTTTTTTTAGTACTTTTTTATTTATTTTTATTTTTGTATACTACCTATATAGTTACTAGATTTTTGTTTATTGTTTTTGTGTTATTAATATGTGTGTGTTGGGGGAAATAATAGTAGATTATGCACTATGGGAATAAAGCAGTGTCTTCGTCGCGGGCGACATATTGAACCCTGAGGGGTTCAAGCTGCCCAAGACGAAGACAGGCTATATTCCAGAGGAACATACTCTACTTTTCACACAATCTGCGAGACAATAAAAATTCACTAAAAATCACAGCACCAAACACCGTCTTTTGTTTCACATTCTTTGTAGTACACTCTTGGTCTGTGTTCTCTGTAAACGTAACTTTTTCTTTTTTCTTCGAGTCCTGCTTATGGTGGCCAGTTCGATTTTCGAACAAACCTCTTTACAATACCATATGGGCATTTTTTTACTTAGAGTTTTCCACAAGTTTCCACACGAATTTGACGTTCCAAATTAAAATCACTTTATTCCCTAGGGAGTTTCATACAACTTTATATTCCTAGGGAGATAATGCTTTACTTTACGTTGAGGTTGCATGATATGTAATTGGACATTGTCGAGCAGGTGGTGTGAAAATAGATTTTCTTTCTTTTCTTTTCTTTCTAAAGATCCTAAGAGAACCGTAAAATCATCTGTATTTTGACAAACATTATTGTGTAGGATTTTTTTGCGTAGTTTAAAGTGACAAGTATTGGTGGCATATGGGACGGAGTACCTACCAAAACCATAAAGTTTTATATGAATAATGTAATTAATATGTTAAAAGTAAAACTACTTGGATAGTTTGGTTGGTGGTTAGATACAAGGTAAGCCCATCATTTTGGGTGCATAATATTTTGTCATATTAAACATCTGTAGTTTCGGGTTGATAGCCAGGCCTTTCTGATGCAACAAGGGAATCTGAGGAAAAATAATTGTACGGCCGAGAACACTGAAATTTTTATTTCCCTCAATTAGAAAAACAAAAGAGGCGCTTTGAGATGCAACTTATGAGTACATTTATGTAAAATGGTATTAGAATTGGACTGAGTAAAAGTAAAGTAACCACCCAAAATGTATATTTATATTCGATACATTTTGTCAATTTAATAGTAGTAGTAGATCTTTATTGTGAAAGAGTTCGTCCGGGGAAGTACTACCACCATACCTATTTCTGCCGCAAAGTTACATGCAAGTCGTGGCGGCCGTTCTAGAGCTCTCTATTTACGAGAACTACTTATTCTCTCACATATCTAAGAAAAGTGAGCTACCGATGTTATCAAATTTTTAATACCTTTACAGATGCAGAGCTTGGGTCAAAGCAATTGGCATAAAAGATCTGATTTATATGCCAATAGAAGAATTGCATTTACAATTTGTGTGTGAAATACACTTCCCCCCTCAGTGTTTCAGTCGAAACAGTATGCATAAAGTTGCCCTCCCAATCATAAAAACACATTTTCCACCATTGCCTGATGAGCTTATGACTAAGTGGCCTACAAAGAAGCGGATACTGGAAACAGGTATGGGTACCCTATAACATCTACAAATGGTTACTACATGATTATGAAAAAAAAACCCACATAATACAGGGTATTTCAATGAGAAGGGTCAGTGACGGGAAATCCTAAACGGAAAAACATATCAAAAAAATCTTTGAATGTTACCGATTTCGAAAAAAAGTATTACATTAAAATAATTTGTAAAAATATTATTCCGGCACAGGGAGTCGAACGCGCGAAAAGAACATTGGTTGTGTTATTACGAGTTCCTATCGATAGTTTAGGCTATAAGAAGTAATTTGTGTAAAGAAAGCTTACTTGTAATATTAATAGATATTATTTAAAAATACAGTTACGAAATTCTATAAACTTAAATAATAATAAATAATGCTGGACAGTTCACACAATATTATCTAGCCCCAAACTATGCAGAGCTTATGTTATGGGATAACTGATATACTTAATGCAATACATTACATAGATAGTATTTTTTTATTATAGGTACATAGAAAATACACAGAACACCCTGAACAAATATCTGCAGATCGTACAAATATTTCCTCATTTTTTATTTATTTATTTTTGACAACCTCTGTTGCGCGGCGGGCGTAGGTTCGCCTGCGACGCAGGAGGTTGCGGGTTCGATTCCCGCCTCGGAACAAATATTTGTGCGATCTGTAGATATTTGTTCAGGGTGTTCTGGGTATTTTCTATGTATAATAAAAAATATCTATCTATGTAATGTATTGTATTAAGTATATCAGTTATCTAGTACCCATAACACAAGCTCTGCTTAGCTTGGGGCTAGTTAATGTTGTGTGAACTGTCCAACATTATTTATTATTTGTTCCGAGGTGGGAATCGAACCCGTAACCTCCAGCGTCGCAGGCGAACCTTCGCCCGCCGCACCATAGAGGTCGGTTAATTAATATAAAAAATTCTCACAAAACTTCCAAAACCTTCAATAATTTCAAATTTTGGTTTAATTTCAACTTCCATTAATTTCAAATTAATTCAATTTACTATTTTTACGATATGAGTGAGTAAAGCACACAAATCTATTGTGTGAATTGAAAAAGTGGTCACGTTATTACTGTGATGGTTTTCTGTAGCCGGGCTGTATAGTGTTTTAGCTGTCTACTTGTTTACTTACCTAAATCAGTTTGTAAATAACTTTACAATTATTACAGCTCCACTAATACGGAATGTCAGAGTCATCAGGCAGCAACGTAACATCACCAATGAGCAAAGAAATACAGCTACCACAAATCCAATGGATACAGATACCAGAATCGACGCATATCCTATTATTGACTATGAACGTCCACTTATGACTTGCGTAGAAACATTGGAACATAATGAAAAAATCTGTGTCAAAAAACCTGCAGGTATACTTAATACCATCTCAGTTCCACTCATGACATATTCCAGTAGCTTAGAGCATGGAACTGTATTTGCTGCCGCGGACCCTTTTGACGTGCCACTGGAACCAAACATTGTAACCGTGAACCATGGGCTTATAGCTTCTAAAAACTTAATGTATACGAATGTTATGAATAGTAAAGCTTCCATCGACCCAATATTGAGTAATCTTGATGCTACGATCAGGCCAAACTCTACGGAACATCAGTATACAGCTACCAACACCTCTATAAACACAAAATCTATTCACCACAAGAAACACGATGTTACATTCAGGCCCAACACTGTAACCACAGTTCAACAGTATAAAACTATCAAGAAGTATATGAATGCTCAAGCTACACATGATACTTATACAAATTCTGATGATGTGTCACTCAAGGCGACCATGCATCCACGTAAAGTTATCAAGAAGTATAGCAATTCCAAAGCACATTCAAAGCATAAAGACGCTTCGGGCATTCCAAACACTAAAACCATGGAGCATAACTATAAAGAGACTATAAAGTATACAAATACCAAGGACTCAACAAGCACAAACACTAACTTGAACTCAGTTTCGCGTATGCCCACAAGTCCCACAACTGAATCTTCAGAGAAAGGATATAAAAAAGACTCGAACCGTTGGAGTAATAGTGTTGTTTCGTTCGGTCTCAAAACTATAATCATGGCGCGTGGTCATAAAGCTACAGGATGCTCGCCGGACACAATCACGCAAGGTTTAAAAGCTACCACTCAGCCAGAATCACCATGTACAATGCCGCTCGCACCAAGCACAGGATATACAAATTCTGACATTTCTTTAATCATGGCGCGTGGTCATAAAGCTACAAGGTGCTCACCGGACACAATCACGCAAGGTTTTAAAGCTACTACTCAGCCAGACTCATCATGTACAATGCCGCTCGCACCAAGCACTGGATATACGAATACTTCTGACATTTCTTTAATCATGGCGCATGGTCATAAAGCTACAAGATGCTCGCCGGAAAACACGCAAGGTTTTAAAGCTACCACTCAGCCAGACTCATCATGTACAATGCCGCTCGCACCAAGCACTGGATATACGAATACTTCTGACATTTCTTTAATCATGGCGCGTGGTCATAAAGCTACAAGATGCTCGCCGGAAAACACGCAAGGTTTTAAAGCTACCACTCAGCCAGACTCATCATGTACAATGCCGCTCGCACCAAGCACTGGATATACGAATACTTCTGACATTTCTTTAATCATGGCGCGTGGTCATAAAGCTACAAGATGCTCGCCGGAAAACACGCAAGGTTTTAAAGCTACCACTCAGCCAGACTCATCATGTACAATGCCGCTCGCACCAAGCACTGGATATACAAATACTTCTGACATTTCTTTAATCACGGCGCGTGGTCATAAATCTACAAGATGCTCGCCGGATATAAACACGCAAGGTTTTAAATCTACCACTCAGCCATGTACAATGCCGCTCGCACTAAGCACTGGATATACAAATACTTCTGATATTTCGTTCGTGCCTTATACTGAACACGTACCAACTGTTACCCCGGAGTCAACAGACGCGCATGTAGGAGGAGGTTTTTTGGTAGACTATGGTCTCCCACTCATGAATTGCATTGGTACAGTGTTACAAGGAAAAATTCATTCCACTACAAAATCAGAAGAAACCGCTCATTGTGAAGCCACTATCGACATACCACTGATGAGGTGCTTGAAAACGTTAGAGGACACTGAAATTATTTAATACACTACAACAGTTTATACTAAAGGTAAGAACTATAAGTGATTGGTCTATGTTTCAACTATATGTATAGTTTATTTAGCACGAGCTAATAAAGCAATGAATGGTGACAATTATGAAGAAATGGGCATTTCTAGAACCAAAAAAAGGCATTTTACATCCAACATTCTGCACGAAGCCCTATCCTGCGAAATAGGTCGTATCTAATATAACAATCAACTACGACTAACCTTACTATGATGTTACTATATATACTCCATGATAGCATAGCGAGCTGCATGCTATCGTGGCCAGGCCGCGTATACACGCGAAGGTATATTATTAAGGTTCCAATCATTGAAATCCTCATGACAAGAAACGTATAATTGTTATCTGGAAAATCCCTGAGAAAACAAAATCAAAAAATTTAATGATTTTTATTTGTTTTTCAGTTAAGACCAATTCGTCTGCTACTAAGACCAACAAAAAGTAACTGGAACCGCATTCCATAGCTGAGATTTGGAATTCAACGATACCAATTATAAAACTACAAGGTATTCAAAAACATGTAGAACATGTCCTATGCAATCCCAAAATTGCGTAATTACTCCCAATGCTTAGCATTGCTCAGTATAATCTTGTCTCATTACGAAAGATGGTTTAAACCTGAGTTTAGGGCAGGCTTACTTAGTCTAGGCTTAAACAGGCAAATTCCGATTTTACACCATCTTTCGTAACCCTTTATGAATAGATTGCAGCTGTTTTTTTTAAAATATGAATGTGTATAAGGTTTATAGTATTTTGATTTTTCTGATCATGTGACCAGCAGGTTACAGTTTTGTGATGTCTCCTTAGATTTATCTGATATCTGATACTGTGTCGTGAAGAAGGTTGGTAATCTGATATACCTTCCACCGTGTCGTGAAGAAGCTTGTTCATCTGATATACCTTCTACCGTGTCGTGAAGAAGGTTGTTATTCTGATATACCTTCTACCGTGTCGTGGATAAGGTTGTTAATCTGATAAACCTTCCACCGTGTCGTGAAGAAGCTTGTACATCTGATATACCTTCTACCGTGCCGTGAAAAAGGTTGTTATTCTGATATACCTTCTACCGTGCCGTGAAGAAGGTTGTTAATCTGATATACCTTCTACCGTGCCGTGAAGAAGGCTGTTGTTCTGATATACCTTTCATCGTGTCGTGAAGAAGGTTGTTAATCTGATATACCTTCTACCGTGCCGTGAAAAAGGTTGTTAATCTGATATACTTTTCACCGTGTCGTGAAGAAGGTTGTTATTCTGATATACCTTCTACCGTGCCGTGAAGAAGGTTGTTAATCTGATATACCTTCTACCGTGCCGTGAAGAAGGTTGTTAATAAGATATACCTTCCACAGTGTCGTGAAGAAGGTTGTTAATCTAGTATTTAATTTTCTTCAGTAAAATGTTCATTATATGATAAGACACCAAAAGAATGGATCTCTATGTTTTAACATAAGACAAGGAAAAACGTTTAAAAAATTAAGTCCCGACTGAACCCGACGTGAAAGCTAGATATATTTTTGAAATATGCTCAGGTATATTTTTTTTATTTGATACAATACATATACAAAAGAATGTTGTGGCCGGACCACTTAGATTTGTCACAGTTAATGTAATGTGACGTCATATAATTGTGTAACGTTGACAACTACGGAGTATGACAAGTCGATCATAAGACGTAGTTACGTCATTTTGTGAAAACGCGTTAAATATATAGTTAAAACCATAGATCTAGAATCTAAGTCTATGGTTAAAACTATGAGGGAATAGATGACCAAAATACTAAAGTCATTATTACCCTCTTTTAACTTTGCCGGTCGGGTAAGTCAATAAATATAGGTATAAGATAATATATACAAATGAAGTACTTTTTAAGTGATCTCAGTACTTGCCCTTATTTTGTGGCTCTTAAGAGTTTAATTTCTTTGATTCTTTCTTTGGAGAATTAATAGTTAGAAATAATAGAAGTGCATGATACCGATATACTAAGTGCTAGTCAATGAAAAGTATTGTTAATTTTATTACTTAGTACTATTTGGTATTATGTGCTTATCTCATAAATTTGTAAAGTAGGTCAGTAATATCGTACAAAAAAAACGCTTAAATTGCAATAATTGCCGTAAACGTGCTTTTTTGGTATGTTGTTTGGGTCCACCAAAATAAGTATTTAAAAAATGCCTCGCCTGGTCTTTCGATCTCTTCTGAATGGGAATCTGGCTGCAAGAACATTTCCAGCTGGTGAACGACGTTGGGGTTTTGCATAAAAATAGAGAACACTGGGAACCCTGTATCTTGGGAGCTATTAAGATAAGATAGATAAGATAATTGAATTAGGGCTCAAACTATCTGGAATTTTGATTACTTTTAAAAAGTAATAGTGACCTTTCTCGTCAGAGCCTTCCTTTTTAGTTTTTTTTTGTTCAAAACTAAAAGAAGTGACTAAAGAATGCGGTTTTCCAGCAATAACTCAGCGTACTTACATTTTATAATGCTGCAAATCTAGATACTATATAGATGGACCCAAACAACATACCTACCAAAAAAAGCATGTTTACCGCAATTATTGCAATTTCGAATGTAACATGTGTTCATATATCACATAGGAACATATAAGGGATTTTTCCCTTCTTAACCGTGGTCCGGTTGTGTAGTCCGGCCAGCCGGACTGTGGAAAAATTATTTTTTCTGTGATACGGTTAACCGCACCAAGGAAAGAAATAACATTTCAGCTGTCCGGTCAACCGGACCATTGAAAATCTTAACCACTTGTAATAAATGCAGAATGTAATCTTTTTGCTCGACTGTCACTTGTAGTGAAGTATGTATAATTATTCAAAGATAAAACACGAAACATTCATATATTTTTTAATTTATTAATCCAGGATTTACATTTATCTTATAGTTAGTTATAAGCTATACACTACATGCTATTCTGAAACCAATTTAAATCCACATTTTGTATACAGTTCGTTTAAAAAGCAGGTAGGTACCCATGCAAGGTCAACAAAAAAAAACGGCAGGAAAGCCGGATAAGGAATATCAGTTACATAGGTAAAGTCCATGATGCCAGAACATACATCATGCAACAATGACATATCCTGCATAATTCTTCTGCCACGTAGTGACATCAGTTCGTGCTCACGGTGTGATGCACCACAGCTGCTCTGAATTGAATTTTTACTGAAGTTTAAGTTTTTTACAAACTTCCTTTATATCGATTCTATAGAATCACACCACCACGCTACAGCCACGCCAGCCGCTTTCATGACCACGCTATAGCGTGGTCATAAGTGACATACTGTGGGTTCCAGACGGAGCTGCAGTATTCCAGCACACTACGTATGTAAGCATAATAAAGTACTTTTAAGCAAGCAATGTTTGTAAAAGGCTTTGTTACTATCAGAATATGATCTAGAAGTACACCTAAGTCTCAGACGCATTGCGTTTTATCAATTGAGTAGTTGCTAAGCTTATAATCATAATATATAGGGTTGCTACTTCGCGTAAAACAAATATGCATGCATTTACTCACGTTAACGCCAATTCGGTTATTCAGATAATAAACGGTAAGCCTATCTAAGTCCTCCTGCAGTCGCATGCATTCATTAACTGATGTCCTCCTGCAGTCGCATGCAATCATCAACTGATCGAACGTTATAGTAGACTTTTTTATCGTCAGCGAATAATGAAAAATTCGCATGCCTGAAGCAGGAACCAATGTCATACAAGTAAGCCAGGTAAAGAAGAGGTCCAAGCAAAGATCCTTGTGGGACACCCGAAGGTATAGATATGAAGTCAGATCTTGCTCCACCTATAACAACTGCCTGCATTCTATTGCTGATATAAGATTTGACCCAGCGTAAGAGATCACCCTGTATGCCAAGTTCATTAAGCTTGCGAATCAGGATGACGTGATCAACACGATCAAACGCTTTTTCAAAATCAGTGTAGATCATGTCAACCTCAACCGTCAACATCAATATTGACAGTGATCTGACTTTACTGTTTATCAAATCGCATTGCGTTGGTTGTATTAATTTTAAATCAATAGATAGATGGAGACATATTTATATGTATTGTGTCGTTTAGGCGTCGAGACAATTTAACGGGGGATTTGTTCGCCAGCCAGACTATGGAAAATTTGTATTTTTCGATTGTTCGGTGGCGATATTACCGGACCAAGGTACAGTGTACAGATGTACAACCAACCAAACAGTATCGCCACCGGACAATCGAAAAAAGAAATTTTCCACGGTCCGGCTGGCCGGACTACACAACCGGACCACGGTTAAGAAGGGGGATTTTTTCTTTCTCTAATATAGTTCTTCGTAGTTATACAGGGTGTAACATAATATCCCTATAAGCCCGGGGAGGGAATATTCTACACATCATGGTGAATAACTTTAATTCTACGACTCTTTAAATTTCAAAGTTTTTCATTCATGAAATGCCTCGTAAGAATCCTGAAATTCCTCCAAAAACGTACGTAAAACAACATGAGGACGTTACTGTACGCTAGGGTAGCTTGCGAGGGGCTGCCTCATGTTCTGTTAGGTACATTTTCTGGAGGAATTTCAGGAATTTATAGAGGAATTTCAGGATTTTTACGAGGCACTTCATGAATGAAAAACTTCGTAATTTAAAAAGACGTACTTCTAAAGTTATTCACCATGATGTGTATAATGTAACATAATATCCCTATAAGCCCTCCCCGGGCTTATAGGCATATTATGTTACAACCTGTATAGTTTAATTTATGTTTTCTCAGATAATTATTTGTACCTAGGTACGTTCTTGATATTAGCTCTTTTAAAGAAAAGAAACGTCTAGTCAGTTGTATTATCGTAGATTTCTTAAAAACTTTAAAGAACTTATGGTAGGTACCTTTACTTTTTTCTTTAATACTTTTCTTTTTTCTTTAGTTACTTTAAAGTAAATTAAATTTTGAAACAAAGCTCTCTTTTATTTCTGAAACCATATTAGGTAGTTATCTGTATTTTTCATGGTAGATTAGCGTGATTATTTTAAGCTAGGTACATATTGTTGTGTCGGGGTGTGTCGTGGCGCACCAGATCGCAATTACCTATTTATTACGCAACGTTTATTACCTATTACTAGATTCACATTAGTAGTTTCACGCGCCACAACACAACACAACCTACTAATGTGAATCTAGTCATAGGTCATAAACGTAACCGATTGCGTTCTGGCGCGCCACGACACACCCCGACACAGCAATATGAACCTGGCTTTAGTTTTGGTATAGGTAGTCAGAGCAATGACGTGTAGAGAGCCAACTTGACCAGGAGCGAAAACAGGGAGAGGGGTCGAAAAAAATAATGTCGCGATCGGCTGATTGAAACAGCGGTTGCCTGAAATTGTGTACGCTGTTTATATAATGTAATTTTAATGCCATCCCTCCTGGTGAGAAAGGCGACCAGTAAGCGAGCGAGAAAAAAAAAGTTGAAGCAGCTTGAAAATAGGCTGCAGCGCAATAAAACAAATTATGACCCCCTTCCCTGTTTCCTCCCGTGGTTAAGTTGGCTCAGTTCGGGTAGCACAGGTGTTATTACATATGATTTATTTGAGCATAGCTGTGTATCACAGCGAAGCCTATAATAAGGTGTGTTCGTGCTATCATCTATACGGGCCTCTGATGGATGGATGCGGTGAGATTAAAACCAAGTAACATTCTGTTTAGCATTCATGTATTCCTTTATCATAAAGTAGTAATGAATGAATAGCAGTCCATAATCGATAATATCGACATAGCGTAATCAATTAAAATACAAGAAAATAGGTTAAGGAACGTGCACTCACATTACAGTAGTTTTGACAAGAGAGAGCGAGCCAGTCATGAAATTATCTATGTACATATTATAGAGTGCCATGCTCTATAATCTATGAATGAACGAATGCAAAGCGTATACATGTTCCATCACTTCCCCTTACGCTTTACATTATTACTTTATACAAAAAGTCAATAATTACATGCTTATAAACATACAGCCATAAATCAAATAAAACTATGACTCTACAATCCTGATACCTAATAACTCTCTAGGACTCTACAATACAGCTATTTTCAGACATGCTACACAACACATACATTCATATTCTTAATAAAATCTACATGTTTCTTAGTGCTAAGCGGTTTGGTAAGCACATCTGCTATCATCTTTTCAGTCTGCAAGTAATTTACAGTTACAAAATTATTATTTATTAGGTCTTTTACATAATGATATCTGAGATCTATGTGCTTTGTTCGTTTATGACAGTACTCCTTACATTCTAACAACTTAATTGCACTTTGATTGTCATTATAAACAACTGGCTCTACATTTAAACAAAAGATCTCTGATAACAGACTCTTAATAAAACTTATGTCCTTACAAACATCAGAAATTGAAATATATTCCGCTTCTGTAGTAGATAAAGCAACACAGCGTTGCTTGCGTGACTCCCAATTTACTGTATTATTACCTAGTTTCACAATATACCCAGTATAAGACTTACGATCAGTTATATCATTAGCCCAGTCTGCATCAGTATAAGCAGCTAAATTCAATTTATTACTTCTTACGAATAGTAAGCTATAATTAATTGTCCCCGCTAAATAACGTAAAACACGTTTAGCAGCTTGCCAATGACTGTTATCGTGACAGTTATTAAATTGACTCAACTGGCTACATGCATAAGCGATATCAGGCCTAGTGCATACGGCTAAGTACATTAATGAGCCTAACAATTGCCTGAAATTATCATTGCTCTCGCCTACATTCTCAGTTTCAGCTTTCAGTAATTTACAATTCAATGGCATAGGTGTAGATACAGTTTTACAATTACTCATACCAAACCGCAATAATAACTTCTTAATATAATCAGTCTGGTCCAATTTTAAAATACATTTTGTCCTATCTCTTGTTACATTAATGCCAAGACAGCTTTTTAATGGACCAAGGTTCTTTACATTAAATTCCTTTTCTAAAAGGTTCAATAAGTCTTTATGAATAACACTTTTCTCAGTATAAAATACATAGAAATCATCGACATACAGTGCAATAATGGTTAAATCATCCTTCTCTTTCTTTAAATAAACACACGGTTCACATTGACTTTGTTTAAACCCATTATTATTTAACAAATCATGAACTTTGCTATTCCACATTTTACTAGCTTGTTTCAAGCCATAAATACTCTTATTTAATAAACAAACCTTAGAGTTATCCCCATTATCAAAACCAATAGGTTGTTCCATAAATATTGTTTCATCTAAGTTTCCATTCAAGAAAGCACAAGCTACATCAATGTGATCAATACTGAGATTTAAATCATTCGCCATGGAAAACAAAATTCGCATAGTAGAATGCCTAACCACTGGGGAAAAAGTCTCGTTATAATCAACCCCATGTTTCTGTGTAAACCCCCTGGCAACTAATCGTGCTTTATACTTTGTAAAGTTTCCGGAAGCATCATGTTTACATTTAAATACCCATTTAGATTTAATAACATTTCTCCCTACAGGGCGACTTACGATCTTCCAAACTTCATTCGCTATTAATGAGTCATACTCACTCTGCATTGCCTTACGCCACTCGGTGGCATCCGAACAAGAGATAGCCTCTTCATAACTAGATGGTTCCTCAACATTACCGACATACATTGAAATGTCATAATCACGATACCTTAATGGCGGAATTGAACGAGTACTTCGTACAGGGCGAGTAGTAGCCTCAACCCGGGGTACCTCCATAATCGTCACTCCTTCCCCTCGAACAGACGTGTCCGGCGATAACGAAGTCACAGACTCGTGGCTCGCCGACGATGAGTCTGCACAGCGGGACTTATCCTCGCTGCCTGTGCAGTAGTGCTCCTCGTCTGTGGTATCTGAAATTTGAGAACCATCATTTAATTCTGAAGAATTGGTTTTATCACTAATGTTATCCTTATTACTACATTCATTTAAATTTATTTGACTAGAATGGATTTCATTACTATTATTATTCAAATTGTCATTATTTAAAACCAATTCATTGCTCCTGTCAAAACAATTATTCTGTAAAATAATTTCATTATAATTAAGGTCATCGTTATCCTTTTCATTTAAATTCCTATTATTAAACCTATTTTCTAAAAATGCAACGTTCCTGGACAATACAATTTTTCTAGGATTCATTGGATCTGATAGTCTATACCCTTTACAGGTCTCACTATATCCCACAAAAATATACTTTTTACTCTTAGCATCAAGCTTACCACGCTTATGCTTAGGCTCCAAAGAATAAGCGATGCAACCAAAAACCCTTAAGTGGCTCAGATCAACTTCAGATCCCGACCACAGGTGCTCAGGAATCTGTCCAGACAAAGCCGTAGTAGGGGACCGATTTTTCAAATAAATTGCTGTATTTACAGCCTCTCCCCAATAACATTAGTTTTCTATCTTCAAATTAACTTTGCTGCGGGTCATCGAGCTATCGAGACCATCGTGACACGAAGGGGGGAAGTGGCGAGCGAAAAGACCTGATTCCTGCAGCATGCAACGCGCTTTTTCAATGAGTGTCCGGTTAAGACGCTCTGAAACACCGTTCTGCTGGGCCGAGTAGGGAACTGTAGTCTGATGGACAATACCTTCTTTACTTAAGAATCCAGAAAACCTATAATTGACATACTCGCCACCATTGTCCGAACGTAAGCATTTAATCTTCAATCCAGTTTGCCTCTCAACCATAGCCTTAAAAATAATAAACTTGGACATTACCTCAGATTTGTAGTTCATTAGGTATCCAAATGTTTTTCTCGTGTGATCATCTGTAAACGTAACCAAATACTTTGCACCTCCCAAACTGTTCTCTCGCATTGGTCCACAGACGTCCGAATGTACCAACTCCAATGGTCGCTCGGCTCGCTTGCCCTCTCCTTTGGGAAACGGCTGTGTTGACAGCTTCCCCTCAAGGCAGGGTATGCAGTCCTTAAAACTGTCCTGGTTATAATCCTGAAACATTACACCAGACACATGACCTTTCAGAGTACACATACTTCTCAGACCTAAATGTCCCAACCTGCGATGCCATAGCTCAGTAGAAACAGCTACTGCGGTACTCTCTGTCTTTTGCACATTACTCAAAAGTTTGGAAGAGTACACCTTATTGTGCAAAGGCTTTACAATGTTACAATCTAGTTTATAAATCCCTTTATCACACCCCACAAGAGCTATACGGTTGCCAGAGACTTTACTATCATAAATACTGCACCCATTACCATTAAATTCAACAGTAAACCCACTTTCTACGAATTTACTAACTGACATTAAATTAGTTGCTAACTGTGGCACATACAACACATTTTTAAGTTGTCTTACCTCATTTCCAAAGTTTACCATTAAATCTCCTACACCATTACATTTCAACTGTTCATTATTTGCTACAGCAACTGTAGTGTGTTTTGCATTACGATTAAAGTCTTTATAATTCACCATATCTTCGTTGCAATTTGCCATATGAGATGTACAACCGGAGTCGATGAACCATGCATTACTTTGATGAACAAACAAGGCTGAAGCGAAGCTAGTAGACTCATTCTTCTTGTCATTCTTCATATTGTAGCATTTGGCCTTGATATGTCCAGGCTTGTTGCAGTAATGACAGACCATAGTCTTCTTCTTGAAAGAGTTCTTCGATATTAAAGCTTTGTTATTACTGTTCGATGCACCATCACTTCTCCGCAGCTCTTCTTGTAAAAGTCGAGTTCGTACTATCTCGCTGGTGAGATCATTGGTTAAACATACTGTTTCCAGATTAGAAACCAAGTATTCGAATTCCTGAGGTAGACCACTCAATAAAATCTCTGCGACTTCAGCATCATCCGTCTTGCGGCCTATATCCGAGAGCTGCTGCACTAGGGTCATGACACCCTGTATGTATTCAGACATACTTGAAAACTGAGTGTAATCAATTCTATGCAGTTGTCTCAAAAGTAGCACACGCCGTAACAAGCCCTTATTTTCAAATATATCAGCTAAGTTTTTCCATGCACCTTTTGCTGTAGTAGCATTCCTTATATATTGATAAAGAGCCGGCTTGATGCATAAAGCTATACGCGCCAAAGCACGCTGATCTCTGACCAGATCAGTCTCGGTGCCTTCGATTGTATTCCACAAGCCATCCATGGTAAGCAGCATTTTGATTGCAAATTTCCAATTCAAATAGTTTGATACTCCTTCCAATTTTTCTATAGACGATGTCAAGCTATTGTTACCTTGCAAAGCAGCATTTCCATTGCTCGCTACTTGATGACTAGGTGAGGCCATTTTGAAGCACACCACACAAAATCACCACCGCACCAAATCCAAGCCACGTAGCAATCCAAACTTTTGTGGTTATTTTCTGCACGTGTTATCACTTCTCCTTATAACTTTTCTGGGTCCAATAACCTGTTATTACATATGATTTATTTGAGCATAGCTGTGTATCACAGCGAAGCCTATAATAAGGTGTGTTCGTGCTATCATCTATACGGGCCTCTGATGGATGGATGCGGTGAGATTAAAACCAAGTAACATTCTGTTTAGCATTCATGTATTCCTTTATCATAAAGTAGTAATGAATGAATAGCAGTCCACATTATTAGAACGTAATCAATTAAAATACAAGAAAATAGGTTAAGGAACGTGCACTCACATTACAGTAGTTTTGACAAGAGAGAGCGAGCCAGTCATGGAATTATCTATGTACATATTATAGAGTGCCATGCTCTATAATCTATGAATGAACGAATGCAAAGCGTATACATGTTCCATCAACAGGGCGGTTCCACAACATTTCAGGAGCCATCCGGCTGCCTCATTGCTATTCCTATAATATTGTTTACAGTTGAAGTCAACAATTCACTGAAATTTAAATCACAGGAAATAGTTGAATTACTCGTAATTTAATCTTATAAACTAAATAAAATAGAATATACCTCTTCTAACGTGGATATCGTATAAAGGGATGGACAGCGCAGCATCCACGTGAGAACTCAAAACCAATCCGCCTGCCACGAGTGGTGATTGATTGTGGTAAATCCCCCATTGCATTCTATCGGGGAAGCCTCATCCAGCACTCGATGTCTACAGTAGTTGGCTGATGAAGATGTACCTACCATAAGTCAGGATTATCATGGGAGGAAAATAAATGTCTTTCTCCCATAGGGTCTAGTAACCTACCAATTACTTTATTAGCCTTGCAAGGCCGTGAGCTGATCAAAATGAGCCCAAACACGGCCAGTCTACTATTATCCATCAAGGAGTTCCGTTGTCCCTCCGTCTCTTTCATCAGATGAGCTCGCTGTTACCATAATATTGTATTGTTAACGGGACTTGACAGGTATGCCAAATTTCATCTCAATCGGATACCGGGAAGCGCTCGAAAATTCGATCGCCAGATTTGATTCCATACAAACAGACGTGAAAGTGAATTAAATACCTAACATTTTCCCTTCATGTTACTTGTTTATTGCCATAAACAAAATTCTAATAGGTATATTCCTCCGCCCATAGTATGCCACGACGAACGGTCTTGAGCCGCCTCCATCCACCGCCTTCCTGCTACCTTTTTTGCTCTTTTACGTCGTCCGGTTTGTGGTTGCCACTCGAGAACCACCCAATGATTATAAGTTCTGCAAGATATATGGCCTGTCCATTGCCATTTCAACTTCCTAATTCTAAAAGCTATGTCATTGTAGAGTTTAAAATGATCCTTGTGATTTCAATGAATAAAATATTTTTGACTTTGATGATCTTTGTTCTATGGATGTCCTCATAATAAAGTGAACCTCTCTCGTAATATCTAACAGTGAAGTACCTATCTTAGAATACAAATACAATAAGCATTACCTACCGCTTAACATCAAGAGGGCCATCTGCTTGTACTATCATCGTAAAGAACAACTAAAGTGTACGTAACCCTAGGCTAAACAAGGGGGCTAAGTTTTATGGATTTTGGTTCATAACTGTAAAGGTTGTCTGTATCTATTTATGTGGGGATAAGACGCCGGGATTGGGTCGGACGGCCCGAACATTCTGTGGCATTGTTCCCTGAAATTCTAAAGAGTTTTATCTAGGATATCTAATAGATCGGTCATAGGACATGGTGGAAACATTCGTCATTAATATCTGTAAATCGGAAAATTAGATGAAGTTTTCCAATAGTTACTGTGGAATAAAAATCTTTATTAAAAAGATCCACGATGCAGGGTATTTTTAGAATAATGAATAGTTAAATAAAAAATAAACAAAAAGGTAAATTATTTTATTTCATCTACGGTAGGTGCAATATCGATACATTTGAAATCGAAAAAAAGTTCGTTTCACTATTTACAAATTCAATGCACTTATTGCTTTAATCATTGATTCTATAGGCCCTAGAGGCACTTAAACTATACACCTACAACTACCTTCAGCTTCGCTGTCGTAGATGGTCCTATGTGCTAGATTTAACACCTTTCTATTTGGCCTCTGTTTTTTTTTGTTAACCGTTTCTGTGTTTTATTTATTTGAAACAATTTAGCAAATGTCAAATATTAATAATGAATTAAATTTTTAATAATAAATAGTCAAGTCGTCAAGAGTCTCCGTCAAATTATATGGAACTAGACCCCGTTTATATGGTGGCAGAAAAACCATGTTTTTGCAGGAAAAATCTAACATTTTGAAAAGACATGCAATACACTTATATTTAACTACACCACACATGTGCGTCCTATTTATCAAATGCCACCAAAATTACACGAAATAACTCTAAAACAATAAAATTTAATTTAATAAAAATTACGTTTTTTCAAAATGGCAGATTGAGTCCCTGATTCTTTTAAAACGTACTAACAGAATTCCTTTGCCTGACAACTGTACTGAAGGACTTAAATCCGCCATTAATAAAGAAACGTCTGTTTTTTAAATCTAATTACATTATTTTATGTTTTTAAAGTTATATCGTGTAATTTTGGTGGCATTTTAACCGGTGTAACATATATAAAGAGCACATGTGTGGTGTAGATAGATATAAGTGTATTGCGTGTCTTTTCGGAATGGTGGATTTTGTCCTCCAAAACCTTGGTTTCTCTGCCAGAATTTTAGCCTGGGACATCACTTGAATTTATTATTACTTGAGATTGGATAAACAGGAAATATACACAGAAGCCATTAAAAAAATATGTATTGAAGCAGGAGAGCCACGGCAGAATACAAATAAAATAAAATAAAACAACGCATCGGTGTAATGTCAGACCAGGCCTAATGATGTACAAACTATAAAAAATAATGTACAAAAATATACGTTTTTCAATAATATAAGTGTTTCATTTGTTTTATTTAAAAGATGGGCAGTTTTCCAAAAACCTTCAGTTATATACAAAAATTACGTGACAGTCCGGTTCGTTTAACTGTCAGCTTCGAATGACAATTTATCTTACTATTCTGAACATTATGGGTTAAATACTACACACAGATATACAAAAATAAATACATTAGTATTGGGAATAAATCTAGGAAACGAACCATCTACGATTCCTAACGTACATAAACATAAGTATATAATGATTTTCTCAAACATGCGTTCTTCGTTCGTATTTTCGAGGTTTTTCTTCGACATAAATCGATCTAAGTCGGCATCGTTAGTATGAAAATATCTGTCTTTTTATCACAAAGGGAATAACACTATGAAAATTACTGTGTGTTGACATACCAGCTAGAGGTCACTTATTACATGTTTGAGAAAGTCTATACACGCCTTGGCCGCAACCGGGCGATGATGCTCTGACATCATGTGAGCACACACATTGCCACGTTCGACCATCATCGCCTGACTTGCAGGCCTCGGCAGCAGTGTACTATAATTATTTAAAAATATAAAACTGTCACATTATTTTAATACAGTTAATAGTCATAATCGGGAGAGCAGGCTTGCTACCTTACTTATAAAAGTATTTCAAAGTACACAATGCTTAAAGTATTGCCATCACTAATAAATTAATTAATGACAGAGTCAGGGTACATTTTAAGCAGAGAATGGATTTGATTAGCTTTTAGAAGTAAGGGGGTTAGTTATTGATAAAGTAGGCTCGTCTCTGCAAACAAAGCTTGTGTTAAAAGATTTACAAAAACGAGCTGCTCCTAATCTTAAATCGATAGTTAGTAGGTACTTTTATAATTAATTAATAATAATGAGGATAGTTATAATGATAACGATTCTAAAACAAATCATTTTATAAATTATATGATAACGTCAACTTCAACAATTATGGTAAGACACATTTTCAATAATATTAAAATACATTCAACTTTGCAGCCTTTTTTAAACACCTTCAATCATCTAAAGGCCGTCACAGACGCGAGCTATAATGTAAAGATGTAGGTATATTATAGCTCGTTACATCTCAATACATCTTGCCATAAGACCCTTCAGTAGACCACACACGTGAGCTATATAATATATTTTACATCTTCGTACCGTACTTAAGATGTAACGAGATATACATCCCGATATATCGTTCGCCGAGACGCACGCCAGTCAAATGAAGGGAAAGATGTATATTACATTACATGCTGCGTGCGCGATATCTTAAGATAATGTAATGCTATATTTACATTAATGTATACTATAGCAGCAGTATGTAACGGCCTTAATGCAGCGTCACAACGATACATGTAATAATAAATTCAGTATAATTCAGTATCTTGGGCACTGATTGTTATTTAGTACCTATAGACAGGAATTTAAAATGTATTTTATATAAAATTTCAAAATCACAGATTTTATAATCATATTTATGGTGTTCAGGGTGTGTACGGCATCGCTAGCAGAAACATCACTATTTTACAACATTATAGAGTACCTAAGCATAACAATCCCCATAAAAATAGGACCTACATTTTAATTCATACTTTTTTTCGTAGGAATAAAAATAATGACGGATGAAATTAAAGTCTTTAAAACGACAGAAGTGGGCGAGTTTTAAAACCTGATATATCGTAGTTATTTAAATCTGTTCAAAAGCCGTGAGAGCTCACATGATCTTCGACGGTACATGATTTTGGCAATGTGCTTTTTCATTTAAAAAGTACTAGTATATTTTATCGAAGTTTACTTTTAAACTAAGGGTATTTTTTTAATAATAAAATAATTGGCCCTTTGGCCAATTATTTTATTATTAAAAAAATACCCTTAGTCAATGTAATATCCTAAGACAAAGTAAAATACTTATGAATCGACGGAAATATGTTTTTTGTTATGTTTTGACCTCAAATTGAAAAACCAATTAGTCTAAAAGCTGAAATTTTATTTATAGTAACGTATTTGATTATATTGTGGCATAGGACAGTGAAATGCATAGTTTTTTTATATTATATTTACAAACAGGCAGACAGCCCGCCTTGTAAAGACCCAGTCACCGACGCGTATGGACATCTGCAACACCCACGGTATTGCAAACGCGCTGCCCACCACTAAGAACCCTATTGATTTCTCTTGAATATACCCATATTGTAGCCATGTGGGACGACATCCAACGAGAGCACATTCCACCAGGTTTTCAGCAATATAGTGTGGTTTATTTACAGAATATGATACGCATTGCATTATTTCAATCCATACCTTCAATAAAAACAATGAGATGCAAAATCTATGTTAATCATTAGCAGTAGGACGACGAGAAATAATGATCGTGGAACTATTGAGATGAAAAAAGTAGGTCCACGAGATGGGTTGGTCTTGGACTGTCTAGAACACAATTTGACTACATTTGATGTTTGCCTAGAGCTTAAAGTGACGACTACATAATCGGTCTGTCACTCAAATCTACTATAACACAAATTGACTAGTGCACATTTTTTCTAGATGGCATCGTGACATGAAACCAAATTGTCTGGACATTCGGGTAGAAAATGGGTTTTATTTCCCCTCTTTTAATGTTTACCTGTCTGTTAAGTTAGGTTCTACTTATAACATACATTGGTATATGATGAGCTAATAAAGATAAACAATATCACTTCACAGATGCGAGCCACTGACCCCCTGAGTGGAATGATGGTCTCGATAGCTCGATGACCCGCAGCAAAGTTAATTTGAAGATAGAAAACTAACGTAACATTCGTAATCAGTACACTCAAACTAATAAAAGCGATAAATACGTCGCCTCTTCGTTAAACTCAGTCGCTCGATCATCATTCCACTCAGGGGGTCAGTGGCTCGCTTCGCTCGCCACTTCCCCCCTTCGTGTCACGATGGTCTCGATAGCTCGATGACCCGCAGCAAAGTTAATTTGAAGATAGAAAATTAACGTAACATTCGTAATCAGTACACTCAAACTAAAAGTACAATAGCCCATTACAGCAAAACTCTTGTTAATCCTCTTTGTGTTCATTTTACCGTACTGGCCACTTATAATATACAGAAAAATAATGTCAATTTTGACGTCTTAAAAACTGCAAGATGAACGATAATTATTGTTTTTAACAAATAAAAAAATTGCCTGGAATGACGGCTTCCGATATAACTTTGTATCATCAAACAAAGAGGGGAATTCGTTTTGGAGATGTGCGAAGAGGAGTGAGTGCAGTGCAAGCATAACTGTGAGTAAAAATGACGAAATTATAGTTCGTAAGAAACCGTCACTACATTCTTGCGAGCCCAATATGGTACAGATGTACAGAGAACATGTTCTTGAAAACGCTAAAACTTATATGTGTCAAAACATGTCCGGATTAAAGAAAAACTATGAAAAAGCCGTGACGGATTTTATAATTGAATACCCATCTGTTAATGTGAAATTTCTGTCATATAAGTCAGTGCGAGAGAATCTACGTAAGACACGACTCACGTACTTGGATGTGGTGAATACAGAATTTGCGACATCCATCGAAGTTTCATTGCCAGATATGATTAAGGAAGGTTTTCTTGTAAGTGAATATGAAATGGACTCGGAGTTTTCTCCAGTTAAATGCCCACCAAAAAAAATGGTGTTTGGAGATGGAACTTTCAAAGTAGTGCCGAAACCCTTCTATCAGTTATTTACAGTGCATGTTAACTTGAACAGCTGCAATTATTCTAGTAATGTCAAACCTGCAATTTATGCGTTATTGCCTGATAAGACCACAAGTACGTACTTAGCATTATTTACAATTCTGCGTGATGTGCTGAAGGTTGATATTAAAATTTACAAATGCGACTATGAAATGGCCCAGATAACGGCATATAAAACAGTTTAACCGAACGGAAAAGTTTGGGGATGCTATTTCCATTTTTGTAAGGCAGTTTGCGATAATGCTGATAAGAAAGGGTTGACTTCAACACTTTCCGTTAAAAAAATAATCTCACTAATACTGAACTTGCCTTTCTTGCCATCTAAGTTAATTAGACAGGCATGGAACAATGTTGTCAAGAACGGACCGAAATGCGATGAATTTAATTCATTTATTGTTTATTTTGAAAAACAATGGCTAAGAAATACTGCTTTGATTTCTTGTTGTAAAGAACTACGATGGCAGTTGCCTTTTTGAAACGGGAGAACAAGAAAAAGAAAGATATTCTTTTTAAGAGAAGATACTATCGAGAGTAAACAAAATTAAAAGAAAAAAAAATGCAAGAAACATTTCGATTCGATTTTTTGAAATCTATAAAAGACATAAAAAGAGAGTTGAAATGAAGTACCGAACTTATTTTAATATCGTTAAGATTACTTTTAAGTTATTTAAGTCACGGAGTGACTTTTCTTTTTACTTTAATTTGCTAGCCATATGATTTAAAAATAATTTATGACAGTGCTGTATTTTTATTTTTGACATCGCCTGTACATTTAAAAACAAAAGACAACAGTAGGCAAAATTTGTTCTTGGTTTTTTCGGTACTAGTCAATTTGTGTTTTAGTACATTTGAGTGTTCGACCCATTATGCAGTAGTCACTTTAAGGTCTAGGCAAACATCAAATGTAGTCAAATTGTGTTCTAGACAGTCCAAGACCAACCCCACGAGATAACCCCTTTTCCATAGTAGTCGGCAAAAAAGCTGAGAACTGACGAACGACGTGACAAAAGCTCAGAAAAAAGAAAGAACGCGATTGGAGGGCGGGGTGAGGGCGACGAAGTCCCACGTTCGACGACCTCTGTAGCGCGTAGGGCGAGTAGGCAGCTGCGATGCGAGAGGTTGCGGGTTCGATTCCCGCTGAGGGTCAAATGTTCGTATGACCCGCAAACATTTGTTCCGGGTCTGGTTGTTGTGGTACCATTGTAATCGTAGACACAGGGGATCTTAGTGTCGGATCAGGATTATATATGTGACTGTTGGGTGTTATGTTATGTTTATATGGCCACCGGATAATCGGATCCATATAGCAAACAGCAGTTTTGTAGGGGTGTATACTATTCTATTAAAAATTAAAATGCCTCTAGTAACCAAAACATTGCGAAGAAGTGCAAGGCTGGCCGCAGACGCACGGTTGCCTGATTTGGTTTTCAGACCAGGAATTCAGACTCGGAATTCCTTGAGACTAGCGCAGACGTTCGGTTTTATGCATGCCAAACGCGCGCTTTATTTTCAAAACGAACGTCAGTTGTTTTTCGGATTTTAAATATATAAGGTGTGCGAATGAAGATTTTGTGCGTAAGCCGAGCATTCAGGTCTCCGAATCTGAATTCCTGATCTGAAAACCTAATCAGGAAACCGTGCGTCTGCGGTTAGCCTTATTAATTTGAGATTTAATAAAAACAGTACCTAATGATATAATTTATTGTGTTTCCTTATTCGCTACGGGGTCTTGGCTGCCCTAATCTCTCCCTTGGGGAAGGAAAGGCCAGTAGTTCCAGTAGTAGTCTTGGCTCTCCCGGGGGAACGACAAAATACAACAAATATTTAGCAGTTTTAAGGTGTTATGACCTTCATACATATTGGCTAGTAAATAATTCGTAATTGTATTAAACATACATACAGATCAAAAATAATATAGACGTTTGTAGCATGCATAGATACAGATAGAATAGATAGACAGACAATGCGCAGTTTGTTAGTAGTAGAGCTTTTATTTGAAAGAATTTGTCCGGGGAAGTATTACCACCATACCTATTTCTGCCGCAAAGCAGTAGTGCTCCCATTGCTGTGTTCCAGTTTGAAGGGTATGAGTGCCGGTGAATTACAGGCACATGAGACTATTCATCTTTATGTCTCAGGGTGGCGGGTGCAGTGCAATGCCACATAGGGTGCGTCCTTGGTGGACGTGACCTATGTGATAATGCACTGTTCATAGGCAGACGGTACCGCTTAACATAAGGTGGGCCATCAGCTTGATCCGTCATACCAAGTCGTAAAAAAAAGTAGTCACAGAAACATCAATGCGCTAGGCCCTCGTACTTAATAATTGACTTATAGTACGAGCGGCGACCGTATGATCCCCTACGTCGTCTGATACAAAGATAAGACACATGGCACGTGATTATAAAAGTGATGCTTAGTTTAGAAAAATATGTGACAAAAATTAGAATTGGCCAAAAGTAAAAAAAAAGGTATAACTTCCGGTGTTTTTTTAATGGTATTTTCGTCATTTGATACAGAGATGACCCTTGTGGCATCAAATATCAATATATTGGTAGTTACAGAAAAATCTAGTCTGCCAGTTCCTGTGAGGCCGGAAGTGCTCGGCAGACGGTTTCAAAGGTAACGATTTTACGTGATTTGATACAAAGATGAAGTTAGTCGCAAAAGTTAGATATTAATCCTACATTTAGTTATGCACCAGTCTGCCAAAGGTATTCTGGCCGAAACCCTCCCCCCGTTTGGTGGATTTTTGAGACGGGACTGTAAGGGCAGGTACCTTAACCGTTATATTTACAGGAAAACGTTCCTAGGAGACAATCTATAACTTTTTGATATATTCTGGTCTGCATTCAAAAAAGCTATCACCGGAAGTGATAGTTTTTTTTTACTTCCGGACAATTCTAATTTTTGTGACATATTTTTCTAAACTAAGCATCACGTTTATAATCATGTGCCATGTGTCTTATCTTTGTATCAGATGACAAAGAGGATCATACGGTCGCCGCTCGTACTATTACTAAAAACAGCAGTTTAAAGAAGAGCCAAGATTACTTCAAATACGGAAAAGTACGGCCTAAATACTAGTGGAATCTTCTCGCCTGCCCTGAGGAAGACAAGGGCAGCCAATACCCTAGATCATTATACTTATCTATCCTAATTCAATAACGAACTAACTAAATTCAAATGTAAGCAAACACGGAACTGAGCTATCCAAAACTGTTTACATAATTTTCGTCGGCGTGACATTATTATTGTGCGCGATATGCCCACTCTCGCCAGGGACTCTTACAAGGTAGGTACAAGTAGCCATTAACTAAATAACAACGTTACCATGGCAACACACTCTTATTCTGTAGCTTCGAGAAAAAAGCCCCAGAGGCCTAAAGTACCATTTAAATAGCGATGACGCTTGTATAGGCCGACCGTTTGTTTAACTGGCGTATCTCCCGCGCGGTAAGAAGGGAGCGGGGGGAGATGTTACCGGGTAGGTGACCAGACCAGAGAGCTCACGTCAAGCGCGGCAGTGCGCGGTTGGTATTTTTGTTACGGACGCTTGGACATAAACGCACAAGGTAAACGAGTTGCCAAGATTAATCGCTCTTCCTGTTAAGCGAATAAAATTAACAATCAAGCTAAACAAATAGCATATAACGTATATAACTTAACTAAACTACTAGTTTTATGTAAATACAGAATCTACAATTTTATTTTATACTTTGCCAACAATGCCTATCTCGAGAGAAGTCTTTGGATTATTGACTCCATGTGTAGCGCTACCCGCCCCCACTCCCTTTTTACCGCGCAGGAGATACGCCAGTTAAACGGTCGGCCTATAGAAAAGCCAACAACGCATGAGATTGACGTAAGCTATCGAAATATCACGTGGTCAATTGTATTGTATTACGACCAGACTATTATTAGACGTAGAAATGGAATCGCTTCGAAGCGAATGCCGTTTGGCAAGGCCGGCTGGTCTCAACTTGATTGCCGTCTATTGTACAAATAAGCTGTTTTGCCGATCGAAATACCTATTCAGGGTGAGGCTTGTATACCTTTACAACATTTAACACGCAGATAAAATTAATTCTGAACAGAACTATGTTTGCAGCATTATAACTTTCATATTTCAATGTATATGTCGTGGTATCGTAGAATCGTGCTATTTCATGAAATGGCCAACTAAACTTAAGTACTCTAGTTGGTAATTTCATGAAATGTTTAAGGCGATATCTCACTCAATAACTGTAAAGATTACAAACTTGATACTAACACAGTAATAATGTACTTGAGGATGTAATCTAAATAAATCAAGAACAGAAACACGATTGACAAACATTTTCTCGCTAGATTATTTTTTTTAAATTGGCCTTCTTTACGTTCCTTCTTCGATTAGAGAAAATCATATGCGTTAGTTGTTATACTCTCCAGTAGGTAATCACATTAGTTAGATTAAATGAGAAGGATTTATTTTTATATTTGCTACTTTAGAAGCAAAACGAAGATTCAGCATTTGTTGCTTACGTCGAGCGGCAGAAATCTATACCTCATTTCTTCCCGGGTTCAAGTGTGGCCCGGGTTCGGTATCACTTTCTTGCTCAGCTATTGTTTTCTTGCTAGACTCCGTTCGATATTTTAATATATCGCATTAAAACAGCTAATCATGTGCCATAGTATACATAGTCATAGTATAACGGAGATTTAAAAAAGAAACTATTTTATAGGCGTTTATCCCAAAAAAAATGGGACTGTGGGGAATTAAAAAACAGCTAAGCATGGGACAGAAGTTGACATTTAAAACGATATGGCCACTACTAGTTGGCCATTTCATGAACGGATTCTAGGAATGGGCCACAACATAGATTACACTTGTTACTGTTAAGTTATTATACCATCATTCCACTTGTGGAAGGTCAAATGGAATCTGGCGTAAACAGAGGCTGGAAAAAGAAGGAACCCGTGAGGAGATGAACGAACAATTATTACACGGAAGTTGTATATTTCAGAAGTGTATGCAAAATTAGAAATAAAATTGTATCTAATTAAATTTAAATTAAATTATTGCTAAAATGTTTGAATTTAAAATAAAGAAAGGTAAAAGTTTTAATTCATATTAAAATAACTAAGACGGTTTAGCAATTCATGTGTTAAAATAGGCTGCTAGTGATTTGGGTCAGTTGAGCTATATAATTAGATTATATATTATAGATTGTTTGCAGCGATCTTTAGCTAAACTATTTCATCTCTATTTTGTAAACAAAACATGTACAATTATTTACAAACACAAAAAACCAGACTGTGTGAATAATTTTGATGTGCCCCGTGTCACTTTCACGATTAAGACGAATCTAACGACACCTCTTAAGCTAAAATCCATCAAGCTGTTTAGGCTACAGAGAGTGCCAATGAAATATTGTTTGCAGTGATCTTTAGCTAAACTATTTCATCACTATTTTGTAAACAAAACATGTACAATTATTTACAAACACAAAAAACCAGACTGTGTGAATAATTTTGATATGCCCAGTGTCACTCTCACGATTAAGACGAATCCAACGACACCTCTTAAGCTAAAATCCATCAAGCCGTTTAGGCTACAGAGCGTGCCAAAGAAATATATATACATACATACAAACATAAAAACATAACCCTCTTTCTGGCGCAGTCGGGTAAAATCTTAATTTTTATTTACATACTTTTATTATTCTTTTTGAATCTCTCAATTGTATAAATTTATTTATTTTACAATCCATTTTTTCTTTCAGTCTGTATTTATGTCAAATATATTGTTGTCAATGATTCTTCAATTTTCGTAATTAATTTAAAATAAGGACCCGCGACCCGTGCACCCACTGGCTTCACCCACCGGTGGGTGTAGGGGTAATTCCTATTTACCCGTGTACCCACTGCGATATGGTTGGAATTAATTATCGATGAAAAAAATAAAATAATAAATGAAGAGAAATGAATGAAAATGACAGAATATGACAGAGCATGACAGAGAATGACGGATAATGACAGAGAATGACAGAGCATGACAGCGAATGACAGAGCATGACAGAGCATGACAGATAATGACAGAGCATGACATCTTCGCATTAACTGCTGCGCCCGCGTTGTTTCCCGCATAGGTCTAAATCCCGTGGGAATATAATCGTTTATCAAATTACTCCTGCATTCTGCTGCTCCCCTGGTACATTCGATAAAAAATCTTTGCATTGCTGCTGCGCCTCGCGGTGTTATCCACATAAGTCTCAATTAATCCTGCATTTTTCTGCTAGCCTGGTACATTGGATAAACTTTCGCCCCCATTTCACCGGTATTCTAGATATTCGGTTACCTAATTACTCCTGCATTCTGCTGCTCGCCTGGTACATTTGATGAAAAGTCTTCGCATTGCTGCTGCGCCTTGCGGTGTTATCCACATAAGTCTCGATTACTCCTGCATTTTTCTGCTAGCCTGGTACATTGGATAAATAGGTCTAATAATATCACGAGGTTTAAAACTTTTTGTATTATTTTTCTCTTTAACATCGAACTTATCGTATTATTATTTTATTTTTTTCATCGATAATTAATTCCAACCATATCGCAGTGGGTACACGGGTAAATAGGAATTACCCCTACACCCACCGGTGGGTGAAGCCAGTGGGTGCACGGGTCGCGGGTCAAAATAAGTATGTCAACTGTGCTAAAGCCACATAAAAAAAATTAGGGCAAGTGTATATGCTTGAAAAATCCAATCAGTATTATTAGGCTGCGTCCTCAGTAGGCAAACTGTTCGCCGCCGACTGAGTTAGCGCCGTATCGGTTTAGTACGCCCTTCCATATGTTTGAAATGGAGTGTTCACAGTTTGCTAGTTTTGCGTTTTGCCGAGATTGTGTCATTGCGTGATAATACTAGGTCACCCGAAGCATGTCACGTTAACGCTCGGCGAGGCGGTGCAAAGAATGTGTCGCTTTGCATTTTTACTGGTGTTGAAATTTCATCGTGTGACGCCCCGCACCCCGCAGACCTCACTGCCCCCGTTGCCAACGCCGCGTCACCTGCTACATCGGCTTCAGTGGTTGTGACGTCACGTGTCGCGGCCGCACCGAAGCAGCGACTCGAATACGCCGCTGCTGCAGCCGCTCGCGTTTCGAAACCTGAGCGGCAGCAAGTGCCTGCAGGCCCTTCTAAGGACAAGGAGGGTTTCGTCAAGGTGGAACGAAGGAAGAGGAAGTCCACTTCCCGTAATCTGTGCGGAACTGGCGTATCGGCTGAGCTGAACCAGCCGTGCTTGCTTCGTGCGGAGGTACCCACAACTCCACTGTTCGTGTCCCAGGTTCACTACGCCGTGAAGCCCAAAGCGGTGGAGGAGTACCTCAAGCAGAAGACAGGGCTAACTATGAGGGTCGAGCAGTTGGAATCTCGCCATAACGTCAATTTTACTTCTTTTATGGTGAGGGTGCCGACTGACCGCCTATCGATCTTCATGAATGGAGACTTATGGCCGAAAGGAGTCAAATTCAAGAGGTTCTTCGGACGCGTGATACGAGACATTGCGTCATACGTCGCCGTCTAAACATTTTCACTAAAATAAAGTATTTTATATATGTAAGTTAGTTTTAAGGTATTTATTGCTATGAGCTTATTGTTTAGGTTTAGTACATTTTCCATTAAGCCTGAAATAAAAGTATTGATTGATTGATTGATTGATTGTAACGCTGCAAACTGCGTAGAGTGAATGCAAAACTAGCAAACTGTGAACACTCTATTTCAAATATATGGAAGGGCGTACTAAACCGATACTTCGCTCACTCAGTCGGCGGCGAACAGTTTGCCTACTGAGGACGCAGCCTTACGTTACGTTACAATAGTGGCTATTACTAAATCGACAACTAATTTTCTGAATTTGGTCTGTAACAGCGACCTAGCGATTTAAATACCTCTTAGCTTATATGGAAGTAATTGATTTATAAATATAACTTTACTTGTCAAGGTGTAAAATCAAGGGTTTGAAAACTAGCTTGGTGTCACGAAGTGAGCAGAGGACTGAATAATAAAAACACACAATAAGGTAAACCGTATTGTGATTTTGAATGCACACGTTTTGCTCAAATTATTTCATTGTAAAATTGGATGTATAAATTCTGAATAATATAAAATATCTCGTTTATCACATTAATAATTGTGGTTATTGACTAGAAATTCGGCGTGTAAACACACGGTTGAATACAGATTTAAAATTTCATGGCAGGATTAGTATGGTTTTAAACGCATTCAATCAAGTAAAAACGAAACAAACAGATACGTGCGCATCAAATTAATAAAAACATAATGCAGGGAGGCTCTACCACACAGAAGGCACGATAGTTTCTTATGCGATAAGCCTTATGCCTGTTTTCAAGTGACTCCTAAGTCTAAGTAGCCACTTGCCGGGTGCCAAGAGGGTAATGAACCAAACCGGGATAGTTCAGTAGCAAGTTGCCTTATTGATTTACTAAAGTGATCAAAATATTGCAATCCTGTGGGATTTTTCGCATCTATTAGGCAATCCCTTGACCAATTCGGCCATGGATAGGTCGCTGGTGGAAGAACTTAGTGACACGAGCCTGCGGGTTTCAGTCCCGTTGGATAATAATTTACGGGCCGCATTTAACTTGAATTTCCTACAAAGGCACCTTACATAACAAACGTATTCTGGATTTTCACTAAGCTCGTCCAGGCTTTAAGTTCAATGTTTAAGTCGATAATTTGATCGCTGACGCTGTCCATTTTATTGGTTTCAGCGTTTTGACTGTCTGGTTATAAAATTACCTACAAAACATTATAAATATTTCAAAAGTCACAAATAAGACAACTGGGTATGGCCACCTCGTTTCATTAAAATCACTTGTGTGGTCTTAAAATCAGGAGTCGCGGAACAGGTAGGTTGCATTCCACGATACCACAATTTTTACACAAACGTAATATCCTTCGCGTATTTGATAGTAGCTTTAAAATGTAGCTACAGGTCTAGCGCTTAACTTAGTCAGTCCCTGAGGTATGGGAGCGGTAAGGGAGGGTGTTTTCGTTACGTCAAAATGAAGCGTGGCTTCATGTCATCTGATAATTTAAGAGATGACAACACCCCTCCCGTACCGCTCCCATACCTCAGGGACTGACTCAGTCAAGGTGGATGCTCTAGCTTGTGGCGCGAAATTATTATTTTTTGGTGTGTTTTGCTCATTTATAGCTCATAAACACTTTTTCAGATAGCGAAAGTAGATTTCGCGAGAACTAGGAGACTTAACACACATGTTTTAATTGATAGTATCTCATAAATGTGTGTTAAGTCTCCTAGTACACGCGAAATCTACTTTCGCTATCCGAAGAAGTGTTCATGAGCTGTAACGAACAAGAAACACCAAAATAATTAAATTTCGCGCCCCAAGCGAGATCATCCACCTTAAGCGCTACACCTGTATTATAGATTATTTTGTAAATGCTTGCTCTAGAAGCTGTATATATCGCAAGTGACATTGTAAAGGTGCGATCCAATTCGCGAAGCATATTACGTTTGTGTAAAAATAATGATCACGTGGTATAATGAAGTGCAGCCTTAAGGCGCAAGCCACATAGAAAAGGTATCTGACGCTGACGTAGCGCTGGCGTGTTGCCGTTCCATTCAAATTTCATACGAAAGTATATCGAAATAAGGCGCAATTTAAAACACCAAAGGACAAAAGGCCGCCTGAGCTTCGACGTTCGGTGTGTTTAAATTGCGACTTTATTTCCATGCGTTTTGTAAGAAATTTTAACAGAACGGCAAGAAGCCCGTGCTATGTTAGCGTCCGCGCCAGATGCTATGTGGCTTGCACGTAATTCACATAATATCAATTGACGGTTCTTTTGTCGTCAGTTCCGGCGGGCGCACGCCGGCGCGGGATCAGACAGAGTCGATATCACCGACGTTAATGCGGTCCTCAGACGCAGTCACCGAGAATCCCAGGATACGAGCATCTATCTTCAGCATTTTGTTCTTCTTCGTCTTCTTGATGCCCTAAAAAGAGCAATCAATAAATTATTTGGAACGACAGCATCATAGCTCGCGGAACCGACCGGGGAATAGAGCCTACAGTTTGTAAAAGTAAAAAGCTATATCCCGACTTCGGTGAACCACAGTAACCACACGGTGAAGTAAATAAAAAATCTCAATGTACTTAGCATTTTGTCCTTTTTCATTTGATATCCCAATAGATACGATAGCAATAAACTTATTTCTAAGGCCCGTAATATCTTCTTCTTCTCTTCTTATAATGGCTTCTGATGAGTGCTCCAAACAATTTCGCCAATGTCAAGTGATATAATGATATTAGCAGTTGAATCTATAACTGACAGTTTAACCCATTTCCGTCTATTGACAGAAATAGTTTAAACTTAGAATCATAGATTAAACTGCAACCGAATGGTCCTAAAGGGATATTACGGGCCTAAAATAGTCAGACCAGAAGCTGGTCTTCCCAGATTACCAGAAAGATTTCATAGCTATTTATGCTAAAACAAATGCTACCGGTGTGCTGTGGTGTGTCCGGCTTAAGAATAGACCCCTGCGTCTCCTCCCGCGGATATCATAAAAGCTCCCTAAGTGATTATACCAGGGGTTGGCAGCATCACCAAACCGCCTGCCAAGCGCGGTGTTTATAGCACATCCCCCCGTTGGGAGGATGCAATGGATGTCTAAAGGTTTGATGGGTGCTAGTTTTTACAATCAGAATGATCTAGAACTGCGGATACCTTGGCCTTGACCTCTGTGTAGTCGGATCCGGAGTTGGTGCGCGGGTTGATGGCGGCCGCAGGCGAGCACAGGTCGTCAGAAGGCGTCACCATACCGACACGGAGCAGGCGGGACCTAACAAAGAACAATCAATATTACAAAAAATACGGACAAGCGCGAGTAGAAATCGCGAACTGAGGCTTCCGTGCCGTTGTTTTGGCATAAAATGACCTACCATTCCGAATTATATAATCACTATAAAGAGCACTAAAGAGCTTTTCATTCTGTTTTAGGGGTGATAAAGAAAAACGGCCACGTGGAAGGCCCAGACGGAGATGGCGGGCATACTTGAAGGATTGGTCCCAAATAGCCAACAATAGAGACGAATGGAAGGAGGGAAGGGAGCCTTTGCCCTGCAGGGGGACACCACAGGCTCATAATAACAATAATATGTGTCACAAAGCCTAGCATTCCAAATATCAGATTTGTGAGGTTACTGGAAGGTCACTAGAGGTTTATATTTTCGCGATTGTAATACAATTTTTTTTTTTTCTTTCAATGCAAAAGACAAAACACTGTGTAACTATTCCAAGGATAATTCGAATGTTATAGTTGCACTGATAGATTTTTATATATGGCACTAGCTGACTACCTCCCCGGGCTTTGATACGCATCACATCACAAAACAAAAACTTTGTCACCTCTTTTTACCCCCTTTTAAGGGTTATTTTGAAAAATCCTGAAATATTTGTTCAATGATTCTATATTATAAGTACACGTACCATGTTTCAAGCACCACGCTATAAAAAGATCCCATACAAACTTTAACACCCCATTGCACCCACTTTTGGGGGTAGTTCAGGGAAAAAATATTTTACCCTTTTGTGGTTTGTATTGAAGCATACTTATACAAAGTTTCAAGTTTGTATGTTCAAGAAATACGATTTTTTATACAATGGTTTTCACCACTTTTCACCCACTTAGGGGTTGAATTTACAAAAATCCCTTCTTAGTGGGTGGTTTTGCTGTAAAAGGAACCTACGCTCCAAGTTTCAGGTTCCTAGGTCCAGCGGTCTCGGCTCGGCGATGATGAATCAGTCAGTCAGGTTAAGCTCTTATATGGTATAGATATGGTATAAATCAAGCTGATACCTTTAGCCGTAAAAGGATCTTGACAGACAGACCAACAACAAAGTGATCCTACAAGGGTACCCTTTTTTCCTGTTGAAGTACGGAACACAAAAAACAACCATTATATCTCTTTTATCGCGTAAATCTTTATGAATTGATAACAACCACTCGAACTGACTTAGGTGTAATAATTTTTGATGAAACTTCATAACATTCATCTACTTGCCGTGGTGTGTCCGGCCAAAGAATATACCCTTCCATCCCCTCCCGAGGATGATGTAAAATTCAAGTCAAAGAATGTAAAGCAGCATCCACCTGAGTACCTACTCAACACCCATACTGCAAACACCAATCCGCCGGCCAAGTGTTGTGACTATGGCAAATCCCCCATTGCATGGCATTGTATTTTATGGGAGAGGCATCACGCTGATGATGATGCTGATAATAAAATAAATAATGCTGACACAACATTATCTAGCCCCAAGCTAAGCAGATCTTGTGTTATGGGTATAAATAATGCTGACACAACATTATCTAGCCCCAAGCTAAGCAGAGCTTGTGTTATGGGTACTAGACAACTGATATACTTATACATAGAATATACCCAGAACACCCTCAACAAATATCTGCAGATTGTACAAATATTTGTTGAGGCGGGAATCAAACCCGGGACCTTTTGCGTCGCAGGCGAACTTTCGCCCGCTTTCGTTGTCGGCGGGGGACTCGTCTGTCCACCGGGAATCGCCATTTGACGACTTTTTGAGAAATGGCCTCAACTATTTGATTAAATTGGTAAAAAAAAAACCTGGGAATTATTCCAAATTGTAACATCATCACTTCATCATCATCACATTATCACTTCATCATCATCACATCATCATCATCATGACGGCCTCGGTGCCGCGGCGGGCGAAAGTTCGCCTGCGACGCAAGAGGTTGCGGGTTTGATTCCCGCCTCAACAAATATTTGTACAATCTGCAGATATTTGTTCAGGGTGTTCTGGGTATTTTCTATGAACGACATGTCTAGAAATGTATGTACTCACCGACGTTCCAGGAATTGCCTCGAAAAGTCGTTGGAGTCCTTGGTGTCTCCGAGGTAGCACTTCACGTAGTCTTTCACCTCGTACGGCGATTCAATGTCGCGGAGGAACGCCACGAACGTAGGGACTAAAAAGTATTAACATACGAATTGGAAACTTTGAGAAATCAATGACGCTGATAGAACAGATATAATTATCATGGTAATGTTTTATTTTAAGTAATAACTAATTACAAAAAGGTAATTTAGCAGTTTTATTACAAAAATACATTTAATTACTATTATTGTTAAAATTTATGTTTGCATGAAAAAAACCTTTTTATTTATGTCTTGTTCAATTATCATGCAGTCTCAAGTCTTTAACGTATTCATCGAATACGGCCGACGCAAAAGAGAAATACCCCCCCATTCTATGGATCAAAGACCTATGGCCAGCAGTGGACGTGTAGGCTGATGATGATGATTGAATACTAGCGATTCATTGCACAATTTGGATTCTATTTAGGCTTAGCATTTGTCCTTAACTTTACAATATATTTATTACGAAGTGAATGCCGCAGAGAAAATAACAGAAGATCATGCTGAGCAATGTGAGCTAGTCAGAGCTAGACAGACAGATACATACTGTCAATGTTAGCAGCGTCCCTCCAGTTAGACAGCACGTTGGTACACCATGTCTCGAAGTCCGCGGAAGGCGTGGTATCCTTCTTAGGAGGGGTCATAACGGTGACTTTCTTCTTCGGCTTGGGCTCAGTCGTCTTCAGCAGTGGTGCCTCGGAACTCCTCTCGGAAGCGCTCAGCGGGGTCGCACAAGCGGGCGAGTCCCAGAAACCACCTGACACACAAAATAAAATTTATATTATATTATTGGGTACTTAAATCAGATCAAAACCAGACTCTTCACTATTTATTACCAGCGAGTATTGAGCTACTTTGGTCATATCGTTCGGGGGCAAGCAGACAACCTAGACAAACTGGTTGTGGTTGGGAAGATAGAGGCGAAAAGACCTCGTGGCCGATCACCTAGCCGCTGGTCGGACCAAGTCAAGGCATTAACATGCCTCCCTGTTACTACCGCATTAGGACGACCCGAAGACAGGCTGGCGTGGAAGCAGCTCGTCAATTCCTCTACCAAAGCATTCCAAGGCGGGCACGACCTTCAGTAATGTAGAAAACGACAAAGAAGAAGATTTTGTATACATTTTTCAAGTGTACGTGGAGGGACGAGAACAAATACGGGAACGCTGCCTTCGCGCTCACTACCTCGTCTGCCGATGGGGTCGCTGGGCTTTCTCTGGGTATCCAGGGATCTCACCCGGCAGGGCCTGATCGCGCCAACACAGGAGTAAGCACATCTACAAGATCACCAGAAAAACCTAATAGACGCATCCACAGCCAGGGATAAAGGGCACAACCCTGAAACTTTATCCCACCCCACTCCAAGAGGTGAGAAGAAGGCAAGATGTGTGTACCTGTTATTAGCCTTATGTTATGTTCTAGGATTTGATTAATATATTTGTGGCCGTTGGTTTCTCGATAAAGAATACATGCGTAGAATGTAAGAGAGGTGTAGTTACCTCCGTTGGTGGCGCCCCAAGGAGCGACGTTGGCCGGCGGCGGCAGTGCGGCCTGGGCCTCCTCGCGCGCGGCGGCAGACGCGGCGGCAGACATCGCAGCAGCTTGCTTGCGGGCCTCCGCCTTTACAAAACAACATTCTATCAAAATTATATATTTAGGACGTTGGACACAAGTTGTTTTAGCCATATTCGTTAGTCGCTTGAGGCAACAAGGGTTGCCTACAGAAGTCTACTGCCGGACATAGGCCTCCTCCATCGAATGCCACGATGAACGGTCCTGAGCCGCCTCCATCCACTGACACCCTGCGAACTTTATAGTGTCTTTGGTCCATCGAGAGGGGTTTTCTTCTTCTGCGTCGCCCGGGCTGTGTTCGGTTTTAAATATGTTTACCACATCGCAACTGTTGTTGTTTATGCTCAGTGTATGCGTCCTAAAGTTGCATTTTATGCATTCGTGCATAAAGTATTCACCTCAGACTCATATTTTAGAGGTACTAGGCTCTATGACACTCTCCTCTCAATGCTACTTTAACTTGGTTTCTGAGGGCTATGTCAGTGAACTTGATATCCCCGTTTCATTCAAAATAAATTACCTGGATTTCTGCTAAAGTTTGCCCAGGCGGTGAGTTGTTAGGCTGCTTTTTCTTCGCCCAGCCCAGTTGGCCAGCTTGCATTTCTTGCTGTAAATTTACAAAACGCAATAAATTTATGACTTTTTAAACGGAAATTAACGGCGAATCGTAACTGTTGGTAGGATTTCGATTGCTCACCAGTGGGACACGATAGGTTAAATAAATAAGTTATTAACAATACGTGGTTGAGTCTACGGAATGGGTTATCTTCGACTGAGTAAGGCGTAGATTAATTTGGATGTGGAAAACTAGATGACCCCATCGGTGGCGGTTTTTGTGCAAACAAAAAGCGGAGCTCTGTACTATTCGTGGACGGGTTTAGTGCATACGTGTCGTGTATTACGCTCCACGCTCGGATGAAATATATCCTTCACTAGCTACTAATGGTGACGACATGTTCGCAAGTAGACTGTGGAGCATGCGTGTTTCTTGTGGAGATACGCGCACCGTCTCCATCAGGGCAGTTGCAGATGCGCGAAGCACAGTTGGTGCGCGAACATAGTGGATAGCCAGCTTTACCTGCTCTCTCTGCGCGGCCTCAGCTTGCTGCTGCGCGATGGCCTGCATCATCAGCTGCTGCTCCTTCATCTGCTCGAGTTTCTTCTCACGCTCGAGCCGCTGAATGTCCGCCAGCGCGGGTCCGTCGCGGCTGGCACACTGCGCCGACCACGGAGCCTTCTTAGGCGCTGGCTCGACCGGCTGCAACACCTGCTTTTGCACTTGCCCGGTTTCCTGTTTGAGGAAAGGAAAAGTTGAACAATAGCAGCCGAAAGATCACTGCTGGAGCTAGGTCACAAATTAAGTTTTACCATTTAATTAACTAAACCATTTCTTCAATTAATTAACTCTGCTTGCTAATTGCTTACTCTGAAAAGGCCCTTGTGAATGAGGTTGGTGAAAGGTTTGTAATATTACAATCTTAAAAGCACAAGTGAGAACGAAATATAGTGAAACATCGATTATACAGCTGACCTCATAATGATGAGCCTTTAGACGTCCACTGCTGGACGAGGCCTCCCCTATAGGATAAGGAGGGAATTGCCATAATTACCACGCTTGTCTACGAATAGTTATAATCTAAAGTATTGTTTGGTAAGTACCAGTTGCTGCCTCCTGGTAACTGGTTCTGGAGCGCGGTTCTTCTCTGCCTCTAAAAGAGCTCGTTTCTCGTCCTCTTTCCTGAAAATATGATATCAATCAATTAGTTAATATTTTACCACATTCAGTGTTATTTTTTTAATAGAGGTCTAAATTGTAAACGATGGCACTGGTCTAAGGAAACACGGTCGAAGTTTGATATTTGGTATAAAATTTGGAGGAACTATGAAAGACGAAAAACAATCATGAAGTTTTTGATACAAAGGTTCTATGCCACATGGCAAATAAAACTGCAGGATAAGATCACCATGGGATCACAAAACATGTATGAAAATTATGTTAATTTCAACAAAAAATAAGGCGAGTTAGCTCCCGCCTGACCACCTTATACTTACCTGGCTTCCGTATAGTAACTTTGGCTAGCGACATAGATCAGTATTATTCGTGTGTGGTTGGTATTCGTTTCATCATGATACCTTTAGAGGTTTATGAGAAAAAGCTCTTGACAAACGGTCGGGCAATAAGATGATCTTAAAAGCACAATAATGACATACTTTTCCGCCATTTTAGAAAAGAGACGTTGTCTTATTTTATTTTACTTCCTAGTGTTTTTTTGAGTTATTTTGTGTAATTTTGCTGGCATTTTAACCAATGTAGCTCGTCCATAGAGCACAAGTTTAGTAAAATGAAATGGAAGTGAGTTGCGTGAATTTTAAAATTAGTGGAAATTGTCTACCAAAGTTGTAGTAAAAGGTGCCACTATTTCAATAAATCATGACTTGACTGTGACGACTTGGAAGGATTGTAACGTTGCAAGCTATATTGAAAATACAATAATTATACTTGAAAAAGCCAAATATACACAAGCCGTGCGACGCCAACTATAAAAAAAATGTGATAGCAACACACCTCTTCTTCTCTGCCTCTTCTGCTGCGCGGGCCTCTTCCTTCTCCTTCTTCTTACTATCCTTCTTTTCCGCACCCTTCACAATAGTGAATCCATCCTTCAGCCATTCCTGTATCAGTAACGTACTTAAGTTTCGGCATGGTGCAGCCCTACCTCACAATGAGCACTAGTAATTGATTTTGTTAATTGTGTATTCCGATAACATAACCACTGTTATAACTACCTACATGACATTACTGTGAAATAAATGATTTTTATCGGTATATATAGATTTATACATCGCAGTTGCATGCAGCTCGCTCGCTAGTAACTTATATAATACTAGCGACTCGTCCCGGCTTCGCACGGGTAGTTTCAGGATGAAAAACAGACCCCCCCCCCTGGTAGCCTATGTCACTCGGGTGAATGTAGCTTTCCAATGGTGAAATAATTTTTGAAATCGGCTCAGTAGTTTTTTAGTTTATTCATTACAAACATACACACACACACAAAAATACAAATCTGTCTTCTTTATAATATTTGTGTATACCCTGGTTCAGAATTCGAGATATTTTTTGTAAACAAAGGGGATACCATATCAAAAAAATAGGTGCTCTATGGTAGTTTATTAGATTAGGCTAATGAACAGGCCAGGCATGTTATTCTAACTCAGATCTGATAAACTATAAAGTAATCAATATTTTGTCGTATATGTTTTTAAGTTATTTCGGTTATTAACATAGTTATCAAGGAAAAATATATTTGTTAGTAGAAAATATTTCATGTTACTTGGAACACTGCAGAGATTCTAAACAATGGGCTTTGTTTTGAAAGCCGGTCCCCATTTTGTTAATTTCAATCGTTTTTCCTCATTTGCCGAATACGAATGTGCTTTTCAGAACAGTTTTACAATGGAATGGTCATACTGTATCAATAGGTAAGAGTTATATATAACATTTTGCCGTTTACACATTGACTCGTCAGATAAACTTAGGTAGGTAGTGGGTTTGTGTTTATTTGCCGCAAATTGAAGGTACATACCGCGCGAGCGAACCCGCTGACGGATATTACAAAAATGTAATACCGTAGGAAAAGCCGCGGGCCACTACTAGTAAAACATGATCAATGCTAAAAAAAGAATTTACCACTGCCTTGTCTCTTTGATAGTGACATTTGTTTGTTTACAAAAAATATCTCTAATTCTGAACCTGGGTATAGATGTAAATGTCACCATTAATTAATAATAGTTATAAACACAAACTGGGTTACTATGAAACTTGGATTATACTTGGCATCTGTTAGTGTTTTTTTTCTATTGCAGTGACAAACAGCTTTATGGATGACTCACGCTAGACGCTGTCGGGTCCGAGCAGAGTGTCGGCCGTAGCACGGTCAACTAATTTTACATAATATTTTGTATGGATACACTCACGCTATACAGAGCGGCAACCGAGTGACGGCCGTGCAACGGACAACGCTCGGAAACAACACGGTCCCGCCTCAGCTCGGCCACGGCCCGTTGCATTAATACAACACCATCGAAGATTCATCATATTCTTCATCGTCCAGAGCGATCGCAATAGCTGCTTATTCCAGATCGTCAAATTTCAACATGATTGTAGTCTAGTTACAACACTATTGTTGGTCGGGCGAGTACACTGCATCACGGCGCAACAGTAATTGCTCGGCCGAGGCTCGTTTTTGTAATGTAATCAGGCACGGGACCGGCTCGGTGACCGTGCTACAGCCGACACTCGGCTCAGACTCGACACGGTCTAGCGTGAGTCATCCTTTAAATTCAGGGACAAAACACTACACTCCATGGGTATTTTGCGTATATTGGTAGCAAGGTGAAAGTTTATATGAAATCTCGTGAAATGTAAACGGTCGATTAATTGTAAGCAGACAATTTTATTAACAATAAAATGCAGGTTATTGTCATTGGTATTATAGTTTTACTAGTGATCAAATTGCACAGTTAGATTGACAACTGATATATCATCCCAATTCATTCCCAATTGGTAATTTCACTGAGAAATGATAGCTGTTTTCTCGTAGTCCTAGAATTTTTTAAGAAGAAAGACCACAAAAACTAATAAAAAAATTGCCTAACAATCTGCCGAGGGATCTATCTATACTATGACCCGTGTTAGGGAGAAGGAAATAGTGAAATTATAATAACACTATGAACTACAATGCAACACAAGTTATTGAAAAATTACAAACTTATGGTCGATTATGATCAAAATTATATATTTTTACGTGTTTTATTTTTATTTTAAACGACCACCTCTTATTGTAAAGTTATCGGGGGCCTACTGTTTTTAGATAACTTTATAAAAAGCGCAATTTTTAATAGATAGTTTTTGAGATATTATAAAAAAGTTTAAAACCTATCACGTTTATATCCCACGAAGAAGCAACCCACGGTGAAAAGAGGCCCATTTGAGGCTCGGCCTACCCTTTCGGGGAAAATACATGTGTATCGTTTGTATCCCACGAAGAAGCAACCCACGGTGAAAAGAGGCCCATTTGAGGCTCGGCCTACCCTTTCGGGGAAAATACATGTGTATATGTATATATGTATAAGACAAACCTTCTTTTCTTTTTCCAATTCCTTTTTGTTTGCTTTGTCCTCCTTCTTGGTTGGCTGCGATGGCTCTTCTGACCGCCTCTGCAAATAACTTATTTGTAAAAATCTTAAAATTCTACAACACCAATAGAGAAAAAACAAAACCTATTGATTTTAAGAACCCTATTGTGAGTTTAACATAACCAAAATGTAAACTTTCTTTGTGTGTGTCCGGCCAAGAATAGTCCCCTCCGTCTCCCCGCGGACATCGTTAAGGCCGACTAAGGGATTACAAGAAAAACTCTTTCAGCCATTTTCGAAAAGAGACGTCGTCTACTTTTATTTTATTTCATTTCTACTGTTCTTCAAATTTATTTTGTATAATTTTGGTGGCATTTTAACCAATGTAGCTCATCTGTAGAGCACAAGTGTAGTGAAATTAAATGGAAGTGAATTGCGTGACTTTTCAAATTAGTGAAAATTGTCTACCACAGTTTTTGTAAAACGGCCACCGTTTTACTAAAACACGACTTGACTCTGACTTTGACGATTTCAAAGGATTGTAACGTTGCAAATCATATTGAAAATACAATAATTATACTTGAAAATGGTAAAGCTGTGGCGTGTCCGGTCTAAGAATAGACCCCTCCGTCGCCTCCCGTGGATGTCGTAAAAGCCGACTAAGGGATTACCCGGAGTTATTGATAAGATTCGTTGGTATAAGATTTGTCCTGGCTGCTAGCTTATTTAAGGAATGTGTTATTACTGGAAGAAAGCGCGAGCAGAGTCAGTCGTAGGAAGAAATGGCGGCGATGAGCTCACCACTTGTCACGTCTATATTCCACGATGGTGCAACCAAAGGCGTGTCTATGTATGTATGTATGTAAAATGGTAAATGCACAAGCCGTGCGACGCCAATTATAAATATAAAAAGAAGGGATTACAACAGCGGATGGGCAGCAGCATCCACCTGAGTATTCAATACCAATACTGCTATCACCAATTGGCCTGCCAAGCATGGTGATTATGGCAAATTCCCCCATTGCATTCTAATGAGGGAGGCCTCGCCTAGCATTGGCTGATGATGATGATAATGAAATAAATAGATGACTGGTTTATAAAGACTGCATTTTTAACCCCCGACCTAAAAACGAAGGGGTGTTATAAGTTTGACGTGTGTGTGTGTGTCTGTCCCATCGTAGCTCCCGAGCGGATGAACCGATTTCGTTTTTTTTGTTTGAAAGGTGAATTTGAAGGTATGTTTAAATAAAAATCGGTCCAGCCGTTTCATTGCGTTGGAGGTTTTTTTAATTTTTACAAAATAAAATTAATTGCTTGTTATGTACTGCTATGGTGGTACGGTGCTATGTACAGTGGTGGAATGAAAATGTTCGTCACCTTCGGCCTATTTTTGGTTGTTCAATGCAAAAAGCATAGGTACTGTTTTACCGACATAGTGTTTCATTGGTACTGTTTTACCGACACAGGAACTTATTCTCGCGCTACGTATCGGAACTGTCAAATGTGTCATTATTGCAATATTACGAAAATAACCTTCAGTTACCATGACAACGGATATTAGCAGCGATTGAATGACAGATAGTCTACGAATAAAATGACAAAACTTCTGGCTAACTCAATAAAAAAGTGGCCAAGTGCGCATCGGACCTCGCGCATTCAGGTTTCCGTCGTAGAAACTATTATATATAATTTGTGGTTCCGTAACAAATGTAGAAGTTATAAATTGCCTAAGTTTAGTTAATACACACGCAAAATTAAATCTATTTGGAATAGAAATATGAGAAAATTCTCCAAAAAAATATATTTTCTAAAATATTATATTTTTTTGGTAAAATATTCATAATAAGTATGTTGAATATTTAAAAAAAACTAGTTCCTGGGTTAAATGGAAATTAAATTGAACTTAGTAACAAAAATACATTCTTATTCTACTTAATAAGCTCTAAAATTATACTCCACATGCTAGGGCACGACAGATTTATTTTTCCCTCTCCAGTTTAACTTGTACGGGAGCCATACTTCAAAATATTTTTTGGTTATTATTTTTGGGTTTGGGTCAGTAAGTTACATAAATAGTACAAATATTAATACTACTATGGTTTAGCCGCTATAGACCCGTGTGATATAAAGACGGACAGACAGATGAGCGAGGGCAATAGGGCTTCGTTTGGCCTCTTTGAAATGTCCATCTCCCCACATCTTGTATTGTATTGTTTTTATTTGACATTATGATTTTATGCATGATAATAATAACTACCTACTTTCCTACTTTATATGTGAACTTCCCAACACAATGTTTTTTTGTATTTCGGGAAATAAATTAATTGAAATTGAATTGAATTGAATTGAATTTGAAATTGAATTGGGTACGGGACCCTAAAAAAGTCGTTCCAAAATTAAACAAGCGACTTATCAAAGGTGTGCGATTTTGATCTTTATAATAAACATTTAAATTATGGTGTTCTTTACAGCAGTCTGCTACGTAGAATAGTTGGAAAAGGTAATATGTGTTCGCGACAAGCTAAGGGGATTCCTTTGAAAACTGACGAACGTTTTCATTCCGCCACTGTACAAGCTCCAAGCCAGTAAAAAAACGTGGACAAGGGCTCTACCAGGGCGGCGCGGCGCCCCTTATTTTGTTTACATTCATCTAAAATACATTTAACGTATTTCCATTCAAATTAGTGTTATCTCGAACATTCCATCATTGGAAATACCTTGACTAATTCGGTCATAGACTATACTATGTGATAATGCACTGTTCATAGGCAGAGGGTACCGCTTCTCATCAGGTGGGCCATCTGTTTGTTCCGTCATTATAAGTAGTATAAAAAAACTGATTGTTCTTGCATTTATAAAAATAATATATTTTTCATCGTTTATTAATTTTTTTAACTTTGTAATAACTTTGTTTGACCACGATCTCACCTGTTGGTAAGTGACGATGTGGCCGAAGATGGAACACAAAGGTCAAAAAGGCACCTATTCACTCTAACCTTGAAGAGACACAGATTATAGTTTGTATTGGGGGATGTGTTGGTTTGCAGCGATTAAATGTATTTAAAGAACCTTTCCTTAAGTAATTCTAAAACGATTACCAAACATGTGAACAGTTAAAATATGCAGGTTGTATCATAATATTCCTATAAACCCGGGGAGGGGGTATTCTACACATCATGAAGAATAACGTTAGCTCTACGATATTTAAAATTTCGAAGTATTTCATTTATAAATGGCTGGTAAATATACTGAAATTCTTCCAGAAATTTACCTAACACATATACATAGCCCGATTACAGTGAACCGTAACATCACAAAATTATCCTAGAGATGCAACGAATAGTGATTCGACCGAATACCGAATATTTGGCGGCGATTTAGGCCGGGGTGCTGAATATTCGGGGACCGAATATTTGGCGAGAGATCTATGCATTTCGCGCGTACCGAGTGTACACGACCTGTCCTGTGGTGGTGCACGCGGGGGCGATGGGGCGGCGGAAGAAAAAGCGAATTTTTGAGCATATCGTGCGTGTCACGGACGCGTAATATAGCAGATCGTACTGAATGAGCGAATAAAATTTTTTGAGCCCTAATTAGTTTTTCTGGCATCTTACTAAATATATACCTAATAGAATAGTTGGTGCCCGAATATTAGGCGCTTCGACCTAAAGCGCCGCCAAATATTTTGTATTTGGCCAAATCACTATTCGTTACATGTCTATTTAATACACATGCTAGAACTGGCTAGAAGTATGCATTTCACGGGTAAAAGATCGGTTCAAAGAATTTATTCTCATAAGAACAATAGGTAAGGTCAGAGTAATGAGCATAGGCCAGCACCTGTTCGTCAGTCGGCGGTTCTCCCGATCGCCGCTGTAATCTCTTTATGATGTTATCATAAAACCACGAGCCAGCAAGGTGTGGGGTGGACTCTTGTTCAGCACTGAGACACTATAGGGTAAAAGAAGTTACATAAATAGAGCACCCAGATAATCCCCTTGGAGCGTGGCTATACAGATTATGAAGATTAGATAAAGCTTTGTCTTACATCCTATAATCACAATATTATATTTTTATTAATAAAAGGTCAATGATTTCTGACTTCAAGTACAATTTTGGGCATAATCTGGTGAAGTCCAACAAACGATTGGCCCAAAAGGGGGTATAGAGTGCGTGACCTGCGTCGCAGGTACAAAAATATCTAATATAGTTATAAAGAAAGAAAGAAATAAAATTTATTTGTTTTTCCCCACGACACAAGACACACATAAAACATGAAAACAAAAACCTACTAAGTAGGTACTACAAGATCAGTAAGATAAGATCTTAGAAAAACAAAATTGAAAATAAATAAAAACTGTTATAAACTTTGGTAAGTTGATAGGTAGTGTGTGTTGTGTGGTCAAACGTTCCTCAACAAGTTTTCCTTACCAACCACAGAAAAGAGAGGACTCATTTAACACAGGTTACTGCAACTCACCAGAAGAGATCCCAACCCGATTTACTGTACCTATATCTTGTAAACACAATAAAAACTTTTGTATTTTAAAACTTTTTGTATTTAAATGAAAACTCATTAAATTGTCTACAATTCTTATTCTATCCACTTTTTCGAGTACTTAACCATTTCCGAGCCAAAAGCACAAAAATAAAAAATAATTCACATTTTATTTCATTTACTTTTGATGCAATAATATGTGAAGTTATCTGATTGCTTGAATTGGCCTGAAATACAGCAAATTATGGAAATTACAGCTAAATGATCCCTCAATCCAGACGTACGAAATAACGTGAACGATTTTTGGTAATAAAATTCAATATTAGGGCGATTTGGGCCTAATATCACTAATATTAAATGTTTGTGACTGTTGTGTGTTATGTTATGACAAAGATCACGAGTAAACCGCAAGTAACATTGGACACAAGTTATTTATATTCTATTCTACTAAGCAGTGTAGGATCCCGAGGGACATTATACGTTTCGAAAGACGCTGCGTCTGTATTCTATGGGTTCACCGGTAGACGTCTTCCCAGGAAGAGGGGCATAATGGGCTACTAATGGAATAGAATAAGGCCCCAACCAGGTCACTGACCTAATGACCTACTGACAGGTAACCAAAAAATAACCAGTGATTGATGAATAAACGAACTTACCTCGGTAGTTTTACAATCTCCATCCTTTACTTCAGCGTCCTCTTTTTTGTCCTCCTTCTGTTTCTTAGTCTTAGCTTTTGTAACAGTTATCTCTTTGTTTTTACTTGTCTTTTCTTCCACCTTGACTGGTTGCTTGGTGGTTTTAACCTCTACCGCTTTGGTAGAAAGCTGCGGTTTAGCGCTTACTTCCGGTACAGGGTCAACATGTTCAGATATCTGTAAATTATAACACGCGTTATGAACTTCTAGAGTGATCGATAAGGGTCCTTACCATTTGTTCTACTATTTGTCTACCATTAGAACATCTAGGAAAAATATTTCACATTAATTCTACTAATAGTCCAAGTAGGTCTTAAAATTTCCAGTTGTTTTACCAATAGAACAAGTAGGAAAAGAAATCCCAGTTGTTCTAATACAGATCGTAATAGCCACATGCTCGCGCTCGTTCGACCTTTGCTACGCTCGGCCTCGCGGGTTTGCTCCACGTATAACTTCATACGCGAACTACTGGCTCCGTTTTTTTATATACACTCTAGGGGCGTGACGCACAAGACAACGTGGAGTCGGGGTGCTCCGTGTCGGATCAGCACCTCATTGTAAACCTAACCTACACTCATGGGCAATCTCGCGAGTACTGACTAGAGACCATACCAGAGTCCGACAACTCCAATTATAAAATTTCTACACCTCGAACTGCCCCCACCCTTCACCAAATTTTTCAACACTACCAATTTGAAAATTCCATAACTAACCTCAAAAATTTTATTATTACTTTTTCTCAAAAACTAAACGGGTCCTAGGTTAGGGAGTGGTATCGGAGGGTAGGCCTTCTTCTCCCCCTTAATTTTCCGTGTAATAAGTTGCGTTTTTGAATAATAAGTTGTTTTTTTAGCAAAATAGCCTGGTTATAGTAAAAGCTACCTTGGGTCATTCCTATTATTGCTATTATCTGTTATAATAGCAGTTGAAAAACTTCGTACAATCTAATATCACACCATTCTCAATTCATGCAATTCATTATTAATTATCTCCAGAAACGAACAATGCCAGGCGTGGCGCACTCTGATCTTTAGGTATGAAGCTACAAGTACCCGGCGGGCTCGACTTGTCGAGTTATTTCAGTGAGTCAGACAAGATAAGAGTTACGCGACAGAAAGAGAGGTAACTACTAGGTGAATATAGCTGTAGATAATTAGCGCTGTGATACCTGAATTGAACTTTATTGTGTGAGGGTAAGAGTCGCTATTTATTGAAATTATTTTGCGGAGTCAACCTTCTGTACCTGTACTATTATGTATTCTGTAATAAAACTTACTTTTTCAGGCATAGCGAGACGGGGACCGTGAATGGTGCGGGTGGGGTCAGCGTCAGCGGCAGCTGTCGTGGCGCGGTGCCCAGCGCCGACGTGGATATCGCTCCCAATGAGCTTCTGAAGCTCCTCGAGGTTCGGGGCGATGTTAGTCCCCGCCGTGAACGCGTCCTCAGGATTAACGACGTCTGTCATGAACGTCAGATCCTGCGCAGCCGGCTCGCCCTGGGCAGCCCGCATCTGAGCCAAGATCTCGTCCTCCGTCTTCATCTCCTTGGTGATCCCCTCCGGCAACAGAGCATTTGACATGCCAGACGGCTAAAGAAATACCATAAAATAAATATAACGTACCGTAAGAATACCCTTACAAATCCTTTTTGACAGTTTCGTTTCTGTTAAGATTCATGAAAAAATTATAATAGGTTTTATAGAAATAAATTGAACAACGGACCATTTCCATCTCTTATAAGAAAGTGAGCGTTACAACCAGTTTTTTTTAAATCAATAGTATGCCTTCTTATTTCTAAAACTTAATCGGTCAAAAAGGATTTAAGCGCAAGCGTTTATCTACTGTACTGACTATAACTACTTAGGTGGAACGGTCGGTGCGAAATTCAAATTGTATTGTTTTTTCTCAACACAACTCATCAACAGTTCTTCAGCCTAGGTATTCGGGGTACAAGTGAGGTGGTTAAGTGAAGTGAAGTGTCATTCATAGATAATGCTGTCATCGAGACAGCCATGAGAGAGCATGAATTTTTGACACACCGAACTTTACCGCAGTCAAATATTATCTTACTGCGCAACGCGTGACTTCACTTGTGACTCGCTCAGCGAGTTCACCGAGCCCCGAATACCACGGCTGATAGTGAAAACTGATTTTGCGGAAACTAGGAGACATGTTTTGATTGATAGTGTCTCATAAATACCATTAGTTTAGCTACAAATGTCCTTCAATAAAATTACAATTTCGCGTCACTTGTCTATCGTTCCAACTTAAGCGAATTCGAATATCTGAAATAGGATAACAATAGCCGAAAAGAAGAAAGCATTCACAAAAAGCTAAAGCAAAAGCGCGACCTGATACAAATTCAATTTAAAAATAGCAAAAATAGATGTACCTATTTGTCCTGCGAGTTTCCTCGTTATTCTCGTGATGTTGTTGTGGGTAGGGGTGATATTGACATAGGACAAAGTAGGTAATTGAATTCTTAAATCTATTGACTAGCTTGCCAAACCTTCGCTACAATTTTATCCAAGATTGTGTCAAAGTTATATCAAATCTGACAGATCTACTATGGAACGCCCTAGAAGTGGGCAAATTTAGGCGAAACAAGATATAATAAATAATATAAAAAAAAAAAAAACACTCTTTTATAGCTAACCGAACTAAAAAGTTTATATTACAGTAGTAGAAGATCGAACAATAAATCAGTTTTTTTTTTTAAAGCGTGGGTTGCTTGATAATGTAAATATAACAATCATTCTGTTGGCAACTATCTATGAGAGGAGAGCTATGAAAGGTAGTCAAATGCAACCCACGCTTTTTAAAAAAAAAATTAAAAAACTGATGGATTGTTCGATCTTCTACTACTGTGTAATATAAACTCTTTGAAATTGAAAATTATTTTCTATTATTTAGTTCGGTTAGCTATAAAAGCGTGTTTTTTTATTTATTTTTAAATATTATATTTATTAATATTTATTTTTAATTTTTTAGTTAGATTTCTCTCTCTCTCTCTCTCTAACTCTCTCTCTCTCTCTCTCTCTCTCTCTCTATGCAAAGTTTCAAATTAATCAGACTTCTGGAAATTGGTGAAAATTATGCTCAAAGATTCAGTTACATATACATACATACATACGTAGATACAACCCAAGCTAATAAAAGCGTGTTAAGAATAAAAAACAATGATCCACCATTGACCCTCTGTTCCAAGAGATTCTACTATTGGTTCTACTAGTAGAACCAGACGGCGAAGAAGAAGTATGAAAACGTTGAGTTCGACATAATGTCTACAATTCGAGAATTAGCCCCCTGATAGGGTGCGATTTCTGAATGTAATCAAGTAACTAAATATCAGCAAATATCAGAAATAGTCACGAAGTTATTTTAAATCTTGTGTGGAGGCACTCTTATTACATACATCATGTTAATTTTTACAATCGTTTATTAACGCGGCCGTATTGCTGATAGCCACACGATGATAATTAAAAAATATACTCCTGAGTTAACTTTAATCACAGCTAGAGACGACTTTCATCACTCATCATCACCATGGGAAAAAATCATGAATCATGATGATCAACGATAAAACAAATAGCTAGATTCAAGAATTCAATTACCTACTCTGGGTGAGGTTCTTATTCCATCAAAATGGAAATTTTCTTGCAGTTGTTTTGCATTGGGTAAGCGATGATTGACGATATTGTTATTGTACAGCCAGATAGTCAACAACCGGATGATTCTTCCAACTGGCTCGACTGGCTTCCAATTATCTAGCAGTACAATATCAGGCAGTGCAATATCGTGCATTATCGTGGCATTATCGTCTCCCGCGTGACTGGGTAGACGTTAACGGCCCGAAGGAAGCGCGGCAGAGTGCGTGCAATACTAGAGCCAGTGTCTCTTCTATGTAGTTATGGGATATTCCTAGGATGTAGGCAGTCACGTATCGCGCTCTTCTCAATACCCTGGCAGTTCCACATATCCCTCCCATTAAGAGGAGTGTACCGGTAGGGCGCTTACGCCCTTTTGCACGCGAACAAAGTTTGCTTCTATTTTGGTTCTTATCTCATCAAACTCCATGTTGTACACGTGATCAGTACCCTAATATAATAAACAATAAACCAATTTATAGTAAGAAACTGACGAAACACGGGTCTAGATATTAGTGTATTTACTTGATTTGTACAAAAAAATTTGATGAGATAATAGCCAAAATAGGAGTTAACTACATTTGCCTGCAAAAGGGCGTTAGAGTACTAGCGGTATCTCTTAATATTTGTTTAGATCAGTTGAGCTATCTTTAGATCGCTTGCAACGGTCTTTAGATAACTCAACTATATCATTTGTATATTTTAAATTATATATGTTGTAGTATTCTTTCAGTCTTCGACCAAACTCTTTACTTTGGTCGAATCTTTTAGTTCGAAAACGTTTATTTTTATACAGGAAAGTTAAAGGTAGGGGGGGGTATGGGGGTAAGGTTTAGTCTGGATGTTCAGATGTTAGGGCCCGTATTTATACTTCGAACTCAACTCTGAACCATCTTGAGAACACCAAATATGTAATTTTTCGTTGGGAATTTAGAAATTGGGAGACGCTCAAGAGTTGTTTGATTTAATAATATGGGCCTAGATTTGTTTGATTTTCAATGAACCGATTTTGAGATGAAATTAAGTATACATATAAGGGTGATGCACCAGACCACCCAATCTATCTATGACCAGGCATGAGGATAGATGCTACTTTTTGTACAGCACCCACAACGCAAGCGAACGCGCGAATGGAACCTATTAATTATATGACAAGAGAGCACTGATTTGTGCATGTGCACAAACTCATATAGTACAGTCAGCGTCAGACAGAAGTAAGCGTACAAGGTAGTCCAAATCAACAGATGAACATAAATCTGTCCCGTTTGCCGGTGAAATGCAAAACTCTGTTTTATAAGAGGTGTGTCTTTGATAATTTTTTCTCTGCTATAAAAGTTAAACAATCAAGAAAAGCTACTACAAAAAAAAGTCGGTGATATGAAGAATCAGATAACTAAATATCGCTTTCATATGTTTTGTAATTGCTGAGAAAAATCTAGATCCCTGCCACCTCATCAAACAGAGAACATCGGTGTACCCAAAATTCGAAATAGAGTACACCACTGGTCATCAGGCACTTTTAGATTATCTTAATAGTCATCCAACATCAGTTTTTGTACAAAACTACTCATTTAAAAAAAAAAAACTTTAACGCCATCGGTCAGCTGACCAGTACAATATTTTCAAATATCATTAGATTTTTCCACGTAGTTTTATAGAAAATGTAATGATGGGAATTTATGACGACCTCTGTGGCGCGGCGGGCGAAGGTTGGCCTGCGACGCAAGAGGTTGCGGTTCCGATTCCCGCCTCGGAACAAATATTTGTGCGATCGCAGATATTTGTTCAGGGTGTTCTGGGTATTGTCTATGTATAATAAAGAATATCTATCTATTGAATGTATTGTATTAAGTATACCAGTTATCTAGTACCCATAACACAAGCTCAACTTAGCTTGGGGCTAGATAATGTTGTGTGAACTGAGTCCGGCATTATTTATTTGTTTATTTATTAAGCTATTATTGTACTATCCAAGGATATTAGTTTTATGTAGTTTCGCAAGCGTGGGTACGCTATCGCCATGACTCTTTCCAATGCTGCAACTTCTGTAACTGTGGCGGCTCCATTACGGTCCGTTACCTGTGAGACCGTATGACGTGTTATATACTAGGTCTGTTATTCGCTATGACCATAGGAGATTACTTGAAAATAACGTGTGACGTCACAATGTATTCTGAATGATGATTCAACGCAGATATCTTAACGAGCCCGCGTTATCTCACAGTTGGTCATAGCGGATAAGGGGGCTGCTGTGCTTATCAATGTATAGGTAATTTCAAATGATAAATTGAAGTTGCTATTGACCACAATAGCTGCATAGATACCGTTAAACGTTTTATTCGCAACCATAATCAATCTTACATGATTATGTAAATTTTGTTGCTATATAAGACATATTGGCCACTTTAGATACAGACAACAATTAGCATAAATGAATATCTCTTGATTTTGACTACCTTGGACACGTATCGTACACTGACTGTACATTACTGCAGCGGCCGGCAAGTCAAGCGTAGATGGACGAACGTGAGAACTTGGCCCAAACAATATGTAAGAACATCTACGACTAGTTGCGGCCACGGCTTGTACATAATTTTTCTCAAAAATGCAGCTTCTCCTGCCACTACTGGAACATCTTGACTTGACGATTCTCATAGTGAAAATCCCTTTGTGTTAACTGTTATGGATTTTCATACTAACGATGCCGACCTAGGCCGACAAGGCCGATTTGTCTAGGATCTCGAAAAATGCAATGCTTGAAAGAACCATGTTTGAGAAAAGTTATTTGATTGCCGACGATATTTTAAAGGTAGCAGGAAGTCGATGGATGGTGGCGGCTCAAGACCGTTCATCGTGGCCATGAGGGAGGCCTATGTTCAGCATTGGACTTCTGCAGGCTGATGATGATGATGATATTTTGAGCTACATGGAGACAGATGTTAAGGTGGATGCTTACGCTTGAGATGCGTTTTTTTTAAAATGTTTTATGCCCATTACTGCTCGTCTACACTTATTCAGACAGCGAAAGTTGATTTCGCTAGAAGTAGGAAGGAGACTGAACCCACTTTAGTTGATAGTATCTCATAAATATCATCAGTTTAGCTACGATCCCCCTAAACACTATCAATTAAAACATGTGTGTTAAGTCTCCTAAATCTTGCGAAATAATTTTTCGCTATCTGAGGAATTGTTCATGCGCTGCAAAGAAAAAAAACAAAAACAAAAAACAAAAAACGCGCCACAAGCGTGAGCATCCCACCTTAGAAGATACGATCAGCTACAGTTTTACCCAAAATATAAGTCCGACCGACTGTTTTCATTTGCGCAAAAAAGCGCAGACTGATATCCGACAGTAGCCGAACGTATAGTATAACTCTGAACCGCTGTATAGCTCTGTGTCGCTCACATCTAAAAGTCGAACGGACGGGATTTTGCCGCGAACTCGATTAACCAATAACAGCGCAACATTTTAGCGCGCGATTGCTATTGGTAGAAAGAATGTTCCCGCGCTATTCAAATTGGTCATAGTTATAGTTAGTTCATAGTTCATTTATTGATAACAATAATGTTACAGGTCAAAATAAACAATAATAATCAGATAATTTTCACTAGAAACGGGATATTTACCATGATTTATGAATAAAGATGGAAAATAATTTGTACATAAATCCTACTAATAATGCGAAAGTTTGTGTGTGTGTTTGTTACTTCTTCACGCTGAAACGGCTGGACGAATTTGTATGAAATTTTGAATGGAGATAACTGGACTCCCGGAATAAGACATAGTCACATTTTTATCCCGATATTCCCACGGGATCGAGACTTACGCGGGTGAAACCGCGGGGCGCTGCTAGTCAATTATAAATGTCAATCAAATGAAAAAGTTAAATCCTAATAATAATAATAATGATTGTTTTGTCTGTGCGATTATGGGTTTTGTCTGTGCGATTATGGGTTTTATCTGTGCGATTATGTATGAGGTTGTCAAGACGAACAACTGTTGAAAGTACATCATGAAGGATGGGACGGTTGATATCTGTAGAGCATGTCACCGTCCTGGAGAGTCCCTCAGGCATGTGCTTTCGAGTTGTTCGCATTTTGCTAACTCAGAGTACCTGCACAGACACAACCAAGTAGCCAGGATCATCCACCAGCAACTTGCTCTCCGTTTCGACCTTGTGGGACCTGTGGTGCCGAACTAAAAGTACGTGCCTCAGCCGGTTCTTGAAAATGGCCGTGCCACGCTCTATTGGGACCGGTCTATCATCACGGATAGGACTATTGTTGCCAATAAGCCTAATATCGTGCTGGTAGACCGGTCGGAACGCCGGGCGATACTTGTTGATGTCACTATCCCGCATGATGCTAATCTCGTGAAGGGCGAGAAAGACAAGTTAAGCAAGTAAGACAAGTACCTTGACTTGGCTCAGGAGATTACCGCCATGTGGGATGTGGATTCAACGATTATCGTCCCGATAGTCGTTTCAGTGAATGGACTGATAGCGAAGAGCTTAGACCAATATCTTAAGAAGCTCTCGCTTAATAGATGGATCTAGGGTCAGATTCAGAAGGCGGTACTCCTGGACTCGGCACGCATAGTCAGGAGGTTCCTGTCTCTGCAGCCCTAGCCCCCGTCCGTTTGGGCATTGCTCCGCGGTCGGTGGTTCCCCGTTTTGATATATTTTTTATTATAATGTTTTTATACTATTTATTTTTTGTAGATAGTATTCCTTTATAGTGAAAAGTATATTTTTTACGAGATTTTGAAAAAATGAGTGAGATAATAATATATGATTATTTTATCGACTATTAATTTAATAATTAGTCTACGGTCTAAGGCGTAGGTACATCGGGGCGACTTATATTTTGGGTAAAACTGTAGCAGATGATCTAGTATCTGCATCGATGACCTTATACGTTCACTGCCACACCTACCTAATTTAGACAATTTCTAATCGATAGGTAGGTAGGTACGATGCTCACAGACGACAACGCGAGCAGTACAGCTAGAACCTAATCGGTACTTAAAAAGTTGTGAGTACCCGTGAGGTGTAACCTGACTAGGTAAGGAAAACGTATGCCTTTAGGCACCACCGCGCTTTCGTCTCCGGTAAGATGCATCCAAGCACGTGCACTCGAAAGTGGGATCATAATGGAATACGCCCGGCTATGGCCTCCTATATGTGGACAGTCAAAAACTATCATAGCCCGACTACAGTAAACCATAACATCACAATAATATCAGTGAGATGGTGAACTCTATTTTTAATTCTGACAACCGATTCGTGTTCGTTTTTGTTTAGATTTGGAAGTTTTAAAAGAACTTCAGTTCTTTCTTTATATTTTAAGTCATCTTCCTAGTTTCAACAACTTGTTTTTGATACCGCACACCTTTGGTTATATACCACCTTTAGGCGCTGTCTCCACGAGCGAGAGAATCGCGGCGATATTAACGTCGTGCCATGTATTTCTATGACCGCGTCTCCCCAAGGCGATGTTATCGCGGCTATAATTAGTATGGGCGTCGCGGTTCTCTCGCTCGTGGAGACAGCGCCTTAGGTCAATGTTTGGCTATAATTTTTCTGTGATCGGGCCACCACTTCCTATCTTGTGTCAATGCCAATTTTCAAGTTTGATGTATGTCGTTCATCCCACAAGGGCGATTGTCTTTCTGATGCGGATCGCGTTGAATAGTTACGAAGGAAAGCGTGTGACGGATACGCAGACGAACATAGACACCGAAGTGGTTCATGGTGGATAATCTCGATTAAGGCGTGAAATTAAAAAAAAAACTGGTGTTTTTTGCCCATTACAGCTCATCTACACTTCTTCAGATAGCGAAAGTTTATTTCGCGGGAACTAGGAGACTTAACACACATGTTTTAATTAATAGTATCTCATATATATCACCAGTTAAGCAACGATACCCCTGAACAAAACAAAAAGGAAAAATGTGTTAGGGGTATCGTAGCCCAACTGAAGATAATTATGAGATACTATCAATTAAAACATGTGTGTTAAGTCTCCTAGTTCTCGCGAAATCAACTTTCGCTATCTGAAGAAGTGTTGATGAGCTGTAATGGGCAAAATACACCAAATTTTTTGAATTTCGTTCCTCAACCGAGAACACAATTTTCACGAAAAAGGGGATATTCACCATTATTTTTGAGTTTTTCCCGTACCACACTTTTTAGATTTCTACACAACCTCACCACAGGATTCCAGACTCCAGACAATTGAAAACTTCTGTGTTTGGTAAACTCAACAGCCTTTTGCAGCAGTCTAGGTATACAGAGTGTTTTTTTAACTTGAATTGTATGGGCATATCCGAATCCTTAAGAGATACGGGAAAACTGTCTTTGGAACCATTTACTCATTTCGTATGAAAACGATTTTGGCGTAGTATATTTTTTGTCAAGCGTAGGTATCCATAAAAATGAGTTTATTTGATCAAGATTTTTTTAATGCGTATCGACTCAATTTCATTTAAGGATTGTTTCATTGTATTGTAAGAAAAAAAACGGAGCAGTAGAAGTTCGTCAAAAATAAAATGTTTTCTCATACAATTTGTAAGTAATCTGGTACCTACGTTGAAAAAACTATCGCAATAAATGTTCAATATGGCCTCCCTCTTGCTGTATACAGGTACGGGCACGTTTCAGAACCCCTATAGTGGCCTTAGACAAACATTTTATGAATTTATGAGTCTCGATACAATACCGTACAAGAGTTAAAACATGAATTCCTTTATCATTTAAACAACATTCACCACCCATCTTTGTGTAAGGCCACTAGAGGTGTTCTGAAACGTGCCCGTACCTGTATACAGCAAGAGGGAGGCCAATGGATTGAGCCAGATTCTAAGAGGTGTTCTGCTATGGCTGACTTCTGTGTATCGATGTATTTGACCGCTCTCATGTGCTCCTTGACCCGACACGCTATCGTACGTTTTGTTTGGCCAAGTACGAACAGCTACAATCATTCTGATACGCCCCTGGATTCGCAAGTGAAAACTGCCTTTTGGCAAGCTCAAGTAGTGAGTTTTTCAAATGTTCCAGACATCCTGTGGTGAGATTGTGTAGGAAACGAAAAGGTGTGGTTACGCGTCCGTCTACTGATCCGGAGGGGAAATATCGGGAACCAACAACTGAATCATGGTAAATCTCCCGTTTCTGGTGAAAGTTATGATTCCTAAGTGATGGCACAAGGTTTGTGCACACCTAAATAATAACTGGGTATTTAGGAACACTTAGGAATCATAACTTTCACTAAAAACGGGAGATTTACCATGATTCAGTTGTTGGTTCCCGATATTTCCCCTCCGGATCAGTAGACGGACGCGTAACGGGTACCACAACTTTTCGATTCCTACAGACGGCTACACTAAAAACCCTAGGCTTGAGTCTATTGAGTCTAGTTCTGGAATACGGGCCTAACTGTCAAATGAGCTGTTGCTGGATAACTATGACGAAATAATAATCAAAACTTTTTATGGGTTTCATCGTATAGCTTTTTCTCATGTCGCTAACATAGGGCAATTAAAACTAATACGTAATCATAATAAAAAACAACTATATTGTTTATTACTTAGATTAATAATAAAACTAAACAAAGGAAAAGGACGACTGAAGACGTGACGTCAGAAGTCACTTATATGTTAGTAATTAGTTTAAGTACTTATTACTTAAACATCAATGGAAAAGGAAATCACAATATTTTAAACAATGTCAAAAAATTTGATTCGAGACAATTTTTTAAAATTATTTTAATAGTAATTATAAACTATTTTCAAAACTTCACAAGTCAAAAGTCACTTATATTTTAGTAATTAGTTTAAGTATTTATTACTTAAACAGTCAATGGAAAAGGACAACGCAATATTTTTAACAATGTCACATTTCTGTCTTTGGAGCAATTTTTTAAATTAATTTTAATTATCAACTATTTTCAAAACTTTACAAGTCAAAAGTCACTTATATTTTAGTAATCTAATTCTAAGCTTAGCAATATTGGTAGCAAATATACCCTCGAGCTGTCTGTGAGTGATAATCGTACATCGTACACATATCGTTCAGGCAGAATCGGCAATGTATTAAAGTACAAAAAATTCAATCTCACAATCTAAGATTACTCAAAGACAACTTCACATAAACTATTAGGTAACTTATACAGCACAAGGCTCTTAATCCCTAACCTATGACGCCACTTTTCAAATCGTACATCACACCACACACCCAGTCTTCATTTTTTTCAGTCTTGATATGACCTACAAGGCATCTCTTTCCATGGATATTAAAAATATATAAAAGGCATCATGTGAACTGCCATGTATTTGCCTGAAATGAATCAACTGGGATCTTGTGACTCCCAAGTATTTTTATAGTTAACAGGATTTTTATACTCCCAGTATTTTTATAATCAAATAGTAGGTAACACCAAGTGTTAGCATTAACAAATAAACAAATACCGGCTTTGCCATTGCAATGCACGGATTTTAAGTAATCAAAATAAAAGCGCTGCTGCATAGCCTGTTCAGTTCTGTCCGATCGTAAACCGAATATAACGGTCGTTTTTAAAAAGGAGTGTTAATACACTATATAGTATTCGAACACTATATTACTATTAGTATACTATAGTATACTATTATTAGTATATAGTTGTTTATTATTAATACAATTAAATTCACAATAAAAGCAAGACGATGGACCTCAAGCTTTGCATAGCATTTGGGTATGTCACTAGTAACGGAATGAAAACTGAATTGACGATACTCCTTCACCATCAGAATGAGCATAATAGTAGTTTACGATAAAAGCTGGAATATCCGATTTAGGTACCGAATAGAATAACAATTAAATAGTCCCCACGAAACTAAATTATAAAAATAGGTACATAGGTACATTATAAATCAAATAACTAGAGCTGGATGTACTTTTCTATAAAATAATTAAAAACTAGAATAATAAAGTATCAAAACAAACCTGAATAACATTAATAAGAAAAGCACGTAAAAAAATATAGACTGAATAACATTGTTTCCGATAGTATAAACCATCAACAAATACAACTAGCCAGTACTCAATGTAACATGAGATAACACTCCCAGAACAAACTATTTTTCCTTATCTTCGAAAAACACTGAAATTCAAAACGATCAGAAAAGGGGTTCAACATTTTTGAATGGAGGGTGGCATCGCTATTAATGTTTTTTAACATTCGAATCTGAGTTTTCATTTTACGACGACAATTTAATAAACAAAAAATGGCCGCTTTTTGCTGTTCCACTAAGGTTCGAACCCCTTTGAACCACTAACACTAACAGTCTCACTACATTTAAAAGTAAATTCAGGTTTAAAATATCCCCATAACTTTTAAGCCTTATTTCGTAGTAAGAGATATTGAGATGAGATGGGGATATGTTAAGACTGGGTTTTACTTACCATCTCACATAATGAGACTAAACTATGTTGAGCATATGATAAACACAAAAAGAACGAAATATACAATTTATTCCACGTGGATTGAAATCTGAACGAAAGTTCCTTCAGTACTATGGGTACGTACATTCTACAGTTTTGATTTTCTTTTTGAATAACAGTCTAACAACATAAATACAAAAACTACAATATTTATAATATAAGAATTTATGTCCACAGCAAATAGTTCGGATCATTCCCAAAAACCCCACCAGCGCAAAACATAACAAGCAAAATCGCGCGATGACGGATATGGGAGAACTATTTCGTTTCTCAAAAACGCCACTGGTATGGTTTTGCTGTAGTGGCCGAGCTACGCTTCGATATCTGTACATCGATTTGCGGTTTTTTTGGCAAATGGCTATCCTGTGATAGCCATTTGGTACACGGCTAATTCAGGTTAAAACAGTAATTTTGAGCGGTTGTTCTTAAAAATATTCCACAGGGAGGGCAGTAATGACGTCATCAAGTTAATGAAAAAACATTTTTTTTTCAAAAACTTATCGGTGGTATCATATGAAAGGGCTCCATGAGCCGGTTCTCAAAACATATTACAAAAATAGAGCTCGGCCAGCTGTTTTCTAAAAATCCAAGAAATATTTTCAAATCCATACCAAGTTGGGTTCCTACAGGTTGGAGACGGCTTAGTAATTTTTTGTAAAACATAGACCAAATGTCTCATAATATACTATTATCTAACCTCAAAAAGGCGATTTCAAAAATATTAACATTTACTGGGTTTTTTTAAGTTTTGTGATGTAGTATTTTATGAAACTTATCGAACTGTACTATTATTAGTACTATTTTTCTGTTTATGGTTAATTTCATCTCGGCTTCAAGAAGCCGGTAATAATGAGCACTTACGGGCCTAGGCCAAGTGGGTGTCATGATTAAGAGTTGTTTGTTGTCGTTCCTGTTGAGACGGTGCGTAAAGTTGGTCGGTTTGCAAGAATCTCCTAGCTATCCGGCATGTATTTATAATGACTGCTTTTTGTAAGCTATAGTAGGTAAGTCTTGGAAAGTTTAGGGTTCGAAGAGACTGGTGAAGTTACTTGGTTATGACTCCTGTTGTAGACAATACTATGGGTATGATAGTTACTTTTTGCAGTTTCCACATGCTTGTTATTTCTATTATTATGTTTTATGGTAGGTATACTGAAATTAGGGTGGTGGATGTAACAAATGTTTTTAATCAAAAGATTCGTTACCTTAAAATATTTTTTTTTTTAGAAAAAAAATTTGAGAATACTATTATTATGTATTATGGTAGGTATACTGAAATAAGGGTGGTGGATGTAACAAATTTTTTAATCAAAAGATTCAAATCTCAATTTTTTTTTTGTGATAAAAAATTGAGAATTTGTTAATTAAGATACTATCGGCAACATAAGTCCCTGCCCATGCTAAGGGTGAATTTGGTGTGACCAGTGACTAGTCGTAGCGACGTCATCCCCGCCCTAAAAACTAAATACAACAATAAAACAATCGAGGAACAGATGTTATTATGGTTGAACTGAATTGGTCTTTAAAACTACGTGGATAAGAGGGATGTTTCTTTAAAAACGCATTGACCTGCTAATTTTGGGTTACGTTTCACCAATTGTGTAATTTATTTAAAACTTCACATCAAACCTACACTTACGCAATAACACAATTAATACAAATAATTTCAAGGATTGGTGATGGATGACGATGACTACCTATAGGTATGACATATCAAACGTATTTTATTGACATGAAAAATATTGCAAAAGAAAAATAAATAATTTCACTTACAGACATGTTTAAATCTTGCGCTATTTGGGAGATACTTGTCCCGCTATTCCTCAGACAAACAATCTATTTAGAATTTGTAAAAGTCATAAAACAAAGGACTTTCTTAGACAATGGATATCATGTCTCATTGGTTAACAAAAAAAGGGGTGGAGTTAGTTTACTGTCATCACTGCAAGCGAAAATGTTTTGAAACTGGGCAGGCAGTAATGTTGCCGATAGTACATGAGTTTATACACTATATTATTGTATAAACTCATATTATTGTTATTATCTTTCTTTTGTAATTAGTTTAGAGCACGCCAACCATTATTTTCATCCTCATGGATGACTGGCAGAAAATGCTGCTTAGCATTAAGTCCCCCGTTTGTGCAATTTCCTTGTGTTTTTTGTGCAATGAAGAATTCAATAAATAAATGTTATTTTTTTAAAATAGCCTTTTTGTGGTTAGATACGAGTATAATAAGAGACATTTGGCGTATGTTTTACAAAAATGTACTAAACCGTCTCCAACCTGGAGGAACGCAAACCTGGTATGTTTTGAAAATACTTCTTGGATTTTTGGAAACATGTGGCGGAAAGGAAATGTTGTGGTATATTTTTAGAACCGGCGTATAGCGCCCTTTCATTTGATACAACACACGATAGGTTTCTGAAAAAAAAAAACAATTTCCATACTTAAACTTGATGACGTCTACCGCTCAAAATGATTGTTTTAACCTAAAGTACCCGTGTACCAAACTACTAAAATTTACTTCGATTTGCGGTTTACTATCAATATTTTCTTTGTACGCCGGTCACTACTGGTGGTGGGTTTTTGGTAATCGTCTGTTTGTGTTTTTTTTTTTTTTAAATCTAACCTTGTGTCAAAAAAAACTTAAACCAAATATTTTCGATTAAACAAATTTTAAATTCCCTTAACAAATGATACTTAGCAAGGTTATCGAGATTACTGCGTATATTCAATATAAGTTATAAAATGCAACTTGCCTTATCGATCGCTTTGCGATTGCGGCCGTATTCTAAGTAATTTATCTTAAACAAGTTTTCAGTTCTCTAATGTTCTTTACTTCTTTCGTTCTTCGAGGATTTTACATCCTACCCTGAAAATTAAAGGTTATTTTTGTAAACCTTTAAGGCATATTAGAACAATTATAATACTAGGTTAAAAACATATTATATGTTTTGGTCTCAATATGAATTATAGATAATACCAGCAGCCACAAAACAAGACATCAAAATTCATACCGGTAGGGCTTGTACGGAATGGAAACAGTGTTAACCTAGTATTTATTACTCATAATAATTAACAAAATGATTGATAAAGCTTTAAAAAAAAACAATTTGAAATTTCATTGATAGCTAATTGATAAGATAGCTTTTTATTGCCAATAGATCAATGCTACAAATCGAATCAAAATGCAAATCACATTAGTATGCTTTGAAGTACTCGTAGGTACTAAAAAAGTACCACGTTATTTCATTTAAAATAAAAAATAAACTTTAAATACGATACAATAACATACACAATTGAAAGTATTAGTCCAGTCTGTTAGGACATATAAACAAATAAATACTCCAGCGGCCGGCAAAGCCAGCGTTGATGGACAAACGTGATACTTTCACTACGTAGGTAGTACTTTTCTCAAACAATGCGCGGATATTCAAAAAGTTAATTTTCTTTAATTCTTTAGTTGAACAAAGTTCTCATTTTTTTATGTTGGCGGCAATAAGTTTTTCATTAAGGCTCTTGCTGTCTCTTGAATTGTCGGTGGCGTAAAAATATTTCCATCGGACTCTCATCGAAGTTGGATTTATTTCTAAGGTTCTCTCTAAATAATAATCAAATGTCAAAGCATGTTTGAGAAAAGGCTTTTTGGTTGCCGAACGATTTTGCAGGTGGTGTAGTAACGATATGAGTAGCGTTGTAGACGGGGAGTCCTAATAACAAAAAGTGCCCTTGTGCCGCCATCTTGGATTCAAAGTAGCAAAATTTGGTTCTTATTAAATAACGCCACTACAATTAACCCGTTTTTAAATCTAACTCCCAATGAACCAAGGAATGTTAATGTTAATGTTTCTTTCTATTTGTCGTAGAAACAACTGTTGCGGCGTTTTAATAAACAAATTTTGGCAATCCAAGATGGCGACTCGCGCCTTCTCCCCAAGATTTAAAACTTCGATTTTTATTGAGAATCCCAATACCAGCAACGTTTATCGAAAGCGTTTCTAAACCGCCTTTTCCAGGGCAAAACCTCTACGGACCGTGCTATGTCGTGGTTGAGACAGACGGTACCGAGTTGATAGTGAGACGATCGAATTATGTAATATTTGACACTGACGATCTTCTCGGTAGCGTCTCCGCTAACGTTAGATATTCGTGATAACTCCAAAAACATTGGAGCCATTAAATTCGAAAATAAGCAGACAGCAGTGGCGTCATCAATACTATACATGAACGGTACCCTTACCACAAGTTTCTGACGTTATCGAATCGCTAGCGAGACGATGGTCAATGTCAAATATTAACCAATCAAGTTATTATGATTTCTAGTGACCCCGATGTCATTGGCCAATATTTGACACTGACTATCGTTTCGCTAGCGATTCGATAACGTCAGAAACTTGTGGTAAGGGTACCGAACATTTACTAGTCTGATACTGTTAAGGTGGATTACCCAAACCGGCTCCCATACAATATTTTGAGGAACCAATGTTGGTGATATAATATGGGTCATCCCAAGTGTTTTATCTTTATATATGTCATTCTTTTGTACGTGTGTTTGCCACTGAACTCCTCCTAAACGGCTGGATTGTTTTTGCGTTTTTTTGTGTGTTTGAGTCGCGAGCGTGCCGCTAGTTTTAAGTAAAAACTATTTACAAAATGGCAATTTACCAGTATTAATAAATAAAATACACTTGAAAACTTTTTATATACTTATTGTAATAAAACTCGGAATTAGCCTTTTTCACTCGTTTTTTTACTTCAAATAAACACTTGTGACAAAATCATATGTATTCTATCACCGACACTGGCTCCTCAAAGTTTTTTATGGTAAGCTGTTTTGGACTAGATTCGAATTAATAGTACATTATGGTACTAGTGTGTAATATTGGTGATTACCGATGAGGCGCCATTGAGACCCTCACCTCACGGCTCGGGTCTTAAGAGAGCCGAGGACGGTAATCATCAACGCACACGTGTAACATACGACGTTTTTCAACACACTTGTTAATAAAATAATAATAAAACAGAAATACACACTCTGTGTAAATGTTCAACTGTCTCTATAACTCACTAGTGAATAATAGCAATGAAAAAGTCACAGTTTGATTACAGGTGTCATTATGTGCCTAATTGCGATGAAATTAGAGCCACTTTATAAGCAAGTGTGTTGAAAAGTATAATACCAACGACGAGTATGCGGCGAGAAGAACAATAACTCTATTTCGATGGTCACGTGCTTTGTGATATTGACGGTAATTGAATAAAAAGGTCATACATATATGTCATACATAGGGAAAAGGTGTACGAGTAAGGGAGAATGCTTCTAGGTCAGAATATCCCATATAATCTGAACGTAATGTAGTTTGTTGTTAGTTTATATACTCAAAAAAAGTCTACTTATGATTTTACCCCATGGGGGTGGAAAAGTTTATTGGAAACAGGTAAACGCAAAGTAAATTACAATCAAAGTTACTTTATTAATGTTGAAGGCTTGATAACTTGGATCAATGGTTACCAATTTTTATTTTACTTCGTCTTTGTTATGTTTCTCCTGATTGACGAATATCAAAAGATACATTCATTGAAAAAGGTTTTTTTATAATATTAATGAATATTTTAAATTTAAAACCCAATTGACATTATTACTTACTATTTTAATGAATATTTTTAATTTTAAACCCAATTGACATAATTACTTACTATTGACATCTTTTTGAATACTTAAATACTATTTATTGCATGTCCAAATGTTTTAAGGAAATTAACATTCTCACTGTAATATCGCAATACATCTACGAAACCTTATTATATACACATAAACACTTAGATAGGTTTATGAAAAAAAGTGACGTGCATTGTTTGAACACGAGAAATAAAAATAAACAGAGTATTCCCAAATTTAGATAAAAAAAAGTAAGTGGGTCTTTTATGGGGAATTCTGTTCGGATCTATAATAAACTTCCAGAAAGTGCATTTAAACTTTCGATTCGAAGATTTAAAGCCTACATAAAGAATAATCTAATTAAAAGAAAGAAAGAAATAGCATTTATTTGTGTCAACAACATGAGTACAACAATATTGCACACTAAAAGACACACACACACAGAAACAAAGAAAAATAAAACTAATTTAATTAAGAAAGCGTATTACACTCTACACGACTATGTTAATGATAAAGCCGTGTGGCCTGATGTCGCTCTGCCCCTCGACACCTAATTTGTCAGTTTGCAATGTCTATACCTACATATAACTGATTATTGATGTGTTATTTATGAGTATATCAAGCGTAGAGTGTGCTGCCTTATGAACTTATGCTGATTATCTCTAGCATCTTACTTTTGACTGCCTACCTAAGGTTTTTAACTTGGTTTTTCTTTTTTCTTTGAAACAATTTCCATTTGTTCTCGAGGCACCACACAGGCGCACCCCACCTAGTAGTAAGAAGGATCATAAAAAAAAACAGACCGTGTTTGTTGCCTGATTCTTCTAGGTCTGGTTGCGTTAGAACAGGAGTAAATGTAAAATTTATTTTTTAAGACGATTCCAAATGTTCCTTGTTATTTCAATGAATAAAATACTTTTTGACTTTGACTTTGACTGGATTCAATGTGTGACACCTATTCTAGTATAATTACAATAAGACCTATTATGTACCATCATTGTTGCAATAGAGATTATGAATTATGAAAAATTATGAATTATTATGAATCATAGATATACGCGTTTCCCCCTTAAAGGTAGGCACAGCTTCAAATCACCACTTTTCAGTTATAGCTCAAAATTACAAGATTTGAGTGCTTTCTTAGATAAAATAAATTGACGACCTCAGTGGCGCGGCTGGCGAAGGTTCGCCTGCGACGCAGGAGCTTGCGGGTTCGATTCCCGCCCCGGAACAAATATTTGTGTGATCTACAGATATTTGTTCAGGGTGTTCTGGGTGTTTTCTATGTATAATAAAAAATATCTATCTATGTTATGTATTGTATTAAGTATATCAGTTAACTAGTACCCATAACACAAGCTCTGGCTTAGCTTGAGGATAGATAATGTTGTGTGATTAAAAGAAAAAAAAAAAAAAGAAAAAGAAAACAACTCTTTATTTTCAAATAAATATAAAATAACATTTCTGTTAAAAAGAAAAAAAAAAAAAAAAAAAAAACTCTTTATTTTCGAGTAAATATAAAATAACATTTCTGTTAAAAATATATTTTTTTAACATAGCTTTTATGAAATTAGTGAACGGTACCGCGAGCTGATCAAAATGAGCCCAAACACTGCCTTTTAATCATCGTGGAGTTCCGTGGCGCACCTTCCGTCTCCATCGTCAGATCAGCTCGCTGTCCCCATAAAATGTATTGTCATCGGAACTTGACAGGTATGACAAATTTCAGCTCAATCGGATGTCAAGAAGTTGTTCTAATTCAGACCGAAACAAACTAATATACATGGCAACTTAAATAACTTTAATAACTTGTATTCGCCGGTCCACCGTCGAACGCGGTCGCGGGCGGTGCTCATGATGAAGCGGCTTCTGAATTCAGTCTCGAAACGTCAGCAAAGCGACGAAATACAGTGTAATAAGCCGTTATTTATTTAAAACTTAAATAAGGGTCATAAAAGCTCGTAAAAATTGATTGGCTACCAAACAAACGGCATGATCGGCCAGACTCTTACCCCACTCCCACCAATATTTCACTTATATTCTCAATTTTCAAAAAAATATTGTAAATACGGCCATAGCGATGCGACAAATATTACTTTTAACCCCGGACGCAAAAACGACGGGGTGTTATAAGTTTGACGTGTCTGTGTCTGTCTGTGGCATCGTAGCTCCCGAACGGATGGACCGTTTTTTTTGTTTGAAAGGTGGATTATTCGGGACTTTTCTTAGCTATGTTTGATCAAAATCGGTTCAGCCGTTTCATTGCGTTGAGGGTTTTTTATTTTTTTACAAAATTAATTACTTGTAATAATAACAAGTATGTAGACTAAGCACCTATTGAAACAGAGTAAGTTAAGTTTCCTGGTTTTGCATAAAAAACAGCATAAATATCATGTAATTTTGAGATCAGAACCACAATTAATTTTTTTGCTTGTAAAATATGACAGTGAACAATGCTATGATATAACTCTAGCTGGGCATAACTTCAAAAGGCACATCCTCAGCAAGAATTCAACTTATTAGGTACATAGTTTTCGAAATATTGAGGGGAATCATCAGGTACACCTTACCCCTACATAGACACAAGACTTTCTCCGCGAACTTGACACTAAGGGTCGCACAATCGGAAGAACGTGAGACCAGTGACCAGTGGTGAGCTCATCGCAGCCTTTGCTTTCCCACGACTAACGCGGTTTCCGGCTTATACCAGTAATATCCAGTCTGCAGGGACATAAAACGGGCTTTCCCTTGACAAAGGTTGTAAAAATGATTATGTTATTATGTTGTTGGGTACCTCATTCAAATTATGTATAAACATCGGTTTAACTTGCGTGCAACTGTTTATCTTGATTTTTAACACATATACCTATATAACACCCTAAAGTCACTTGCAGTCCTGATCAGACGCTAAGATCCCCTGTGTCGTGGGTATCAGGAACTAAGAGTACCATGCTACCATAACACCCAGACCCAGAACCAATATTTGCAGATCAAACATATGTCCCGCATCGGGAATCGAACCCGCAACCTCTCGCATCTCAGCCAGCTTCTCGCCCGCCACGCCAGAGGTCTTCAGATATTTACTCGAGTTTTATAGTCGTAGCTCGCGACGTACGCTATAAAACTCGAGCTTGAAGTCGAGTTGAGTAAATATCAAGATAAACCGGTGTTTATAGTATATTTCTAACTTTCACCAACCACTTATGGCCAGGAAACATAACGAACGTCAAATTTGTCAGTTTCAGATAGAAACCTGTCAAGTTAACAAGTGTCCCGTAAAATCAAAATTGGTTGGTGAAAAAGGGGATAAGCTTTCGTAATCTGGGGACAAGGCGCGAGCGGCCGTTTTGGATTTAAGGTAGGGTTGCAGAATAAAGAACGAAACGTAATACTTCAAATAATATGTTCTTTATTACATTACTGTCTTATACACTTTTGTCGTAGGGTCAAATATTGAGCCGTTATTTAATTAAAACCACATTTTGACACCTTTAATCCAAGATGGCGCTTCACCTGCCGCCCCTGAACCCCGCACCTAAGCCCCGTAAGGTCAAGAAAGTAAGAGGACCTCAACCCCTACAGAACATTTCATGATCGTTTCTACACCACGTGCTGTAGGGCAAAACCACCCATAGACTGGACTACAATAACATTTTCCTAAACAAGTTAGCTGCCTAACAAATAAAATACAAATTCAATTAAACTAATTAATTGCATTAATTACAGACTTCGTAATTAGTGCAATAAATGCAGATCTTAAAAGTAAACTATGCAGTAAGTATCACATACCTTCATCCCATCTGGCTCTTATTCAGAAACTCGATAAGTCTGGCATTAGATGACCTCTGCTCAACTGGTGTAAATAGTTCTTAGTCAAAGAAAATTTATCGTTATGATCGGGAATCAATAATTAGTGACGAGCAGTTGGTTGATGAAGGTACAGCCCAAGGTTCTGTATTAGGCCCCCTGCATTATTTGGCCTATGTTAACGATATGGAGAATGAGATTGGGGAATGCTCTGTTTACCAATATGCTGATGATACCTGCCTGATTGCGTCTCACTAAGATTTACTCACGGCCGTGCAGTCCATGCAAAATGACTTTACACGAGTGGCAAACTGGGCTCATGATGCAGGCCTAGTTCTAAATTCCAGCAAATCAAAAATAATTCATGTCCATTCCTCACATTTACCATCTAGAGATACTTTTGTAATAACTGCGCATAGTCACAAATGTCTCCATTCGGCTCAAATAACTTGTGTTTGTGCGTGCCCAACAATTCAGTTTGCGATAAGCTTCGCGCAATCTTGGCCAAGTTTTACGTTATGAGGCCAAACTGCCTTTCAAAAACCTGTTAAATATGTATACCGCCTTAGCTGAATTTATTATTACCTATGGAATCACTAGCAATGGCAAGACATTTAAGACCTACCTCTCTCAAATTCTTGAATTGAGAATACTGAAACTTAACTTGCCTAAAAACATCAAAGCTAGATTCAAAGATAATAGATTAGGTCTTTTTAAATATTGTGGTATAATCCCTGTACATGAGAAAGTAAATATGACACTATTAATTAAACAGCATTCTAATACTGACCTACTCATACCTATCGTACATAACGTTACTACTAGAAAGATTACCCATAGCAAATTACGCATACCTAAAATGAGGAATTTTTAAGGCAGACGTACTAATAACTTCTTAATCACTACACTACCGAACGGCATTCCAAATGAAATAAAATCTGAAGCTAATGATAAAAACTATAAGAATATATACAAAAAGTACTACCTAAATAATCCATGAATACATAATAATCTAAAACGTTAATCTACCTACCTACGATAATATTAGATCAAACTGCCTAGGGAATAAAATGATTTGAATCTGGAACGTCAAATTCGTGTAGAAATTCGTGGAAAACTCTAAGTAAAAAAACCCCAAATGGCATTGTAAAGAGGTTATTTCGAAAATCGAACTGGCCAACATAAGCAGAACTCAATTTGGTGCTGTGATTTTCAGTGAATTTTTATTATCTCGCAGAAGGTGTGAAAAGTAGAGTATGCTCCTCTGGAATAAAGCCTGTCTTCGTCTTGGGCAGCTTGATCCACGTTTCACTCAGGACTCAGAGTCTCTCGTTACGCTCAGGGTTCAATATGCCGCCCGCGACGTAAGACACTGCTTTATTCCCATAGTGCATAATCTTCTACAATATTATTAGTGTAAAATGTTTGTTTTTATGAATACATAAAATATTAATTTGAATATTGTTATTTTTGTAATAAAACTAGGTAATAGTCATTTTGTAATTAGATTTTACTTAAAATAAAATGATGAAATTGATTCTTTGGTCAACTCAGCCCACACCTCACTCAGCCCGCGGGCCGAAATGTCCACTACAAAATATATCTATTCTATATCACTGACATTAGTTCCACAAAGTTTGTATTATAAACGGTTTTGGACCATTCACCTTATATTCAGCTTATTACAGAAAGGTGGAATATCCTTATTACTCTTTTGAATAGCCACTACCTAATAACATGAAAAAATGCCATATACTACGAAGAGTTTACCCCACATTCTGAATTTGTATACGTTTGTTTAATAGTCTAAAAAGATTACTAGCGAAATGCCTCTTGCATTTTATGCTGTAGTAATCTTTTTAGACTATTAAACAAACGTATACAAATTCAGGATGTGGGGTAAACTCTTTTCGTAATTATGAAAAGAACCAACGATTAAAGAAGTTTGTGTAAATACCGTTTGTGTGAAAAAGCTGTAAATGGGGTACGATTGGCTAATGAGCATGAATGTAGATAATGGTGGTAATATACATGGTGAAGCAAGATATTTTTGTTTGGCTTGTTTTCATAGTTGTTTATAAATGTACTACGGTATAGCACATACAGAGTACTAACGAGAGAGAGCTAGAATTCGCCGGAATCTATGCAAGGCTTAGCGGTCACTATAGAGTTAGTCTTACATTTTACAAAGCACGTTATTTTTACAGTAATATCAGGCGAAAATGGGTACAAGTAAATCCAATTTTCACTTTATCTAGGGCTGTAATTTTCGTCATCTCAGTTTACCACTAGGTTAATTTTTCCTTACTGACGATTAATCTTGTTTTCGTATAATTTAATTTAATTAAGGACTTTGGGATGATTAAAAAGTAAATAAGACACTGCTACTTTTCATGCATATGAATTGCTACCACCAACCATCTTTACCACCATAAAACATCTCATATCAATCTATCTAGGGCTGTAATTTTCGTCAACTGTCTCAGTTTACCACAAGGTAAATTTTTCCTTACTGACGCGTAATCTTGTTTTTGGATAATTTAATTTAATTCAGGACTTGGGGATGATTAAAAAGTGAGTAAGACACTGCTACTTTTAATGCATGTGAATTGCTACCACCAACCACCTTTACCACCATAAAACATCTCATATCAATCTCTAAGCGTTTCACCTCACCGGTTCTTTCTAACATTGGTCACACACAATCCGAGACTCTTTTACGACTCACATATTTTCCTCTCTATTGAGGCTAGAGGAGAGAGTCGTAAAAGAAAACAGTTTTTTTTTTTTTACTTCTTGTATGACGTAACAAACTGATGGCCCACCTGATGTTAAGCGGTAACCTCTGCCTATGAACAGTGCATTCCCTCATAGGTCACGTCCACCTAGGACGCACCCTATGCGGCATTGCACTGCGCCCGCCACCCTGAGACATAAAGGTGAAAAGTCTCATGTGCCTGTAATTTCACCAGCACCCTTATACCTTCAAACCGGAACACAGCAATGCGAGCACTACTGCTTTGCGGCAGAAATAGGTATGGTGGTAGTACTTCCCCGGACGAAATCTTTCACAAAAAAGCTCTACTACTACAAAAAAAACGAAACGAACAAAACTAAATTACGAAAACTCCGAAATTGAAGCTTCTGGCTCCTAACTTTAACTATGCTGTAGTTGCAGTTAGGAGCACACAGTCATAGTCACAGTCACAGTGTCGGTATTTTTCCTTGGGGGCCAGTGAACGTTTTTGAATATTTCCGTTTGGTTAACTCTTTCCATTAACTAAATGACGCTGCTTTCTAAATCTGATGCATTTGATTATATTTAACCATCACCCACGATAATTTTCGATTCAGGCAGAGATAGATAAGTTTGCATGGAAAAACCAACGCGTGGTCGAAGACGCGGGGGATCCACTAGTTACTTATTTAAAGCATTCCTAAACACTCATGAGCTACAAAAAACTACTCTGTTTTAGCCACAAAAACTAAATTTTGAAGGTGAGTATGTATGTTGTATGTTGGGGGTACCTACTGATCCGATTCCGAAAGTTCTTTCACTAGCAGGAAGTTAGGTACAAACACAAAAATAACTAAAAAAAACACTCACAAATAAAAGCTTCGACCAAACAAAGTAGTTTAACTTTCATAAACTTTGTTATTTTTGTATTCCTCCTAACTAACGTAATAAAGTTTGGTTAGCTTTCATTCAACCATTATGTGTATTTATATATTTTCTATAATGAAGAATGTCTGGTGGGAGACTACATGGCACATCCCAATCATCCATGACAATTTTCAACGATTTTGGATACTCTACGTAATAATTAATTTGGTGCTCAAATTTAGGAGGTTTTATTGGTCAAAATGTGAGCACGCCCAAAAATAATAATTACTCCTAAACTACCCAAAATTGTAGAGCATACATTCGGATGTGCATGATCTCCCCCAGTTCCCTGCCAGCTATAATCCACCCCTTTGCTGGCCGAAGTGCGCAAAGAATAATAAATACCATGTAAATACGACTTGGTAAAAGTAAGGCATTTGAGGCGTATGCAAGATAAACTAATTGTGTTTTGCAAAAACCACTGGTCACTTTGCATACAGTATCTAACAAAAACCCTGTCCGATCAAATATGGGCAAATTCCTATTTCAATAACAAGGCCAGCAAAAAAAGTTAAAACTAACTCAGTGAAATAAAAAAGTACTGGCTTTTGAGTTTTCTGATAAACAGCACGTATATCGGACGCCAGAATTTACTATTGTGTTCGCGAATAAAATAAGTCATTACAACATCTTGCCGTAACTAGATAGTGATAATAATCATGCAGCTGCACGTAGCGAGTACAAACAGCGTTTCTCCATTCCGATGGATATGCCAGTGCCATCAGAACTTGCGTTTCAAAGTCTACGGAAAGGGATGTTACTCGAAAATGAGTGCATCGACCCCGGAAGACCAAGAGAGCACGGTGTGGATACTGAAGAGCAAGCGTTGGACATGTTTGCCGACGATCCAACGTGAAGCACGCGTCGCGTTGTGGTGCGCCAAGTCGATACGAACACAAAATGGCGGCGCGCCGCCTACGTACTTTGTGATACAAATCAGATGCATGTTTGGCAGGTTATAAAATAAGGTTCTTTCCAGTAACGTCCTGTTCAAGTCCAACGACTGTAAGCTTAGAACAGAGTACTGCGCGTACTTATATGTAGGGTACTGGTCCTTGACCATGGCGTGTGCGCAGATTTTAACGCGATTGCAGAAACTGTCAGTAAGGAAAGTAAGGCAAGAGTGAGTAGGTGCCTTCTAGACCTTTGTGCTCCATCGACACTTACCAACAGGTGAGATCGTGGTCAAACGTGGTCAAACGAAGGCCCATCAATGTTACAAATAACGCGAAGACCTACGTACCTAGGTGGGCATTATTACGGGACACTGATCTCAACCACCAGCTACGGAAGACAGGGCCACGGACAGTGGAATGTGTCGCAGTTGCCTCCAAGACGAAGAGACAGGGCAGGAAGTAATATTACAATGCACAGCCACAAGCGCAGCAGACAAAGTGCTTCGTTATTTTTAGGAGTTGTGCTGGCTGGGGTATGATTTAGCAGGGGGGCAATGCACAAAACACTACAACTCTGGACGTCAGTGCAGATCTAATATCCCCGAACCCAAACCAATTTTAATGCGTTTTTTTAAAGCATGTTTTCTATAATTTTTTTATCAAAATCGGTTCAGCCGTTTCATTGAGTAGGGGTTTATTTTAATTTACAAAATTAACTTATATTATAATTCGAATTAGAACACATTTTGAATTTGTTTTCTTTAAATGTTTTATGTTATTATATTTATCACTTTTAACTTGTTTAATAATAACTTAAAAGTTAATAAAGTATTTTATTAACCTGAATCTAAGTTAACATTTCTTACGTAACGAAAGAGCGAGATCTCCTAACACATTTACCTATATACTCGTACTTAAAAGATGGTCACACGGTCACACCTGTTTATATTTGAAGTTAAATAAATAAATACATTTGAATTGATTGATTTGATTACGATACCTAATAATACCGTTGTCGATCGGACAGAGATTTAATTACATACTCTATACATGTTTTAGAATAACCTGTACATACTGAGGGCTTAATGTACGTGCAACATACCCCCCCTGTTGGTATTTAATTCCAACCCAAATATCACATGATCAACAAAAATCAGTGTTCAAAATCAAAGCACAACATGGCCCTTATAAGGCCATTGAAGTGAGCCGGTTCGCTAACACATTTTCTAGGAACAGGAAGTGCATCCAAACAATTATCTTCAACTGGACAATTACGTATTTTCTACTGCAGTCAGTTTCAATGCTGTTTCTATATGAAACCGGTAAACATGGCGACTTTGCGGTTTCGCAGTTGCTAACAAAGCTCGATTTCAACTCAAGCCTTTTGAGTGTTTCTATCGATTGCGTGCAATAGCTATTATGCAAATTGGTTTCAATTATAATAACAGCATTTGATGGCTATTAAGCGTTGAAGCAAACGGAAAAAATCGAAAATGTATGTATTCAAAGTGAATTATTTATTACATGAACATGGTTTAAATACATTCCGAATTAAAAGAACAACGACAGCATCCGCCAAACGTTCTTTTGTCGCGATGTGTCTCTCCTCCAACGAGTATACTCGTACCCAGTGCAGCGTCATCATCTTGACCTAAAATGAATATCAGCTAGATTTTAAATAAACGGAAACATTCAAACACAACGTAGAACCATAATGGCAATATATGAACAGAAGCGTACGGCAACGCCGGGCGACAAGGCGCGGCACGATTCTTCGACTAGGAATCAGACCAAAAACAAGAAACTACTCTTGTGTTCATTTAATGCCGCCATCGCGGCTCCACGTTTTTAAGTTCAATATGTATGTTGTGGTACCATCTCGTAGTTCCTGATACCCACGACACTGAAAATTCTATTGTAGGATCAGGACTACCTATGTGTATGACTGTTGGGTGTTATGTTAATACGCATAGACTAACTAACCGTCTTTCACTCAATGGGGTTGACGAGGAAAGGTTTACAGTATCAAAGACTACCAATATTAAGTTCCGGTAAAAGGTTTATTTTTATTTTTATTTAATATGTTTTAAAGGAAGGCACTCTAAAATAACTACGTTAAAAGTTTATGTGGGCGAGAAGTTAATGGAGTACTTACTTATTTCCATTTATCACTTGTTTTATCTTGCCGTCCCCCACAGAATTTAGTCTTTTGTCCAACTCGACCCATACTTTGTTGGCCTCTTGTTAGTGAAGAGGACTGTTTTTTGGTTCCGTACCCAAATGGGGCCTACAAGATTCTATTACTAATCCCTACCTACTTAATAGTACACGCCATACATCTGTCTGTCTGCATGTATGTTATAGGGGTAATAACAGGGCAATAAGGCATAATAATAATTATCACAACAGCCTTATGAGGTAGCCAATTTAAATTTTCACAAGAGTATTATGGCATGAACACTACGCAAATAATAAAAATCCAAAAACAGAATCCCACGCGGGTTCCCCTTGCGAAAGTTCTTCAAACCAATTAATAAAACCTTATTAATTGTAATTTAAGCCCCCTAAAATAAATTATAATAAAATGGTCTAGTTGTGGATCAATGCAGTATAATTTAGTCGACTACCTAATCATAGCCCTAGGAATGTATGCAGGCACCTTTAAACCTATCAGAGAGAGCCTATCAGAAGGTAGCTCCATCCAACCAGTGTAGAACAAAGGTCGACGGTCACGTTCGCTGTCTATTCTCTATTATGATAAAGAGCATGCTGTATTGCGTGCAGAACAATGAAAGTTATCTCAAATATCCTATGATGAAAACTTTTAAGAATTACATAATGGCCACTATGCCTTGAAAACAACCCCTCAGTTTGCATTCTCATATGAATTGGGTCGGTTTATTGTTGTCATTTAGAGCTATAGCTCTTATTTCGCTCCGCAAATTCTACTAATATTTCCAATTGGCAATGGGAAACCAATCGTAAGGAGGCCATAATATATCTGTAGCAAAAAACAAAATGTATCAATATAACCTGGGTATCATGATGTATGTGTAGTTATAAATATGATTAATTACAAATCAATGTACTTACTTTCCAAACCATTTATTGTGAAATCTCGTGAAGAATATTTCAAACAACGTACTGCACCATTGACCACAGAAGCAACAACGGTATCAATCACAGACAAAAGATTATTATATACGGTTGATAAAAAATGGTTAGTACGTTTATACACTGGTCATAATAGCACTAGCACTCTGTAAATTGATCGGGTTAGCCATTACATATATTTTAACAACTTCATATAGCAACGTATCGATAGAAACTTAATGAAATCGGGACAAGAAAAGTCGCAATTGATCGATAGAAACTTTTATGTTTGCATCTGATTGTAACAAAATTACGTAATTGCCATAGTGTAGTCAGTAGGTGATTTTACCCCACAAAAGGTGGCGTGGAAACGATTTGCATATTTGTTGTTAGGGGTCCTCATTAAAAACAAGTTTTCAGATGCAGACAATAAATATAGATAAGACAATGTAAAGAATTATATATGTTCTTTATTCCGGTCATATAAATGCTTTAATATAAATAAATATTTGTTCCAATAATCCAAAACGGCGGCTCGCGCCTTCCAAAGTCAAAAACTTTTTAGTTGGACTCCCAACTCTAACAGCGTATAACGAAATCGTTTCTAGATCACCTTTTGCAAGGCAAAGGCCTTTTTATGTCTCTACATAGTGGACTAATAAAGAGCGGCCTAATTATATAGGCACACAAAAGCCACTGGTCACTTTGCTTATACACCTTTTGGAATAACTACATGGTTATTTTGATTGATACTGTACATACAACATTCCCCAAATATTATAAAATCTTAAACCAATTTGATAAAATTATCATCAAAGAATTGTATCTGTGTTCAAAATCAAAGTACAGCATGGCAGATATAACGCGAGTGGACTTGAAGTGAAACACATTTTCTAGGAACTTATCGGCTAAACTTAACTAGGCTGGAATGTTGTGTACTATTTGTTGGGTGATATTTCAGCCAGATAAGAATAACACGTCCAGAAGTTACAGTTAGACAACAAACCCCGTATGAGCAGATGGCACGCATATGACATATTAATGGAAAGTAATGGTAAGTAAGCCAGCGGGAGATAGCTCACTCATGGAACGATAGGGGATAAGATCCAAGATAAAAAATAGCTCAATTTCCTCATACCTGATCCCAGAAGTACATCGACAGATTATTGACGCGGCTGTTATCATCCTCGCGAGAAGTACTCCTCTGTTGTAACCACATCAAATCATTGGTAGTTGGTTGACTCCACAGTGACTCCACCTAAAAATGCGTAAAAATTAAAAGGCATGAACGGGTGTAAAACCTCGCGAAAATAAGTTAGCGGTTATACAGCGCCCTTAGTGACGTGTGGCGATAAAACCTGCCATAGAACCTTTACGTAATTTTTTTCAGAATTTGGATCTCTGTATTTATGAAATCAAACTTGTTTTAGTTTGCATTACTTAGCTCAATTACAGGATTATTTAAAAAAAAAATATAACTAATATATTAAATTTGATATAAAATACTTGTCATCCATTAAACAGATGGGTGAAGGTCGTTTCTAGTGTGGATCCTCTACTATTATTACCTTAGTTTTTTTATTGACTAGAGGTGCTGGTTCTATTCCCGGCTCGGATTAGACATTGAGTCAGTGAGATTCAGACCGTCTGGTCTTCATAACCAGTAGTTCACCCCGAACGTGAACTTGCAATATATCGTTTATCGATAAACTGGTATGGGGTCCCCGTAGCTCAATAACCCTTACCGATCAAGCTCATCTTCGGGCTCAAAAATTATATTTACATAACCTACCTACCAAGTTTCATCAAGATGAATCAAACACATACTTACACACATACATCATCATAATCATCATCATCAGCCTACAGAAGACCACTGCTGGACATAGGCCTCCCCAAAGAACGCCACGGCGTACGGTCTTGAGCCGCCTCCATCCAACGCCTTCCTGCGACCTCCATAATGTCTTTGCTCCATCAAAAGGCATTCCTGTTTTGCGTCATCCGGTTTGTGGTCGACACTCGAGAATCTTTCTTTCCCAACGGAAAGTTCTGTGAGCTATATGGCTTGCCAATTTCCACAAACATACATACATATATACAAACGTCGCATCCAGCAATTAGACTCTGAGTAACAACTATTTCAACCTACTACAAGTAAATATTATTTATAGTTTATTTTTGAGCCGGCAAATCCCGTGGATCCGAGGGATTGATGTTCGACGCGGGATTGGATTCTATAGTGGAATGTAAGTCCCCTCCCCTCTTCACCCCTCGCGCAGACGCCAGGTCTTCTTCAGTCAGGTATCGCATAGGCTACCCACGACTCGGAGATGGTGGGAGACGCTAGAATGGTGTCTCGTCAAACAAAAAAAAAGCTGCTGTAATATGATTGTGTTGCAGCAATTACACAATAGCAGTCTTACCATATATTTTCCAATACAAGCGTAACCGTGTGCTGATCAAAATGTGCCTAAACACGGCCTGTCTACTATTATCCATCGAGGAGTTCCGTTGTCCACCTTCCGTCTCCATCATCAGATCAGCTCGCTGTCACCATCATATTGTATTGTCATCTGAACTTGACAGGTATGCCAAATTTCAGCACAATCGGTTGAGGATAACTACTTTAAAATTCAGTTGCAAGATTCCATCCGGATTCTACCCAGACAAACATACATACATTTCAAGTTAAATAAAAGCTTGTAATAAATAAAACACCGTTTAAACACGTTTTTAGTTAAACAGTGTCTGAGGGATATATAAACACTGCTTAAACAAGTGTTAACTCAAATTTAAACAACGTCTAAGCTATGACTCATCATCATTGTCTTGCCCTTTTCCCAAATTATTTGGGGTCGGCGCAGTTCGTCTTTTTCTTCCAGCCGTCACCTTATCATTCACTCCTTCATAATCATTCGTCTAAGCTATGACTAACCATAAACAACTGTTAAATATGGTTTTGTGGTATCACTTTTGCTAAACAACTGTTAAACACGTATCTAAGACGTGTCTACGTTTTTTGTGGTGTTCCAACAATGTGTTTAGTTCAATATATCATCATGCAGCTGAAGAATATAATGGCTGGGCACAGGCCTCCCCGTAGAATGCTATGATGAACGATCTTGAACCATCTGCATTCACTTACTTACTGCGATTGTTAAAATGTCGTCCCTCCAAGTTGAATACGATATTAAACTTTTAAAACTAGCTTCTCTCACATTTCAGTGTATAATAAATAAATAAATAATGCTAGACTGTTCACACAACATTATCTAGTCCCAAGCGAAGCAGAGCTTTTGTTATGGGTACTAGATAACTGATATACTTATAATACAATACGTTACATAGATGGATATTTATTATTATGCATAGAAAATACCCAGAACACCGGGAACAAATATCTGCAGATCGTACAAATATTTGTTCCGAGGCGGGAATCGAACCCGCAAACTCCTGCGTTGCAGGCGAACTTTCACCCGCCGCGCCACAGAGATCGTCAAATGAGGTGTTTTTTTTTTAACATTGATAGACCTTTGTTTGGCCACGATCTCACCTGTTGGTAAGAGACGATGTGGCCGAAGATGGAGCACAAAGGTCTAGAAGGCACCTATTCACTCTAGCCATGAAGAGACCCAGATTGTAGTTTTCAGGAAAGACAGACGATTTCTACGGTGTATAAGTAGAGTGCAGTGACAACGCCTATTATTTGAATATTTTATCAGAGTTCAGGAACATGGTAGTCATTCCTAGTATTAAATAGACGCGAGAGGTGAGAAAGTTTCAGATCTTAATTACAGATTTTTCTTTGTCAGCAACACAGACTGGTGGTCATACCAACCTATGATCTTGATACATGTTGAACCAAAATAAATTATAAAATTTTAAAAACCCCCCTCTTTGAATCGGCCGATTTTGATAAAACATGCCTAAGAACCATCGCTAGAAAACATGCTTTCAATTAAAAAAAACCGCATTCAAATCGGTTTAACCGTTTAAGAGCTACGGTGCCCCAGACAGACACGTAGCGGTCAAACTTATAACACCCCTCTTTTTGCCTCGGGGGTTAAAAAGTAAATAGCAAAATACAGAATCTTAGATGACTGAAATGTCAATATCTATAAATATAATAAATACACCTAGCTAATAGGTAATGATGGGACTCTAATATTTACACATGTTCTGGCAAATAAACATAAATATGGTCTTTTCGTTCCAGTGTATAAAACAAATACTATTCTTGTTAATTTTCGTGATAAGACTGTAATTATTTAAGGAACAAACAATCTCTGACGACGACCTCTGACTAACCTTTTTACGACCTCTGTGGCGCGGTGGGCGAAGGTTCGCCTGCGACGCAAGGGGTTGCGGGTTCGATTCCCGCCTTGGAAAAAAATATTGTGCGATCTGCAGATATTTGTTCTATTTCTATTGTAATGTAAATATTATATTAAGTACTAGCGACTCGCCCCGGCTTCGCACGGCCAGCCCCCGGTGGCCCCTCCTATCCCTCCCCCTATGTCAATCTCCTGGTTCTAAGCTACCTCCCCAAATTAATTCCTTCCTAATTTTCAGCCAAATCGGTTCACCCGTTCTTGAGTGGTGTAACTAACACGACTTTGTTTTATATATATAGATATCAGTTATCTACTACCCATAACACAACCTCTGCTTAGTTTGGGACTAGATAATGTTATGTAAACTGTCCAGCATTATTTATAATTTATTGTTTTTGTGAATAATAGATTAAAAGAGTTAGAAGTGAAAAATATAATTAGGACTAAGTCGTACGATAAGAAAATTAATTTAATTGTACTTATAAATCCTGTCTTTTTGCGAATCTGTTTTTTTTGAGAATCTGACCTAATGCGAATCTGTCTTTTTGGGAATCTGTCCTTATGCAAACAAAGGAATAAAAATACTTGTTCCTTTTTTTGCCACGTCTGGTCTCTTTCTGCACATACTATGTAAAATTAAACAATTCTGGTTTAATTTCACCAATGGACCAAAAGGATTTAAGATACTAACATCAGGGCCGAGCCCGGCTTGTTGTGTATTTCCCATCCCGAGTGGCGTCGCCGGTGGGTAGAAACGAATAGTGTACGCAGGTGTCATCGCTTCTTGCTAAAAAACCAAATGCTTATTAATATGATGCAAACTCTACTACTAAGTGGCCAGTAAGTATTATTTTGACCAGCCAAGCGAATCATATACTAAATATAAAAATATTAATATAATTATCCTTATCGAGGAAACTGAAAAAGATATATAACTAAATTACAACTAAATGAACTAACTATATTACAACTTTATGTGACTTTGAAGGTTACCAGGAGATGGTAAATTAATTGTACCTGAATAGTTTTTAGAGAAATACATTTTATTCGGCATTTTTGGAATTAAACTACCAGCTAATTAAAATGCGCCTCAGTACAGCCAGCCTAATACTGTCCATCAATGAGTTATCGTCAGATCTGCCCCTTATTCGCTATGACCAAACGTGACATAACCTAATGCGACCTAATAAGAGATTACTTGCCAATAACGTGTGACGTTACAATGTATTTTGAACGATGATTCCACGCAGATATCGTAACGAGCCCGCGTTATGTTACATTTGGTCATACCGAATAAGGGCCCAGTACGGCGTAGGGCTGTATCCCGAACTGAGCGATAATATCTAGGCCTAGTTTAATATTTAGGTGGACCACGGCTCCGTACTTAATTTTAGTTTAAATATGGGTACACCCCAATCAATCTTTCTTATAAGTTTAGATCCTCTCCATCCAAAGGCTGTCTGGAAGAGATCACTTCTTAGCGATAAGACCGCCCATTGTACATTTAGTTTTTGTTTGATTGTTTTGTGTTTATTTTAAATAGTTTTTAAGGTGTGCAATAAATAAAGTATTTTCATTCATTCATTCATTTAGTTATTGGTTCATATCATAACGGGACATACTTAGTTTTTATAACATACCCAAAGTTAGACGACTAGCTTGGTTTAGTGGCTAATAATGCATCTCCGTATCAATGAGACGCTCGCAGATATTACTACCGCACTAATACTTACTAAGGGCGCGCCAAATGGCATAGGACCATAAGTAGCCAGGGGTCTCAAGTTGGACTCGCAAGCTCGACGCACCATCAGTTCTGAATTGAAGAAGCCGGCGCGGTACCAACAATTCATCTCATTCGTTGTAAATGGCCCTTGGATATTTTTCTAAAACGTAAAAAACAATCCATTTCATAAACTTTTTCTAAATGGGTAAGATAAATCTGGAGTCATCATCATTAGCAAAGTTTAGGCGTCCACTGCGTCCAGGGCTTCTCCATAAAATACAATGGTGGATTTTGCCATAATCAGCACGCTTGGCAGGCGGATGGTGATCGCAGTATTCATGTTGAGTACTCAGGTGGACGCTACTGCCCCTGGTTTAAGTCCTTAGTCGGCTTTTACGACATCCACGGGAGGAGATGGAGGGGTCTATTCTTAGACCGGACATACCACGGCAGATAGAAAATAATAAATAATACATATTTATGACTCTTGAAATAAAATAACGCATGTACAGAATATTTAGAAGCATATAAGCATAATTAGATATACAGTTGTGGTCATATAATTAAGAACGATTTGAAGTTCTAGAAGTTTTTTATTTAAATCGTATCATACACACAGATGTGTACCTTCTGAGAAGCAACTAGTTATGTTATATAATAGTCACATTAATAGAGCAACCTGACTTGAGAATAAAGTATGAAATCGCTAACTATTTTTTGCACATTTTATTGATTTTATCAAAGTAACACATTCAAATAGTACTGAAACTGGACAAATAATTAAGAACGATTTATTTAACTGCTCGGGAATTGTTTTGTATGACACTTAGATTTAAAAAATCACAATATTATGTAGCACAGGAAACATAAAAAGAAATTTAATCAATATTTAACAAAAATTAATAGTTAATAGCATATCCACGGCTTTTAATTACAGCTTTACACCGGCGAGGCACTGACTCTATTATTTTTTGACATTTCGCAAGAGAAATAGAGTTCCATTCTTCTAAAAAAACGTCATACAGCTCTCTTAAATTTCCACACTTTGTATTTGAAACCTTTTTCTTTACTTCAAACCACAGATTCTCTATTGGGTTTAGATCTGGACTGTTAGCAGGCCAGTCTAAGACAGAAACTAATTGCGCTGTAAGAAATTCCTTTACGGTGCGTGCAGTGTGCTTTGGATCATTGTCATGCTGGAATGTCCAAATGACCGGTAGAACGTCTTCAGCGTATGGTAACATTGTTTCTTCCAGTATATTTTTGTATTGGAACTGATCCATGTTACCTTCTATCAACTTTACAGGTCCTACACCATGTCCAGAAAAGCAACCCCAAATTTTCACATTTCCACCACCGTGCACCGGTAATGTAACTTTCGTGTACTTTGGGTCGAATGCTGTATTCGGGGGACGTCGTACATATCGTTTTCCATCAGAACATACTCTGTTTATTTTCGTCTCGTCAGAAAAAAGTACATTTTTCCACTGTTGCACAGTCCAATTTTCATACTTTCTCGCAAATGCAAGCCGGGCTTGCCTGTGGCAAAGTTTTAACATGGGTACCTTTCTTGTTATCCTACCGTGCAATTTTTCTTCTACCAAACGTCTTCGAATAGTGCGTTCTGAGATTGCTGAAGGGTTGTTTTCACCAAAATATTCTTTTCTAAGCTCATTGGACCCTTTAAAAGGATTTTGTTTTGCCATACGAACGATGTTTCGGTCATCTCGAGGAGTTGTTTTTCTCTGTTTAGGTACACGTGGAACATTCGAAGTAGTTTGATACGTAGCAAAATGCTTTAGAGCGTGGAAAACCATCGTTTTTGAACATTGCAGATGGTCGGCTATCTTTTTATAAGACCAATTCTTCCGGCGAAGTTTTATTATTACTTCCCTTGTAGATTTATCACAACTTTTATTATTTCCCATTGTTTTTTCTAAAGAAGCAATCACCTTTAATCATTTACAGCACGTAATGGCGCCAAAATTATACAAACAGTAACAAATCGACTGAGTGTTCTCTATTTAAATTTGAATAAAGGTATAAACTACTTAGCGTTCTTAATTACGTGACCAGCCAGTAATAAGGAATACTTTGTTTAAAAGTAGTGTAAAAAGTTTGCCTATTGATTTTTAGCCAATCATGTGTATCAATGAATACAGTGGTAATATGGAAATGTTTTACGATACCGAGAGAAATAAAAACAAATGCATACAATTAGATTTGCATCTTAGTTGGAAAAAATCTTCCCTTTATATCAGCGTTCTTAATTATATGGCCACCACTGTATGTAAAATAATAGTTTGGAACTCCGCTACCTATTTTAGTTAAAACAAGGTTAAAACGGAGTACATAAAATTTTAGATCAGGTTTTTTTTTAGGTCTGTAGCTAGTTGGAGCAACCTACTTATTGACAAAACAAACGTTTACAAAACAAGGCTCTCAAAACGATCTCGGGCACATTCGTCAGATTCACTCCACACTAGATTCCCTGTGTAGTTTAGTATCCCCCCGTATGGTAATGTTTTTGTTAACACACTTTTTAATAGTATCGGATTCTGTTTTATAACTGAACCCGAATCCGTCCTCTGAAGGTAGATACTTAATAATAACATAGCATAACACCCAACCAACAGTCACATACATATTCCTGATCCCACACCACCCACACTAGGATTCCCTGTGTCATGGGTAGTCAGGCAAAACGAGCAAGAGTACCATGGTACCATAACTCCCAGACCCGGAGCAAATATCTGCAGATCATGCAAACATTTGTCCCGCAGCAGGAAACGAACCCGCAACTTCTCGCATTTAATTTAATTTTCCTTAGTTTTCAAGCAAATAGTGATGTTTTATTCAATGGCACACGCACACACCTACATCGTTCATCACTCACAAACGGCCAATCACTTGTGATATATTCATTCAGCCTAGCGAACGCAGCTCATGCGCACGCGCCTCATACAATTTAGCTATACTAAAAATTAGGAGACAGTTGCAAACTTCAAACATTCTTAATCTTTTTCACCAACTTTCTTGCGATACCCAATACTTGGTAAGTTCTGGTGTTTGATTGGAATCAAACAATGTTTAATCTTAAACATTTTACTGTATATATTATAATTCTGTAAAAAGAGAATATTTCCTATTATTGATTCGATTCAATGTCTTGGCAGAGCCTTAGTTAGCCAACCTAGCCCTTAGCGACAGCGCTCTCACGCGGCGGCGTTAAAAATTCCTACGTTCATAGCTATGTGTTTTACTGAGGATATTAAAGAAACTTGTGCCGGTAGGTAAACCATGTAATGTGGTCCTAAACTTTTTCAAAAGGAGCTCTACTATTTTTTGCTTTATTTACCTTTGGGTCTTCGTAAAACCACTGGTCCATCAATGGAATGTTGGGGATAAAACCGTTGGGGACTGGCTGCATCATATTGCTAAATATTGTTGTCCTATTGAACGAGCTCTGTGGCTGCGGCTGCTGCATACCATGTCCATGCATCTGATACATATTCTGTTGTCCATGATTTGACATATCATTTGGATTTTGCATCTGAAAAAAACATCTTGTTATTCACTTGCAAGTCTATGTATGTTACTAACAAAAATATTTTTAGAGTTTAATGTAGTGGCGAGTATAATTTATAGATGTATGATTTTTATTGTTTCTTGTTATTGATTTTAAAAACCAATAGGTAATTGATCACATGCTGCCACATTGCTGGTAGCAAGCTGATCTAGTGGTAGTCGTGATCGGCAGCAGTGTAGCGCCAAACACTTAAGGTTATGAGGTAGGTGGAAAGTGTGCGAGTTAAAATCGCTCCTATCTGAATAATCCGATATATATAGCCATAAATAGTCTTAAAGCCGAATAGCAAAACTACACCTTTTTGTGAATTCAGTTAAAATTTGAAAAGAAAGTCAAACAATGTCGGTGTATGTTTGAAACACACGTTACTATGGATAAAACGGTCACTGCATAGAAAATGTACAGGAATCTTGTTTTTTAGTTTTCTCAAAATCTTACTTTTGCTAGGTTACTTTGGGTAAAATATTCCTTATGAGGAATGGAGTCAATTGAGCTCAACACAATTTTGAAGAAATGTAATTTGAGGCCGATAGTACAACTTTTTAAAAATCCAGTGTCGACGTTAAGAGTATAAGAGTGTATATTAGTGGGACTGAATTCAGTACTTACGTTGTTAGAGGCTCCTTGCATAAACAAAGAGTTGTTGCCCTGGAACCCGGGCATTCCAGAAGCAGACATTACAGACCCCAGCATTCCAGACCCGGGCATTCCAGACCCGGGTATTCCAGACCCGGGCATTCCAGATCCGGCCATTCCAGACCCAGCCATTCCAGATCCGGCCATTCCAGACCCAGGCATTCCGGACCCCGGCATTCCAGACCCGGGCATTCGAGACCCAGGCATTCCAGACCCGGACTGGAAGTTGCTGTTATGAATGCCACTGGATTGTATATTCGGTTGCATATTTCCCGGAATTCCGCCCCCCGGTTTGAAACTGTTACCTTGTATGCCCGGAACTTGCAGTCCAGTTTGCAAGCCTCCAACCTGCATATTGCCAGTTAGCCCCGTTTGCATTCCTTGCAATGACCCTTGCATATTCCCACCTCCCACGCCTTGGTGGCTAGATGACAACATGCCAGGGTTCTGAATCAGAGGAGGCGGCATACTAATGTTTGAAGAAGGCCCGACAGGGAGACCCAACGAAGCATTTAACATGGAATTTGATATTCCTAATATGGGCCGCATCATAGTGCCCTGTTGATGCCCGGGCGTAGACATCGTATTAGTTTTTTGTTGCTTCACGCCCATCGCCTGATTGGAGGGGTTGCTCATTCGCATTTTCATCACGGGACTGGAAAGCTTATTGGCCATCGAGGTCACGGGGTTGACCATTGTGGCTGCTTGAGTGGTGGAATTCAACAATTGCGACTGCAATTCCTCACTTATGTGCATATCCAGCATATCATCGACTAGTTTCGATTCTTTCTCTTGCTGCCTTTGCTGACTTTCCTTGATTCTAAAAAAATAGTAAAAAGGTGTGATGCATAGATATTGGCACGCTTCAATAAGTTTCTTCGGAGTAGGCTTCTCTGCCAACTTACATCAGGCAGAAAATTCCACTGCTGGAGATTGGCCATCATCATAATATAGAATGTCACAACGAACGGTCTTGCTTCCAACCAACTTCCTACCATCGCTATAATTGTAGCGGTCTATCGAGCGGTGGCCCGTCCTACAATGCGTCTTCCGGTTCGCGATTGCCACTCGATTACAAAAGCAGCTGAGCTATTTGATTGAGTTGCAGTTGGAAGCCGCCTAGAGGGTAAACTACGCAATGTTTCATGTCGAACACAGCTATTACGCAAAAGTATTTTCTGCATGGCGCCTATATTCTTCAACAAGATACCATTATCTGTTCAATCATTATCAAGTTTAAATGTATTTAAGAGTAAACTTAATGACATGTTCGTTGAAAAAGCTTATTATACTGTAGATGACTTTTTGTATGACATCAGTATTTAAAGTTAATTTCTTAATTAATTTTATAAAATTAATGCAAAACGATTATTGAACCTTGTTTTACCTTTGCTTATTATACTGTAGATGACTTTTTGTGTGAAATCAGTATTTAAAGTTAATTTCTTAATTAATTTTATAAAATTAATGCAAAACGATTATTGAACCTTGTTTTACCTTTGCTGCTCTACCATCATTTCAAGCACTGACTTTTTTTTCGTAGGTTCATTTGTCGGAGATCCAATGTTCTGGTGTCTTAGACGTAGGCGGTTGGTATTAATGGCCATCATGACAGATGTGTGGTCCTTCCTCTCTGTGGTAGTGTCTGGCTTATCAGCCCGTAGGAGCATGTCTATTCTCTGTTGTGCTGAGGGCTGTGTATTTCCGTGGTATTTTCTGTCTTTTGGTTTATCTTCTTCATGTTCCTGTTTGGGTTTTACCGGCAAAGCTGCTGCTTCGTCTTGTAACTCGAAACCGTAATCGTGAGTCGGATCCTCATGGATTGCAGATCTGATTATTTCTGCTTTAGATTCGTTTCTTGTTGGCACAGTGTTTGTATTGGCCCCGGTGTTTGTGGCCGAGGTTGCATTGCCACCATCATTTTCCTCATTGGACTGAAAATTTCATTCAAAATTATGCCTCCACAATACGGCCTAAAGCTTCAAGTTTATAGGTATAGTCAGAATTGAAATACCGGTTTTCAAAAGAGCTTCGAAATATTACATTCTATCGTAAGGCTAGACCTAGTGGAGATTGGTGAACGGAGGCTTGAAGGGTGCGTGGAGGCCAAACAATTATTAAAAGCAACTTTGGCTTTAGTTAAGCAGAGTCATCATCATGACCATCATAATCAGCCAATAGATGTCAAGTACTGGACATAGGCGTTCCCTATAGAATAGCACGATAAAATACCGTGTTAAGCCCCTTCAATCCACCTACTTCCTGGGATCGATGCAGTCATCGGGAGCGGTACTAAACGACGTCGTCCTTTTCTTGGTTGCCAGTCTAGAACCGTTATTACACCGCGTTTGTCGATTCTCGCTACATGGCCTTCCCATTTCCCAGCATATTATGTGAAAATATAATGTCAAGTTTGAATAAAAATAAACAATCTTCTTTTTGTAAATTACTAAGTTAAGAATAAGTTATTTTAGTTGTTATTTAGTTGAGTTTTGTATTTATGTGTGTTATATAATATCTTGTTATCTATGTTAAAACACAACGTATCTTGTGTAAGCAAAATAACAATCACCAGTTTGAATTTGACCTTAGTCGCGTCGAATCGCTTGGCTGACAATTTCTTGGCCTTCTCGGAAGCCCACCACTCCTCAGAGCCCTCCTCAGCCGTCCTGGAGCGCGGGACGCCGCCGTGCGTGTGGGACCGCGCCAGAGCTTTAATCACAAACAATCACATAATAACGACTACAAAGCATGTTTTAGACATCATTCCAATCCAGAACATCTCAAGGTAGAATTGAGTTAGTAGTAGTAAATTAAGATCACAATAGCATCCGAATTTTCCTCCGAACAATTCAAAACTATTGATATAATTTTCTAGAAAGGTGGCATTGCACTTTGATATTGGATTGCCCCTAAGAAGAGTGTACCGCTAGGGCGTTTGATAAATTTTGTACACAAACTAAGTTTGCTGGTATTTTGGATATTATCTCATCAAACTCCATTCAATTTTGTACACATGATCAGAAGCTCAATTCTCTTATTTATTTTAAAAGCACACACTGCAAGTTGACCGATACGAGACTGTATTGTGAATTGACTGAAATATTGGTATTCTGCTCCCTCATAACAACAGTATTATCTATTTTCGATCTTGCGACCATATATTGGAGTAGGATAGTGCTATATAATAATTGTAAAGAGTGAAAGAGAGAATTCTCAGAACTTTGAAACAATCAAGTTACATTTCGATATAATCACATTCCGCGTTGTATTGTGAGGTGAGCAGAATACCATTTTTGACGTTTGTGACATCAACACTAGATCGTAATATGATCCGAACTTTAATTTGACTATTTTTTATTACGAGAATTGGGCTTCTGTTCACTAATACCTAACATTTGCGACTAATTTCGTCTTTGTATCCAATGACGTAGGTTGGGGGACCGGATCGTTACCTTTGAAACTGTCTGCCGAGCAATTTCGGCCACACAGGAAAACGAAGTTTTTTCTGTAACTACCAATATAATGCTATTTTATTTATACCACTTGAATGACGGTACAAGCAGATGGCCCACCTGATGTTAAGGGCCAGGTCCTTGAAAATCCTTGAAAAGTGGTGTTTTGAAAAGCCAAGAACTTCCCGAATTCAGCTTTATTCCTAACAATATTTAGATCAGAAGAAAGAACACTTCAGGCTCAATAAAAGTAAGTAGGGGTTTTCTAAAATTCTTTCTAGATTTTGTGTAAATTGAAAAACTACCTACCCATTTTCACAAAATTGATCAAAATAGAGCATCTACATATGAGCTAAAATCTACGGAATACATCTATTTCTGAGAAATAAAACACTTTAGTATCATGTCTATACACTTGGTTTTAAAAGTAAGTTGGGGTTTTTGATCTTTTCATACAAAAGAAGTGTAAAAACACGAAAACATTTTCAATTCGCCGTATCTACACGATTTCTACGCCATTTTCTTTCATTCCGTGGTTATCCACGGCTCTGGAAGGGTGGGCCTTGTTCACTTTTTCATTCACAGGTGAAAACGGGCAACCGGATACTTCGATATATCATTACAAAAACTTGTATTATTTTACTGAAAATTGTTGGTTTTCGTTGTTATAATTGTAATTCGGGTAATAGGAAACCCATCCAAATACCTATTTATATGAGGTTTGTGAAAATTAACGGGACTGACATGGTTTGACAGTTGAATCATACAGTCGTGAACACAAACCAATTCTACAGATCCACCAACTTATCTGTAGAATGAAATTTTTGTAGTTTTCTATCATCTTCATTCATTTCATTCTACAGATAAGTTGGTGGATCTCTACTTAGAACATTGCAGGCCTCCGTAGTTACTCGGTGCAATTCTACGGTAGTATACTCACGAAGGAGTTTATATTGCGATTTGTGACCAAAAGAGTTTCGCTTAGCGATTTTCCTCAGAATATACCAAGCTCTTTATACTTGCTTATTTCCCGACTTACTAGTGAGGAAGGGTATGTTTTTTTTATTTTTGATTTACTTTCATTCAATTTGTATCAATGTTTGGCTGTTTGTTACTAATAATAATACTGGTACTTCAGGTTAGTTTTCGTATTTGATATCGAAACAATAAATAAATAAATAATGCTGTACAGTTCACACAACATTATCTAGCCCCAAGCTAAGCAGAGCTTGTGTTATGGGTACTAGATAACTGATAAACTTAATACAATATATTACATAGATAGTTACTTTGATGATACAATGCTGCTATTCAAAAAATCTCCATTAAAGTCCATGCTTTATTGGAGGCCAAAGATAAATAAACTGGTCAAGTGCGAGTCAGACTCGCGTGTAGAGGGTTCCGTACAATACAAGTATGCTACCATATAAATAACTCTGTCAACATAGTTACAACTAGACCAATGGAACTTAATATAGTCCTCGATAAGTCCTCGGTGAAATGAAGCCACACATTTTGTACATATTTTCTCTTCACGAATATTTTCGTTTCCCGTCGGAATTTAAAAACGTATAGCAAAAATAAACGAATTCAGATTTTGGGTAAGTACCTACTAATTTTGGACGATTATAATATAAATAGATACTAGCTAGGTATAGGTACTGTAACCCGCGACTTGATTCGGACGCGTAATATTATTTGTAGTACAACTATATTGTCTGGGTTATCTGTGAAATACAAATTCCTCATAGATAATCCAGTTGATCAATATAATGTTTATTGTAAGTTAGGTATGAGGTATGAGGTTGACGTGTTTGTATGAGTTTGATCATGCATCAAAAATGTATCCTAAATATAATCACCGTAACATATTATACGGTGGATATCTGAACTATTTTTTTATTATGTTAGACTAAATACTACACATAAGAATAGTAACGTCATACATAACATATACGGTGCTTAAGACTAGTGTTGATATTATTTATTGCCCTTAACTACTACTGAAAACAAAGGAATCGAATATTATCATCGTCAGGCGTGGCGCACTCCGCGCTTTAGGTATAAAGCTACACGTACCCGGCGGGCTCATCTAGACGAGTCAATCCATTCAGAGGGCTGCCGCGCGCCAGCCGGATCGCACGTGAAGTTAGTTCGGTAAACTCACTCAAGCGCCGCGTCACGTCGTCCGTCAACTAAAGTCTTCTACTATTATTTATTCTATGCTTAAATGAAGATAAACGCATATTGCATCGCATTCGGCTGCCTGAATTATAACAAGGATCCGAACCTCACGTTTTTCACACTTCCAAGGGACATTGAAAGGTGTAGAAATGCACGTCTACATTATAGGTAATTAGGTACACCTACCTAACAAATGTAGACTTTTGCTACCTATCCTTAAATTGTATGTCTCCGGATTTATTTATGTAGTTAGATAGGACTTACAAGAACAAAAATAGAAAAAAAAAACAATAAATTTTTGGGGTTCCCCATACTTAGAACTGAAACTCAATAGTCTTTTTCATCAAACCCATACGTGTGGGTTATCTATAGATAGGTCTTCAAAAATGATTTTGAGGTTTCTAATAAAAAACTGATCCTTTTTATAAAAAAAGGCTGTGAAATACACGGACAGACAGACAGACAGACATGAAGAATCCATAAGGGTTCCTTGTCTTTGACTACGGAACCCTAAAAATGGGAACATTTGGTCAAAAACATTTCATGCGCCATAGAAAGTTATCAAGTTATTATTTCGACGCTTCACGCCTCACCGTACAAAGTCAAAAACAAGTATTATGTCCATAAATTTATTCGGATTTTGTCAAGAAAACAAAAGTTTAAATCTTTTTTAATTCCATTCGAAACAAAAACATTACGCAGATTAAATTTGTACCGAATATACTTGGAATAGTCATATAATTTTAATTTAATTTGTGTTTAAAATTAAAAAATACAAAGAATATTAAAAGGTATAAAATTATAAAAAGAAAAATAAAAAAAAATATAATACACAAATAAAAAGATTCAAACATTAGAAGAATGCGGGAATGTTTAGGTGAATATCCCTCTAGGCACTAAGCACTTATGCAAACTGAAATGCACTTTGTTGCGTCCCAGCAAGGTTCGTCATATTTTTTTTCACGATGTGGGTTTCTGTTCTTTTCTATTATTTATTCTGTGGTCTTACTTACAGTTATTTTATTTTTCTTCCAGCTTAATTAGGTGTATAACTGAGTTCGTAGCTATGTTACTGTACATAAGATTGATAAAGCTTGAGCATATTCCGTTTGCTGAACACCGTAACAAAATCTCTAGACATGCGAACAGTAACTATGTTACATACGGCACACATGCTTAGGTTAAGCACGTTCTAAAATAATGTTGCACTAGACAACTATTATTTACTAAATAATAAAAAAGCATTAATGTTATCACGATATAATAAACACAGTTTTAAAGGGAATGATCGTAGCGATCGTACAGATCAAAATCATAACAGATAAATATTTACTAAATCACTGACTGATCACTAATTTAAGATAAAAACTTTATGCACGAATATCTCGTAACAATACTTCTTGTAGTTACGGTTGTCGCAGACTACGTATTTGTACACTGATGGTAATAGCATAGCTCTCTCCATGCATAGCCCGATGTGATACTTTGAGCTTTTGTGTGTGTGATAGTTAGCGATCACGTCTCAGTCACGTAAGTCATCTCTGGCAACACGCACTAATTAAGATGACTGAAATAAAGTCCTCGAGTGTCGACCAACAACCGGACGACGCAGTGTAGGAGGGGAACTTCCGATGTACCAAACATTATAAAGGTCGCGGGAAGTCTGTGGACGGACGCGGCTCAAGACCAGTTGTCGTGGCATTCTATGGACATGTTCTATTTCCAGCTGGGCTGATGATGATGATTAATAAAAATAAGGCAAGTAAATATAAACATGTTTGTTTTCCCCTAGGTACATACCTACTTATAACACACTTTTTGTATATTTTTTTGTGTCTACCTATTACGGACCAAGAGATACCGCGTTTGTTAAAATCACTTTTCTTTTATAGGAGCCCGCATTAATTTTTAATTGTAATAGAATAACAAACAATACATCCAAACTTTATGACCCCACCCCAATTAATAATAAATAATAATAATGATAATAATAATGGATATTTCACACAACATTATCTAGCCCCAAGCTAAGCAGAGCTTGTGTTATGGGTACTAGATAATTGATATATTTAATACAATATAATACATAGATAGATATTTTTTATTAAACATAGAAAATACCCAGAACACCCTGAACAAATATCTACGATCGCACAAATATTTGTTCCGAGGCGGGAATCGAACCCGCGACCTCCTGCGTCGCAGGCCAACCTTCGCCCGCCGCGCCACAGAGGTCGTCAACGCCATTGATTTTAGGGTTTGAATTTCCTATAATCCTTTCATAAAGACGCCAAACAAATTCATGGCATGTTTCAAGAAGTAGGTACTATTATTTATACTGTGGTAGTACTGGAAATTAGAATTTAGAAGACGATAAATGTTTGAAAATTATCTTACTAGGCATGTCAAATGCAACGTCCTCGCCGCGCCGTTTTTTTTTTGTAGGTGGTCAGTATGTTTGAATTACATGTATTTCTTCCAACATAGTTTGTAGGTACCTATATAATTTATTTGTTTCTCTATCCGTCTTTCTGTACAAAATAACTCGAAAAACTGTTACTATGTATTTTGCCGAAATAGGATTAAATTAATAGTTTTAAATAATAAAATCACTGCATGAGCGTTTTTTTAAACAGCCCTAAACGTGTAGGTTTTTTTGTGTTTATGTAGTTTTTTGTATATTTACACATTTAATTATAATATTGTACCTTAAAAAAAGGTTGAATAGGTACAATCGACAAAAAGTAGGCACACATAGACATTCAAATTAATATTAACAAACAAGGTAGGTATATTAGTGGATGAAAGTTCATATGGAAAAAAACATCAGCAGGAAGTTTGGCAGAATAGTGAGTTTTGAGGCGGAGAAAACGATCTAATTTGGGCCTGGCTGGGAAAAATCCCGATTCCCAAGATATTTTCCTGAGCAAGGTCCGTCGTTCAATACCGGTTTAAATTGGGTTGTATGGGTTTGTACGTGGTTTTAATTGTTTCTTAAAGTTTAAGACTTGTATGAACTCTAGGGAGGTAGATTTTTAGGAGTTGGAAGGGGTTTTTTAGAGGTACAAACCTTCTTAGGTTGTGAGGGTTTTTAGGGTGTTTTTGATTTAATTTTGTTTTTTTGTGGTCCTGTATTTTGTGGGTTTGTTCGTTTCTTGACCATGTTCATTTGCGATTCGGTTATGATGGTTTTCAAATACTAACTTTGCACCCATATTGGTACAGTTATTGAAGTTGTTGACCACTTTGTCTATTTGGGGTAAAATAAAACGAATAAAACTGTTATAAAATATAACGAAACCTGAAGCACACAGCATAATATGTAAAACACAACATGTGCACGGAGATTCCTCAAGTATCCAGTAGTGGAACGCCTGGGACTTCGCCCGCGTGCAGTTTTTGCTATTCAAACTTCAACATCCCGCTGCACCACTTTAGGGTGTGTATTTCGGAAATTCCTTTCTTAGAGCACCGCTGTACCACAAAATAAATGTACCTATGTGAATTTCAGGTCTCTATGACCTAGGGTTTAGACTTCGCGTTGATAGTCAGTGACCGAGTCAGTCAGTCAAGCAACGATTGTATAGGTAGTATACATTTATTTTATTTTCACATTTATCTGTTTACGTACAGAACAAAAATTCAATGATGTTATTGACAAAACAAGTAATGCGTTTTCTACACAATTGTACGGTTGAGAGATTTGTTTACCTAATTAGTTCCAAATCCCACCGCACGGTGGAGGTCACAGATAATGGAATAGTGTCAAAATTCAAAGTGTCATTTTCAAGGACTAGCCCCTTAAGCGGTAACCTCTGCCTATGAACAATGCATTACCTCATAGATCACGTACACCTAGGACGTGCCCTACGTGGCATTGCACTGCGCCCGCCACCCTGAGACATAAAGATGAAAAGTCTCATGTGCCTGTAATTTCACCAGCACCCTTACCCTTCAAACTGGAACACAGCAATGCGAGCACTACTGCTTTGCGGCAGAAATAGGTATGGTGGTAGTACTTCCCCAGACAATCTCTTTCACAAAAAAGCTCTATTACGACTAAAATTGCTATTTGATGTCACAAGTATCATCTCGGTATCAAATAACGTAAATACAATTTCATTTTTTCCCCGGCTATGGTACTTTTTTGTACTTTCACCCAATTGTAATTTACCCCCAGATTTTCGTAAACTTAGCATCATTTTTATAATATGTGCCATGGGGCTTATCTTAGTATCAAACGACGTAGTGGATCATGCGGTCGCCGCTCCTACTGTAAGCAAAGACTGAGGTCTTTGGTTCTAAAGCCCTTCTCCCATTACGATACGCACAGGCGATTTAAGTATCCTGAAGGTATCCTGCAAGTCCTGGAGACTAGGTGCCGCCAAGTATTTCACATACATTTGAATGCAGGCTCGCACACTAGTCTGCATTCAAATGTCTGCGAGATACTTGGCGGCGACTAGTCTCCGAGACTTGCAGGATACTTGAATCGCCTGTGCGAAGTAATGGGAGAAGGGCTTAAGTGATTCAGCGGACTGATTGTGATTTGACAGTCCTGTCTATTTTCATTCAATTGATGAGTGTTCTATTAAATTTGATTCACTTTTACGATTTTGATTTGAATCAATTATTTCTTTTAAATCATGTTATTTATATAGTGATTTAAATCAACCTGATTTAATCTCTCAACCCTGTCCAAAACAGGACAATCATCGTTGCGGTACAGGAGGGCTTAAGCTCCCTAGCGGTACACTCTTCTTCAGTTTAATAGTACAATACTGTCGAGGTCTGCAGAAAAAAACTTCGGGCTTTAGACATTCACCCAAATGTAAAGGGCATTGTCAGCGCCATCTAAGAGCCTTTTAAGAAAGTTCCTCATTGGCGAGAGGTGGTACCAAATTAGGAAATACGGTTCTTTCTTGGCTGAGCTGAATTAGCTATTCAGGCAGACAAATTAGTTACTAAAAATTATATTGCGGAGCTGAACTGACAAGTTCAGCTCTCAGCCAAACTTATATTATATTTTATTTTATTAGTATATACATACATACATAGACACACGCCTTTTTCCCCGAAGGGGTAGGCAGAGCCTCAATGGGCCTCTTTTCACAGTGGGTTCACCATCGTGGAATATAGACGTGACAAGTGGTGAGCTCATCGCCAACATTGCTTCCCGCGACTGACTCGGCTAACGCTTTCTTCCAGTAATAACACATTATAATAAGCTAGCAACCAGGACAAATCTTATACCAACGAATCTTATCAACAAGTCCGGGTAATCCCTTAGTCGGCTTTTACGACCTCCACGGGAGGAGACGGATGGGTGTATTCTTAGGCCAGACACACCACGGTGTATTTATTAGTATATATAATAATAAAACTGTATCCATTCAAATCAGTAAATAACTGTGATGATGATTGATGGTGATGATGTGATGGTCGGAATATACCAGCCGAGCCTAGCTCGAGCCCAACCAAAGGTTGTTACCGGTTCTCGTTTTACAAAATTGCTCATTAAAGTCCACGAGCGTTTTTACAACGTTCGTTAAAAATCGTTCCATCTAATAGAACACAAGATAGACCGGCCATGTATGCATTCTCATAAACACGCTTTTTAACCACGTGTTTCCATTGGAATATTGTTTTTTTTTTTATAACAGACATTGTAAAAGCTCTCGTGCGTAATCAGGCATTAAAATAATCGATGGGATTACTCATAAAAATCTATCAAAAGTTACGCATAAAATATGTGTTTGTGTTTAGAAATTCATTTTAGAAACATTTATTTTATGCCGAAAAATTACAGAAATAATATTTGAATTTAAATAACAATTATAAAAGGAGTTAAGCCGCGACAGCTAGTTTAATAAAATTGAAATGTTACGATTGCTGGGTTTGTTTGCGATCTTAACTATTATTTTATTGCTAGTTTCTTTTTACTCTACGTCTTTCACATGCCGCAGACTTTACACCGTATACTATTGAATAATCCAATATATATATACTTACGATACGACTCTTGCGTCTTAGGGAGATCACTGTCGTCAATGCTGTAACCGTGGAACGCCCCGGAAGAATCAAATGTGCCCGCACAAGCCTCCGAATTCTCCACGGCCCTGCAAAAAGCACATTATGACAAGCTAGTGGCCTGATTCACAAGCTCAAAGACGCGCAACGGGCTATTGAGAGAGGTATGCTTCGAGTTTCACTACGTGATCCAATCCATAGAAGAACCGAGACCCATTGCCATAGCTCTCACAAGTCGAAGAGCAACCTGGGCCGTTATACACTATGACCACAGGAGATTCGTTGCCAATAACGTGTGACGTCATAATGTATTCTAAACAATGATTCCACGCAGATATCGTAACGAGCCCGCGTTATGTCACGTTTGGTCATAGCGAATAAGGGCCCAGTACAAAAACAATGTTATCTCGCAATAAAGCCGCGTTGACACAATCAAAGTACAAACAAAACCAAGACGATAACTTCCGGTCTGATCATGCGAAACAGGCCGGTCTGATAGTGTGATCAGCCCCCCTATTCCCTAACTGAAAGTCACTCGATGACTAACGTTTGACAAGAAGAATGATCATCAATAAAAAAAAAATACTATTAAGAATTGTCAATTGACGGTAATTTTACTTGTCAAACGTTGGTCACTGAGTGACTTTCAAGATAGGGAATAGGGGGGCAGATCAAATAATATTTCTATCCTTTCTTGATCACTCACGTACGACACTGATTTCATGTTATGCTTTGCATTTACATTTGTAAGCAAAATATCATCTCGAATCCCACTAATATTTAGATGCTTGGATGTTTGTTACTCAATCACGCTGAAACGTCTGAACCAATTTCGGTGAAATTTGGTATACAGATAGATTATGACCTGGATTAAGCTATAGGCTACTTTTTATCTCGGTAAAAAGCGAGCAAAGCCGCTGGCGGACACTAGTATCAAATAAAAGAATGCACTGAATTTTATTGAATTTTCTAAAATCTCAACAATTAATATCTCAATTTATTTATTTATTTATTCAACAATGTCAACAAAGATCTATGGTGTAAACGAACCAAATGTCATGTTACAGACTGGTAAAAAATTCTAAAAATCGGCTTGCTTTTCGTTTCAACGCTATTTTGTGAGCCATTTGGGCAACGTGACTTTTTCGATGTCAAAAAGCCTCCTGAATTAGGTTCTGAATGTTGCTAAGCCAAATGTTGGCACGCCTCCCCCTTTCTCCCTTTTTTCCTCGAAATATGTCCCTGAGGGCGCGTACACATAGAACGACCGTTTTACAGGTCCGTTAAAACGTATATGTTATTAGCGTATGTCGTTGTATGAGCGAGTTCACACAGTGTTTTTAAATATCGTCGGAAATTTAAATATATATTTTTTACGACTGAATTCCATGGAGTCGTGTCAACTCCAATCGACACCGGAAGTACCTCCGGCTCGGTAGCTTCACTTACGGTTAAGTGACGTAAAAAAAGCATGAAGTTCAGGAAGATATTTCTCACTAACCATAAGCCCTACCAAAAAAGTTTAAACACCATGTTATAGAAAATTTTATAGAGATCCTTTTTGTCCCTGAAACATTTTTTCTAACTGCAATACTTTTTTGTTAAAATCGTAAAAACCGCGGTTAGAGACATATTTCGAGGAAAAAGGGGGAAAGGGGGGAGAGGAGCCAAAATTAGGCTTGGTAACATTCAGAACCGAATTCAGGAGGTTATTTTACATCAAAAAAGTCACGTTGCCCAAATGGCTCACAAAATGCCGTTGAACTTGAAAATTTAAAAATGATTTACCGGTCTATTATACCGATTCCCCAAATTTTACTTTTTTTGTTAATTGAAAAGCTTTATGTACATCCTAGAATGTAAATGAAAACCATGTTATCATGTAGAACTACATTACATTTTGCTTATCTAAGATACCCCACTCAATATATTTACACATACACAATGTGTATGTGTAAATATATATGTATGTGTATTACACATACATAGACACACGCCTTTTTCCCCGAAGTGGTAAGCAGAGCCTCAAAAGGCCTCTTTTCATCGTGGGTTGCACCATCGTGGGAATATTATGATTACTTTTATTTGTTTGTTGCCCCTTTTGGAACACCACATCTTAAAAACTCCTTGCTTATACTTTTACCTCTCAAGTACAACCTAGGTGGTGTACAGGGTCTGATGATGGAGCCGGAAGATAACCATAGGAACTCGTCGACGTCAGGATATAAACAACGTCATGTTTAGTCTTATTTAATTTACTTTGACGAGCACGATCACCCCGTGTGGTAGATCATAGGTGTGATGATGGACAGAACTCCTCGATGATTAATAATAGAACGGTCGTGTTTATGCTAATTTTGATCAGTTCACGGTTCCGATCACTAAATTCGTAAAAGCATGGTTTAAAAACAAACACTTAAACTTACCATTCCGGTAAGGCATCGTCATTATTGTCCCCGCCCCATTGGCGTCGATTTGACGTCCACGGTTTATCTTGATTCGATCTCTCTGGCCATTCTCTCTCTACAACAATTATACAATTACTAATAAAATAAAGATTATCTGTCAATTGCTTAGCGTATCGCCAGTCTGTTATTGTAATAAATGTTTTGTAATACTTGCTGTTAATTACATGAAATAAATAAATAAAGTATACGTTTATTTCATAAAAAAACATGGAATAAAATTTAAATGATGATGATGATGTTGTCATCCAGGCCGATTTCGTCCACGGCGACTGTTTTTTTGCTTCTTACGGAAGAGCTTCGCTGGTGTGCTCTTATATGACTTACATAACCTATTTTGGCTATAAACATTCAATAAAATTTATAACTGTGGTAACTTTAGCACCTCCTGCGAAAAAGGGTCTTCAACAGACAGACAGACAAGCGGACAACAAATTGATCCCACCGTTTGTACCTTTCCAGGTACGGAACCTTAAAAGACTGAAATTGAGTCGATACTTTTCAGTGCCTACACCAATACCGGTGTTTTACAAAATAAGATAAAACTGACTAACTTAAAACAACGCATAGCCTAACCCGTAACTCCTAAAGACGTGAAATTTGTAGGGTCATTCCTTTTGTCGTCTTTTGGCACGAAGGTAGGAATTTTCGAAATTCATCTCCTGAAACGGGGTGCTGAAGTTTGTATGAAAAAAAACTCACGAACTAAGTCGCGGGCATTCCTTGATAAAGATAGTAAATACTAACCCCATTTTTCTTGACCGCGCCTTTGTCCCTCCGAGGAGCGCCACTCCTCTCCCTCATCTCTATTCTGCTGTTGTCTCCAATTTGTATGGTTTTGTCGATTCCTAAAAAAACAATATTAATTACTTATTGCATAGGAAATGGTATACATATCATGAAAAATTTATTCAAAATCATAGCAATGTCCAAAATTCACAGCCTTTTTATGGCTTGAAGTGGTCCAAAACCGTTTCCCATACAAACTTTGTGGAAACAATGTCGGTGATATATATAATTTAATTTATTTTAAGAACAAGTAATTAATTTTGTAAAAATTAAAAAACCCTCAACTCTGAAACGGCTGAACCGATTTTGATCAAACATAGCCAAGAACACTCACGACAAATTCAACTTTCAAACCAAAATAAAAACGTAATCGGTTCATCCGTTCAGGAGCTACGATGGGACAGACAGAAGACAGACACACACACACACACAAACACACAGACACGTCAAACTTATAACACCCCGTCGTTTTGCGTCGGGGATTAAAAACTAATTACCTACAAAATGGCAGTTACCCAGTTTTAATAAAAATAATAATTGAATAGTATATTATAATGTATTTTTTGTAATAAAACTGGGAAATTACCATTTTGTAATTAGTTTATCCTTAAAATTAAAAACACTAGAGATAAAATTATATCTATTTTAACACTGATATCGATTCCCCAAAGTTTTGTACGGTTTTGGACCATCCATCCACCTTAAAGTTGCACATTGGTTTTCATGTTTAGAAATGTTTCTGCTACTCTCTGCATGAATTAACGAAGCGTTAGCAGAGACTTAGCCGAAAGCATATTTATTACTTTTCTTTAAATTTAATCAAATAATTGTCATAACATAATAAAATGCGAAATCCTAATTTTTCAAATTCAGATTTAATCAAATATAAAAAAGCATCTTTCAATTTTGTAATTCTCAAAAACACATTGCTGTAATATTTTAATGTGCTCATTTTCCGAACACGCCGTCGTGGCTCTGACTATATTTGCCTAAGAACTAATTTATAATTTAGCTTCAAGGGCCGTTCAAAATAACTATGTCGACTCTGATCTCGTAGTAACTTTATGAAAATAAGCTCTAATTACTTGCTTGTATTCCAATTTAATCAAACAATTAAGAAATATCAACTTAATGCGACGATGCCAGCTCAGCAAGGCAGAAAGGCTCTAAGCACTCACTTTCTGTACGCCATCTTGCTAGCCCACTCAGCCACTTCCATGTTAGCTCTTATGGGCAATAGGTTTGATCCATTTCCAGTATTCCACAGCCCACGTGAGGGGTTTGGGTCGTCTTCAGGGGCTCCAGGGTAGGTCCTCTGACCTCCATTGTGCCAACTCGGGGTCCTAAAAGTGTCGCTACAAATAATGCGGTTTTTAATTAATATGAAATATGAAAAATAAAAAATTAATGTTATTAATACATGTATATAATTCAAAATTAAATAGTTGATATGTAAAATAAAAATGCAAACTAACATAACTAAATAAGCTGATGAACGAGAATTCTGTCAAAATTTATTGTCTGGTACCAAGAGGTCTAGTAATCCAAGAGATGTTTAACTGAGTTTTCTATCTAAATACATTTAACTGTTACCGATAGGTCAAGTAAACCAAAAGACATTTAGTTACAATTCCCGCCCGAAATGCCTATCTTAGACGGAATTATACATATTTTGAAGACCGAAAAAGCTAAATATTCTGTTTCTATGGAAGACTTAGGGGAATTATACATATTTTAAGGACTGAAAATGATCAATATTCTGTTACAATGTAGGCAGCGTAGAAGCACTAGTGGTTTTAAAACCTGTAGAAGAGTTCAATGATGAGAAACCTATCACGCCATGTTTTCAGCATAGACAATCTTGAATGAGTAGGTACAAATGATTATCTATGAGTAAAACGGAGAGGAAGGCACTACCTCAATACGGTATGAAAATATTTGCTTACAATTGTTATTGAATATAATAACGTGTTTTTTTACTATACTTTTGATATCCCACACATGTCTTCCTGCTTGCATGATAGCCTACATCTGATCCGGAAAGCTTTGGGTTATGTTCTGCCTCCCTCCTTCCAAATCACATTTGAGGGTGCTTTGGGTCTGTGATGGGGTTTTAGCCAGTTCTGACTTGATTAACATGATGCCTTTAAGTATGTCCTACAGGATTAATGTCTAGACTACGTACTAGAATTGTTCCAATTCTGGCCCCCCAATACGCATTAAAAAACTTTTTCCAAAGTGCCTACTGCCTACCATTATCTTTTATCATCTTTTCAACAACAAAAAAGTTTGAGAGACCATTATTTTTTATCAAATGCAAGCACGCAATCTTTTTTTTTCTCTATTTATAAAAAACTAAATGAAAAGAGCGAACTAAACTGACGAGCATCTTAGAAAAGTTCAGCACACAGACGAGTTAAAAATTAACTATACTCTTTTTACGATATATATAAAGAATAAAATAAAATCGAGAAACTAAAAAAAACGGTTTAATGAATTCAGAATCGGAATAAAAACGGTTTTGTTTTTCCTTCCGATTTCGCGTGCCCTACATGCCTGCAGTTTCTCACAACGCTTCGTGAAGTCATGCATGTCTGTAGGGAAATAATCACACGGCTCGATCACTTAGTCACTCTAATCTAAGTTGAAACAATTATTAATAAGTAATGTTTTTACAATATTCGTGAATTTATGGAGGACACTTTGTGATTTTAGGGCTACTTATGACTTTAATTTTAATTTGAAGTATCTAATTTTGATATTATTTTGTATTTTTGAAATTTGAATTTTATTTTTACATTATGTTCAAGCAAATAAATACAGGGTGGGGCAAATTTTTGGCCCCTTTTATTTTGTAGTTAGAAGGTTTTTTTCTTAGGAACCTTCTATTTTAGTTTGAAGAAAAAATATTGCCTTTTTTAGATTTTTAAAAAAAAAGTACGGTTCGGCCAAAAAATTACATTTGTCAATTTGTTGATTCGTAAGAGACATTTTGGATTTAAAACTAAAAAAAAAATATTTTCCTCCAATTTTTTCTAGCGGTATTGTCATTCAAAGAGGTACAAATCATTCTACCAATAAGGTTTAATAACAAATATCAATAAATAATTTGAATTTAGAACAAATTGCTTTCCGTGGTATTCGAATGGTATGCATGACTTTGTTGCGGCGAATGGCGCTTCTTAGAAAAATGTATGGGAATGTTTTTTTTTCATTATTGCCAAAACTTACGGTTTGATTTGGTATGTTACTTTAGGAAAACTGTTCCTGGTTGGAAATAGAGTCGATTAAGACCAACTTGTTTTTTTTACAAATTTCATTTTTAGGGTGAACCGTACTTTATATCAAAAATCAAAAAATTGCAATATTTTTTTCTTTACAATAAAACAGAAGGTTCCTGAGAACAAAACCTTCTAACTACAAAAGAAAAGGTAGCTAAAACAGAAGGTTCCTACGAACAAAACATTCTAACTACAAAATAAAAGGTAGCTACCCTTAAGGGGCCAAAAATTTGCCCCACCCTGTATATCTTTATCTTTATCTTAGCATGCTAAGTACGTATACAAGCTACTAGCAGACCATCGATACACATGCTAGTAGATCGCACTTGCGAGTAACTGGCAAGCTATTGTGCAAGCTACTGTAATGTGTATCACGGGCTTTACTGAAAGGAGAAGAGTGGTCATTTACTACATTCCTTCTGTTTTTTTTTAATTTTCGTTCTTGTTATCTTTTAGTAGTAGAGCTATTTTGTGAGAGTTCGTCCAGGGAAGTATTACCACCATTCCTATTTCTGCCGCAAAGCAGTAGTGCTCGCAATGCTTAGTTCTGGTTTGAAGGGAATGGGTGCCGGTGAAAACACAGGCACATGAGACTTTTTATCTTTATGTCACAGGGTGGCGGGCGCAGTGCAATGCCACATAGTGCGCGTCCTAGGTGGACGTGGCCTATGTGGTAACGCATTGTTAAAGGCAGAGGTTACCGCTTAACATCAGGTGGGCCATCTGCTTGTGCAGTCATTAAGTTCAAAAAAAAGCACTCCTGTGAGCTAACATGCCACACACACACGCTAAGAATACATACCTCCCTAAAGATGTTTGCCTTACAAAGCCTCGTCCTCTGCTACGGCCCTCGCTGATTGTGGCACGGCCTCTGCCTTCACCCAAACTCATTCCACGGCCCCGGGCTAGCCCGTACCGATCCGTCGGACCCATACCGCCCATCGCGGGATTGTTTCGCATGTCTCTCTGGAACGAACATTTTTTTTTACATTTGTATAATGTTTATAAAAATATTTTTCACAACACGTTTTCCTAAAATTAGAAATCGAGTCCGTGTGCTGATCAATGTGAGTCAAAACACCGCTACTATTAATCATTGAGAGGTTCTGTTGTCCACCATCCGTCCCCATCATCACATCAAATCATTGTAACGATAATATTATATTGTCATCGAAAGGACTCTTCAAAACGAATCATTTGAGCTCAAACTCGAGGGGTTACTAGTAGCCAATTATGTAATACTACCTACCCACAACTTTACCATACTTTAGTTAATAAAGATATTTGATTTGCGACTGAAGAGTTCCACTATACAACCATCATCAGAACAGCTCCAAGGTACCAAGGTACCAAATTATAGTATTGTCATCCGAACTTCATATACATACAAAGTTTAATTTCGAAGCGACAAATAAAAGTAGTAGTAAAGTAGTATAAATAAGGTTAAAAAAACTTCCAAGATTTGCTTACATTGTTTGTCAGTTCGTTGTTACAAGAGAAGCGTGTTAAAAAGCAATCTTCAGAAAAAAACCTGTATTGTGGGTATCAGAAACTATTAGTACCATGGTACCATAACATACAAATGCACAATATTTTATACACGAAATAATAAAAAGGTGAAATAAACAGGCACATGAGACTTTTCATCTTTATGGGTCAGGGGGTGACCTGTGAGGTAATGCACTGTTCATAGGCAGAGGTTACCGATTAACATTAGGTGGGCGATCTGCTTGTTCCGTCATTCAAGTAGTATACACAAAAAATGTTACTTACGGTGTCGTCCTCAAAATTATTATTCAGGGCATACGGCGGTTTCCCTCTCGGATGGTAAAGAAGTTCAACAGATTTTAACTGCTGCGGTGCTTCAGCTGTCTGCCTATCATAGAGCGCTAGGATCTCCTCTCTGCCGTACCTGATAATTGAGCAATAACAGGTATTAATACCTCCTTATATCTTATAAAGTGCCTGGTCCAAAATGGTCATCCCAAACGGCAAACGGTGACCCATACCACGGGGTCTCATCCCAAAGAAAAAATATATTGTTCTATTGAAATTCAATAGATGGCGTAACAGGTATAGATTTGTTATTGAAGTATGTGAAAAATCAGGTTCAGGTTTAAGATATGTTTATTTTCCCAAAAGAATTAAATTCACTTATATGAGAATTACAAGACTAAGTGTTCAACATAATTGTTGGGCTAATCGTACATACAACATTAATCTTACACAGTATAAACTTAATTTATAATTAGAAATAAAAATAACATGTAGGTAGTTTTACATTACTATTGTAAACAGTTGTAAACAGTAACAATGAATATTAAGTCCTGAAAAAAATATTTTCTAATATCAAAAAATACCCATAGCACGGGAAAATTCAATAAATGCCTCTTCAATCAAGTTTAATTATTTTTCGAAAAATCTAATGATGTCGTTTTCCTGGTGGTATTCATTTGAACTAGGTTGAGGTTTGACACAGTTTGTTTGTAGTACCACAGGTAGTACAGACTTGATAGATGGCGTTATTTAAAAAAAACAGATGACGCGCCAATGACGTCATTCCCGAAATGAAAGAGAAAGCTAGTATTTCCGTCCTATTCTAAAATTTTCAAATATAATGTCTGACCTGTATACATATCATTGTAACCAAAGATGAACTAGTTATATATAAAAGGCAATGTCCTGACTGACTGACAGAGTGACAACGCACAGCCTAAACCGCTGGTCGTTGAGACTTGAAATTTAGAGGGTGTAAATATTCCTTTTAGGGTGTAAAAGTCTACTTAGAAAGGAAAGAACTACTTAGAAGTCGCGAGCGGGTCATCTAGGTTGTCAATGTGTGGTACCTACCTATGCCGCAAGATTCCTAATCTTACATTTGATTTTTAAAGGGCTAAAAAAACCGCTTTTACGAGCGGCGGGTGAGAGGCGTTTTTTGTGTATGAAGATTTCTGCCTGGGGTTGACGCAGTCTTAATAAAGATGTTGAGTTAAAAAAACCATAATCGTCATAGAGGCCCGTCGCACATTGAGGTACTCAAAAATGACGGAACTAATCAGTAATTACAATAACAAACCACTTAGAAAGTGTACCTCGCACACGACCCCCCTCAATACAACTCGTTAGTATTTGAGTTAGCAATGACTACTTTAGTCATTGGTAACTAGTTCTTTTTGAGTAGCTACATGTTAGTCATTGGAAACTAGTTCTTTTTGAGTAGCCTAACTGTTGAGTGTGTGCGCGTTTTACGCGGTAATTACAGTTGCAGGTGCTAGGTGGCTCTAGCTATCAATGGCGCTGCTAGCGGCATCTAGCGCCCAGGTAAGGCAACCAAAATAGCCCGCACAATAGCCCGAGTTATGGCGGTCACGTTTCGTTGTATGGCATGAGGTATCTGTACTAGTATAGTATTATTTTATCTGTGCCCATACTAAACTTGAGGGACCAATGTCGGTGATGGAATAGATTAATTTCGTCACTGGTGTTTTATTTGAAGAAAAAACTAATTACAAAATGGCTTTTTCTCAATTTTTGATAAAATTATATCTATTCTAACACCAACTGATTCCTCAAAGTTTTGTATGGGAAACGGTTTTGTACCATCCACCTTAATTGCCTCCAGCGCCGGCTCTAGCCCGCGCGGCACCCATTTGAGGATTTAGAAACAGGAGTAGCAAAAATATATTTTTATATTTATTAAAGCTTTTATAAAATTAGTGACCAAACCGTGTGCTGATCAAAATAAACCTAAACACGGTCAGTCTACTGTTTGCATTGAGGGGTTCCGTTATCCACCGTTCCGTTGTCTTCATTATCAGATGAGCTCGCTGTCATCATATTGTATTGTCATCGGAACTAGATAGGTATGCCAAATTTCAGCTCAATCGGATATTGGAAAGTCACACTTATCGCCACCCGTGAAATACTTATTATTAAGGAGTTCCAATGGCCATCTCTGTTCTTCTTCATCAGTTCCACTTCACCAAATAGCACTTTCTGAATACACATGCTTGTATGGTTGCAGAAAATTCTGAAATCGCTGTATGCGTGCCTATAATATTTGAGGAGTTCCCTCAATTCCTCATGGATCCCACCATTAGAACCAGATTTTGATGAAAATGGAGCCAACCTGGATCGGAAACCTCTTTTTTTTGAAGTCGGTTAAAATACAAACATTCTCAAACGGCCACTTTATGCGTACTGCGTGTTCCAGCCTGTAGACTACCTAAGATATAAGCATTTACCCTGCTGACTCTCTTACTTACTTTGCTTACTTTTTTATTACTTGGCGCTGCTCGCCAACCCCAAGCAGAAATCTTCATACAAAAATAACGCCTCGCGCCGCTCGAAAAACCGGTTTTTATTGAATATCTCGTAAAATATAGATAATATTACAAACCCCGTACAGTAAACCCTCGGCTTTGTTGTATTGATTTTATTTATATAATTTTTTACCCAATAATATAAACAATCGAATGGATGCAAAAAGTAGTCGTAACTTTGTTTTTTTTTTCTATCTAGTATATATTGTTTTATCGTGTTTCTGGTAATACAGGGATCTCTCAGAATTATAATGAAACTTATTTAATTTAAGTGAATGAATTACTGAGGGAACAAGCACATGGAAAGCGACGGTGAGGCCTATTTAAGCACGCTCGCCCAGACGATGCATAATATTTTTAATTTGAATATACGACGAAGGTTAAAAATCAATGTAAGATTAGGAAGGAATTGCGGCATACCCTACCTTAATACAACTCTAGTACAAGAGGTAAGATGTTTTTCACACATGTCTGCCTAAATTTGTCTAAAAATCTTTGACAATTAATTTGTCATTTGTCAGTCATCAATCAGTAATGTCTATATGTATTACTAGCAGCGCCCCGCGGTTTCACCTGCGTAAGTCTCGATCCCGTGGGAATATCGAGATAAAAATGTGCCTATGTGTTATTTTTGCAGTCCAGTTATCTCCATTCCAAATTTCATCCAAATCCGTCCAGCCGTTTCAGCGTGAAGAAGTAACAAACACACACACACAAACTTTCGCATTTATAATATTAGTGGGATAAGACAAATAATATAGCTTATAGTTTTGGCTTAGGCTATGAGCATCTGATAATACAATAATAAATTATACATAAATGGCAAATGCACAAGCCGTGCGACGCCAATTATAAAGTCATAAAATAAAATCGAACTATTCTTAAAACTATCTTCTATTATTTTCTTTCTGGTTTTTACAAAATAATAATTAATTTTTATTATCTCGAAATGGTCCTGCCTGAGTTTTGAGTCGAGAGTGGTGTGGATCTGGTCTGACCATCGTAACGGGCTTTGGCCTCTTGGCTTGTTTCCCTCGATTTTGCCAGTGATAATGAGCTTCTCTAAATTGTCACTGCCTTTCCGTGCTAGGTATATGACCAAAATACTCAAGGACTCGCTGGAGATGGATTAAAGCCTAGATTATTGATACGTTCGTCCTACGGGATGTCTAGGAGATTTGCAGCATCCGTCTCCAAAAATCGTAAATCCGTAAATTTATGTGTAGGTACCTATATATAATAATATAGGTACATTATACATATTGATATAGGCTTATTTTTATCCCAGTTGTAGGCAAGCGAATCTTAGGGCGGAAACTAATTTATTATGTAAAAAACCGGCCAAGTGCAAGTCGGACTCGCGCACGAATGGTTCCGTAACATTATCTATAAAAACTGCAAAAAAACACGTTTGTTGTATGGGAGCCCCCTTAATATTAATTTTATTCTGTTTTTTAGTATTTGTTGTTATAGCGGCAACAGAAATACATCATCTGTGAACATTTTTATCACGGTTCATGAGATACACCTGGTGACAGGCGGACAGACAGACAGACAGACGGACAGCGGAGCCTTAGTAATATGGGCCCGTTTTACCCTTTGGGTACGGAACCCTAAAAAACTGTTAAGCTATTCCTATATTTCATCAGTAATTACACTGCAGTCAGACTCACACGAGTTACACTCACCGAAGTTTAGCGAGAAGTACTTTTGACGTATTTGGTGGGTTATTTGTGGTTGCGGTGGCTGTGGCGGCCAAATTGGCTGCTCTGCTTGCTGGCGTGGAAGACTGAGCGCCGCCGCCTGACGGCTGGCTGCCAGAACTAGTCGGCTCGCGAGACAGGTTCCGAAGCCACTCCGGGCCAAACTTCATGGGAGTTGTACGATCGCCCATTACGTAGATTACAATTGTTGAGAGACAACTTACTCAACGACAGCCGCAACTGAAATTAATTTTAAAGATTGGATGTTTTTATTCATGGTTTTGTTAATGTAACGCTATATACTAATGATCTGTGCAATGTTTTGGTTATATTTGAGATGACACACGTAACCGTTAAATGCGCGTGAGAGATCAATTCTACTTGACAAATAAATAAGGGAAATAATTATAACTGAATATTAATAACTAAAAACTAAAAAAAAAAGTTGGTCGCTAGATTATTAAGAGGTTCACAAAATGTTTATAATGAACTCTAGAATTTTTAACTTTTTGATACGAGTTCTTTTCCAAATGAACTTCTTTCTTCGTTCTTTTTTTTTCAATAAGAAAAAAATACGGTATTCTTAAGCTTTTTATTATTAATTATTGCCCTTTAAGGGCACTTTTACGTAGTTTTTTCTACACAAAAACACGGTATCAGAAAGTGCGCTCTCTTTCTTCGCTTAATACAAAAAAAATCGTTGAACCTTGAGATTTAGAGCATTGAATAACGATCATAATTAAGGACTAAGTTCGCAAATGTTGCCAGTAATTTTTAGCAGACTTCAAAAAAAGGAGGATAGTCTTAATTCGACTGTATCTATGTTTGTAACCTCATATCTCTGTTATTTAAGAACCTATTTGGAAATAAAATAAAAAATGATAGGATATACTTCCAGATTGCTCCCATTTTCATCAAAAATCCCTGACTTTAAAGTCGGTTTTTTTTTAGCAAAGAATATTTTGATTAAACAAATTAACACTTTCTATATTCACAAGAATAGGTTGCACGCGTAGCGACAGGTATAGCTTTATTAGTATAACACACACAAGCCAACCGAAACGTTCCGCGATAGCGGCCAGCGATTGACAGAATTGTATTTTTCCAAACTAATATCCATACTTAATATTATTGGTTTACCGCTCAATTCTTTAATTGCCAATTAATTGGTACAATAATTTTGTATTACCAACAACGCTAAAAAATAATAGTGTTTAATCAAGGCCAAAAAACAACAATAATAAAATGAACATGCATAATGTAAGGGGAATGTCTGTATCAAACAGTACCCTGTGGTATCTGTGCAGTCCGTTTGTACATAACACAAGCTCTGCTTAGCTTTGGGCTAGAGAATGTTGTGTCAACTGTCCAGCATTATTTATTTATTTATAGTTTTAAGACCTTTGGTGTCGCTTACGAACAGGGGTACGGTGGGTCTGAAGTGGCTTAGATCAACCCAAGTTTATGAGATTCGCGATGCTAAGATGACACAACTAACCTGCGCATATGCCCAATCGTGCTGTAGTGTGTGCGACCAAAGAACGGACCCCTCCCTTGGATTTCGTAATAGCCGACTAAGGGATTACACCAGGGGATAGGCCGCAGCATACACCCGAATACTTAACACAATACTGCGATCAGCAATCCGCCTGCCAAGCGTGGTGATTATGGCAAATAACCGATTGCATTCCGTGGGGAGGCCTCGTCCAGCAGAGGACGTCTAAAGGCTGGTGATGTGTGGTGTGATGCCTCATTCAAACATCAATACATTAGGACCAGTGTATGTTCTGTTCTGACAGGGGTTTTCTGACACCAATATCATTATGTATAAAGGTAAGTATGTAAAATAGATGGTTTGGTTGGACCAAAGATTTTCTAAAAGTCGCAGTGTTGGTAAATGGAGGCGGCTTAAGATGGTATTCCACGGCCCTGTATCCATCAATGGACGTCCACCGACATGATGATGATGATGAAATGGTATGTGATGAACATTCATAATTTTAATCAATAAATTCGCGCTCGCAATTGTTGGCTCGTGCTAGCTTAAAACGCCTAACACATTTGTAGGCTCTCCTAGTCAAGAGTTTAGAAGTGCTGCTTAAACTCGCACTATGATAGGGACACCTTAAAAACTCCTTTTTAACTGTTGCAATTTTATCAAGAAGAAAGTAGTATTATCGTTATTCAAAATCTAATGAAAATAGAACATTTATAGCACACATTCTCAATATAAATAAAGATTATTACGTTATTCGATTTATTTTATTACTTTCGCACCTTTAAGTTTAATACCTGTAGCTGTATATTATCTACTAAACACTATGTAAAAGTCAACATCAAACAGAAGTAGTTAACAAGTCCTTAGATAAATCTTAGATAAGTATTTATTTATAAAAGCAAGAATAGGAATGAAGAATAAAATACTATGGTACCACACACGCCCTTTTCACCAATGTGAAATAGACGATAGAATAGTATAGGTGGTTGCACCACTGTGGGGAATAGACATACACGTGGTGAGCTCATTGCCGCCATTGCTAACCCTTTCTTCCAGTAATAACACATTCCTTAAATAACTTAGCGGGCAAATCTTATACCAACGAATCTTACAAACACTCCAGGTAAACCCTTAGTCGGCTTTTACGAAACCCACAGGTGAAGACGGAGGGGTCTATTCTTGGGCCGAACACACCAACAGCATTCTAAAATATACCATTATTGTTTGCATCCCTCCTAAGAATAGACCCCTCAGTCTATCAGCTTTCGAGATTATATACCTACCCTGTTATAGGTATGGCATTTATGATTATGACCTATTTAAGAATATTACTTATTATTAAGATGACTCTTAACACAGAATAAACAATGATAAGTAAATTCTGTAGTCTGTGAAATGTAGGTAAAACATGTCATCTCCGGTGTAAAGGAAGTTCCGGGAATGTTAGTGCCCAAATCGTCTTCAGCCTAAACATGCAGCTCTAAAGTGGATATCTACAAAAGATTGCGGAACTATCCCTTATAACATAAGTTAAAACACAACTGTCACACACATGGTCTCCATCCCTCACACACCAGGATTCCCTGTGGTTTTCCTATGTGGAAAACCACAGGGATGTAGGTATTGCCTCATAGTTTCTAGTAGTATATCTTTGTACCTACCTACTTATCTGTAACCATACCTTATAGCTATGGAAGATCGGTAAAGAAGAAACAAAGAAGAACAAGCAAAACAAGTGTAAACCTGTTACAGAAATACACTTCTTTTTTTCATCCCTTAGTTGAGGGCTATTTACTAAATGTTTTATTTCATACCAAAATAAAAGCTGCCTATAAGCCGTGATGATGTGGTCTCTAGTCCTTATGGGCTGCAAATTTGTGCATGAAATAAAATTACTTATTACAGTATAAATACCTAGCAGGCAGTTTTACAGAGAACCTAAAATAATCTGATTTATGATTATGAAAGTTCAAAAATAAATAATTCGCATAGGCAGGCATTGCTTCACAGTATTTATCAAATAAATTTGTACGTAGCTGATCTATCATATCATAATCCCACTCGTCCACTGCTGGATGAGGTCTCCTCAATAGAATGCATTGGGGTCGGGGGATTTGCCACAAACACAAGGCGTGACAGGCAGATTGGTGTTCCTAGTATTGGTGATGAGTACTCAGTAAATTAAACAATACAGTTTTATCGCATGTATTGTATCTTTTTGTCATTCCTGATGTATGACAGAATGGATACTTTGTAGCTTATTCCTTGTTTCAGGCCATAAGTCGGATAAGAATTCTTAAAAGTATTACACAGTGCAATATCTATAGTTTAATATAAACGCTTACTATGTCTTTAAATCTTGCAATGTAGCACTTATGACTATTTACACAAAGACAGTCGACAGTCAGTGTTGCCAATTGTTTTATTCAGCACCCACTAGACTGAACTATATACCTACCAACACCACAATAGGTACACACCTACCAACAAATGTTATAGAGTCTTGGCTACAAAAACCTCTTCTACAAAATTGACTAGCTTTAGACGAGCAAACTTCCACTTCCACCCATATAGGGGCAAATATCGCCAACCATTTTCTAAGCTTCGATAGACATCAACTCCTGGCAAAAGTGAACCAGTATGTGCCAAGCTACATGAAGCTATGGCAATTCAACAGAGAAGTTACCCAGGTACCACCTGTTTGAATTCCAGCAATGACAATAATCCAACCACTAACTAAGTGCCATATTGCAAGATTTCAAGACACAGTGAATTCCATGTACCTATCGAACTGCCTTTGATAAAAAATATATATCATTTAGTTTTTAAGAATTCTGTTCAGTCTTAACTTCAGACATGTCATCTTAAGTCCCCCTGTGACCACGGAAGCTGCAAAGCATTAGAAACATAAGGAATAATAATAATAAATAAAACATGCGATAAACTTGTACAACTATTTATGATGTTTTCAGATTGACAATGAAGTTCGAGTCGAGAAAAAATCAAGAAAAACAGTTCTATGTTAAGGCAGTGTCTATAATAATGAATTAATCTAATTACATAAATTTACAAACAAAAATTAATTTACGATTCTCAATTGTGAAACCTAAGACAGTTCCTATGTATCATATCAAGTTTGTAAGTAGGTCAAAAGTAGTAAGTACGTACAATGTATGTTCAACTTTATTATACTAGTCAAGCTACAGAGAGTGCATCTACATTTTAAGTTGCTTTGATCATAATAATTTTGTGTACAAATATCTAAGAATAGAATCAGATTTATATGGGTCACTGATTTGATATCAGTGTTATTTACAACTTCTATCGTGAAGTTTTGTTGCACATTAGGTAGGTACCCTAGATTGAGTAGATACTTAGGAACATATCCTAATTTGTACTGCGCCATAAATTAACCACGATAAGCTAGCCCCGGCTGGCGCAACCCCAATTATAGTTGTTCAATGTCTTACCATAAACAAATAAACAATAACAGTAGAAAGTTATGGAACTGGTTAAGCCATTTTACGTTTTGATAACAAAATTCACTAGGTACCTACTTGCAATGGTACACTTCCATACAACACATGCACTTTTCATGAGATATCCCGGATATCTATGATAGTACTTGCAATTTGTTTCAATCACAGAGCTTGCAATATTGTAACGCATTTCTTTAATGGCGCCATCGGAACACCGCGATATTACTGATCTCAACCGGTAATTATTGGTGGAAATCATTCGAGAAAATGTAACACGATGTCATCTTTATCATGGCTCTGTCCATCCAATATACTAAATGATATTCCAACACTAGCCAACATAGGAGCCCATGAAGGTGGCAAGATGTTGACCCGAGTTTTAACTGTTTCTAAATAAGGTCTGGCACCATTTAATTACCTTATCATTCATCTAATAATACATATGTAAATTAGGTTTGTGAATATTGTTAGAATACAAGATATTTACCTCGGGGGCTTGAATTTTTCAGATGAGAATTGATAGCACGCACGCACGGCGACAAAGCAATATGGCCGACAAAAGTAGATTGAAGTAAAGAACTTGTAAAATAACAAGTTTGCTTTTGCTTTTGCGTGCTACTTTTTAGTGTTGCCATTTTGAAAATGTGTCGCTCAAAAGATATTAGGTATTATCGCTATGATATAAAGATACGGTATTAAAGCTATATTAACTACCCAAAGGAACCGCGCGCTAATAAGACGAGGAATGAGCCGAGCGAGAGGCACCATAAATAGTACTTTGTCTCGTTCTAGTGTTGACATCATTGTTCTACTTTTATTACTTACATCTTCGACCAAAGTAAAATAACTTACGTCGATGACTTACATAATGCTTCTTAGCGACGACGACTTAAAAGAAACAAAATAACTTTGAATGTAATCCAACAAAGTACGAGGTGTTCAATAAAAAGTGAGAATGACGTTATTATATTATTTTTCGACGTAGTTGCCTTTCAGGTTTATACACCTTTTTTTTTATTTTATAAACCTGTAATTCCTTTTTTTTTTTCTTATTCCCTTTAAATTAAATCGTGTACGGCGGCGACTACTGCGTATGGTAGGTAGACTGCGTATGTATAGCGTATGCTACTGCGTATTTTCAAATATCTGGCCCCCGAGATAATCCTCTATGCCGCGGAAATAGGTAGAAATCACTAGGAGCAAGGTCCGGTGAATATGGAGGAAGTTCCATCCATTCGCTGACAGCTTCTAGAATGGCAGCCATCGCAACTCTGAGGCCTCAGACAAAGTAACATTTGATTAGAAATTACACTAGTAGAAAATTAAAAAAATGTATGTGTTAAGGTGCTTATATTTTTATATTTATTTTTTATGTATTTCTAGCTATATATCTGTTTGAATGCCAATATTTTACTAAGCTAAATAATTAAAAGTAATATGTAAATCTTTAGTTTACAGAACAATGATACGAGTACTAATAGTAGGTAATGTCTGCCTTGTTTGTAAAATAAAAGTGTCAATGTTGTGTTCGCCTGTAATTGGTGTATGTATCAGCTCGAAACTAAGTGAATGATTTTTGTAAATGTGTTTATATATATGCTGTTGGCGTTCCTTTTTATGAATAAATAAATAAATAAGCTATCGAAATGTCACGTGGTCTATTTTATTGACACATTACAAATATCTGCAGATCGTACAAATATTTGTTCCGAGAAGGGAATCGAACCCGCAACCTCCTGAGTCGCAGGCGAACCTTCGCGGGCTCGCCACAGAGGTTGTCAAGTGGAGTGATTTAGTATTAAATATCTACATCCACTTATGTAATTGATTGAACTTAGTATTTAGGTGAAAAATTCCCAAGTTAGTAAACCTTAAAGTGTAGGGTTTCACGTTTATGTAAAGCTTGTGTCAAGCGTATATAGCTGATGACACGGTCAAGCGGCTTGATACAAACAAGCCCGTAGTTGTGAAAAACCTATGATGGATTATTTAGTCATTGATACCACTCCGTACCCCATGAATGTTGTACCTACACATGGAGCAACACGAAATGGAGACGCCATCAAAGGCATTCCCTTCTGTAGTTCCCCTCTGAATTGAATGCCTTCGTGGGCATACAAGTTATAAAAAACTAGCTGTCACCGATCGCTCTGTCATAAAGAATCGACTCGCGTGGGAGATAGTGCTCCAAGAAAAATGCCGAATTGTTCAGTTTTATGCTGTAAAAAAATGATTGGATCATCAAATTTACAAAAAGATGGTGTTTCCTTTCACATGTCAAGTGAATTTCAATTAAATTATTATAACTTATTGCATAAAAATTGAACAAGTAAAATTAAGCAGTATAAAAACAAAAGTGGCCATCTCAGATTTTGTAATTTTTGAGTTATCGTTTGGGGTAAAATAATAAAACTGAAAGGTTTAAACAAAAAAACCGTGAATGTTTTATTCAATAACACTGATTCACTCTTCACTACGACTGCACTTCAGTACATTGGTCATTCATTACTCTAAAATCACTCCCAAGTTACTTGATTTATTCGCAATGAAAGCAAATTCCCTTACGACTGCCCTGCTCGCTCTTCAACCGAGCTCCACTTAAGCGTGTGCCAGAGGGGCGAGATAAAAGTGACCAAAAGCGTAGATATAAATGTGTATAATACATCAATGTGTATGTCAGGGTGTTTTCTGCTGATGTAAACATGTATTTAACGTGTAATGTCAGTAAGCCAAGATGTGGATAATTACTTAATATCCTTGATTACTAAATACCATTCATTAAACACGTTCGACATCATGTGATATGTGGCATAACGTGTATTTGTATTTGATGGCTATGTAACCACTAACTAACCGGTAACTACTAACTACTACTACTTCGTGTCACGGGCTCTTTCTTGGTTCATTGACCAGCTTGAGATATAGTGTCCCTGAAAGGGGCCTAGTGGCCAATGGTGAAAGAACCAGTGTGATAAAAGGATTATTTGTGCCTCGCAGAGGTGTATGATGTGGTATGTCAACGAAAGTGTCATGTGCAACTATATTTAAAGAAATAAAATTAAATCACACTACTATTAACAACAAGTGTAACATTAAAAAGTTTGTACATTTGGGAACTTTGATTACAAGAGATGGCAAACATGAAGATGATATTTAAATGAGAGTATATTCTGGAAACCAGGTGAATTTAACGCCTTATTATCAGCCGGAACGTATCCAAAAAGGCACGACTGGATGTGCATAGAGTGGTGTAAGTGCCAACACTAATTTATGGTAGTAGCGAAAGTTGCTAAGACAGAATAAACATGAAATTATAACAAATGCAGTGAAGATGAGAGGTTTGAGAAGTATGTATGGTGGACTTTGCGAGATAGAATAAGAAACTGTGTGTTAAGAGAGCATTGTAAAATGAAAGAGCACGTGTATAGTAAAGAGGATTGAGAAAGGTATGCTTGGATGGTTTGGGTATATAGAAATGATGAATGAGAGTAGATTGACGAAACTAGTTCATAATATGAACATGAATGGGACAGTTGGAAGGAAGATACCTCGGTGAAGGTATTCAGACTAGATCAGGGTCGATCTGGAGAATGGCCAGGCCAAGAGCGCCCTTAACCAATGAGCATGTATGAATAATGTGATGCGAGTGAATGAAGCAAAACAGGTATGCCAGGATCGTAGCAAGTGTAATTTCATGGTCTCTGCCCACTTCTCTGGGAAACAGGCGTGAGTTTATGTATGTATGTATGTATGTAATATTATAAATGCTAAAGTTTCTAAGGGTTTGTATGCATGTTTGTTATTTCGTCACGCAGAAAAGGCTGAACAGATTTGGATTAAATTTAGAATGGCGATAGCTGGGCCACTGGAATAGTAATCAATTTTATTTATGTTCCCACAGGATCAAGACTTAGGCGAGTGAAACTGCAAGGCACTCCTAGTTTATAATAAGAATAAAACTACGTGGTTGATTTTATCAAAATCGGCTATATTGATCATACTTAATTAACTTCACTCTTTTCAGTTAAAAGTAAATAAGATGCTATAAAAAAATCGTTGATCGCCAATGGTTTGGTTACTGTGCAATCTGTGCACGTTGTGTTTGCCTATAATGAGGGGTTTTCACGGCCATATCAAATCATGCATACACCCTTGAAAATAGATGGCACTGCTGTGTACTTACTGTAAAAATAAAGTGAAATGTCCAAGTCAACAACGAAGTGATATATTTTTGTGGTATTTTGTTACTATCACACAAAAGAACAGACTATGCGTTTGTTAATTTTGAAAACTACAGTTGAGTCAGGGCCATGTATCGAGCCAAAGAGAACTACATTTTTTAAATGTGAAAAGCCCTCTTTTTGTTTCTCGTGTAGCTTAAGATAGGTATATAGTTTGTACCTCTTCATGTATTTGTAGACTGTTGGTAAACCTAATAAAATAATAATTAAATAAGCAACTGCTAACAATAACAGCCTCAATGCACACTGAAATAGCTTTGTGCTCATTTAACAGTTTTTTTTATTTCCCTAAAATTCCTGAAAGTGAGTTACCCGTGTTTTCTATTATACTACTAAATTAGTGATGTGCCTCAATAATAAAGTAGATTTTTTATCGATAAAATAAATGCTCGTTTACAAACTATTGAAATTTGATTTATATTATTCGGTAGACGCCGTAGCCTAAGCAAACCTAACTTTCTAACCGTTAATACAATCACCATGAAGGTATTGGTATCTAACAAGGTAGGTAACTGTTATGATTTTAATTTGAAATTATGCATTCTATGCCATAAATTGACGACCTCTGTGGCGCGGTAGGCGAAGATTCACCTGTGACGCAGGAGGTTGCGGGTTTGATTCCCGCCTCAGAACAAATATTTGTACGATCTGCAGATATTTGTTCTGGGTATTTTCTATGTTAATAAAAAATATCTATCTATGTAATGTACTGTATTAAGTATATCAGTTATCTAGTACCCATCACACAAGCTCTGCTTGGCTTGGGGCTAGATAATCTTGTGTGAACTGTGTCCAGCATCAAAAACTAAAATAAAAATAAATATATATTAATGAAATTAACTTAGGTACGATGTGAAAGAAAGCACCATCTTTTCGTAAATTCGATGTTCCAGACCTTGATTTACAGCAGAAAATGTAATGAATCGGCATTTTTTTGTTGTAAGCACTGTCACACTTTTTATACTCTATGCGTCACACGATCGATTCAGTCTGACAGAGCAATCGGCCCACATCGTGATACAATTTTATTACTAGCACAAGCAAAACATGCTTGGTGAGGGCTAGCAAGTTTTTTTTTCTTGATTTTTTATATTTAAACACATCTAGACATTAATTTAAATTACTTTGTTAAATTACAACGGATAGTTTTTTCGTCAAGTGTACCACAAAATTGCATACGTTATGGGATAGTAGAGGACTCGCTTCGCTCGCGCTAATGATCGGATGAAAACAGTTTTACTAACGCGTATGCCCAAACATAGGTTGTGTTGTGGGATACGTGACGATAAATTAACAAAAGCATTTCCCAGTTTGAACTCCTTTTACTCGTTTTCAAGAAAAGTCGTGTCATGAGAGTGTCCGTCCTATGTCGTGCGCTTTTCCTATTCAAATCCTATTTTTCAACTGGCCAAAGAATGAAAAAAAATATTAAGCTAGGTATAATTTTTGCAACGCGTTATTCTGTTCACTATATAAAGCGCTAAGTATTACTTTAGCTACCATCATTTAACATTAACAAACTTAACACACCCAACACATAATAGTTCTGATCCCACACTAGGATCCCCTGTGTCGTGAGATGTGTGTGTTTTTTTAGGCCTGTTTAAAAAAAAGGAGAACTATATTTACATTTTAATGACTAATGTAGTTTGTTGACAGTAAGGATCATGATTTTTGGCTTTTGAAAATGACAGTGACTGACAGATATAATACATGGTATATTTCGAGGCCAGAACCGATATGGATTATGTAGGTTAGAAGGAAGACGGGAGATAAGTAAAGCGTTTTTCGTTTTCTTTCCTTTCGTCTCTTTTGACTTGCCAGCCCATAATTTTATGAAATTATTGTAAGTTTGAACAAAATTCTATTTCAATTTTCTCAACAACTAATCATCTCATGAGCTAGTGGTTGTACCTGGGGTACTCAAAATTTTCTTGATTTTTCTCTACACTCTAAGTTTCCGCGTTTACCCCCTCTCTCTCCAGCCTACTACTACCTTTTACTAATCTAAAATTTCATAGTTATCCACAAAATGATCTCTATGTTACCCTCGAAAAGTGGGGCGGTTCCGCAACTCCCCCTTCACGGAGAGCGTTCAACCTCTCCCCCCATCCCTAGCCGCCCTTAAATCCCTTAAATGACCCTTGATGGTAGGCAAAGTAAGTTCCTACCAAAAAGTTATCGATACTATTAATTTATCGACTTGAGTGCTGGAAGTCCCTAGAACGGGTGTTACTGTCAATTTTGTGACATAACATGATGTTTGTACCATAGACGTAGAATTTTTTCGCTACGCTAAATAGACCAACGAAGCGTGGGAGAGAGAAGTCATTTTTAAATGTACCCCGTGCAAGAAGAAAAGTGACAGCAACAATGTATTGAATGTGACATGTTTTGCTTGTGTAGATGCGCATACCGGACGGTCTCTTGTGCAGTTTAACTAATTTTGTAATTATTTTAGTAATCTTACTATTAAATAACAAATATTACTTTGTATGACAATGGTGTCGTGTTCAGTTTGTGACTGTGAAGATACAAGACGTAATTATCCAGGAAAATACACGTTTCACAGGTAAATAAGAGATTATTGGTAGTTCGATTGTATTGCTTATTTTATCAATTCTGCTTTAGTAAATGGCCTAAAAACCAGTTTCATTCGTAGATTAGGACTTTCCCTTATATTTTTTAATAATATTTCGTTGCTGCACCTAGAAATAAACAATATTTTATGTAAAATATAAAAATGTTTGATTACGATAGGGCTTGACCAAGTGATGACGTCAGAAATATCGATAGTCCTGTTGCAGTCTATATCGTTGTATAATGCGCATCATGTAAAAAGGACGCTGGCGGTCAAGCTTCTTCAGGCGTTCCAGCGTTCTTTTTAAGAGATTACTTACTTTCTACTTATTTAAGAGATGTATACCTATGCATTGAATGAGTGCCTACCTAGTTTACTACAAATAATGTACAATTATAGTACGCGTCATGTAAAAAGAACGCTGGTACGCCTGTAGAAGCTTGACCACCAGCGTTCTTTTTACATGAGGCGCACTATACCTACCTACAAATTAAATTTTTGTCCATCCTAGAATGGAGGTTTACTTTGTTTGGAGTAAATATGTGTGCTCTGTTAACATTATATTGTTTTTTTTTAAATCTATAACAACCAGGTGGACATTGAGGTGTGTGTTTTTGTATTGACTATTGAAAAGGTAACTTTAAAGCACCACGGGTGTTTTTATTGCAGTTTGTGTAGTAGATATTTTGGAGTAAATATTTACGTTGTTGATTATTACACACGCCTTTTTCCCCGAAAGGGTATATTTCTTTTTTATTTTTATAAATAAATATTGTTTATTTCTGCTTAATAAAATAATAGGTAACAAATTAAATTTAAATATACCCCAAAAATTCCGTTCCAGCGGGACTCAAACCTGCACCCTCGCCTGTGATCAGCGATGCCTTTACTTTCGAACTTTGAACAGAAGGTTTTCAATGAGACACCTGTATATACAGCACTATCAACTTGGCGCTATAGCCGAGTTGATAGTGCCCACAAATTTCGTCTCCAGCGTCATAGCTCGATCTATGGGTAAATTGTTTAAGGCATCGCCGATGACAGGCGAAGGTGTGGGTTCGAGTCCCGCTAGAACGGAATTTTTGGGTTACATTTAAATTTAATGTTATCCATAAAGCGTGGTTTACACTTGAAAAATAATAAACTTTGGGGTAACAAATTGGATACAGATAAAGTAACAGAGTGAAAAATTATATGGGCGTAGCACGGCTGATATAAAATGTTTTTGTGCTTTCAGATTTCCAAGTAATCATTTGCTACGAGAAAAATGGTTATCGGTTATAAGAAGAGTGGGATGAACAATGGGATTGGAAATTTGAACTCCACTAGGTATATGCAGCAAACATATTAATTTTAAATTTAAAAGGGGAAAGGGATCCCACCTATAAATAAAACCGTAATATTTAGGGGTCAATAAATAATAAAGGTTTATTTATTAACTGTATTCAAAATTGGAATAAGAACCTTATTCTCTTTATGACGGCAAATCTGCTTAACTGTGTTATTCATGAAAGACTTAATCTGCATTAAGATGTATTTATCTACCATACACATCACGGACGGATGATGCATTCTATCGACAATGTAAAAGTGTTGGTCGAGGACAACACTATTTTTAACTCAGACATAGACTTTCACCAACACGTCCACATATTTTTTTTGGTTCCATCTTCGATCTCTGATTGTAGATCTAGTACATATACTAAATCTATGGTTTGTACACAGAAAGCATCTATGTGTGTATAAAGATTTTTGATGTGTTGCTGTTTATAGATCTGTGCGTTTATAGCGATAGAACGACTGGTTACAAAAATGTGCATTAAAGTGTAAGTGAGTGCGTGAAGCCCCCCCCAAAAATTTCTGAATAAATATGTATCGGTTGACAGTTCTATGGCGTCTCCCCTCCGGTACGGAGGCCTGCGTTGCTCGATGTACCTACGTAATATAACCGTACCCACTTCTTCTTCTTCTTTTATTTGTGGATAATGTGGCTTAAAAATAAAAAAAATAAAAAAATGCTGGACAGTTCACACAACATTATCTAGCCCCAAGCTAAGCACAGCTTGTGTTATGGGTACTAGATAACTGATATACTTAATATTATATATTACATAAGTATAATTTTTTTATTATACATAGAAAATACCCAGAACACCCACACAAAGCATGGCTCAAGTGTAAATAAATCTACGTGCTTGCGTAAGCAAGTCGCTTGCCGTCTCCTCGCCTCTACAGATCCACAAACTTAGTTAAATGTATGTAGATAATTATTTAGTCTGAGATGTAGATGATAGAAAACTATGTACATTTCATTCTACAGATAAGTTGGTGGATCTGTATGTACGTGTTTGCAGCACGGACGTAGTTCCTCCATGGTTTGCAGCTTGACCATCGCGGATGTCCTTGGCTTTGTATTATGTCAATGTCAAAATCTTGTTCCTAGCAGGCAGCCCGTTATAAGAAGAGAAGAAGAAGAACCTTTTAGTAACCTATAAACAATTACATGCTTTAAATAAACCTCGGAGTCGTCGGAATTAGAATCAGTAGAAGAAATAAATAAACATACCTAATGCAATACAACATGAACACTTTCGTCAACAACAAAACGATACTGTAATTATTGTTATAGACATGGTAGGATTTAAATAATGTATTTTTTATATTTTCTATTAAGTAGTTTATTCAAGAAAGTTAAATTATGTTCAATAGGTGCTTATATTTTTATATTTATTTTTTGTTATGTATTTCTAGCTATATATCTGTTTTAATGCCAATATTTTACGAACCTAAATAATTAAAAGTAATATGTAAATCTTTAGTTTACAGAATAATAATACGAGTAGATACTAATAGTAATGTTGTCTGCCTTGTTTGTAAGATAAAAGTGTCAATGTTGTGTTCGCCTGTAATTGGTGTATGTAGGTATCAGCTCGAAACTAAGTGAATGATTTTTGTAAATGTGTTTATATATACCTATGCTGTTGGCGTTCCATTTTATGAATAAATAAATAAATAAATAACATACAACCTCCAAGCACGAACGAAACTTGTTGCGTTCTAGGATTTGCCTGAAAAATTCATCAATTAATCCTTGATTACTTGACCAATGAGGGGTTTTCACGGCCGTTTCACATCATGCTTAAACCCTTGAAAATAGATGGTGCATGGTGCCAGCACCTATAGCTTCATGGTTCCGAGGGCTTGATCTGTATTCTCTTCAATTAAATTATTCGAAGGAATACATCACACTCTAGGAAGATGGACTAATCCTACTCAATCCATGTACTTAGGTACTACTACATTCATGGACTAATCACACATAGTACTATTATTTGTTCTGTGACAATAGGAATAAAATTCGGAGACAAAAGATCAAAGACAAATGCTTGAAAGGAGCATGGAAAGGAGCCCCGCGAGGCGCAACGAATGCGTGTATGTCAAATCCCTTTCACAGCCAGCACTCTCCTCATTGCAATCCTATTCTCATTTTGAGAGGTGCTGGTTCGATAATTTAGCACCCAACAAGACCCAACAGTCATGTCCGCGACTCGTTTAGAGAATGTTTAGAGATCATAAGATAAAAGATTCAGTATCTACGAAGCACAGATAAAATAATACTATACATATAAGTAAATACCTAAGTAGGTACGAAAGTAGATATTATCTAGGTTAAATACCTACTTCTTACAATAATATAGGAATAGGCAATCTTTAGTTACCATGTATGATGTAAATAAAGGACATTGGTGCCACAGTAGGAAAGGGTAGGCAGTAGACGTGTTTCTTTTACCTCACCTTCCTGTAAGGGTATGAACCGCCCGGTAGACCAGACAGGTAACCAGACGCGAAGGTCTGGAGGTAAGTCTGGGGACGAGGTTCTGGCCAAGGTGGCAGAGTACTGCAGGTACACCTACTGTACAGGTACCGAAGGTACCAGTAGGTAATACAAGGTAACCAAGGTAAACTGGAGGTAATTGGTAAAGATTCTCAACTGGTGGTACGTGGGCACGTCACTGGTAAGACCTGGAGAGCTGCTGAGTCCAGGATAGCTGGTTTCCATCAGTAGTTGTACGCGCGAAGGTCTGGCGCATACCTACTGAATGGAAACGGCGAAAGACCGCTACTTACCTAATATTTATGAACTCGGTAGACACGCTCCGCCGTACCACAGCAGTAGTGCTCGCATTGCTGTATTCCGGTTTGAAGGGTAAGGGTGCCGGTGAAATTACAGGCACATGAGACTTTTCATCTTTATGTCTCAGGGTGGCGGGCGCAGTGCAATGTCACATAGTGTCCTAGGTGGACGTGACCTATGAGGTAATGCACTGTTCATAGGCAGAGGGTACCGCTTAACTTCAGGTGGGCCATAAGCTTCTTCCGTCATTCAAGTCGTATAAAAAAATAAAATAAAAAAAAACACGGTTTCTCAGTTAAGATCCTTCTACCAAGGCCAGTTATCGTCACACAGGTATCACGCTAGTGTCGATACACTCATAAGAGTAGGCAGCATCTTGTTGACCGAACAAACCAAAGGGCAAGTCCGGCTAACAAGAAATATAAGACTTTCTAAATACATTGTCTACGAAAATGTTGAACGTAACTATGAAAGCAGGAAATAGCTACCTAACGATGGACATATTATTTATGAAACTTAGATATATAGTAGGTGGATACACATAATAGGTATGTATATGTAACAACACATGTGTGTATGACAACACAAAATAACAATGACTGTAGGTAGGTATATGAAGTCTGGATAAAATTAAAATAAATTATAGTTAGGTATTTAAAACAAAGTAAGTAAACAGTTCCGTTGTCCACCTTCCATCACCAATATCAGATCAGCTCGCTTTTAAATTAGTAATCGGAAACATGTGCTGATCAAAATGAGCCTAAACAGGGCCAGTCTACTATTATCCATTGAGCGAGGAGTTCAGTTGTCCACCTTCCGTCTCCATCATCAGATAAGCTCACTGTAAAATTAGTGATCGGAAACATGTGCTGATCAAAATGAGTCCAATCACGGCCAGTCTACTATTATCCATCGAGGGAGGAGTTCAGTTTTCCGCCTTCCGTCTCCATCATCAGATCAGCTCACTGTCACCACAATATTGTGCGTCGGTTTCGCACCCGCTATCGGTGCGAGCAGGTGCCGCATCGTCCAGCGCCGGAACCGATCCGGAACGCTTGCGGCATGACCCTCCCGCGCGGATCCTCGACTCGCTGAATGCAGCGCCGCAGCGGCCGCGGATCGAACTGTGACTTTTTCATTGCTATCATTCACTAGTGAGTTATTGAAACGGTTGAACATTTACACAGAGTGTGTATTTCTGTTTTATTATTATTTACTTCACAAGTGTGTTGAAAAACTTCGTATGATAAACGTGTGTATTGATGATTACCGTCCTCAGCTCTCTTAAGACCCTCACCTATTAACGGCTCGGGTCTCAACGGCGCCTCAGCGGTAATCACCAACATTACACACTTGTACCATAATGTACTATTATGATCATCGACGTAAAATATTATGATAAGAATAATAGTGCCTATCAGTATTGTGAACTGATGAAGGACGAGTTAATTATTAAATCAAAATTAATGTTAAATAAAAGACTGTATTATCCCTTAACTGATTTATTTAATACTGTAACAAAACAACCATCACTAGTGTTTTTAAGATACGTCGAGGTTACACCGAAAGTTACACGAGGAATGAAAGTGCCTGCTACATGAAGAGCAGGCACATCAATTGGACGTTTATTACTACTTTATAACAAAATTCATGTAATTTTAACTGAATTTACTCCAAATTCACAACGAATTATTAGGGTAGGTATTTAAAATGCATTTTTTTCCAATACTAAGTAAGTGGATTTTTAATTCTTTTAATCTACATTATAATATATTTTAGTTCATTACAGAACAAGATCACTGTAGTCTACCTAAGCCTGTCGGCTGGGTACCGCTAACCCTACGTCATAAATTATGATCATTTTACTTGGCGTACAACCCAAGACATATAGCTAACACGGAAACAAAATGTAAACTACCAATCAATTCACCAACACATCAACGGGTTCGGTTCTGTTAACAGATAATGCATGTACCTATAAACCCCGTTAACCGCTCGTTTAGACTTGGTGAACTCTTTGGTGTCTTAATTTTGAACACGTGGAAAATACACTTATTTTCTACGATAAACGATAATCCACACAAACCGGCAATAATGTGAAGTAGTACCAATAGTACCTACCTACCTATCTCTATGAAAAGGAACCGAAAATAGGTATACTCATTACATACCTACATAAGATACCTACTCTAGAATTGAAATTACCGTGGCTTGGTATCATTTTAGAAAAATATTTTTTTATTTTATTTTTCTGTTGTTCCCGTCTCACGTGGTTCGAGCGTCGCCCCGGTTGGTGCTCATGAAGAAGGCCCTCTACCTCTACCTCGACCTCTACGAAAGGTTAGCAGGAGAATATAGTAGTACGTGGTGTAAAGTCGTAATTTTTCTAGAATAAGATAGGTATTCTATCAAAAACTACAATCTACAAAAACCGACATAAGGCCGGATTATGGAATTATTCTGCGCAGAAAATAATTATCTGCTACCTATTTCACGCTGCAGAGGGCCTACCACAGGTTTGTAATTTGTTACAACTCGGAATAACGAAAACCGAATTTGGAGTCGTAATGTCGTTTTTGTATGCAGAAAATGATAAGTGCCCCTAGGGGACTTGTTGAGAAACTCATTAAAACCATACATAAAAACAAATATCGACTCGCAATTCGATAGTCGGAATACCGAATGCAAAACTAAGACAAACCTGTGGTTGGCCCTCTGTAATCAGTTTAGGGTGCTATTCCGAGCTCGACTTCAGATCGCAGACCACTGCCACAGAATAAACTGTAGCTATGTATGTATGTACTGGGTGCTATGTATTTGAATAAAATTACTTGTTTTGTCGCCTGCTACTGCCGACAGCAGACAGAGGGCATTTTTGCATTCGTTATCCCGATTATCGAATTGCGAGTGGATGTTTATTTTAAGTCCGCTGTAGGGTTTGCTTGGCGAGTGGTTCCAAATTACAAGCCTGTACTCAGCCCTCAGTAGTGTAGCCAGCCGCAGAGTGACACCCTGTCTCACTTAATTATTCGAAGCGATTGAAGGAAGGCGGTCGTGTCGTTGCAGACCGCATCGGCATTCTGCCGTCTGCAGATGCGGTCTGCGGTCGAGCTCGAAATAGTACCTTAACTCAGTCAGTTTACATAAAATATGTAGGTAATAACTATCCAAAGATGCTTTAGAACTTCTGCTACTTTTGTTAAAGTTAGGTAGGTATTTGTAAGCCGGTAAATTAGAGCCCTTTCTACAAAACGTGACATGAAAGCGGGATCCAAATCAGTACCCATCATAAGTTTTGATCCAAAACAAAAATATACACAGTCTTTGCATGATAGGTATTATGCATTATTTTCAGTCGCACATAAAAGGTAGGTATAACAAGTCAATAGTTAATAGTTCCAGTTCCAATCAGTAGTTTTTTCATTGTGGTTCTAGTGTGTTGCATATACAGATAAGTATCTAAAATGTACCTAAATGCTTCAGTTATTATTATTTCACAAGCTCGTTATGAACAAGCAGATGTTTTGGTATGGAAATGCCATACTTCGTCACAACAACAATAATGCATATCATTCTCAAGCCTTTTTATCGACGTTTTTGGGCTTCAGATTCATTTATGTCTAAGTTTAAGAAAATTAGTCATAAATGATCCTGCATATTAGCGAAAAGTCATATCAAATATCAGCCTTCGCAATACCTTACTTTAAGGTCAGTAGATTGAATCTGAACTTATCGTTATTCCAAACATTAAACATCTACTGATCTTTTGTCTGTTTTCGTATTTTTTTTCAGTGATTTTTACTAAACCTAAAATGTATCACATTTCGATAATGCACTAGAAAAATTCTCACATTTAATAAAGTTTATTCTACAACAAATCACTAATATTAATGTAACGGTTTTAGGTGCTTTTTATTAAAATCGTGTAATAGGAAAATGGTATCTAGTTCATTTATGATTTTCTACTCGAAAGATTATATCAAAATTATATAAAACTATAGATACCTTTAATAAGGAGTAAATTACTTTTATAGAAATCTGAAATTACCGTTTAACCATTTCAAAATTCAAAACAGTTGTGGTTTAAAATTCAATATAAAAATGATAAAAGCAAAATTAAACTTATAAGCTATTTAACTATCCTAAAACGTACATTGAACCTTAATCTATGAAACGGGTGGCATCACCATCGTCTCGTTATTAGGCAGGCTGACGGGGGTGCCACCGCTATTGATGATGTCGAGGATGCTGACGTAGGAGCCGGTAAGGAAGCCAAGAATACCAAAACAGATCAGGAAGCAATTCTTCCAGAGGATCCAGTTGCATCGTCCAAGGCCATTGGGCTTGTCCCAGTAGGTGACGGTTTCTATAACCGAAGGGAAGATGAGACCCAGGAAAGACAGGCACACGGCGCCTACCAGAGAGATGAAAGGACCAAGATCGGGGATGGCAATGGCAATGCAGAGAGTCATGATAATAAGGCCGATCCTAATGCTATACTCAGCCAGGTTTTTCTTGGCTCCGAACCAGTGACGGACGTTTTTCCAGATGATCTCCATGGGCACGTAGAACTGGAGACTATATGTGAAGAATATGGCGACGGCGATCATCAGCTTGACGCTCTGACCCAGCCTGAAACATTAAATTCACTATTTTAATATCTAAACTAATACGCTAGGTGATTTATTTTTCTGACAAGGAGGTGTAAAAGACAGCTTGGGGTAAATACTAGGTAGGTACTACGCTCGGTTACCTAAACAGACAGCCAGTCTACTATTATCCATCAAGCATTTCCATTGTCTTCATCATCAGATCAGCTAGCTGTTACCATAATACAGTATTTACAACGGAACTACGTAGGTTTAAATATTAGACTAAAAAAATATTACTGTATCTGTTGTTAGTTACAGGTGTAAAAGTGCATAAAAGCTTTTAAAATTGTGGAGAAGAAATAAAAAATAAAAACCGGCCAAGTGCGAGTCGGACTCGCGCACGAAGGGTTCCGTACCATTATCTATAAAAACGGTAAAAAAACATGTTTAAACAAAAATGCATGCAAAAGTTTTTGGATGGGTAACCATCCCATCCAAAAACTAACCTCGCAGATCAGATTTGTTTTCATTAATTTTGTATTATTGTGTTTAATTGATTATGTGTGTTGTTGTGTATGTGTGACATGTGTTATTATTGTTATTGAATGTAGGTTACTACTGTAGGTACCTACCTATTATGAGTCTAAATAAATAAATTAAATTAAATTAAATTGCTTAACCTACATTTGGAAAAATCACGTTTGTTGTATGGGAGCCCCCATAAATATTTATTTTATTCTATTTTTTAGTATTTGTTGTTATAGCGGCAACATAAATACATCATCTGTGAAAATTTCAACTGTCTAACCATCACGGTCCATGAGTTACAGCCTGGTGACAGACGGACATACAGACAGATAGACAGACAGACGGACAGCCGAGCCTTAGTAATAGGGTTCCGTTTTACTCTTTGGGTACGGAACCCTAAAAACTACAGATACCGGTCTATCTACATATTTTGGATTCAACTTTTTCGTTTAACGTTCTTCGGTACTGCGCTTTTAAGGCCAGGTTTTGATAGAGCTTACTTTTTTAGAAATTATAAAGATGAAACCACATGTAATATTAAAGTCCTACCCTCTATAATATAAAAACTATTGTCCGAAACTAACTTTTCATAACATGCTTCTCTTCTTATTAACATGTTATTGTGTCCTAATATAAAGTATTATCACACTAATATTATAAATGCGAAAGTTTGTGTGCTAGTGTGTTTGTTACTTCTTCACGCTGAAATGGCTGGACGGAGTTGGATGAAATTTGGAATGGAGATAACTGGACTCCCGGATAATTTTTATCCCGATATGCTCACGGGATCGAGACTTACGCGGGTGAAACCGCGGGGTGCTGCTAGTAGGTTCATAATATTTGATAGGCGTCATATTCTTGTTTCTTAATAGGTATTGTTTAGTATCTCCAGTATATATAAAACAAAGTCTTGTTAGTTACACCACTTATAACTCAAGAACGGGTGAACCGATTTGGCTGAAAATTCGCCAACCAGGAGAAGCACATAGAGGGGGGTTCACCGGAGGCTACCCGTGCGAAGCCGGGGCGAATCGAATTTTATATAACATAATAGTCTCCTTACATTATTAAGACATTTAAGAGTAAGACCAAAACTAAAATAAAATATTCTCCTAATTTTAATAGTTATAAATACATGTATTTGTATCAGAAACACATGTTCAGACAATAACATAGCTACCTATCATAATACAAATATGTGTCATAAACTTGTTAGTCCAATAATAATGAGTAATATTAGTCAATGGCTTAAATACTTTATTATCGAGGCCCAAAAACCAAATGAGCTTGAGTAGGTTAGGTCCATAATGAGTACTAGGTCCGACGCTGGGCACTCGGCCTACATGGTCGCTGGTTTGTGTTCTATTACTCTTCTTTAGTTCTCCCTTTCCATTTTTATTACTTTTCTTCTATGTACAGAAACACCGGGTTCTACTGTATTATTATATGCATAGATAGATATAGATATATATTGATTCCACCCGGATTCCACCCAGACAAACGTACATACATTGCAAGTTAAATAAAAGCTTGTAAAATGTATGAGACAAAATAGAAAACCAAACACATGTCTAAAACCTTCATATGGCCATTACCATTGAGGCCCTAAATCACGTTGAACAGGTAATAATACTTACGTTTCGTCTTGTGGTAAGTTCAAGGTGATGCTGTCCCCAGTATCTAGTCCATATTTAAGATATCCGAAGAATCCAGTAAAAGCATACATGGACACGACGAAAAACATGCCAAAGTTCAGTACTCCGGGGCAGCCGATGAAGTGAGTTGGGGTCTTCATGTTGTTTTCAAGGGGCATCACGACGCCGATACCCTCGAGAGCAAAGATGGCGGTTCCGAAGAAAGTGGGCAAGCGCTCGAAGCCACCGAACCAATCCCTCTTTTCCACACTAGGCATTTCTTGGAATAGATAGTAGTATGTTATTCCGATTCCCGTTCCCACCAATAGATTCGCGATCATGGAGAACGGAGCGAGATATTTCAGATTCCTGATAAGATTCATCGCGATCAGGAAAGGCAGCAAACAGGCCATATAGATGCGGACATCGACGTCATGCCATTCAGAGTTTCTCGTGTAATAGTCTACGACTTGTTTCACATTCTTGGCGACGAACAGGATGTAAACGCAGCAGCACCCGAGGAGATCTACGACCAGGAACCAGTTGACCACAGCCCTGAAACAAATCGTTGGCAAGGTTAACTATTGTACAAAATGTTTTAGCTTTATTGAAGAACCAATAGTCTGTTTGACAACATTGCGGTTCGATAATAGCTATACTTTAGGCTATGTCTTCGTCCTGAATAACTATAGGTACTAGCATACCAAATTTCAGCATTGTGGTATTGTTGAAAGCTTCGACCAAAGTAAATTTTACTTTGGTCGAAGGTTGGAAGTACCCTAGAGGTTTTGTTTTAACATTTTCTGTTTTCCCTAATATATCATGAACTACATAGTCTACAAAATAACTAAAAATAGGTTTGATATGTCCAAGCAAAGCGCTTTCATATGAAACCCCACTTAATCTGACTGACAGGCTTTTTTTATCCCTTATACCCTTATACCTTCCCTGGACCCCAATATCTCAACAACCTCCCGAGTCCCGACCAAAAAACAAAAACAAAATTAAACATCTGCCGACCCCTAGGCTTACTTAGCCTTAGGGTGCCTTATAGTACAAGCCCCATTTGTAAAAAAGTCTTCAAATAACGATTTTCGTGGGACTCAGCTCCGCCATACAGACTACTGGTATTTACTTGTTTGGTAAGTTACCCTGAATATAAAAAGTGCGGTAGTCACTCCTAGGGGTGTTTTATCAACAGGACCGCAAGCTACAATAACTGGTAGATAAAAACAGGTAACTGCAAAACAAATATAACTAAAAATATTTTATTTTTCTGATCAGCGTTTTCATTCTGATCAATATCGTCTACATAATTAAACTGGTTATATAATAGTCCATCCAACGAAGACCATAAAAGTCCCGACAGAGGAAATAATCCGTGTAAAAGCATAATTTTGCCATAGCTGTTGGGAATGGTGTTTTAAACAACATACTGAAATTACTGATGGGTGGGGGTGAGCTTTCGGGTGGAGCTATCTTGTAAAGGTCACTTTTTTTAGTTTATCACAAATATCACGGAAACGATAGACCATAGAAAAAAAAAACTTCTACTTTAGTAATTAACATAAAAATTTATATAACAGAGATTCTATACGCATTTTCGCTAGGATCAATATTTAATGAGAAATGGAGGGAAGATAAAAAACTTACTTTTGTTTAGTATAACACGCTATCCATAATTATCTTCTAAATCTAAAATATCATCATCACGATCATCATCGTCGACGGTGTTTTCGATGGGGGCTCCGTTAAGGCATGAGCCGGAGCATACACCGCAGACACTAGAGCAGGAAATTCCTGCTTTCCGGCAGCCGCATCGCGCTCCACACCCAGTCGTGCATCGGTAAAATATGGTGTTGAGAATGGAGTCAGATGCCACTGGGTCGTTGGTTGTCCGGCTTTAGGATACCATCGTCTCCTCTGGCCCATCCCCATTGGGTTCGTGGTAGGGGGTTGCTTAGCCATTGTTGTATTTGTAAAAAAGTAATAAAAGCAACGTAAGTATATTTAGCGCAAATAGATATTTATATTTATAACAAGACAGTATTCGACAACTTGTGTGATACACTTGTAAATATACTCTGAACGAGTGCTGCTTCGGAGGTCCTCTGGTAGGAGGAAGAGTGGCCAGATCTGATTTCGGCTTCATCGATGCGATAAGCTAACCAGCGGTATTTATTGAGGTTTGGTTCCTGGGCAGGCGCTTGGTAAATCGCCAGAAACAGCTTCTCGCTGGCCTGATCAATACTCTCAGGTGATGTTGAGGGCTCACTGAAAATGTCTGTAATTTTTTGGATCAGGTCTGGTTTCGCTGATTTCTATCTCTATCTATATATCCAGATAACACCCACTGCTGGGTAAAGGCCTCTTCTCTAGAACGCCACTCCTGGCGATCTTGTGCCAGCCGGATCCACTGCTCTCCTACTGCCTGCACAAAGTGCACAATATAGTCTAACCATCGGGCAGGTGGTCTGCCTCGAGGCCGCCGCATATCTCTCGGCCTCCTGACTCGGTGACTGCTAATTCGGGGTTAGCTGGTTTAGAAAATAATTATAAATAATTGCGTGTTATACTTAAACACATGTTTGTTTTTTTTATTTGACCATGTTCTTCCCTCCATTTCTCATTAAATATTGATCCTAGCGAAAATGCGTATAGAATCTCTATTATAGAAAATTTTATGTAAATGACTAAAGTAGTAGTTTATTTTTGCTATGGCCACCGCTTACGAGATTTTTGTGAAAAACTATATAAAGTGACGTTTACAAGATAGCTCCACCCGAAAGCTTACCCCCCCAATCAGTACTTTCAGTATGTTGTTTAAAACACCATTCCCAACAGCTATGGCAAAATTTGCTTTTACACGGATTATTTCCTCTATCGGGACTTTTTTGGTCTTCTTTGGATGGACTATAACCAGTTTAATTATGTAGACGATCCAAGATCAGAATGAAAACGCTGATAAAAAAATAAAATATTTTTAGTTATATTTGTTTTGCAGTTACCTTTTTGTATTTACCTACTGTTATTGTACTGTTATTGTAGCCTGCGGTCCTGTTGATAAAAAAATATATCGTCACTTACCAACAGGTGAGATGGTGGTCAAACAAAGGTGTACCATAGTGAAAAACAAAAAAAAAACTCATTTTATGTAATAGGTAGGTACTTACCAAAATTCTTAATAATTACAATTTCATATGCGTATAATTATCATACTTTTTACTAGTAATTTAGTAGAAAACCAGTCCAGTTACATCAATTTGGGATTTTTCCTTCCAGGACTCCGATCACAAAAACAATTGTAGCTTCATTGTTTATGACTCGATTGTAATCATTTAGGGTTTATTTAAAAGCTGATAACAGTAGCAATACATTTTATTATATGCTAAATTTCCATTACCGAGCTATTTACATAATAAAAATATCTTTTTTTTCAAAATGTTGTTTATTTTAAATTATTTAATTTGATATTAGCTGACATGAACGCATGTATGAAATCAAATAATGTGCATTTCATGGTCTTTCATTCGACACCTTATTTAAGTAAATCGGTTCAGTAGTTATCTAGAAATACCGCTTAATAGAATGGGCCGGCCCGCCATCTTTGCTACGTCACAGCTCCCCTCCCCACACCCCTAGGAAGTGACTACCGCACTTTTTGTATTAAGGATAACATACCAAACAAGTTCATACCAGTAGTATTATAAATATTAGTACCTATTAGGTAGCATTAGGATGAAATTAAATTATTGATCCATAAAAAAGCTGTCAATAGAGCCAAATATAAACGATGTAGATGTAACGGCAATAATGATAATTATTTTCTTGTTTGGAGTCGCTGCATTATGGCAAATCCCTCCATATAATTCTATGGGGGAGGCCTCGTCTAGCAGTGGACGCCTAAAGGCTAGTAATGATGATGTGGCCGATAGGGGCGCTCATCAGCGTCTCCACACAAAATCTGGGCTACACTGCATTACTACATACGTCCGTGTCAGCACTCACGGCTCCGTTCACTCTTATGAGACTATTACTATAGCTAGTAAAGTAGGTACTCACTTAGCGAGCCTGGAGAACTTGTGCATAGCGGGGGGTCCTGAAAGGAAAGCTGCCTCGGCAGTTTCAGCAAATCCTAGCGATGGTTTCTGAATTCGTCGGCAGAGCTCGTGAGCGGTCTTAACCAGGATATGCACGCAGTAGGTGCAGATAGCACCAATGGCGAAGGTGGCCACCAGACCGAAGAAGAGGCCAGCGTTCTTGAAAGCCATGGGCATGGCCAGGATGCCGCTGCCAAGCGAGCCTTTCAGCAAGTGGATCAGCGTGTCCATGTCCCTGAAAGTAGAACGTTAAGGGTTATTGATAAATTCAACGTGTTACAGGCACAGTTCAGGACTAATATGCAAACTTCAGAACCGTACTTATGCGTGGTTCTAGAGGATACGCTTGTCTGGTTATTTTCTCATTATATTTTAGAGAAAGAAACAATATGAGATTCTTTTATCACAGTAGCAGGGTGGCAGGTCATACGTTTCCTCGCCGGTATCTCATTCTGGATGTTAGATTGGACGTCACCGCCTTGTGCAGTGGTGTTTTTTTGTCCGTATGTCTGTTAGCATGCGTGCGGCAGACGATAGTACTGACGCTGCTTTTCGAGTGGGAATGTTCAAAGGCATTATTATATGAATTAGGAAATGAAACTTACGAAGTAGGATGAGCAAGCTTCCTGTGCTCGAAGGGGTTGTAATCCTCGTCGGCTTCAATATCCCGCCCCGGGATTTCCATAAGGGGCAGGGTGGACCCGGCCTGTTGTTCCACCGGGATCTCATTTGGGTCAACTTTGTACCTGTAAAACGTTCCCCGAGCACTGTTATAGACATTGCTGATACTGACACAACACTACAGCTAAAAGTAAAGTAGATAGGTTAGAAGTGAGTGGATTCAAAAGTGTAGTAAAAGTCACAAAAAGCACAAAATGTAATGATAGCGTTAACTTTCGAAAAAAAGCGCCACATTTTCAAGCTTGAATGTGATACGAGGTGTAAGATGTGTCGCGGCTGAATGATACTACCCCCCCTTGGTCTGTGGCACTCGGTATAACTCGCGGAATGTAAGTTAACTTTAAAGGTATTTATTTAGGTACAATAGCTGCATTACCATGTGTGAGTGTCGTTGTGTAGAGTGTGATACATTCATTATGGTCTCCAAAAACAATATAATTGAACAAATATATTTTGTGGTGCGTGGCACTCTATTAAGACTCGGCATTTACAAAAGGATGGCTCACGCGCTAAATTCAATACAGCTTTACGTTGTGGTAAAACCGTCAACCGTAGCCGTGGTAGCGTCTTAGATACTTACCTGATTATTATTTATCGTCAGACATGATAGATTTAGATTAATTTGAAATGTTACTAAAATTTACGATTTATATTTTCGGGCTCCAATGTATGATTTGAGATGCATAAAGCTAGATCAAATTTGTACAAAAAGTAGCGTGTTGAGAGCCAATCCCGAGCCTGAACAGAGATGGCGCTGGCTGCGCGGGAGAACGCCCCGGCAGAGCCCAGCCGAGGCTCTTCCCCCGCGCTGCTCTTATCTTTTTACCAATACCAAACAATACAAATGATATATAAAATAGAAACCATAAAAATGGAATGATGTACCGGTGTATGAGTCCATTGCAAGATGATCAAGGTCGTCGAACGACTTTAACCTCGTGGAAGCAGCTCACGTCTTCCCGGATCGTCTCCGTAGCGGGCGAACTTAGAGCTCGTTATAAGGAGCGAGTACTTAACAGTCAACATACAATATAAAAATACCATGACATAAGATTTTCATTAAGATATCGGAGAGCGGCGCAGGACCGTATATAGCGGCCCCGCGCCTCAAGGAACGAGCGAATCGAATGCTCCTTGTATACGACAATGAACTTGCTAAACATTTTTTTATTTTTCTTTTCAATTTCCTGTTGAACAAAAATGTCAAAATTATATTAGTTACGACAATTCTGTGCAGTTTCAAAATAAATTCACTGAACACAAGAGAATGACAAAGCTGTGAAGCATGCCTTATGTACATTAAAGTTTTCTGATTTACTAAGCAAATAAACTTTATGTGAATGACACCCATTTTTAAACTGATGTAAATATTAAAAACAAATTAATGGGCAGTCAAAGCTGGGATGTTTCTGATAGTCTGCTCACATAGTATAGGAACTTTGTCACTTACTTGACCATGACGACGTCTGATAGATCATTTCTGACTCCTTTTTTCTTGGGGTCATATTCGGCTATCATGGGCCGCAATTGGGCTTTCTGAAAATAAGAAAATGGAATTATAATAGGTTAATTCGCATGGACTGCGCGTTATGTGTAGGTGGAGCTTTCTGGGAAACGTTGTGTTTAGGGGCGCGCATATCGGCCCAATTACTTGACGTCATAATGACGTAGACATCTGGCATCCGTTGCAGGGGCTCGGTTGTTTACCACGTGAATACTATTTTGGGAAATTATAAATAAGCAGCATATTTGCGTTCGCGGTATACGGAGAGGAGCATTGCGTAGAGCCGCTCGACGCTTTCACTATGTAGGTAGATGTTGCGCATGGTTTCATATTAAATTTTCAACAATATCGCAAGCACACAGTATAATCAAAATATACATAGGTACAAACAGGTATGTAATATGTTAGGTTAATTTAACGTTTATTTTAACCCTATCTAAGCTTTGCAAATGTGAATTTGAATTTTGTTTTTAGGGTTCCGAAGTCCAACAATCCTTATAGATTCGCAATGTCCGTCTGACTGTCTGTCGGTCCGTTGTCAAAGCCGTTTTACTCGCAGACTATTAGTACGGTACTCGAGAGTGATTATGACTTTTATTGATCTGTCTGATACTTTCATCCAAAAAACAACCCAAAAGGGGTCAAATGGGGAGTAATGAAAAGCTGTATGGATAAAGCTGGGTACGGTAGACTCTATTGAAACTTCCCCAATAGATTAAAACTGTTAACGTGATTTCACTTAGGAGCCCTACACGTGGTACGCAATACGCGCTTTACCAGTTAATATAAGGGAAAACTGAAAATAGACAAGGGTTTTAAATTTTTCAAAATTAGCTATTTTTCGTTATCGTGACTGGGGCGTGGGAGCCACAAGCATTTGGCCAGTTATTTACATCGTTAGATCTTCATCGCCTTATAGGGCGACGTGCAACTCCTAATGAACCATGGATTTATATAAGGTGTGCAACTTGGTTCCTCTAATTGTATTCACGATAAATTCCAAGGTCCATGAGCTACAGGAAAGTTGTGTCTACAATAAATTGGGTGCCTACTTTGAATTGAACTAATAAGTATCCAAATTACACATCAGCTAGCGATTGTAGCGTTAGGACCCTTGAGCCCTTTTGTTAAGGTTTTTCGTTTTCCCTTTTTTTAACGAATTGTTGCGGTTTTTCGTGATTTTTACTCACTTTTTGTTTCACGTGTTCTATTCTGTCCCTTTATTACTTAACTGTACTTTATCGAGTTAGATAGTGACGGTTTTCGGGGTGACTCAGAGGTGGACATTCTGCTTGTTCCATGACAATAATGTAGTCGAACATCAATGGACTAAACAATACCTATATGTTTGCGGTGTAACCAATTACTTAAATCATTTGGACATTGATTGTGTACGTAAGTGATTTGTGTGTGGACGTACGTACAGGAGAAGCAAGGTTGCGCGCCTTTATTGAAAAATAAATAACTACTAATTAATCCCCGACGCAAAAAGAGGGGTTTTATAAGTTTAAACGCTATGTGTGTGTATGTCTGTCTGTCTGTCTGTGGCACCGTTGAATGAGGTTTTTTTATTTGAAAGCAGTTTTTCTAGCGATGTTTATATTTATATTTATATTTATTTGGATCAACAACGAAAGATAATTCTAAAGTTACTTAAATCTAGTGTTCTTTCAATTATAGGTAACCACAGCGTGCATATTATATTAAGAACTGTGAATACTACTGTTTCTTAGACATGTTTTATCAAAATCGGTTCAGCCATTTTATAGATTATGTGGGTTTTATTAATTTTTAAATTTCGTCTTGTTTTTTAGAGTTGTTCATGTTCGAACTCTGCGAAGATATTTACCGCATAGTATTATGTCGCAGCCAACTGGTTGAATTCAGCCGTTTAATTAGACGGCTAGCCCTTTCATTGTACAACGCCATTCATTACATACAAATAGCTTTGAAATGTCCAAGCAAAGTGCTTTCACATAACACGCCACTTGATCTGTCTGACTTTACTTTATTTACCCCTTCTTGGACCCCGATATCTCAACAACCCCCCCTACCGATATAGCTCATAGCATACAAATTGTACCAATACTATCTACCTCCCTACCAAATTTTATGAAGATCGGATTAACGGTACGGAAGTTTTAATCGGACAAACATACATACAAACACCGATTCTTCCTTGTTGACTCAGAGAACTCGCTTCGCTCGTTCAATTAAATGGCTAGCCTTACAATTAAATGGCTGGAAAGTGCGAGCCGTCTTCAACCAGTTCGCCGCGACATACACATAAATATCGGTTGGAAAAAAAATTCGTTTAGCATGTGTCCGGTTTAGGCAGCCAGTACCAAATAAAGCTGTTGTAACTTCCTTAGAACAACAATTAGGAACTTCCAAAAACTAGGTAGATATGCTTCGTTTCACAAAACATTGTAAAACTAGGCACCTACGCGACTTAAAAGAGTTGTAGAGTCAGACTAGGTATGCATTTTTCATTGTTTCAAGTGTACCAAGGGTATTAAAATATATACTCTAATGTTAGGTATATCATTACAATCTAGCCAATTAGGCAAGTGAGCATTTTCTTATACATTTATTTACAGAAAGTATAATTGTAAAACAAGGTATATACAAATTTTAAAAAAATACATATGAATCAGTTCTGCTATACCTGAAGACCGCTTAAGACTCTGGGTCGAAGGGTACCGAGGCCCTTCGCGTTTTCAAAATTCTTTCAGGGCGTCTTCTGTTCGAAGCGACGCGTGACCCGAGAGCTGGCTCTTATCTGGCTCAACGCATTATTGTATTGCCATTCAGTGTGGCAATGCAGCCAGCATATTAGGGACGCTTCCGTCTGGTAGTGATTTGGATCAGTTGAGCAACCTTTAGATCGTGAGCAATTTGACTGGTCGCAACATTATATCGCGCTTATACTTATATCGCTTGAACTAAACTTTTTAGCATTGTTCTTGAAAATACGGTGGTGTATCGATCGATCGGGTCAGCCGGCACTCGAAAAGTGTCCAAACAAAAGAGAGACAAAACGCATAAAGATGAACAATCTGACAAGTTTCATCCGTCCATTGCTGCTTGATTATTGAACACATTTGAAGGACTAGCAGTGTATTGAACTCGTTTGTCATCATTCAAATGAATCGTAGTGTATGAAATGCTATGTCCATCGAGTTATTAGAAAGTCTTGGATCCTGTACGTGCAATATTTGTTGCTAATATATTTTGTATTTTCGAAAACGGCTCTAACGATTTCGATGATATTTGCTATTGGTATCGGGATTTTTGGGTACAACAAATAAATGCCGAGCGAAGCGGTCGCATGGTCTGCTTGATTCGTCATTCCACATTGTATAAAAAAAACAACAGATAATGTATCAAATACGATGACTTCTTACATCAGCTAAACCAAGTCTAAGCCGTAAAAAAACGTTACGTTTGAAACGGTTGAAACGTTTCAAATAGCGTTATTGGTGCCATACTAGTACTTAACTAAACAAGTAAATAAGTTAATAGGAAGACAGATTATTGTGTCCTTGAACACACCTTTATAAATACAGACAGACAATAACACAGAAAATAAATACCGACTTTTAGGTAGAAACATTTTCTGCTACTACGAGTAGGCGCTAATAAGTGATGTCGTCTGAGCCGTGATCTCCATCACGAGTGATAAAACGTGCCTCGATATTTGCGACAAACAGCCACCGTCAATAATTGAAAGCACGACTGCACTAAGAGATGGGCGGGTTACTCCCGTAGAATAGGAGTGTTGTCTCCATGTCACGAGGCTCAAACGATACATGAAAGAAACAAAGCCCTTGTAAATAGCCAAGCATCATGTCCTGACTATTGTCAAGGTCATTGGGGTTACTCCTAAAAGGATTACGGCCCTGCAAACTAGAATCCATGACAAATTAAGTAGAATCAGCATTAGCCACATAATTCCAGCGATAGATAGTTGGAAATTGTTGGAACAGGAGTTTCAGTTTATAAAACGATCCTCATGATTTTAATGAATAAAATACTTTTAGTTTTGACTTTTAACAAACTACATTGCACTATAAATTGAAAAACTTGAGCGTGGTCAACGGTTTATATAATAGTATATTTTTGAATGTAGTGGCTTGTTCTTATAGTATAATTGGGATCACTATATATAACAATTTTTTATTTTCATTCATTCAGATACCCAACCGTCTAAAAGTATATTCCGGAAGTAATCTCTCTGCGTGGAGGCATTTGTAGTTAGTATGGGCACAGATAAAATAATACTATACTAGATGGGGTAGGGATTACTCCCATGACTCTCTCATTCCAATTTGCTGCTGTTTAACTGAGGACTAGACCTGATTGAGGAGTTCTCCTAAAAGTGATCTCCTAAACGACTTACTTAGAATAGTAGTGTCCGGACTTTGTTGCAATCACATAATACTAATCACGTTAGATGTTTGGATGTTTGTTATTCAATCACGCCGAAATGGCTGATTTCAATTAAATTTGGTAAACTGAGAGATTATGACCTGGATTGAGCTATAGGCTACATTTTATCCTCGTTTCGTTTCGTTTCGTATGAGGTAGTGCTGGCCTCTGGTGTCGGAGTTTGTCAAGCCGCCCGAGGGCCTCTGACATGGCTTATCGACTGCTATTAATCAATAACAGCCGGGACCGACAGCTTAACGTGCCCTCCGAAGCACAGAGCGATGGAAATCCGCACATAACTTAGAAAAGTCATTGGTGCGGAGCCTAGGATCGAACCCGGTATCGTTGGATTCTGAGTTGCACTATTGAACCGCTAGGCTACCATCGCTTTTTTACCATACATTTTATCCTGGTAAAACACGAGCAAACCCGAGGCAGACACTGGTATAATTATAAATGCGTGAAGTTGCACAGGCCCTACCTACGACGCAATATTTAACTAATTTGTTATCACTTGTGTAGCAGTCAGCTATTTCAATTGACTCTAGAATAAACAAATATCTGCTTGTAAACAATAATACTTCCATATAAAATACATAATAAACTTACGTAGGTGATAGAGGTGGAGTATTCGGTATAGTCGGTATAATAAGCCCGAGTTTCTTCGTAAGGACAATTCTCTGCACTCTATGCATTAAAATCAAGTAAAAATAAAATCCCTGAAATAAATTATGATGACATGATTGATACTAATCACGCTAAAAGTAAATGCGAATTTTTGGATGTTTTGATGTTTGTTCCTCAATCACGCCAAAATGGCTGATTAGATTTCGGTGAAAATTGGTAGGTACTACATAGATAGATGATTTGGATTGACCTATAGGAAAAATATATAAATAAATATAAATAAAATATATATATATATATATATATATATAAATATAAATACTTTTTATCCGGTAAATCATTCCCTAGAAGTGTGAAATGGTGATCGGTATTCAGTATTAATTTTTCGGTTATCGGAAATTTATCCAATGTACCAGGCAAGCAGTTATCTGTTACTGCAGGAGTTATCTGGTCACGGATATCTGCAATTCATGGTACAGTTACCATGAATGAGTACATTAGTCCATCTTCCTAGACAGTTACCCAGAATGTTGATGTACCAGGCGAGCAGCAGGCTGCAAGAGTAGTCGGGTTATTGGATACCTATACTGGATATCCTCAATACTGGAATTTATCCAATACCAACACCAGGAAAGCAGCAGGCTGTAGGACTAGTTTTTTTGTTGTTAGTCTCGCTTTCACGCTAAAACGACTGGACCAATTTTGATGAAATTTAGTAGTTAAATATGTAGATCAACACTAATTTATATTATAAAGTTTTCAATATTTATCTAACGAATACAATTTTTGTATTTTTTTTACGACTACATGTTTTATTGTAATAAATGATCTAAATAATGCCTTATAAGACGATGCGTATTCGCAAGTCGTGTTTAAATTTAAATTCGGAGACTTGTTCAATAAATTGGTGAAAAATTAATGTGAATTAGGAAAAGTACCAGATATTTCAGTAGTTATTGAGAGGTTTGCGCTGGGAATAGTATTGTTTTCTGTTTTTGGTCACCGAAACTTGTAGGGACACTTAACCGCGATTTGTTTGGATGCAGCTTTTTTTAAACCTAGTACGACCTCAATACTACTAATGCAATACTAATGCGCTGAACCAGATAAGAGCCAGCTCTCGGGTCACGCGTCACGATTTATTTTGTAATCGCAAGTTTATATTTGGCACCAGCATCCTTTCCCCACATGAAATTCGCACTAACTCACACGTCCTGTGCTCATTGCGGTTCTTGCTCAATTGAATTGAAGGACAAACTTTACAAATAGACCCGGAATAAGACAATTTATCACTTAAAAATCAGCGATCCGGTAGGGGGCGGTGTGACTTAAAATAAGAAACAAATCCATTATCAGTCGTGCGAGTTTTCCAACGGCAGTCGTGTTGCCAGGCCATATATCAAGAGTTAGTGAGCCGCAAGCAAGATTGGATGATAAGGAAGCCAAAAAGAAGATCGTTCTCAGTAGTAAACATTCGACAAAAAAAAATTGCTCGAAGAGTAAAACTGCGTGGTTTGAACTTGATAAGACAAGAGGCGTAAGTTGAAACAACATTCTGAGGAGAAAGCTGCAAAATTTAATTTTTACTCGAGTAAATCAAGTAGCACAGTAATCAGATTAAAAATATGCATGGATTATAATTCCGAGGAATCACTTTTCAAAAAACACGACCAAAGAAAAAATTGTCCACCAAAGTTTAAGTAAAACGGCCACCGTTTTACTAAAACAAGACTTGACTGTGTCAGCTTGACGACTTGTCGACTTTAAGGGGACTCCCATACAAAAAACGTGTTTTTTTTTGCTTGTTTTTGCTCGATATTGATAACGGCAACAGGTAGACGCTTGAAATATTTACAGAATATTTAATTATATATTCACTATAAAAATAAACAATTTTATTAAAAGAAAACAAATATTTAAGGGGGGCTCCCATACAACAAATAAAGTTTTATTTTTTTAGTCGATTTTTTTGGCTTTTTTATAGATAACGTGGTTACGGAACACTTCCGACTCGCACTTGGGTTTTTTTTAAATGTTTGTTACCTCATATCTCAGTTATTTATTAACAGTTATGAACAAATATTTTTGATTTATGTTTTATATGTTATGTGTAGCCTTGATTGTCAGTAATTGACCTTTTGTTGTCAGTAAATAGATTTCGTATCCTCGTTATTGTGTGTATGTTACGCGATACAACAACTCACTTTTCTAATATGTAAAATAATTTTGGACAAGCGTCAAGAGTCAATGCGGCCACGTCTATTTTTTATTTACTGTTTGTATACAGTGTTAGGTTATTGGCTCATTGGCTTGGGAAAGAACGCAAAATACTCACTGCCAATTCTAGTTTGCTGTAAAACAAAAAACACGTAGTACTTGCAACTAGCGAGATGTATCTCTACACATTTAAGGAACCAAAAATGGCTTGAATTGAAGCTAACAACAAACAAAAAACAACAAAAAAGCATTGTATTTTGAGTTAGAAAAAAACGAGTTTAACCTACCACTAGTAATAATTAACAACATTTATTACTCATGAAAACAATTAACACATGTACAGAATATAAAGAAAAATTTGCAGCTCAGCTACCTATTTTAGTTAAATAATAATGAGAATTACAGTTGAACTTCACTAGTTCACGATTTAGCTTATGGCGCAACTATGGCTGTGGAACAGAAATAAAGCGACAGCACATATAACATAATGGCAACAGTAATGAAGCAAGTGGCTTAGCGGCACCAACAGAGGATATTTTTAGTTGCACTAATCTTGTCATATTTCTTAACACGGGATGTAATTTATATGATACAGCGGTGTCAGTTTAAACAGCCGTAGGTAGGTATCTACAGTACTGTGGTCGTTTCGAACAACAATATGATATGGCGTTCCACAAAGACACCAAGGTAGTATCGCATAGTGTGATTGTTTCTCGGAATTAAGAATATTTTTCGAGTAGTAATTTCTAGGAATAAGGTACGTAAATCCCTCAAACTTTTCGCCTGAATGATGCTTTATATTTTCAAGTTCATGCGTTCAGAAATCTTGAAAAACTCGTCGACTATGTCTTTTAGGAACTGTTTTTCCAAACGTGTTTTTTTCTACAGTTTGTCGGTATGAACAGGATAACCTAACTAGTGATGTGCCACTGGGAATATTCACCCTGCTAACCGATCAGTAAATTGTTTCGTATGAACAAAAAGGGACAATATTTTTGTTCCTAATTCAAAACTACCAATGAAAGACTCTGGGAGAAAAGACAGTTTACTCGCACTTATGTGAGAACCAATCATAGAATAGATGGATGAAAAGTAATTCGGAACAAGTACAATGGATTGGCCTCTGTACTGCGACTCTACAGGCTAAATATAATGTACTGACTTGTAGCTGTTGACAATAAAAATAATTTCTTAGCATGAGGACTTAGTAGGCGAAGTCTACAATAATGGCTCGCCTGAAGTAACAATAGCGTTGTCACGCTGAATAGCTTTGGCCTTGCTCTACCGGAAACGGATGCCATGACTCTACCACAGATTTTCCAATTATTTCCTTTATAATTATTGTTTCGCTCTAGAATTGTTTATATATCAGACTATACCAACTTAGCAGGTACAATAAATAAACTAGTAGTTCACCCCCGTAGCTCAAAAACCACTGTACGAATTAGGTTGTTATATTCACATAATCTACCTATCTACCAAGTTTCGTCAAGATTCGATAAATGGTACTGCAGTTATCGACGGACAAACACACATACTTACAAATATACATGCAAATGCTGCATCCTGACCTCGTTTTGTTCAGTCATGTGACAGTCGGTGTACTTCTTTAGTTTGAGAATAATTCAAGGCCCTAAACAAGATGCGCAGAAAGTTAAATGTTTTTAAGATAAAAATATTCTGCTGGCTGCTCAGCTAACAGATAATTTTTGATGAATCGGCCGTGTCTTTTCTCTTGTACTTATTAGAAAACAGGGTGATCTTAGCGTACGATCCATCACGAGACGACAATGTTATTTATTATCCGAGTCGAGCGTTTGATTGAACGTAGCCCAACAACGAACTTGCAAATACCTTATAAAAACTAAAATACCTGCCTGGAAAGCTGAATACAGTCGTTTCAGTTTGTAATATTGCCCCCCGTGGTTTCACTTCCTGAGCCCAACAGACAACAAGGCTGTAACAATCATCGCCATATGAGAACCGCCGTGTGATAAATGTGATGCCTTCTTAGTACTTGCGTAATATAATACAAGTCGTCCCAAGACTATGCGACATGAAGGGAAAGAACCTTAAATATTGTAGATAGGATATTTTGCTCAAAGGAGACATTATTTTATTTTTAAAACTTAGTAATACTGCATTATAGATTTTCTAAAAATATCTTGCTTCGTCTGGGGATCGAACCAAACATTTAATGGAATCAAACATTTTACGTTATTCTTTTGTTATAAGATATCATGTTACTCAAGAGGTTTTTTTTATCCATTCTTGCGATTGGCATCATAAAGCTACGGGGTGTTTTTTTCACATTTAAGTCGGTTCGATTCCCAGACGTAGCAAGTAATTATTAGAAAATCTGTTTAAATGAAGTTTTACCAAGTTTTAAAAATAAAATAAAGTCTCCTTTCAGCAAAAAATTATATCTTCAATATTTAAGGTTCAATATTTCCTTCATGTCGCATTTTCTTGGGACGGCCTGTATATGCTCTGATTGTTCAAATCATGTTTTTTATTTCCTTAAGAGCAGCCAACCCGGTAATAATATAATTGTTTGGGTGTTAATATGGTATGTTATACAAACGTTCCTACGTAAAAATTCGTTACAACGCCATAATCATGGCGTTGAAACGAATTTTTCTTTAGTTATTTTGTACAAATACGTATCATCTAGGTTTATATAATGTATTTTGTTCTTGGGTTAAATTAACAATTATAAACAAACAAAAATTTAAAATTTTGGAAAGCATATTCAGTAAAACTTTAAAATTCAGTTTTTTTTTCTCAATTTTTACTTGAAACTTATCTGATCATAAATTGTAAACTTCGATAAAATATACAGGACATTGTAAAAGTAAAACAAACATTGGTCATAGGTAAAATAATACATTTGTCTAGAAACCTTGCCCATGTAATATAGGTAGATTCTAAATGACAAATATTTTGATCACAAAAATACCTAATTAAGGCTTTATGAAAAACACGAACGTCCTGGAACATGTTTTATGATATTTTTTCGCATGAATTGCCATTTTGTAATTAGCAGCGACGTTTACCTAGTTTTAACCAAGGGTTCTGGCACTGCCTCCCATTCTTCACAGTGCTTCTCTTTCAAACATTGCAATGGACGAGCCATCAATTTAAGTCCAAACCAGAAAGGGCCCTCATGTGGTTAAGAAACCACAACGTTAACTACTGAGATGTACCGTGGTGGGATTATAAGTGATTAGAATTGACGGGGCGCCAACCACAGAATTGAATAAAGAATCACTGCATGGAAATAATTTTCCTAAACCATCTAGCTATTTATAATTCTACAATCACGAACTACTCACTTGAAGAGTTGGGTACGTAAGGTAAAATAAATATTTGTTATAAAAGGCACATTATACATTATACATTTAGCCCAAAAACAACTTCAAAACTTTAAATAAAAAGTCATACGCAAATTTTGCATAAAAATGAACTAGTTTTTTCCGTCCATTTCTGCTTTTATTGAAAACATTTGAAGGACTAGAGTGTGAACCGGCAGTGTATTGAACTCGTTTGTCATCGTTCAAATTTTCAAAGGTGCCATTATAAGTTCTTAGTGTAAGAAATGCTAAGTCCATCGTAGTTATTAGAAAGTCTTTGATCCTGTACTATTATTAAACGCGCAATATTTGTTGCATATATATTTTGTGATCTCGGATAAGGCTTTAACAATTTCGATGAAATTTGCTATTGGTATCGGGGTTTTTGGGAACAACAAATAAACGCCGAGCGAAGCGTTCGCTCCAAATGTGTCAAATAGCGCGATTTTTTCTTACATCAGCTAAACCAAGTCTAAGCCATAAAAAAACGTTACGTTCCTATGTTTGAAACGTTCCAAATAGCGCAAATAGGGCCCTGGAGTCCATGTGGTCGCCACTCGAGAATCTTTCTTCCCCAACGGAAAAAGTTTTGTGAGCTATATGGCCTGCCCATTGTTGGACAACAGTAAACAAATACATACGTGCATACAAACGCCGCATCCAGCATTTAGACTTAGGGTACCAACTATTTAAACCTACTACAAATAAATATTATTATTTTTTGAATCCGAATACCCCGTAGATTCAACGGATTGACGTTCGATGCGGGATTGCAAGGGAGGAATCCATCAAGACTTCTCGGATTCCATAGTGGATTGAAGTAGTTATCTAAGCAATGTTTTGGTACCCATCGCTCGTTATTATGTTGTGACGTCACCGTCTGGCCACCACCCCTCCAGCGGCGCCACGCCACCGAATTCTCCCTGATTATTGCATTGAATTATATCGTGAAAAAACGACAAGGCCACTTCAAGGGTCGGGTCGTATTACTTCACTGTCGGCTACTCAATGAGATGATAGGGCCTAGTGAATATAACACCACAGATAGCACAAAGGTGACTTGCTTGTCCATCTTGCTGTCTATTATGTTTCTGTACTAGTATTAGGTACAGAATAAGAATAAATGATGAACAGGCAGGACAACTAATTTGTAACTCTTAGCTAAAATCATTGATGTCTATTTATGCTACTAATAAACGTGAAATATCCTTGCTTGTCAATGCAAAAGACAAAACAATGGGTAACTGTTCCAAGGATTTGCAGTTTTATAGTAACACGGTTTATTGCTAAAACGTTTGTTATATAAACTTATCCCTGAAACTTGAATGACGTAACTATCCTGGTATTGAACAGCACTGCATACAAACACGTAGAGACTTCGATAATTTCCGTGGTTCGCAGATATTAACTAAATATCATGAACGTATAGTTGCAGATGATGCATTGAAGGATTTCTATGTCAACACAAGGATTTCTAGATTTTGTAACACAGGAATCGAATGTGCAACCGCACCTTCTACGTAAGCCATATAGGCTCAGATAAATATGGAGCTCATAAATGGCATAAAGTGATAAAACTCTTTCATATCAAATTCAGTGTCATTTTCCTGAAATTTGAAATTATCTTTATGAACCTGTATAAAGATAACTTGGTGCAAGACTCGAACTTAGTTGATTTTTGGCAAATTGAATCGATAAGGCATTATGTGTAATGAAGAATGAGGTAACCGAGCATATATTGTAAAACAAAATATCTGTGGCGGCGATGAGCGCACCTCTTGTCACGTCTATATTAACACGATGTTCCCACGGTGAAAAAAGGCCCAATGAGGCTCTGCCTACCCTTTCGGGGAAAAAGGCGTGTGTCTATGTATGTATGTAGGTATGCATGAAAAAACATCATAATAATAATAATAATATAATAATACTGGACACAGTTCACACAACATTATCTAGCCCCAAGCTAAGCAGAGCTTGTGTTATGGGTACTAGATAACTATCATCTCACTTTAAAGTAACTTTGAGTAAAATAAAAAGTAAAGTGCATATATCCAAGGTGACCTTTTGCCAAATTTGTCGTATTTTGGTTCATAAATGTGAAAGTTACGACATTGTGACAAAATAGGATGGACGGAAGAACGGACGACACGGCCCATAAGACAAAACGATCATAATAAGGGTTCCTTGTCGGACTCGGAACCCTACAAAAGACAGAAACAAAAGCAGGTTTTTAAATGAATGAACAACTTTGTGAGATGCCTTTGATCAAATGAGGGCCTAAAATTATATCAGATAATATTTGATTTTTTGTTTTCTGTCCAAAATTAATCCCCCAAATTAAGAAACTTTTTTGCAACTGAATCTTCATATGTAGTACTTTTATGCATACAATAATCAGCTTCGTAACTGTAATGAAAGTAATGAAAAAGTTGCGCTAATGTGAAATGATTATTATACGCATAAAAGTGCATAAAAGTAATACTCGATTCAGTTCCAAAAAAAAAGAACTCGACAGTTATCTAATTAGTAATTTAGACTTTTTTTAAATTGGTCAATTCAAAAATTCTCAAAAATGCAGAAAAAAAAATATAACCCGAAAAAGATGGAAAGTCGCGGAACATATATGGGGGTGATTCGGATACGCCTCGACACGAGGGACCTAAATTGTATTTTTGGACGTCAACGTTCTGGCCTGCCAGTTATACCAAAAAATCGTCCAGTAAATAAGCACAAAATAGGCTTTTACAGACAGACAGGTCAAGTCAAAGTCAAAAAGTATTTTATTCATTGAAATCACAAGGATCATTTTGAACCGTCTTAAAAAATAAATTTACATTTACTCCTGTTCCAACGCAACCAGACCTAGAAGAATCAGGCAACAAACACGGTCTGTTTTTGTTTTGAAGATCCGTCTTACTACTAGGTGGGGAGCGCCTCTGTGGTGCCTCGAGAACAAGTGGAGCTGGTAGACACAAGAGAGATCCTTTAATGATTCCGTTGATACCTTTTGAGGTACGGTACCCTAAATACATAACATAAACAGATTAAGAACGATTCGCAAGGGCATTTGCATATGCTACAAAATAAAACTCGCATAAGTCAGCAATAGCAAAACAACTCTCATACTTTATGTAGATAGGGTTTAAGCAAAAGATGGAACACAGTATCATCAAACCCATGTCTATCCATCTCATCGAGATCCATCCGACAGTATATATTGAAGTTTTTGCATCCGACTGAACAGTTCGTCTGTCTTATCCCGATAAGATACATTTTGGCAAGCAAGCGTTTGAAGCTTGCACATAATCAAAACCATAGGTTTGTTCTTGCGTTGATGCTCTTTCCACCATTCTCGAAAAGAGAACTTTATTTACTTTTATTTTATTTCATTTCATAGTGTTTTTAACCCCCGACGAAAAACGAAGGGGTGTTATAAGTTTGACGTGTCTGTCTGTGTGTGTGTGTGTGTGTCTGTCTGTCTGTCCCATCTTAGCTCCCGAACGGATGAACCGATTTCGCTTTTTTTTTTGTTTGAAAGGTGTATTTGTCGGGAGTTTTTTTAGCTTTGTTTGATCAAAATCAGTTCAGCCGTACAGCGTTGGGGGTTTTTTTAAATTTTTACAAAATTAATTACTTGTTATGTTAGTTTTTCACCGGGGGCTACCCGTGTGAAGCCAGGGCGAGTCGCTAGTATAATATATAATTGAAACTATGTAACGTAAAATTTTCGGTCACATTTTGATGTGGTTTTGCCAGTTGACTAGAATACTTTGTATAGTATATTTTGACTGTTTTTATTGGGACAATTTAGCTTTTGGGTGTGATTACCCCAAATCAGGAATACTCTTAGCACATAATGAAGGAGCTAAATGCACAAGCTGATAATGCTTATGACGAATGATAATCGAATGATAAACCATTAAATATTCAAATATCTTCGCAACACACATTGTAAAATCATATTCTCGTTTGCAGGTACTTCAGTGCCCAGACTAAAACTAAAACTCTACGGCAAGGTTGCAAATTTGAATATTGGTGTAATCGGTATAGAGCGTCCATACCGTATGTACGCTGTTCGTATTATGTGTAGGCGTGGATTCTTACCATAGTGAGCTATAAAACAGTATCTCAACTCAGTAAAGGATCTTAATTCAACGGAGTCTGTATTACCCTACACTGTAATTTTGAATACTGTTTTAAAAATCGACAATTTCATAGGTTTCAATTTAATTTCTATTTTCATTATTTTGCCAAAAACATGAACCCACAATGTTTTTTAGTTAGAATATAAACTAAGTTGCGTCTAAATTGTACAATAAAACTCTAGTATTCAATGAATACTTTAAATAAGATCTTGAGAGTTTGCATGATAATTGAACTAGATGAAAAAGGCGTTTCATTTTTTTTGATAAAGACTGTATTTTCTTTTTATTCAATTAAAATCTAAATTTTAATCACAACTCTCGCTAGCGCGAGCGATATAGCGCGCAGGGTATACTTTGCGTCGAAAAGAGAGCCTAAATGATCTTCCTACAGCCGCATCAGTAATCATTTATTCATTGATTCTTCATTGAGTTTATTGATAAAAATAAATGAGACTTTCATTTAATTTTCATTCTCAGCGGTAATAGGTTCAGGGAACCAATCATAGGAACCACGGCAACAACAATTGACGATTCTAAAATAATAGTGAGTTTAGAATGATTCAGAACAACTGCTGCTCTTCAAACAGTATGAAGAGGCATACAGATACAGATCGAAAAGGAGTTAAAAGTCTGAAATATCAGTCTTTTTGTGAAAGAAATCAACACATACATTTTCGTCCGCGGAAGTAACTACCAACCACCATTTTGTTTAATCAATCTGAAGGCTCGCCTGATGTTAAGCGGTACTCTCTGTCTATGAACAGTGCATTACCATTTATCATACAGGTCTCGTTCACCTTAGGACGCACCCTATGTGGCGTTGCACTGCGCCCGCCACCCTGAGACATAAAGATGAAAAGTCTTATGTGCTTGTAATTTCACCAGCATCCCTACCCTTCAAACCGGAACACAGCAATGCGAGCACTACTGCTTTGTGGCAGGAATAGGTATGGTGGTAGTATTTCGCCGGACGAACTCTTTCACATAAAAGCTCTATTACTACTAAAACTCGCATTGCCGGTGAAATTACAGGCACATTACACTTTTCCCGTGCTACTAGATAATAATCAAGTAACATCCTTTGAATTTAAAACTACTTTGTAACTGTTCCAAGGATAAATCGCGTTTTATAGTAGCCCGCTTCATCTTTACGTCTCGGAGTGGCGGGCGCAGTGCAAAGCCATGTAGGACGAATCCTAGGTGGACGGGACCTGTGACTGTGAGGTAATGAATGAATGAATAATATTACTGTATTGCTCACTTTATAAACTAGTTAAAATAAAAAATAAACACTAAATGTACAATGGGCGGTCTTATCGCTAAGAAGCGATCTCTTCCAGACAACTTTGCAAGGAGAGGAGCTAAATGTTTATGGAAGATTGGTTGGGGTGTACCCATATTTATATGTAGAAGAAAAAATTACAACAAATAGATTACACATTATACAAAATGCATTGCAATATTTATGCATTGTAAATGCATTGGTTTGGTCATAGGCAGAGGTCTTCAAGTGAGATTTCTGCTTGCAACGGCACAAAACAATTTGGAATAACGCCTGAAACGCGTTAATACCTACAAACATAGGTACGTTTTATCGTCCATATATAAGATTTATTCTTAGTGTGTGGTCAAACCGCGGTTCTTCTTCCGGAGTGCGCATGCGGTTACCACGTGCTCGCCGCGTGCTTGTTACGTCACGTGCATAGAGTAGGTACTTACATAGATAACATACCTACTTAGCCTAAGAATAGATTCATTTAGAAGAAATGCTAATTTTAACATTGTCAATGTTACGCCAAATAAAGAATTTATGATACTTAGGTACGTCCCTATAAATTTAATTTGAAAGGTTATGTGTTGTGTTGAAGACTCAGAAGAAGGACTAAATCTTCTGAGGTTGAAGATTATTTTGTGACATTTCACCTAATATTTATTCTGTGATTTCACTCCGACTCATGCTGTGTTCAGTAATATTAGGTATAATTTACACCGGGAATGCTAGTAAAAAAAAAATATGTACCGTAATTTTTTTAACGTAGAATTCGATTTGTGTTCAAAAATAGCGTGCTAGTGTTAAATGTGAATTGTCCTTGGAATGGAATAGTAACACCGTGTTTTATCTTTCGATCGAATTTGAAATTGCTTGTCAATGCAATAGATGAAACACTGTACTTAACTATTCCTAGGGTAATTCTGGTTTTATAGTATCTTACACGGAATGTATCAAGGTAGGTACTATACCTACAAGTTAGCAGTCAATTTGATTTTGGAAACTAAATTCCTTAAGAAAACTACTTACTATAGGACTATTATTTATTCCAATATGTTATGCAGTTTTAAACAAACTTACCTACTTACTAATCAATCTAACTAATTTGATATAAATAAATTGTTATAATAAAATTAGATGTCGAAGTAAATTTACTCCGCGAATAAAAGAAAGAAAAATGAAAGAAAGAATATATATATTTGTATACAAGAGCTACACTGAAACACGAATTAAACTAAGAAGAAACAGATATGAAGGTACGAGGTGTAACTCAAGTAACAAAATGGCTCTGCCTCAGCATGAGTTGGTTAACAGCAAGTTAGCAACCAACCCTGGTCTTCCGGCAGAACCACTTGTTGGCGTTACGGCTAACCACTCATAACGACTATACACACATACTAACATAAAGAAAACTAATAACAAGAATAATACTAAAAGTAAGGTATGCTCAAATATAAAAAATCTACTTGACATAATTTTAATAAAGGTAAGAAAGAAAAAAAAAACATACCAACACACGCACTACTACAATTATATACTAATACACAACGCGCGTATACACTAATATCGCGTGTATACTAATACACGCGATTTAGGTAGGTTACCTTATTTATTTCGATAAAATACCTATGATTGTGAGTACATCCACATAAAATGAACGTACTTACTTGTTGGTTCGAAAAGTTAGACCTACAACGTCGTTCAAATTCCCAGAAACGGGAGGTCAACAATGGATGTTATACTGGAAATCGTTTCATAGAGTACAAGTTTCGAAATCCTTCAATTTTAGACTTTTCCCTGTATTTGTGTCATGTTTGTAACATGCCAAATTTCAGCGTTGTAGGATTAGTGGAAGTATCCTAGAGGTTTTGTTTTTTTACATTTTCGATTTACCCTAATATCTCAAAAACTACGTAAGTTAAAAAATTATAAAATATAGTTTTGAAATGTCGAAGCGAAATGCGAAAGCACCCAATTGATATGTCACCCCATTTGATCTGATATTCTCACCTTTTTTGTACCTCCTCTTGGACCCCAATGTCTCAACAACCCCCCAACCGATATAGCTCATAACCTTACTAACGAATTGTATCAATACTATCTACCCCCCAATCAAATTTCATGAAGATCGGATTAATGGTTCGGAAGTTATGCTCGGACAAACATACATATACTTACATGCATACAAACGCCGATTCTTCCAAGTTGACTCAGAGAACTCGCTTCGCTCGTTCAATTATACATTCACTGTCAGTATCCCCAAGCAGTCACCGCCTCGAGGTGGAATTATACATGACGCACAGATTGAACACAAAATTGATGCAAAAAAATTCGTGCTCGCGAGGTCAACTGTTCGTTATCCTCGTCTTGATGAAAATTAAAAATGAGCTTTCTCATCTATCTCTAACTCTTTGGCTCGAACGTGAAAGTACCTGAGCACTCATGTAGTAGTTCATTTTATTAGAGATCCAATTCGCTGCGCGTTGGTACCTATACCTATATATTATATGTAGTTACAGTTAACTTTAAAAGTAGCTGTACTTGTACTATTATTTATTCTGTAGAAGCTGTTATAACATTCAGTTATTATGTACTAATAATAAAGTATGTTCAAATGGTTTTTTTTAGTTAATGTGTTTCAGCTAGTTATTTACAAATGTTACATAATATTTATTTATTTTTACTTTAGGAGCCGTCGTCCTCGTCATTCTGTAGTCCACTATTGGACATAGACTCCCCATAGAATAAATATTAGAAGTAAGTGATACATTATTAACGTACTATGGAGAAATTATCGGGATTCTCAAATTGTTCAATTTTGAGAAATCTGGTACCTACCTCGTAAACTCGGGGAGAAAACCATTTAAAAAAAAAAAACTTTTTAAGTATCGAAAACACTGATGAGAAAACGGAAAAAGAAGACAAAAGAAATCTAATAACAGAGGAGCTCACCACGTTATAAAAGAAGTCTAGTAATAGAGAACCTCACCACGTTGTCTGCTAAGGAGTGGAATACACTACCGCTGTCTGTCTTTCCTGAACACTAGAACCTGGGACTCTTCAAGGCAAGAGTAAATAGGTTACCTACCAACAGGTGAGATCGTGGTCAAACAAAGGTCTATCAATGTTACAAAAAATAATTCTAGTAACAGAAGACGTCATATCTTTCTGAAAGAAGTCTATTAACATAGGACCTCACCGCGTAATGAAAGAAGTCTATTAATGGAGGACCTCACCATATTATGAAGGTAGCCGAGTAACAAAGGACCTAATCACGTAATCAAAGCAACTAAGAATAGCATTCAAAAAAAGTAGGTTAAAAGTAAAATAATGATAATGTCTGTTCAATAGTATTTCAAATATTCATTGAAGATACAGTTTTCATGGAACTCCAGACTTAAGCAACACGGACTTGTTTGAAAACAATGGTTATAAAATTGAATATTTGCAGTATACTGTACTAAGTACCAACACACGCAGGTGGAAATATCACTCTGTATTGTGTAAATTCGTTATTTGATAATCCATAATTGAAATCGTGTAAAATTAATGGTTACCTATAGAATACCTTTTACGCCTTTACCTAGTTTTCAGGTGTTGTATGAAAGTGTGGGCAGTTTGATAAAAATCAAGCTGTAGGTACGTCATGGCTCCATTATTAGAGCCATGCTTCGACCGAAGTTTACTTTGGTCGAAGCATGGCTCTAATAAAACAACTCGCCTCTTTTCATCTTAGCGTAGCGTCAAGAGAACAAGTCTTCTCTTGTCACCTAAACGTAGCGTCACATCCATGAAGTTATAGGTAAATCCGACCCGCGACCCGTGCACCCACTGGCTTCACCCACCGGTGGGTGTAGGGGTAATTCCTGTTTACCCGTGTACCCACTGCGATATGGTTGGAATTAATTATCGATGAAAAAAATAAAATAATAAATGAAGAGAAATGAATGAAAATGACAGAATATGACAGAGCATGACAGAGAATGACGGATAATGACAGAGAATGACAGAGCATGACAGAGCATGACTGCGAATGACAGAGCATGACAGATAATGACAGAGCATGACATCTTCGCATTAACTGCTGCGCCCGCGTTGTTTCCCGCATAGGTCTAAATCCCGTGGGAATATAATCGTTTATCAAATTACTCCTGCATTCTGCTGCTCCCCTGGTACATTCGATAAAAAATCTTTGCATTGCTGCTGCGCCTCGCGGTGTTATCCACATAAGTCTCGATTAATCCTGCATTTTTCTGCTAGCCTGGTACATTGGATAAACTTTCGCCCCCATTTCACCGGTATTCTAGATATTCGGTTACCTAATTACTCCTGCATTCTGCTGCTCGCCTAGTACATTTGATAAAAAGTCTTCGCATTGCTGCTGCGCCTTGCGGTGTTATCCACATAAGTCTCGATTACTCCTGCATTTTTCTGCTAGCCTGGTACATTGGATAAATAGGTCTAATAATATAACGAGGTTTAAAACTTTTTGTATTATTTTTCTCTTTAACATCGAACTTATCGTATTATTATTTTATTTTTTTCATCGATAATTAATTCCAACCATATCGCAGTGGGTGCACGGGTAAACAGGAATTACCCCTACACCCACCGGTGGGTGAAGCCAGTGGGTGCACGGGTCGCGGGTCGTAAATCCAACTTCAAGCTTCTAGGTCACATCTATCACATCTCTTTTAAAACCACTCTACCCTGGTCACCTTTAGGGTTATTCGGGAAGCAGGTGGTTTATAACAAAACAAACGTGGCCACTCTGATGTATGCAACAAGATTACATGTTTTTAATAGCCACGAACCGCTTTGAACCGGTTTGAGCACAGCATGTGTCAACACGGCTCTTCGGCTTATAAATACGACATTTGTGTCGGTTTGTATGAGAAAGTTTGTAATTAGACCCCTCAATGATTGAGCATTGTTATGAAATTCAATTGAGTTTAACTTACCTGTTTCACTGCAAATTGAATGAATGTGGAAATGAGGCGAGCTATATATATATATATATATTACTAGCAAAAAGCACAGCTTTGTAAGAGCTCGCAAGTTTTGTTTAGATATTTCAACACATATAGACATGTGTCTAAAATTACTATAATGTTAAATTATAAACCAAGAAAAGTGATAGCTTTTTCCTAAAGTGTACCACAAAATTGTATACGGTGTGGGATAGTAGAGGACTGCTTCACTCGCTCTAGTGACAACCAGTTAATTTGCCCGAGGCTATTCCAAGGCGAAGCAGAACACGATGTAGCATGAACTTAGAACATTAGCAGCCTTTAAACGTCCACTGCTGACATACCATTTTGAAATCCGTACTTCGTCCACGTTTTCTACGTGTCACGTGTTCACGACTCGGACCCTGGTCGGACCCGGCTCAGTCTAGTATAAATCATCATCGAACCGCAGTGAAGTTGACTGGTCGTGGGTAAATTGAAACAAAAGACGTAGACTAAGATTCTTTTTCGATAGGAAATGGAACATGATGAATTTGAGAAAGGTATCAATTCTAATCTGTGGATATCATCGATTTCTGCGTAAATCACGATATTGATCGAAGTGATAAAATTAGACACGATTCCTGCAATCGTTTTAGATTACAAAACTGGTTATGAAAGATACGAATAAGTATATTATCTTGAGTTGGAGTGACTCGATCCTATCAGAAGATGCATATCTATACTCTCATCATTGTAATTATCAGCCTGTTCAAGTCCACTGCTGGATATGTCCCCCATAGAATCCCACGACGAACGGTCATCAGCCACTTCCATACACCGACTTTCAGAGGCCTTATAAGTCGTTCCTCCAACTTTCCTCGGCCCGACTCAACTTTCAGCCTCTCTCGAGGAAATTTTGTATTCCATTTTCAAAATCTTCATTGAAATGGAATATCAAATGTTCTTCAGTGAGGTTGAGTGGAGTGAAGGGAGGTCCTAGGAACGACAGAATATGGATGTAAGATGCTCACAACAGTCAAATTATGTCATTACCTATCTAACTCATTAAAGTTTAGGTAAGTTAGAATATGACGCAGAATAGTGCTCGAATCAACTTGGCTTTTTAGAATAATATTTAATGTTAAAGAACTCCCTTTTCCGCATTCGAACTCTATGGGCGGTCCATTATGCGTGCGTGATAGAATAATATTATTTCTTATTAATTTTATCAACATACAGTTATATTTTTAAAATTTCACCATCATCATCATCAGCAGTCTTTAGACGTCCACTAGTGGACGAGGCCCCCCCCCCCCATAGAACGCATATTTATGGGTTTCCATTTCTTATGGGTAGTTCACGATCTTTCGACGATTTGGGAGCTATCACCAATACATTATTTACAAGCAGCGCCCCGCGGTTTCACCCGCGTAAGTCTCGATCCCGTGGAAATATCGGAATAAAAATGTGCCTTGTGTTATTCTGGGAGTCCAGTTATCTCCATTCCAAATTTCATCCAAATCCATCCAGTAGTTTTTACGTGAAAGAGTAACAAACATTCATCCATCCATCCATCCATACTGATCCATACTTACAAACTTTCGTGTTTATAATATTAGTAGGATAAGACAAAACCCAAGAACTATGCGATTATTAAAAAAAACCTTTTCATCCCCCCCATCTCGTAAAGAGTATTTTTGCTCTTCGACATCTGAGTGTAAAAGCCGTTTTTATCCGCTAGAGGATAAAGTAAAATTTAATTTAGAACATCGTGTGCAGTGAGTTTGTAAATTCAAAACATCATTAAACCTATTTACTTCTACCTCCATGGTGCCGAATTTACCATAGGTACAACCTTTTTTAATTTGTTAAAAATGTAGACTCGGAACCTTCTTGGTGTATTCCTTTTTTTGCATTTAGTCATTTCTTCGCTGAGGTTGGTTGAAAAGTTACGTGTTGCACTCGAGTGCAAAGATTTTTCACCTCGTGCTCTTTTTATCCCTCGCTAACGCTCAGGATTCTAATTTTTGAATAAATCGCTGCGCTCGTGATTCAATTTTAGAATCCTTAGCTTGCTCGGTCATCTAAATTGAGCACGCGGTTAAAAAGCAACTTTGCACCCTTATATAACAAATAACTATGATTAATTAATTACTATCGACTAAAAATGCCATTGAAACAAGATCATACCACAGTTACGGCTAATAAAGGTAAAATGTACAATACGTTTTAGTTACACACTGTTTTGTCTCTTTCAATCTAATTTGAAAATGCTTGCCAGTGCAAAAGACGAAACACTGCATTTGATAGCAGTGCAAATTATAAAGTAACACAGTACGCTAGACGTGTCGGCGCCATTCTCGTCATACAAACGGGACAACAACTAACATTTGCTTGCGCCTTACCAATAAAAAGCACCAAACAGATCTTCAGTAGCCTTACAAGCTACTGCATGTCAACGAACTGCTTCTACGTGGAGGAGAAGCCGTAGCCTTTCCGCTCACGTGTCTGCCTCTCGCTGCCGCACTAATCTGTGTCAGCCTCATAGATCTAGTATGCGATAATTCTACGTCTATGGTCAGCCTCGACCGAGGCCTCGACGGAGCGAACCAATTCGAATTTCAAAAATTCAAATGTTAAAGACGGACGTATAGATTGTTAGACGAGGCCGTAGATAAAGAAGCCAACAACGTAAGCTACCGAAATGTCACGTGGTCTATTGTATTGTAATACGACTGTAGAAATGGAATCGCTTCGAAGCGAATGCCACTTGGCTAGGCTGGCAGGGTAGACACTTACTAAACACGATAAGGGTAGCGATACACTTAGTAAACATGATTTTAAAAAAGAAAAGCTGAGCTAGTCTCAATTCTAGTAAAACCATTTTAAGTGACTTTGTTAACAGTTAACATTCAGTTTAATTCTAAGTACAAAGACTTACTTATTATAAACCATATTTTACCAGCGAACTCAAGAGTTTTGATTAATTCTACCATAAACTAGAGTGTCTACGGTTACCAGAGAATCCTACGCCCCACTTTTTGCAATGATAGTTATTGAGTAAAAAGATGACTAAAATGTATGTAATGTATGTATGTAAAATGGTGATCAACGACCAAGAACTGAAAAACATAAGTGGTAGCAAATTAACTGTTTTTAAACTGTCAAAGCGTGGCTACAAAATTTCATGCAGATGACACTTCATGTTTTCTCAGAGTGTGGGGCAGTGCATTACTACGTAGGACGCGTCCTAGGTGGACGTGACCTAAGTTATTCTAGTTATCACCAGGTTGGCCAATTGCTAGATACAAAATAAAACTGAATTAAAAAAATGCCATTCTTTGTATAAGTAAGTAAGTCTAATAAACATTGATTCCAGCCCAATAATCCCCAAAAATTAACTTAATTAATTTGATAAAACATTGGGGCACACCTATCCGATCCAACTGTTGGGAGTGGTACTTGCGTCACCAATAATGAAATCAAGACATTTGGGGGATTTTCCTTTGTTACTCATAGTTCAGTTCTTAGATCATTGGAACTTTACAGAATACGATCCTTACCACAATTGTTAGTTGAAATACCTTGTTCAGTTCTTAGATAATTGCAACTTTACTACAGGCTATCTTTATCACTATTGTCAGTTGAAATTACTTTAAGTACAGTTCAGTTCTTAGATCATTAACATTGCTGAAATTAATCCTTACCATAAGTTTCGGATTAAATTAAGTTTAGTTCTTAGATCATCGGAACTTTACTGAAGACTATCTTTACCGCAAGTGTTGCAATAAAAGAGTGCATTGAAAAAAACCATTTTACTTTTATTTTCAAAACTTATTTCAAACCTGAACGGGCTGCTACTCGTATTTTGGTTGATTCAATATAATAGTAATTTATCTGTTGGTTTCATACAAGTACTTTAACGATAATAACAGTTTCATCACAAGTCTAGGATAATTATCTTGTTGACTTGATCACGTTCATCAGTTCGACTAACTACTAGTATAGTATTCTTTTATCTGTGCTCTGAGTATTCTAATAGTATTCATTCAAATCCGTAAATAATAAAGTTCAAACGCAGGTGCGTATGTGAACAAAACGAGGCGTTCGTCAACACAAATCGATGTGCGTGTGACAAAACTGCACAAACCTAAGTGCTAAGGGGGGAGTGGAATGGGAACAAAGGGTGCGGCGTCGATGATGCAATCCAGACAAGTCTAGATTACAACCGTCCTTCTCGCTCTAGACGGTTTGTGAGGAAGTGCACATGAACTGTATGCACCCGCCGCTGGTATCCCTACCTCTAGTAACTTTTCCGCTCCTGGTACTTTGGGATCGAAAGTTTGATTGTAGGTATAGGTGCATTGCTCAGAATGATCCCTCCCAGTGTTTCCATACATTCTTAAGTGAAATTGAAGGTTCCTAAAACGATAAAAATTAATTAAAAAGAATTTCCTTTTATTTAATTTAGCTGTACATTATATATTACAATTAATTTTAAAGCTTAATATTTTATTAATATTATTAATATATGTACCCATTGAGTGCAGAGAAGGACACTGAAACTTGTATTTCCCTATAAATCTTTGGTTCCATCATATTTCAGACTTGGTAACATTTCGTAGCTTGGTATAGGTACTAGTATAGTATTATTTTATCTGTGGTATAGGTATTTTTGGTAATATAAAGACTAGGTATAAATGTATAACCACGTAAGTACACTGCCAAGTCCCGAAACGACTTAGTTCCTGTCTCACGACTATCGAGCGCAGTCGTAGGCGGTGCTCATGAGGAAGGGCCTCGAAACGGCCAACGAAACGTCTTCAGCAGGAGAGTAATCTAGTACTCTCCTACGTTTAGATACGGTTTAGATTTACATACATTTGTATGTTCCACATCACACTTACTTAAAGATTTGTATGGATATCTTATAACCCATGCTATATAGGTTCATTTTATACAACAGAATGGGAAGCTAACAAATCACAGATGTCCATATTATTAGTCGGTAGATTGTGTCTGCAAAATTTCATTGACTTCAATCCAATTGAGAATAAATCTTCAGTTTGTATGGAGCCTGATGAGGTAGCTCATTGGAATAAAACTCACACATCCTCAAATCTTCCACTTAGCTCATATATCCAGGTCAATCACACACTATACAAAATTTAACAGATTACTTTAAATGTAAGAATGAGGAATGGTCTGACGAGCTGTTCGATCTCATCCCGTGATTTTACCATAGCTCTTGCAGGCACCGTGATAAAGCTCATCCACACATCATTGAACCCTGGGTTTCTCGTATGACTCGTTTGTCGAGTAGTATGTCCAAAGCCGTAGCCAGTTGGCCCATACCATACAAACTATGGAATCTGAGACTTTCCCGCTTGGTTACGACATGTGTTGGTAGAAAATGCTGTTAGCATTAAGCCCACCTTTTTGTAACATTATTTGATGTGCAATAAAGTATAAATAACAATAATAATAATGTGCCGCTTCAAGAAAAAATATAATAAATTCCTTCAGGGTAGGCAACCCCGGCGTTGCCGGTGTCTATAAGCGACGGTGACCACTTTACATCAGGTGGGCTGTAAGCTAGTTAATCTACTGGTTTCATTCAAAAAAATGTTGGTAGTACGTCCAGTAGGGCCGGTCTTCCAAATTGTGTGGAGCATGATCCAAGAAAATAAGATCTGCTGCTCCAAGACTCATGATCGGGACTCTTCCCGCCATTTTCGAAAAGAGACGTTGTCTACTTTTATTTTATTTCTTTTCCTAGTGTTTTCTTGAGTTATTTTGTGTTATTTTGGTGGCATTGTAACTAATGTAGCTCGTTTAAAAAGCAGAAGTGTAGTGAAATGAAATGGAAGTGAATTGCGTAACTTTTGAAATTGGTGGAAATTGACTACCAAAGTTTTAGTAAAATTGGCCACCGTTTTACTAAAACATTACTCGACTGTGACTTTGACGACTTGGAAGGAGTGTAACGTTGCAAAGTATATTGAAACTACAATATAGTGAAAATACAGATAATTGAAAATGGCAAATGCACAAGCCGTGCGACGCCAATTATAAAGAATGAAATTAAAAAAAAAAGGCTCATGATCATCAGCATTTTTCCATCCAATATTGGATATCTCCTCCTCCTAATTTATTCCAGTCTGCTCTGTTCCGGGTATTACGACCCCACCGGCGGCCACGTACGTTTTTGATGTCAAGGGTCCATCGTGCCTTCGGCCTGCCTGGTCTTCGGCCTCCTACCCAAGGTCTCCACTCCAAGAGTATCACGTGACTAACACCAAATCACGTCATTGTAATATTGTTAAAAAAATATAAAAATATTTATAATCAAATATTTAACAATCAAGTTAGTGATTGAACTTAATTTTTCAGTAAAAAAACTTGTGGGTTTATCGAATCTTGCCTCAAAGGTTTGCTGTAAGAAAACTCTCTAGGGTTAAGCTCGCCTTTGTACATATCTTTTGTTTTTATTTTATTTGTAATGTTTTTTCTGAGAACAATAAAGAATTATAAGAATTATTAGAATCGTACAGGTAATGGAAGTTTGGAAGTTAGATTATACTCTACTGGTAGCACATACTCGTATACGGACTATCTCAATTCTCAATGGTGATGAAGTCGTCTGGTGTTTATTTACGTGACCATCGGATCTCGGAGTAGCATACTAGCGAAGTAATTATTATACTATGGTGTGGAGGGATTTAAGGGTTAGACACCATACATATGTATGCTGGTGTACAGCATTTGGACAGAGCGTTATCGTCGGCACGTGTGTGGCATCATAAGAAACTATCTCCGATTACAATGTGATTTTTAAAGTTGATTTCTAGTGGTTTTTTTTCCAAACCAATTTGCGCAATGTGTTGCAACATACATACATACATAGACACACGCCTTTTTCCCCGAAGGGGTAGGCAGAGCCTCAATGGGCCGCTTTTCACAGTGGGTTGCACCATCGCGGAATATAGACGTGACAAGTGGTGAGCTCATCGCCGCCATTGCTTCCCACGACTGACTCTCAACTAACGCTTTCTTCCAGTAATAATACATTCCATAATATGCTAGCAGCCAGGACAAATCTTATACCAACAAGTCTTACTAACATGTCCGGGTAATCCCTTAGTCGGCTTTTACGACATCCATGGGAGGAGATGGAGGGGTCTATTCTTAGGCCGGACACACCACGCAATGTGTTGCAATAACTACCTATTACACACAGTTACGAAATGGTATTATCGCGAAGGGCTATCTGAGTCAATTTAGTAAGTTTTTTTTAAATCGTAAACCGCTTTCTTTTATATTATTTGACACAAAAACGAGAGATCACCACTGTAACAAAGTTATTCAAGGTCGAATGCCTTAAAATTCTTATTTTCAGCGATAATCTCGCTTCCTAGCTACGGGGCCTAAATGGCAAATATATTAAAACCCAAGACTATTTCCAGTGTTCCATTAAAATTGGAAAATGGAATTCTTATGGTGCCACATCGATCGGTAGCACGCATTAAGTAGGCCCGAAGCTAATTAGGTACTATATGTAGTTACAGAAAAAAAATGTTTTTTTACATACATACATAGGCATACATAGTTCATGGCCCGGAAACGTAGCATTTATGTTACTTGTTGGTACCACCTGAGCGAAGCAGCAGGCATTGGCTTATAAAAAAAAACAAGCAGAACCAACCAAGGACACGTTATCTTATCAGCACGGTGTGTGCAATCGATGGTTATGTTAGCCATGAACACTCATGAACCGATTTTTATGGCGCGCTGTGGAGATTACAAATTACCCATGATTTTCATGACCAACTTCACAGAACAAAATTAAACAACAGCTGCTTACCGTATGCACTTACCAAGTGCAACCAACGCATGGGGCGTGACCGTAATAATGAATGCTGACAATAGTCAAGCTTCTCTTAAAGGTATATATAGAGCAAAATATACACAGATTATGACAGTTTTTTTAAATTATGGTCTTCATTATATTTCCAAGGGCATGATAGAGCTTAAAACACGATTTCGATTCAAGAACGGCTGAGTGAATTTATACAATGTGTATCTATTTTAGACATGGGTTAATATATATATTATCTGTTTTTGATAAAAGGTTGATGGTATTTGTGTAAGGTGTATTTTAGACATGGCATACATGTTGTTGATAAACGGCTGATCGAATTTATACAAGGTGTATTTAGTATTATTATTGTTCTATGAAAGGTGTATTTAAGAAATTGTTAGGCATACGTCTTGTTCTTGATAAGCAGGCACAGCGACAGTTTTTTTTACATTTTACATAAAGTAGAACTATGCACATAAGCACGTGCCGTATTTGACTCACACCGTAGATTTATATTCGATTTGGTCGCGTGCTGAGCGTTCATATAATAAAATTAGGTATGCATCACACGATGGTGTATGCCTCGCCCACTTTTTCACTTTGAAACTACATAGTTGGTAGAGCCGCCATCAGAGCCTCAATAGTCCCTAAGCACTCGAAATCACCACTATGTCTCATTACAAACAAGGCCTTGAAAGATTAATTCTAAAAACCCAGCGCGATAAAAGTTTATTATGTTGGATGCACTTCTCAGTTCCACGTGATCTCCATTTCCAAGCAAACAATGTAGAAGTCAGCACCGTGACTTTTAATCTTAGCTTCTAATGTAATAACTGATTGATTCAGCTCCCTGATATCTGTTCTTCTAATTATATTATCTCGAATCTAATATAAATAACTAGTGGTTCGCCCCGAACTGAAACCTCACGAATACACGCGATGTAGGTAGGTTACCTTATTTACCTTTCTAACCGACTTCTAAAAACATTTATTGAGAACAAAAAGAAAACACGGGTCCACCTTGAGATAATTTTCTACACATCATCGAAAGAACCTTTAAATATATGACTAACCAACAGGGCGTAAACATACCTATTAGTATAAGTACCTGACGAATTAATTGATAACCTCCTTTTGTGAAGTCAGTTATCATCTCAAAATAATCTTGCAAGTGTGTCACAGTAAATATATAAGAGTGTGTCATGGTGGCAGTATTACAAGAAAACCATATGCATCGTTGTAAAGTTAAGCGTATCTAAAATTAGACCTACACAGTCCTTCAAATTCCTTGAAATGGGAGGTCAACAATGCATTTATAATGGTTAACGTTTTATAGATCCCACCATGCACTAGTGGGGCCGACTAGTGGGTCGAGACTTGTGCTCCTGAGCTTATGCACACTAAAACAATGTGCATATGCAAGCACTATGCCAAACAGACGGAATTCGTGAATCTGTACCACAATATCTTTTCATAAAATGGCTTCAAATGTTGTCTGCTTACAAACTGTTGTGTTGAATAGCGGAAATGTTTGGCTATGGTAATTTACTTAAATAGTACATACCTGATAGCTTTATTGAACCAGTTGTTCGTTGCCTATAGTTCTAAGGTCATGGAAGCATATAAGATCCACCTAATCCAGCGCTAATATTGTAAAATTTAAATTTGATATTAAATGCTTCTGATTTAAAGATGAAGTATTTCTTCTCAAGTAGGTACGAGTAGGTACAGAATGAATTTGATGAGCGTCTTCATCGCCAACCATCGCCAACCCAGCGGGCAAACTAGTTATTTTTGTAATAACATGTACTTTTGAGAGATTTGATGTCCTCAAGTTTAAACGTAACGAAAGTGATGGTTGTAGATCCTCAATATTAGGTATGTACATTACATCAATAACCTTAGTAGATAGATTATTTGCTCCATTCCATACACTTGCTGATTGTCGCTGAGCTGCCTGGTTGATAAAGCCTGCCTGCCTGGTAAAGTGTGCTGAAACGTTACTGGTTCAGATGAGGAAAATTGTAAATATTTTTTCAACACACTTGCTCATAATTTTTTTTTTTAAATATATATCCGCAATCAGTTGGTGTACTATAGGCGGATGTGTGGAGTGGTATATGGCGTTTGGGATCCAGACTCATTCGTCCTTCTTCCCTCGTTATAGCAGGTTATCCAGGACATGAGTTCTCTTCAGCCGCTTTGTGTCACATGGATTTTCAATAAGCGCTCTCGCTAGCGGATTGGCTGCTCAATGAAGTGGCTCTAATTTCACCGCAATTAGGCACATAATGATACCTGTAATCAAACTGTGACTTTTTCATTGCTATTATTCACTAGTGAGTTATAGAGACAGTTGAACATTTAGGCACACAGAGTGTGTATTTCTGTTTTATTATTATTTTCTTCACTAGTGTGTTGAAAAACGTCGTATAATACACGTGTGTATTGATGACTACCGTCCTCGGCTCTCTTAAGACCCTAACTATAACGGCTCGGCTCTCAATGGCACCTCAGCGGTAATCACCAACATTACACACTTGTACCATATTGTACTGTTAAATATAAGGAAAATAAAACAAAAATATAAGGATGGCAAATAATATTAATTATAAACAGTATTATTACTTATTTTAAACCCCTAAAAACAATGATAACAGTCTCCTGAATACCATACGCGCACTAGGTAGGATGAGTAGTTCCTGGTTGATCCCTTGGCTATGATCCTGTGGAATTTCATAGTTCTGTTCGATCCCTTAAAATTTTCAGGCAACTTTCAATCTGCCTACTCCGCATTATGCTTAGCGACTTTTTTCTTTGTCAGTTTGCTTCAGACATAATCAATGTGTGGGACTTTTCACTATATGTAAACAAAGTTTTTAATTTATTAAAATTGTTTTTTTTTGTTAAGTAAGAAAATTACCTAAGTATCTAAATTATGTCATTTGTACCAGTCTGTATGTTGTTGTTGTTATTTTTTTTCTACTTTTGTCTTTCTGGTTAGTTTTTTTGTATCATCTTGCAAAATAAAAGTTTTTCATTTCATTTATTTCATTTTATTCTCGTATAAATTATGCCACGCTAAAGTTATCAAGTTATCAAAATGTTCATACATACAGTTGTAGGCGACCGCGGAACAGAGCGGGTTCCTTTTCTCCATTAAACAAGCGGTATAGACCGGAATACACTTCGCAATATCTATCTATTGAAACTAGCTATCTATTATACTTCAGAATACCCTTGACATCTATTCAGCGTTCAATAAGCTCTGATTTTTATTGGACACATTTCAGTCAATTTACTACGATTGATTTGAGAAGCCTGTTTAAGACTCGGCTATTTTAGTATATTCCAAGTGTTGTAGAAACACTGGGGTTGCTAATGTATTTTCTGGGGGTGTAAATGTGTTTTTTACGCGCTGAGATAGAAATGTTGTGCTTATTATGAACAAGCGAAGCGAGTTCTCTGAGCTAACTTGAACGCACCGGAATTTGTATTGTATGTATGTTTGTCTGAAATAACTTTTGAACGTTGGTCCAATCTTCATTAAATTTTATAAGCTAGTAGATATTATTGGTACAATTTGTAGGTAAGTTTATAAGCTAATAATAATTTAAAGTATATATGGGCTTTGCATACTCACATGCAACTATTCACATAAGTATTTAATTGTGTACCTTTTTAGGTGTAAGTTTTCATATTCATGTTATATTTAAATTCATTTATTTATTATTTGATTATTTATTTCCATTTATTTTATAAGATAAAAGGTAATATACCAGGCAAGTCACAAAATAAATTTTCGTCGATTGACAAAAATAAAATGATCATAACAAAATAAGTTCAGATAGATAGATAGATAGATTAACACTTTGTTGTACACCAAGAAAATAAAACATAAAAAGAAAAGGATTAACTAAATCAAATTATAGTACAATGGAAAGCGATTTCTTCTAGGCAACCTTTCAGAATATGAACATTTTCACTATTTCAGAAATAAAAGTATACATTAAATTATAATAATTATATTTATAATCTAATCAAAAATGAAATAAATTCAAAACTAAATTACACAAAAAAAAACTAAAACAAAACGAACTAGTCAACCAAAAGTCAACCAGTGCGCTAATCATTAGTTATTATCGAACGAAAAATCTCGAATAAAAAGTACTTTTGATAGATGAAGTATCTTTATAGATCCGAAAAGATTAGAGGTTTGGTTGGAAGAGAAGATTGGAAGGACGGGAACTGTGAGGTAATGAATTGTTACCGGCAGAGGCATCAATCAGGAGGGCCATCTGCTTGTTCATTCAGAAAAAAAAGAAAACTCCTGGTAATAAAAATTGCAAAGTGTAACAGTATTATGCAGTAATGATAATGATCCGATATGTTCTTATCAATCATTATTTAGTACGCTATTGCCAATTCTACGAGTAGATAACGATTGTTAATAATATTGGCGAGACAGCCAGTTGCCTTAACAAAATGTTTTCCTATCATCTTGCTTTCATTATAAAGCTTTTCTTGTCTTAATTTTGTAACTATGTAATTCGGAGGGTATAGAGTTTTTTTCCATTAGATGCATAATAAATCTGTTCATACAAAAAGATGCTTCATCATCAGCATCCTTTAGAGGTCCACTGCTGGATGAGGCCTCCCCCATACAGCAATGGGGGGGATTTACCATAATCACCACGCTTGGCAGGTGGATTGGTGACCGCATTATTGGTGTTGAGTACTCAGGTAGACGCTGCTGCCCATCCTCTGGTGTAATCCCTTAGTCAGCTTTTACAAAATCCACGGGAGGAGATGGAGTGGTCCATTCTTAGGCCGGACACACCACAGGAGCACCAGATACCAGCAAATTATGTAAGCATATTTATTAACTAAACATATAAACAAATATCTTTAAAAAAAAAAAAAAAAAAACTGTGTTATAATAATTATTTACTATTATAACAATTGGAACAAATTTGGAAAACAAAATGAATAAGATGGTATATCTGTCAGTTTCACTAGGCTAGGCCTGTATCGAGGAAACTTTTTTACGATAATCAAATGCGCTATATTTTTCACTCTCAACTTATATTTAATATTTTTCAGGCAAATAAATGAATCGTATTGTTTTCTTTACTTTTGTTAAGGTTTACTTTGAAACAACAGTGGAAAATTGTAGCCTTCTTACTGGTCTGACCTCGTGTTGTTTGCTGTACTAAGGATCAACCTTATTAGTATTTCGAGAGCACTAAACACAATAGAATCGTGAAAGCCACTACTTGCCACTTGCCACCCACGGATTCCACGGACACCCACTCGCATTGCATGATGTATTAGTGCCTGTAGACGGTATCTATACTAATACTTGTTAAAATATCAAATGGGCGGAGTCTATCAAGTAAACAATGTCTGTTATTACAGCCTGTTATTGGCCATTCTTTATATATAATAAGCATAATTTAAGTTTTCTGTATCGATGTAGGTTTACCATTAAATAAAAAAAATAAAAATAAAAAAAACATGCATACAGACTGATGCATACAAGTGGGTGGGCGTTGTCAAATTTTCATTTTACAATATGCGTTTATCTGAGACTTTAATCAAATTTCATGAAGATCAGATTAACGGTTCGGAAGTTATGCTCTGACAAACATACATACATACAAACGCCGATTCTTCTAAGTTGACTCAGAGAACTCGCTTCGCTCGTTCAACTTATTAGATAGTATGAGTTTAAAATAATTCATTAATAGTTAAATAATAATTAATTATTATTAAATTGTCTGACTTGTTTGTCTGCATTTAATCCCCACACTACCCGTACCAAACCGAGGCGAGTTGCTAGTCTTATTAGGTCCAGTGCAGTTGTCTGACCTCTAGACTGGGAATGAGGATGCAGACAGTTTTAAGTACATTCCTCAGGACTGGTGTGTTAGTGCCTATTTATATTTGGTACGAACACATAAACGCTAAGCAGAATGTGCGACTGGAGATTTCAGAATGACTAAACTCTAGCGTAGACCATCATTCAAACGACAAACGTTCGGGAAACTACGCTACATCTTCTCATCACAGATACCACAGAGCCTCAAGGAGAAACTATATAATAATGACTTACTGAAACGTGGGCGTTTTTTTTTATACAACTTGGTATGTCGGATCAAGCAGATGGCCCACCGCCCACCTGATGTTAAGCGGTACCCTCTGCCTATGAACAGTGCATTACCACATAGGTCACGTCCACCTAGCATTGCACTGCGCCCGCCACCCTGAGACATAAAGATGAAAAGTCTCATGTGCCTGTAATTTCACCGGCAACCATACACTTCAAACCGGAACAGCGAGTTCTGCGAGAACTAAACCTAATTTGCTGCAGCTGAGCTAAAACTAATTTTCTGCAGCGATCAGGGACGCACAGAGGGTTTTTCTTTAAGCATAGTTATTTTTATTTTATTTTTTACTTTACTTCCTGTATTTTATTTAGTGTTCATTTTCACTTTTTTGTGTTAGGTGTAAGATACCTTGTCTACCTTTTGTGCCCCGTGTTTTTTGTAGCAAATAAATATTTTTATCTTTATCTTTATCTAACTATACTGCTTTGCGGCACAAATAGGTATGGTGGTAGTAATTCCCCGGACGAACTACAACTAACTACAGGCCGCATAGAAAAGCTCAAATTTGCGCAGCGGGCTATTGAGAGAGCTATTTCTTGGTTTCACTGCGTGAAACCAAGAACACCGACATAGCTGTCAGAAATAGCAAGTTGAAGTGGAAATTGGCGCCATATAGCTTGCACAACTGATATCTAACCGCTAGAGAAGAAAGGTTCCCGTGTGGCAAAACAAACCGAACGACGCAAAAGAGGAAAGTAAAATTGCTTAGCCAAACCAGTTCTTTTTAACCAACGACTAAAACGAGGGGTGTTTTAATTTGTTGTGTGTTTTTCTGTCTGTATATCTGTACGCATGTTTCTTTGCTAGTAAGCTCCGGAACAAAAGCTCTGATTATAATGCGGTTAGATGGTGTTTCCGAGATGGTGTTTAGTATGTTTGTTAGAAATTGGTGCAGCCGTTTCCACGATCACTAGCTCGTAATATTCTTTTGAAGAATAGTACATAATAATAAATAATAGCTGATAGCGCGTTGTATTTTTTCCTGTGGCGACATTGTGAATAGAGTAATTCGCGTCGGGACTCTACATTATGCGTGCTAGACACCGATAGTGGCGTTTATCCAACTTTGGACCAATGAAAACCGTCCGATTTTTTTTTTTTTTTTTTGTTTTATGCGAATAGAACTCGTGCGCAAAAACTGTGCATTATGTTGATCCATAATCTATATCATGACAAACTCTGCCACACTCTACATTACACAAAGGTTAGCTAGAAGAAAATGCTAACTAGCATTAAGTTAGCCTAAGTACTGCTTTTTAGTCTTGTGCAATAAATAAATTTCTATCTATCTAACCTCTTGACTGATTTCGCTCATAATCGAAATTCTTGTTGAGACTTACCTACTCAATGTTTCTGCCAAATATTCGGTAAATGGCGAAGCCGCAGCAAACTTCAACCATTTTTGAGAAAATACCCACCGCTTCAAAAATTGCCGACGACAATAAAGTTCTATGACACTAAAGAACCTGTATGTCAAGTTTCATCAAGATTAGTTGAAAAATAGGACCTGTACGCGATTACCAACATACAGACAGATAAAAACAATTATGTCTCTAAGCGAACAATAGTCATCGTACTAGCCTCCCACCACGCGCAGATTTAAAGTTCTCCAAATAAAACAGTAGGACAAGTCAGTTAACTACACTACATCAAACGTAAACCTGTATTCAAACTTGTGGAGCATTCAAAAGAAAGCTTTATGATGTGAGAAGGAGAGTGTTAAATGGATTGGGAGAGACGAAGACGCATTTAGATAATATTTAACCAATCTACCTTCGCGGTTCCATGCATGGCCGCGACCGACGGCGCGGCGCGCGTGACAAGGCAAAAGTGGAATTTGGTGAAAACTAAATTTATTACCAGTCAACCGATCGATTAAATACTTTTTGACTCAACAAAACAAATTCCAATTAGGCTCGATAATGCATAAGTGAAATTGATTGTAGCATACTTTCAATAATTTAAGTCAGAATATTAATAAAGGTTTCTTATTATAATACATTACAGAAATAATAACAAACAATGCAAAGTATGTACAAAATACATCGACACAGTTGTACTACCTGACCGCTAACGATCTAAAGGTAGCTCAGCTGATCCAAATAACTACCAGACGGAATGGAAATACTAATGCATTGAGCCAGATAAGAGCCAGCTCTTGGGTCACAATCACAATGAATATAAGTAGTCATTATTATAAATAATCGAAATAATTAATCAACAATAAATAAATTCTTGTTCGGAACAGTATCCACTATTAGCACGAAATTAAAACACAAATTGCGACCGATAAAAAATACAGAAAAGACCAAAACCGCTTCCATACTAAGAGCGCGTTGAAGTCATTTCTTCAAACAAATAAAAAAAGGCATAGCGCGAACCGTAGAGGTAGGACCTGCATTAAAATTTAAACAATTGTTCTGATACCGAGAAACCGCCAGGTAACATTGAATACAAAAGAGGCATCGGTGACCCAGTGATAACTTAAAAGCTTAATAATAACCAACACAGTACCATATTTTCCTCAAAACTACTTATTTTTAGTTTTATCTATTCCTCCAAACTACAACAATTACTTACTAACTACTAGTAATTTGAACTAGGTACACATTTCCGCTAATCAGTAAACAAGTTTTCGCAGGTGTTCGAATTGTAAGATGCAGCGCCTGTAACAAGCTGGAGCGGTTACAAAGAGGTGAGGAAATAATGAAGGGAGCCGCGATATCCATGAGAACGTAGACTCGTCGCGGGGAGGTGGAGATCGCAGAGGGGGGAGGGTACGGCGCGGCAGCCGGCAAACGAACCGCGATGGAAATTTCCATTGCCCATGCGCCGAGGCGGTAGCCATGCGTGCACGGTGCGCGCGGCGCCCGCTTCGTACTGATCCAACGCAACGAACAAGCGCAGGTGACATCATACGATATTTGAAATTCATTACCGAGTTCGATTACCATGAGTGGTTTCAAGCGTAACATTGCCACAAATTGAATAAACCGTACACTTGTTAGAACATATTTTGCAATAGAGTTTATACTAGTTATATCGAGTTTTAGCAGTGGTGTGCCCGGCCTAAGAATAGAACCCTCCGTCTCCTCCCGTGGATGTCATAAAATCCGGCTAAGGGATTTCCCGGACTCTTTGATAAAATTCGTTGTTATAATGTTTGTCCTGGCTGCTGCTAGCTTATTCTGAAATGTGTTATTACTGGAAGAAAGCGTTAGCCGAGTCAGTCGTGGGAAGCAATGGCGGCGATGAGCTCACCACTTGTCAAGCCTATATTCCACGATGGTGCAACCCACTGTGAAAAGAAGCCCATTGAGGCTCTGTCTACCCGCTCGGGGAAAAAGTGTGTGTCTATGTATGTATGAGTTTATACCAGGTAGTTTCTCATAAATTTCGTCGATACATTAATATTTCGGAGTACCTAAGTGTGAACAGAGCCTTATCCATCGGCTTGATGTAGATAGGTATAATGTATAGTAGCGTAGCATACCGCGACCGCCCCTGCTAGAGTTCTTCACTTTGGAGGTCAGCTGCGCGGCCGCTACTTTCGGGTCGGGCTTCAGTAACTAGGGGCCGCGACGTATAATAGAACCGCGAAATTGACGAACACTTTTTGTGAAGCTAAAAATAGTAATGTTATTTTAGTTTTGTTATTTTTTTTGTTTTAAAATTTATTGCCCACGTAGTTGACAAAACAGCCAGGCACGTCAGTCGAATGCTTCCCACAGGTGGGCGAACATCAGCACACCCTGGATAACTGAAGGACGGCGATATCGGGGTAGCCGGAGAAAGCGTTGGCGGGAAGATCTTGTTAATTTTGAAAAGGAATGGTAGGAGACTGCCCTTGGACAGGAACAAGTGGAAGAATTTTGGGAAGACCTTTGCCCAGCAGTGCGACTATATAGGTTAAGAAAAAAAACTTTTTTTAGTGTTCCTTACCAAAGCACCAATGGTTCCATCATAGAATCAGTTCGTAGTCCTTCTGTCCCGTCAAAAAAGAGTCTCCTGAAGGTAGGTATGGCTAGAATATCAAATACTACGTATGCAGAAACCTTTCCCAGTGTGTGGACAACAACTCATCAAAGTTTGGTCGCTATCGGCATAGTGGTTTAGGAATGCAATGGACAAAGAAAGAATAAAATGAATATCCCACTAAATCACAAATTTCAAAGTAACGATGCTTCGATGTTTGATGTAATCACGCCGAAGCGGCTGAACTGATTTCGATTAAATTTGGTACACACATAAATTTGACCTGGATTGAGTAATAGGCTAACTTTTTTCCCGGTAAAACACGAGCAAAGCCGCGGGCAGACACTAGTATAAAATATATAAATTAATAATATGGACTATCAACTGTTTCTTTTCATAACTTTCTCTTTTACAATGTTAATAAAAAGATAAAAGACGTTTTCAAAAGAATCAAGACTCAAATGAACGTAAAGGAATCTTATAGCTAAATCTGGACTCGTGTTTCAAGCCTCTATTCAGTTCTGTGAAACGAGAAGCACTGCATATGGTATAGAGGTTTCATTCAACAATAGCCTTAGTTTGCTCCCAATTGAGCCACGTTTCATAATATTCTCTTCGGTCAGGTTCCGAACGATGGTCACTTAATACAAACTATAATATAATCTGCGGCTGTGTGTAGGAACATAGCCATGAACAACTTCCAAGGAAGCTTCCTTGGAAGTTGTTCATGGATAGAAGTCAATAATAATTCTCGTCAATTCGAACGATACAAATACCTTTGCAAAGATTGATCGGTTGAGTCGCAAAATTTTACTTTGTTATTTAGCTAGTGTTGATGTTAAACTTTTACACTAATGGTTATTCTTTCTTTTTATATTTATATTAGTATTAAAAAGAACTAAATAAGGTTTTAATTGAACTCAAAGGAGTGCATAGTGTGAGTAGAGTCGTAGAGTTATGCATGGCGTGGCTCGTACACCTCGCCAACCCCAGGCAGAAATCTTCATACAAAAAAAAGCCTCGCGGTAGAAAAAGCGGTTTTTATTGAATATCTCGTACATAATTTTACAAAACCCCATTAAACCCTCAGCTTTATTGTACTGGTTTTATTTATCTAATTCTTTATCCAATAATATTGACGACCTATGTCGCGCGGCGGGCGCAGGTTCGCCTGCGACGCAGGAGGTTGCGGGCTCGTTTCCCGCCTCAGAATAATTATTTGTACGATCTGCATATATTTGTTCAGGGTGTTCTGGGTATTTTCTATGCATAATAAAAAATATCTATCTATAGTATTAAGTATATCAGTTATCTAGTACCCATAACACACGCTCTGCTTAGCTTGGGGCTAGACAATGTTGTGTGAACTCTCTAGCATTATTAATTCTTTATTTATTTATTTAATATGCACCATTTTAATAAACAATCGAATCTAGTCAAAAACTAGACGTAAGTACCAATATTTGGTTTATTTTTCCATAGAGAAAATATTGTCGTATCGTGCTTCTGGTACAGTGATCTCTCAGAATTATAATGTAGTATCCATAAATATTTTTAATTTGAATATTGTTCAAGATTTAGTCTGTTAAAAATCATATCTAAGATTAGGAATTTTGTGGCATTGATACAGACTGTGAAACCTAGGTTTCAGTAAACCGCGAACGTAGGTTACCGACCTAAAATAGACATGTTCAAAGTTTACATTGTAGAATCACATTTTGGCAATCATTCATCTTGCGACAGAAATAGAACTTTGTTTGACACGAGTAATTACACTTTTCAACATGTATGTTCTTTTCAGTGCATGTATTCTATGATGTAGGTAAGAAAGGCTATTTTGCAATAGCGTTTTAGTGTTGCGTGCCCTTGTACGAATTTCCAGTTCAGTTTCAAGTATAAGTAGTAGGGAAGGAAGGACAAACCAATCAGAAACTGAATACGCCTCTATTTAATTACGTCAAATAATGACATAATGTCATAATGTGGATTTAAATTGGTTTCAGAATAGCATATAGTGTATAGCTTATAAGTAACTATAAGATAACTGTAAATCCTGGATTAATAAAATAAAATAAAATAAAATAAATAAATAAAATAAAATATTCCCTATTCCGTATACACAGGGATCATTCCAAAACGTCAAACTTGAGTCAAGTGCCAAGTAGAAGCAGTGCCCCTGCACCGTTCAGTTTTAGCACAGAATAACTAATAGTTGGTTTTACATTGGTTTCTCTTAATATAATTATGATAATTATTTCTAAATGCATTTAGCTATATAGTATGGAGGCCAGTCCTCCAAAATTGAATTCCCGTTGGACAGACGAGTTCCACGCCTACAACCAGTATCATTGTGTTCAGCGTGATCTCCTGAACAAGAATAGACCGGTTGTCGCATTCTAAAGTGGTGGAGGGAGGAGAGAGGGGAGGAGAAAGATTCGAAAACCAGGTATAAGATTTGGTTAATATCTCAATAACCGCTTGTCCGATTTCAATAAATAAGATGTCATACGATAGGTAATTAAATGGTCAACATACTATGTTTTACAATGGTTTTCGTAAATGTCATAGTTTATTAAATATTTGAAAAAAGGCGAATTTCAAACAAAAGATGATTTTGGCTTTGGTGAAAATGACAGTAAATGGCATCTAACTAAAAAGTAATGTATCACAAAGAATTATGAGCTTTATTAACCTTTCTTACCGATTTTTATTTTTTTATTTAGAAGAAAAACTACAAAATTGTGCCTGGTTTTTGTAAATACCATAGTTTATTTAGTTTATTAAATATTTCGAAAAAGGCGAATTTCAAACAAAAGACGTTTTTGGCTTTGGTGAAAATGATAGTGTAAATTACACCTAACTAAAACGTAATGTATGACAAAGAATTGGCGCTTTATTCACATGTATTGAAGTTTTTGCTTGATCTTAATAATTGCTGTATCTTTTGAACCGTAACAGTTAGAAACTTGAAATTTTCACAGAATAAGTACTGCTGTGGTTTTTACAAGAAAACATAATAAAAATAAAATAAAGTTAAACATTATGCTACAATAAACTTATGATTTTGCTCGATCTTAATAAGAGCTGTATTTTTTAAACCGTAATAGATAGCAACTTGAAATTTTCACAGAATAAGTACTGCTGTAGTTTCTACAAGAAAACATAATAAAAGTAAAATAAAGTTTAAAATAAACAAAACCAAAAACGTATTTTGTCTCAAATTGGCCTATTTTTGAATATATAATAAAATATGTTATTTGCAAAAACATGTCACAGTTTTATCGTTTCTCAACCAAATTAAAAAAAAATTAAAAAGCAAAATACTGCTGAATAAATCGCCCAATTCTTCGTGATACATCACTTTTTAGTTAGGTGTCATTTTCAACAAAACCATTTTTTTTTTAAATTTGCATTTTTTTATTTATTAAAGTATGATATATACATAAACCATTTTAAAAACGATATATCAAAAAATTTATTACCTATCGTATGACACCTTATTTGTTTAAATCGAACAAGCGGTTAATGAGATATTAACCAAAACTTATACCCGGTTTTCGCATCTTTCCCCTCCCCTCTCTCCCCCTTCTACCACTTTAGAATGCGACAACCGGTTTATTCTTGTTCAGATCATGCTAAACACAATGATACCGGTTGTCGGCGCGGGAATGGTCTGTCCAACGGGAATCGCCATATGACGACTTTTTGAGAAGTGGCCTCTCTACTAATTTAGTAAAGTGACGTACAGATCCCGATCAATGCAAAAACGATAAATATAGACGCAAAGGAAGATGCATATGGGTTAGGGTTCTTTCGTCACTACACCATTTTTTGTGCTACTTTTGACTTCCATACTTCGAGGGTGGTAAACTCGTCACTACTAACATTTTCCCAGGTTCAGATATTACAAATAAATCATTATCTAATATATTTTGTTGAGTCTGTGTCTTATTTTTAACCAAAATTTACGCCAAACAAACGCGTTTTGTTTGAAGTTGATTGAATTTAACAGTTAGTAAAATATGCATATGCAAATGTTTTATAAATAAACTGGACAAATTCGTATTGGGGGAACGCATAACTAAAATGTTACAGTTTTCAATACTTAAACTTTTGATCACAGGATATCTAATATTTGCTTAGGTGCTGGTTGGTACCCCTGTGACAGGATACAGACAGACTGACGGGCGAACGGACGGGCGCTGTAGTATAGACCGCTCACCGTAAGTTGTCACCTGCCATGGAGTATTTACAGGTGCCATCTTACGGTGAAAAAGCCGGACCGTTCACCGTAAGTTGGCACCTGCTATGGAGTAATTATAGGTGCCATGTTACGGTTAACGAGCTGCTGTAGTAATAAGACCACGTTGGTTGGCACTCTTTATTTGGGTACGGAGTCCAGCTAAAAATATACTTCGGTAGAACAATAATGTATTATCTATTCCTCGTCCCCAGTGTCAGTTCGCTAATGACGTGAATGTCGCCATCGTATCGACATAACACCAAACTTCAATTTCCATGTTCAACTGTGTTTACAGACCCAATTTACACACTTGATCGCATTTGGCATCATCTTCTGTCAGTGTCAATTATGACACTGATGGCAACTCTTCCGTCACTGTCATAATTGACACAGTCTGTCAGCAGTCGGCTAACACATTTCTCTGATTTTAAGTGCTCCTAATAATTAACTATAAGATATTTTAAGACTAGAACATGGTATATGGAAAAGCAAACAATATAACCTACCCAAGTTAATATTTGAATGACGTTTTTTTTTAAGTGTTACATCTTTCCTCTCGCTTTTCTGCAATCTGTGGAAGTGAGCCTATATGCGAACCTTTATGCGCCGGTGCTTTGTCCAAGATCTCAAAATTATAAAAAACGAGCAAGCCTTACAGTAGTCGCATATGATGTTTAACATCTGACATCTGACCTCCTTGGTAATAAGCAACATGGCCGATACCACCAAACCAACCAGTACCAAACTTTCGGAAAAATGCGGCTTGTTATACACACTTCCGTCCCTTTTCACAAAATCACTCCAACACATTGAAGAAAAGCGATAGGAAAGTTGTTAGAGACATAGACAGACACACGCCTTTTTTCTCGAAAGATGTTACACTTCAAACATAGCCTCAGTGTGTCCGAGTCATAGATATTTCGTTTTTATCGTTATTGCCTGAGTCATTCCCATGCATTAATTACATCAAAAAAACCAGCAGTTTGTGATACGGAGACTCTTGACGACTGCGAAAGATAGGATTGTTAGGAGTATTCCACAGAAGCCATTAAAAGATGAGAAGAAGAAGAGTTGTTGTAAAATTATTTAAACAAACCTAAATCTAAGATAAGTTAATTAAACGGTGAAAACCACGTAGGTACGTGCTGAACCATTTAGCACGTTCTTAATACATTTCAGGCACACCCGTGTTCACAATACTGGTTAGTAATCAATTGGAAACTAAACTTTACGATAGCATCATAATATTTCGAATAAGAAATAGGTACTTTTGAAAAATTCAATGAACACGCTAGGCACATTTATAATAAAACGTAGATGATTAGGTTTTTTATGCACCATCCGTAGATAGTAACCATTTTATTTTTAAACTAGCCGTTCGCTCGCGTGTTGTGTTTTCCTAATGCATACATCCAGCCTTATGTATAATGCAGTACCGTAGTGATAATCTAGTAGCTTCGTGTAAGTGAAATAATTTTTGGAATTGGTTCAGTTGGTAGTTCCGGAGACAACACCGTCTATCCTACAGGAACCCTTTAGTTTTTCGGGACAATACATATTCCAAAAGTTAATTCATAGTATGGGTATTTTACCAACGTTCATTAAAATCCGTCAAGTAGTTTCAGTGAGATGATTCAAAGGATCCAGAGAGATAGATAGAGATAAATACGAAAATAAATAAAAATGCTTTATATATCTGAGGAGTTTCAACAATAACAACTTTAAAAAAATGTTACATACACGGATTCGCCCTGTAACAGCTCGTTCACCGTAAGATGGCACCTGAAAAACTCCTAGGCAGGTGCCAACTTACGATGAACAGCCTTACAGTATTATTATAGTAAATCTAGTAAATACAGATAGATGTCGTATAGTCGATTGTCTGCTATTTTGACAATACAAAATATTGGCACCCCTTGGAAAAAAAATACTCAAATACTTTGTAGAGTCGCAAAAAGTGTTTATTCTTAGATTGTGTTTGCTGTCCTCCATGAAAGTTTGGAGACAGGCGACAGGGAAAGTTATAAAAATACTCCATGGCCTTTGGACTTGTCTTGTTATGCTTGCCAAATTCCCATTCCGTGTTATAAGGGGTGACCTCATTGACTTTCAGTAGAGTCGATAAGACGTGGCCTTGTGGAAGAAAGATGAATGTTATTTGAGGTACATTAGTAGTTACTGTTGAACTATGTGCCATTGTGTATCGTTAACTCGTGATTACTTTGAGGATAATAGAGCTTGCCACTGAATTTGCTCCAACTCGGTCCAAACATTAATTATATATTATATTCCGACGACCACTGTGGCGCAGCGGGTGAAGGGTTGCCTGCAACGCAGGAGGTTGCGGGTTTGATTCCCGCCTCGGAACTAATATTGTAGGATCTGCACATATTTGTTCAGGGTGTTCTGGGTATTTTCTATGTATAATATAAAATATCTATCTATGTAATGTATTGTATTAACTATATCAGTTATCTCGTAATACCCATAACACAAGCTCTGCTTAGCTTGGGGCTAGATAGTGTCGTGTGAACTGTCCAGCATGATTTATTTATTTATTATTTATATATTGATAACAGAAGTACGAACTTTCCCACTATCCCACTAATATCATAAATGTCGTAGTTACGATGTTTGGATATACACCAGGGGTGTATGGTGGGTCCAAAGTGGATGTTTGGATGGTTGTAATTCAATCAAGCTGAAACGGCTGAAACTATTTCGGTGAAAATTGGTATGCAGATAGATTGGGCTGGATTGAGCTATAGGCTACTTATTATCTCGGTAAACGCGAGCAAAGTCGCGGGTGGACACTATTATTTAAAAAAACTAATCTGTTTTCAAAATCCTATGCAGTAAATCATTTTAGTTTTCATTTGATTTGCCGTAGATGTGTTCCGAACTATTCGAACTGCAGACTAAGGATAGAACCCTGGTGCAGACGTTTCTATGATCATCAGCTCTCAACTGGTTTCTAAGGGATCTCAGGCATTCATGCAACTTGAAAACTTCAGTTTGAACTTATTTCGGCCTTATTATAAAAAAACTAAGTTAGTCCTGGTTTAAACCCGAACTAAGTAGTCTAGGTTTGTCACGGTATTAAAGTTATATACAACTTTAACACAAAGACAGATGGTTTATTTTCTAAACTACACATATTTTCGACGTGTCAAACAGACGGATCTTGTGTCAAAGTGTCACATCACAATCGATATGCAAACTTCTATCCAACAAGCAATCAACTGTCAATTTTTAGACCATTGTAAAACTAGGGGGCTGCTTGGTTTAAGAAAAACCAGAGATAGTCCGAGACTTTGACATTTTTGACATAATATCGAACTATCTATCTGTAGATTTGACTTCGGAAAACAGACCATCTGCCTTTGTATTAAAGTTGTATATAACTTAAATACCGCTACAAGCCTAGACTACGTAGTTCGGGTTTAAACCAGGACTAATTTAGTTTTTTGTAATAAGGCCCTTATGTCCAGTTCTGATGACATCAGACTGAAAAGATCAGGGTACATGGATGATTATATTCGCTGATGATTCCTAGCATAAGAACACCTGGATGTAGGGTACTTGTAATAACTAAGGTAAAAACAGATAAAAACTATGCGTGCGAAATATCTAGGTTTCTATCTTTTAATAGAAAAAATATTATCCTTGGAATAGTTATATTGGTTGTTTCTAATCGAATTTTTTGCTTTTCTTTGCAATAGACAAAATATTTTTTAAAGTATAACACTTACCGTTTGTTAGAGTGTTATAAACTATAAGATATAATATTTTGAATGCCTTTCGTTTCGCTGACGACATTGTTCTTTTCGCTCCAAGTGGACCAGAGCTACAAGCCATGCTTCAAGATTTTAGCACGGCAAGCCAAGAGGTCTTCTGAAGAATCGGTCAAAGACATGAAGTCATGACTTAAAGCATAAAACGTAGGTTCAAGAAAGATGGGCAGCAGATACACTATGTCGATGAGTATATCTACTTGGGCCAGTTAGCATCCTTCGAAAACAGCCAAAAAAAGTTAGTTGTCATGTCGACAACGCCTGGAAGAGCTACTGGTCCATGAAACACCTGATGAAGTTCCCTTCCATTGTCACTGTAGCGTCAACTCATCGATATGTGTATCCTGCCTGTCCTAACTTACGGTTCTCAGACATGGTCGCTGACTATGGCTAAGAAGACCAAGCTAGGTGTTTCTCTGAGAGGGATGGAGCGCAGTATTCTGGGTGTTAAGAGAATGGATAGAGTTCGGAACTCCACACTGCACTCAAAAACTGGCATCACTGCTATAGGTCTCAAGGTTGCCAAGCTGAAGTGGAAGTAGGCGGGTCACGTGAGACGTATGGGGCCTGAAAGGTGGACCAGGAAGGTTAAACAGTGGATACCTACAGGCAGAAACACGCGTCCGAGGAAACGCTGGCACGAAAACCTAGACTCCTTTAACAGGGAATGGTCAGAGTTTGCCGAAGATCGGGAAGAGCTTCCAGCAAGTTGGAGAGACCTTTTCCCAGCGGCAGGACAGTACAGGATACAGAAAAATCGACGATAGTTTTAAAACTAATTTTAAAAATTACGATGGTATTGCGCAGCAGTATGTTTCGAGTTATTGAAAAACATGAGACCATGCATTTTACGTCATAATTTGTTGTTTCTATTACAGGAAAATCACAAGTGAGGTGAGCTGTGCTTGTGGTTTTGGGAATTTTCCAGTGCATATATGTGTTCCCTATTATTCGATTCGATCATATAATTACCTAAAATACTAACTAGTAAGTTTTAGTACAATGGATGTGCTTTACATTAAGTTTACTACTTTCATTAGTGCATTCATAAAAAAACGTAGTTAATACCTGCAAAATATTTTTTAAATAAAAAAGGTTGTTTGCTAGACCTCTACTCTCGCTACGCCAACACCACACCAACACGTTGACGCCGCGACGTACGAAAATTCACACTATTTCAAATCAATATTTTCTATATATGTAACTTCTGCCTATCTATCTTCCACCTATGTTTCTATCATTTGATTATCATCTTCTTTCTATCTATCGAAAAAAGAAATCGAATACTCAATAATCGAATAATCGAATCGTGTACTTAAAGTAACGCGAGTGAAATCGCGGGTATAGATAGTATTAAAAAATACGGTTTTCGACAATGATTTAGACGAAAAAATATAATCTAAAAAACACGCAAAAAAATAGAAGAAGTACTTAACATAAGCGTTTGGCCTGAGGCCGGGTTTTGATACAGAGGTGGATTTCTGCTCCGATTTATAAAAAAAAAGGTATGTTGCTTTTGGTGAATTAAAGACAGTTTAAGGCGGCTTTAGCCATACGCAAAGCAGAGGAATGGAGGAATGGTTCCATGAAAATGCTATAATAGGTGAATAAAAAAAATCCGCCACATTCGTTTTCGTCTAAAGAAAGCAAAGTCATGCGAAAACCCCTAGATATAGAATTGTGTGTTTTTGAAAATAAGAAAGTTTACAAGCGAGATGAATGTAAAAATAGATTTTCCGACCATAAGCGCATTGCCTGACTCTTACGGACGCAATTACAGTAAATTGCATGTCGACTTTCACGAGAAATTCACCGCAAAGCAATTTTTTATGATTTTACTAGATTTATTTCCTAGTAACGTTGGACAGGTACCTACTTAGCTCGAAACAAACTACATAAATCTTTTGATAGTCGAAAATTATGTTTCTGTTCTTCAGTACCTTTGCTGTTATTTAAAATTCGCTTTTATATCAAAACATAATGTTAAACTTACCTTAAATACCGCCGGAGCTAACGGGATCGCAGCTTGGTTGTGGAGATGTTTTTTCGACATTTTCGCTTCCTTTCTTGTTCACGTTTGATAAATTATTTCGTATACACAAAAAATAAGTATACTTATTTTATTTAGAATTTATTTCATAATGTTGTTACTCTGTTAGCCAGTTGCGTTCAACAACGGTTCGCAGTTTTGTTTTCGCCAAGCGAAAATATTACGCGATTACCGAATCTAATCGGAACCGTTCTTCGTCTCTCGCGAGTCGCGTTCGGGTCGGTTCACTTTGAAAAGTTACAAAAAGTTTTATAAAAGACCGCCGCCGGTAAAGCGTACGTCGATCTACTCTTGCGGTCAAGTCGGCAATGAACGGGTGGGGTGGGGCGCCTGCAATCGCGACGACTGAACCAGCCAGCGAGCGGTTTTGAGTGGTTGGCGACTTTGGCGAGGCTAGGGCCGACGACGGTGTGCTACGTCACCCGCGCTCCTTACAAACTCGGCACACTGAAAAAGCGCTGCTGATTAGCAAACTAGCGGGAAGTAGCCGCGGCGATCTTGGTCTGCGATTCGTCGTGTAATTAACATGTTTTTCAGCATAAGCTTGCGTCAGAATCGGCGTGGCGCCACAACGCCGCGCGCCGCCAACACGCCGCCGCCGCGCCGCCACCGTCGGCCTAGGCTCGCCTGCCTTTCAACGCTCACGTGACTCACCCTCACCTCACCCTTCCCGAGGTAAAATACGCCGTCATTTAAATAAAAACTATGTTTATCTGTTCAATTAGTACAATTTCAGAAAATAAAAACCTGTTTTGTCTCTTTCGATCGCAATTGAAACTTCTTATACATTTATAAAGCCTTCGATTCAGCCAAGACCTGGCCAGTGTTACAGTCACTATCGACTACCGTTATATCTCGAAGTGCTGAAGTGTTTGTACAGCAAGGCCACTATGTCTGTCCGTCTTCAGGATCAGAACATGGATCCTGTCCATTGCAAAAGGGGGTGAGACAGAGAAACGTTATTTCTCCGAAACTGTTTATTCTGCAATGAAGGAAATTTAAAACTTTTAAACAGGAATGGATAATGGCATCAACATCAATGACAAATAAATTCACCTTCAATTTACCGATAATATAGAATTGCTTGAAGACCTTGGCACAATGCTCAGGGACCTCAATACCGCCTGCCAAAAGGTGGCACTGCGTCGGACGAGCGTATTATGAAAACGCACGGACGACTGTCGGTGAGGCTCAGGCGTTCATATGATTTTTCTGTACGTTCGACCTTCGACCAAAGTTAGTCGAAGTGTTCCTCGTTCGACCAACGTCATCTCTCACCGTCGCTCAAGCACCAAATACAGCTTCAGGTAGAGAAAGTACAAACTAAAACATTTATTAAACTGAGAGCTTAAAAATTAAATGTACCTGATGTTTATGACTGTAAGTTCAATAGAACTACGGAGTACTTAAACATGTGAGTCCTAAATGTAAGTCCATGTGAGTCAGCTAATTCCTTTAATAAAGACATTTTATTAAATCCCCAGTATCCTGCCTCTTTTCGAATGGTAAGAATGACAGTCTGTTCAACACCAGAAACAATCACTAGTCCACTATGGAAACCGTCATCAAAACAGCATAATAAAACATATATAGATAAAACGAGAATTCTCCAGCAGCTGATTACCAGAAACCGACACCAAAACTGTACACACTATTTCTAGTAGTTCGCCTCGTATGCGACTCGCGAGGACCCCCGTAACTCAAAAACGCCCGTCACCAATCAAGCTCATGTTCTAACTTAAAAATTTAATTCACATAACGATCAACGATTCCAAAGTTATCGTCGGATAGACTCACATGCTTGCAAACATACATACATACAAACGTGCGTCGCAATTAATAATCCGAGACCTCGCATCGTTCGGTCAATAAAATGGAGAGCAATCTAATAAATTGCTCGAAGCAATCGCACATGGGAAAATATATGATGACAAATTGTAGAGCTGAAAAAAGCAGGCATGAACTGAACAAAATATATGATGACAAATTGTAGAGCTGAAAAAAGCAGGCATGAACTGAACAAAATCTTAACAGCAAAACAGAAACTAAGTCAAATTTATAGATTTATACTGACCTAAAGGACAGTGATCAACGTACAAAACAACAGTGACAACAACAGTACAACAACAACAGTGATCAAGGAAATAAAACAAAACCTATACAAATTAAGTAGGTAAGTTAAGTTATTAAGTTAATAACTTAACTTACTTAATTAGTCTTTTAGTGGTTTTGTTTCATTCCAACTTTAAAAAAAAAAGGGAATAACAACCAATTTATTATTTTTTTGACGACCTCTGTGGCGCGGCTGGCGAAGCTTGGCCTGCGACTCAGGAGGTTGCGGGTTCGATTCGCACCTCGGATATTTGTACGATCGCAGATATTTGTTCAGGGTGTTCTGCGTATTTTCTATGTATAATAAAAATATCTATCTATGTAATATATTCTATTAACTGTATCTATGGTATAACTTGTGCTACTATATTGTATTGTATTACTTTTGTTAATTTTAAGCCGTATAGACCTTTTTTGGCCATAATTTTGTTAATGTTAAACATAAATAATATTATATAAATTGCTGTTGGTTTACCAAAATAAATAAAATAAAATAAAATTAGTTATCCAGTTAGTACCCATAACACAAGCTCTGCTTAGCTTGGGCCTAGATAATGTTGTGTGAACTGTCCAGCATTATTTATTTATAGATTTATTTTTATTATAAAACTATGTAACACATCAAGGAGTAACATTACACACAAAATTTACATAATATACATGAAATTGTCTAAACCATTCAATCTCTTTCTACAGAAGAAAATAATACCGGAGCAGTTGATGGGTTCTGAAATAGTTCGACTTTATAATAAAGGAGACCAAACAAACAAAACAAACAAACAGGGACAAATCACAACTCAGTTGAATATCTTGCCTGAACAAAGTATTTATATCGACACAAAGAATTTCAATAATAGAAGAAAGTCGCCAAATTAACTAGTTGGTTTTCAAAAAACTGCTCTACCATTGACCACGTAAAACGCTGAAACATATCATAGAAAAATACGTGGAATATGCCAACCTTTTCGACTACGCCTAAGCTTTTCACTATCTCTAACACTCATTTATTTGGCAATCAATAACAGAGCATGAGATTATGACCAAATCAAGGAAATATTTTAAAAACCGCAAAGCTTGAAAAGGCTAGAGTCACAAATTAAATAATAGTAGCAGGAGTCAGCAGGTGCACTGAGCTAGGAGTGAAACAGGGAGATCCGCTCCCTCCGAACCTCTTTATAGTCGTGTTAGAATATTGAAATAGACAGAAATTGGTATAACCTTCGATGGCGAATACCTACCACACCTGAATTGAAGACGCCTTTTTTTATCTCGGATAAAAGAGCCATGATACGTCTTGAAGGCACTTTATTTCACACGTATGTCAATCCCACGAATAAATTTCATAGTGTGTATTAGGAGTTGTAGTCCTAGGCCTAGGCGGTAGAGCGTCGATCTGCTTTGGTTATTAATACATTTTATGGGCCATATATACACCTTTCAAAGAAAACAAATATTTTCTCAGATAGGTTAGTTATGAGGTAAAAATGAATTAAAAACTACAACCGAATAAAGAACCTCGTTTTTAGGGTTCCGTAGTCAACAAGACAAGGAAGCCTTATAGATTCGTCATGTCTGTCTGTCTGTCTGTCTGTCTATCTATCTGTCCGTGTATGTCAAACACAGCCACTTTATTCCGAAACTATAAGAGCTATGCTGTTGAAACTTGGTAAGTAGATGTATTCTGTGAACCGCATTAAGATATTCACACAAAAATAGAAAAAAACACAATAAATATTTGGGGTTCCCAATACATAGAACAGAAAAAAAAAAGAAAAAAAAACATCGGTCCCGTACGTGGACCGGGGTCGTCCGGGGTTATCTATGGGCAGGTCTTCAAAAATGATATTGAGGTTTCTAATATATATTTTTTCTAAACTGAATCGTTTGCGCGAGAGACACTTCCAAAGTGCTAAAAAGTGTGTCCCCCCTACCCCGTAACTTCTAAAATAAGAGATTGATAAAACTTAAAAAAAATATATGATGTACATTACCATGTAAACTTCCAACGAAAATTGGTTTACCATAAAAATATCTCATGAACCGTGATAGTTAGACAGTTGAAATTTTCACAAATGATGTATTTCTGTTGCCGCTATAACAAAAAATAATAAAAAATAGAATACAATTTATATTTAAGAGGGCACCCATACAACAAACGTGTTTTTTTCGTTAGTATGTTTCTATGTATAATAAAAAATACCTATCTATGTAATGTATTAAGTATATCAGTTATCTAGTACCCATAACACAAGCTCTGCTTAGCTTGGGGCTAGATAATGTTGTGTGAACTGTCCAGCATTATTTATTTATTTATTTATTTATTATCGATCAAAGTTACAACGAACTACAAGAATTTTATTTTATTTCATGGGCAAGTCCGACTCGCACTTGGCCGCTTTTGTTTCATGTTGGTTAAAAATGGAAATTTATGACGTTTTATTTTTTAATAATCTTGAGATTTTTAACTAATTAACATACAATGTACAGATATTTCAACTGATCCCAATCACTACCAGACGGAAGCGTCCATAAGATGTTGGCTGCATTGCCACGCTGAATGGCAATACTAATGCGTTGAGCTAGATAAGAGCCAGCTCTCGGGTCACGGGTCCTTAAGATACCAACACGTCCTACCTTTAGATAGTTAGCAGCGGTCTGCAGTTAGCACAACTGTTTAATTTGTGTTTTTTAAATGTTGTACAACCTTCATGCATTAGTTGCATTATTCTTGCTGTAAATAAATGTATGTTCATAAAACATACATTTATTTACCATATTCCTGAAAGCTGTGCAGGAACTGATTCAAAGTTGGCAAAGTGGACACACATCAATCTCATATATAAATAAATAAATAAATAAATAATGCTGGACAGTTCACACAACATTATCTAGCCCCAAACTAAGCAGAGCTTGTGTTATGGGTACTACATAACTGATATACTTAATACAATATATTACATAGTTTTTTTTTTATCATACATATAAAATACCCAGAACACCCTGAACAAATATCTGCGATCGCACAAATATTTGTTCCGAGGCGGGAATCAAACCCGCAACCAAAAGAAAAGAAAAAAACCATATATCAAAGGCAATGACTGACTGACTGACCGAGTGACAACGCACAGCCTAAACCGCTTGTCGTAGAGACTTGAAATTTGGATGGGTTTGTCTCTTTGTGGAGGATTGTACTAAAAACGGAAATTAGAAAATTCGCATCCTAAAGGGTTCAAAATGGGGTTTTAACGTAAAACTAAAATGCTCTGTATTTCGGAAACTGTTAGTAGTAGAACCTTGAAATGTTACGTGGAGATTCCTCAAATTAAATTAACAGACATGTGTTTCAGTGGTACCTGAAATTTTCCTGAAAAAAGGGCACATGACCGGTTTTTTGAAAAAAAAAAAAAACTATTTACTTTAGCCAGATTTCAACGTATTTCGACGTTGTAAAAGTTAGTTTCACGGTATAGTTGTTAAGATTCAAATATTTTCAGGACCTCAAGAATAAAATGGGGCCCGTAATTTGAAAAACTTGAGTGTGGTGTCATTTCACAGTTCTTTGTTTTCTGAATACGCGCGAAGTCGCAAGCGGGTCATCTAGTCATCAATATATATAAAATCGTTGCGTGACTGACTGACTGACTGACTATCAACGCACAACCTAAAATATAAGTCCTAGAGACCTGCAATTTAGAGGGTACGTTCCTTTTGTGGTTTAGGGGTGCACTAAGAAAGGAATTCCCGAAATTCAACCCCTAAGGTGGTGCAGCAGGGTGTTTAAGTTTGTATGGAAAAGTAAACGCGAACGAAGTCGCGGGCATTCCACTAGACTTCTTATATATTTTGTGGGTGAACTGTGCTAACGATCTTTAACGGGTTTCTCGTCAGTCTCGGAACCCTGAACGGGGCCACGCGCTGCGCTGCCTTCATGCCCCGCTATACATCTACGGTTTTTACAGGAAATGATGGCCAGATGACTCTTATATTTAGGTGATATCATGTACATACATAAACAAGATAATCAGTTTAGATATAACATGTCAACAATGTACTAAACGTAACTTCGTTTTATGCGCTTATATCTTAATTTAGATTTTAGTGACGAACTCTACTGCGGCTGCATACACCTAAATTATCGCCTTAGAGTGAGTATCAATACATGCATACATACATACATAGACACACGCCTCCTTCCCTGAAGGGGTAGGCAGAGCCTCAATGGGCCTCTTTTCCCAGTGGGTTGCAACATCGTGGAATATAGACGTGACGAGTGGTGAGCTCATCGCCGCCATTGCTGCCCTCGACTGACTCAACTAACGCTTTTTTCCAGTAATAACACATTCTTTACAAGCTAGCAACCAGGACAAATCTTATACCAACGATTCTTACCAACAAGTCCGGGTAGTCTCTTGTCGGCTTTTACGACATCCACGGGAGGATACGGAGGGGTCTATTCTTAGGCCAGATATTAAGAAATCCATAAAGTGGGTATCTGACAACATTAAGTTTGTCAGCAACTAGGCATAGCTATCATATTGAGAAAATAAGCGGCCTATTGTGTTTCGGACCATGCTTAGTTAAGGGTTTCCGAAGACAGTAACTAACTACTAAGCCGACTAAAAACACGACTGCTACTCGTTAATTTACTGATAATTTTATTGGTGATAATTTTCCTTGAGTGTGTGTTTATTATTATGCTACTGTAACGACGACCGATAAACGCATTTAGAGCCTCTTAGAGCCATCTTTTGACGAAAAGACGCTCTATAGTAAGTGTAGAGTCGCTAGCGCCATCTGTTGACGAGTGGAAATATAATTGCTAGCTCTATCTGTTCGAGTTATAAGTATATAAACAAACACGAATGTGTGTTTCAGCATTGTATGCACAAAATACGCATTAGCTCGGATCACCCCAAATTGAGCTCAGTTCGCGATGACCAGCCTTTCAGGCATCGCGTGCTCACATACCAAACCATATTAATACCATAAAATCATAGTTTTACCATCTCTAGTGAACTAAGTATTATTGTACCAAAACTATCTTCATTATAACCATTGCTGAGCTATACAAGACTTTTAACCATATCAGCCTAACGTAAACCATATACCATCACAAGGAGGAGTGTATAATAGGGTCACTAAAGAAACCCTAAAGCACTTCTTCCTACTTTCTACATGGTCCTTCGAGCCGGATAGATTGATTGTAGTTAGAGCTGGATGCATGTGTCATCTGGCATTTTTGGATATTTCGAGATAATTCAACTAAATGCTGGTTCGTACTGGAAAGTTCTCGGTTTCTATTGTTATCTTATATAAGTGGAACTCGAAAAGGAGTCTTACGTTAATTGGCTTTCAGTGCGAATAAATCAAGTGACTTGAGATTGATAAATTGTGAACAGTGTAGTGAAGTACAGTTTTAGTGAAGAGTGAATTACTTAGTCTTTTCTGATAATTTCATTAAAAGTGTAATTTTGGTAGCCGGTGTTCAGTGTGATTATTTATCATGATCCTAGCTGTAACAATACTACTTGGAATACTTTCCAGGTATTCCAAATCTCTCAATAGATTAATTACTCAATCAAGACTATAACAATGTACAAATTTAAAAGCTTCGTATTGTAAAAAAACACTTTACATATCATCCAACAGTCACATACATAGTCCTGACGCACACTAGGATTCCTTGTATCGTCGGTATAAGGAACTACGAGTAACATGGTACCATAACACCCAGGCCTGGAAAAAATATTTGCAGATCATGCAAACATTTGGCCCGCAGCGGGAATCGAACCTAATAGTGATTATTGATTAAACTACTTTCTGTAACGATTTTTTTTCATAACTTTTTTAACTTTTCTTTTTTTTCATTCCATATCTTTATGATCTAACGAGACATAAACGTAATTCAAAAAACTAAACATAAATGCAATTTTAGATTGTAGCGCTCCATTAATTATCCTATCGAGTTCATGATAATTCATAGATTTGCCATCTATCAATTATTGTGCACAGCACATAAGATTATACTGTTTTTAAATAGGTAAGTATATAACAATTTTAATTGCGTGCAATATTGTACAGGTAGATACGCATGGCACTAAAATGGTTTATACATTTAACCAAACAAGGTTAGGTACAGGAAAAGTGTCATTACTCCTTTGAATTTAAAGACTACAACAGCTTTAAATTCTATGAAGTAGTTCCTCCTAAGTGAAGCAGCAGTACCTAACGGCCATGTCAGCTCGATAAACTTTCCATATCGGGTATACGATCACAATAAAATATTTTATAGTACAGCTCTTGTGAATCTAAAAACATGAGGGTGCCAATAGACGGACTTCACTGGCACATTCAGACCTACACCGCAAGCATATGCACGACTGCACTGTGTGCAGTTTTATTTTATTTTACAGGTATGTATGCTGATAAGTCTTGGCCGAGCTGAAGGCGGTTTTGATAGACAAAGTTCCTAAAAAAATATTGCGCAGCTAACTGGCTACCTTCAGCTCGGCCAAGATCCGTCCGCAGCAGCAGTCGAAGATACGACTAACGCGCAGTTAATCGTGCGGTCCGTCGTCTGTTAGTATCATAAATGGAAAATTCCTATCGTTCAGCGCCGTGAAATCCTTCCAAACTGCGAATATTGAAACACGAGATTACTCGTTAATCATATTATGTATTAACGAGTGTTGTGCTATAAAACAAGCACTATTCGTTTTATACTCACTCTTACCTTTCTACTTATGACGATATTGTAAAGATAATGTAGATTCCTGTTATTTAAAATTATTTTCAGAAGCGGAGTTTACCGGAGATTACCTCCTAGATCCAAACAATAAACAATATTTACCTCTTTAAGAGGCTATGTTAAAATTTTAGAGTAGTTGCGTTCCATGCTCACTCAGTAACAGTAAAGGTTACAAACTTGATGTTAATACGGTAATTACTTGAGGTATTCTAAATAAATCATAGACAAGTAACACATTTGGTCAACAAACTTTTCTGGACACCTTTATTTTTTGAAATTAGCCCTCCTAAAACCCGTTTTTAGGTCCCTCCTTCGATAAGTGAAAATATTAAGCTTAAAGAACATGGACAACTCCTTTTACATTGTTTGACCCAACTTTTTTGACTTACGTAACGTACAGTAGAGATACTTTTGGTTATTGATAATATATGTTAAAAATAATGAAAAAGAAATTTTTATTTCTTGCATAGAAGTTGTGGAAAAGTAATAAAGCTTGATGCGTTTTGTTTCACGCAAATGCAATAAGTTGATTAATATTATTATTTAGAAATACCACATATTTGGCTTCCCAACTTCAAAAAATATAAAAGCTCTTTAGAAAAAATGGACAAAACACAACATTTAGAACCGTACTAATTACTTCCATGAAGGGATCATTTATTTTTGACCTGAGTCAGCGGTTGCCCTCCTCCTTTGTATACTATTCATTAGGTAACCACATAACTTAGATTAAAGTTTCGATTATAGTCTGAAGAAAAGAAAAGAAAAATATTCGTGGGATGAATCCATGGGATCAAAACTGATGCACCCGAAAAAAATATGTAGGAAGCTCCTGAAAACGGGAAATTTGCATGAATAGAAAAACTAACAAAGGAGCTTCCCCGGATAATTCTATCACAGGACTACTAAAACATACTAAGAAAATAATGTAACTATGGAAAACAGTATTGCAAACCAAAATGTGCCAATATGGCTTGTCTATTACTTTTATAATTCTTTTCGTTTCGTGAATAGCGTGGTATTGGCATGTTATGCGGAGGGAAGAAAGCCATGTTACAAGAAGAGTGATAAATATGAATGTGGATGGATACAAGAGTAGAGGCAGGCCTAAAAAGAGATGGATGGTCTGTGTGAAAGATGACATGTGTAGAAAGGTGTGAGTACTGATATGAAGGGAGACAGAATGAAAGAAAAGAACATTTTAAGAGCTAAATTCCGTCACACTGTCAAACTCAGTAAAGTTCAGGTAAGTTAGAAAGTGACAGAATAGCACTCGCGATACGAAAAGTGAACGAAAATCACGAAAAACAATATTTAAACAAATACCTATATGGTGCGTAATCAAAAATATAAATCAACCATGCCCTCTAAAAAAATATTATTTGTTACACTTACAACTTTGTTACACTTTGTTACTTACACGTACAGTATTAATTTATAAGCGTATTGTAGAGGTAAGTTCACGATTTTTTATTATCGAGAAAATTTATAGAAATCGTGTTTTGGGCTCGATCATGCCCTTGGAAATATGATGAAGTCTAACATATAATATTTTTTGGTTTCTTAAACTGTATAGATTTTGCTTAAAATACTTTTAAAAAAGCCCACTTGACTGTTGACGGCCTCATAAGTGGGATAAGGGCAGGAAGATGATGATTTTGTTGATACTATAGGTACTACGTTTCGTGTGCGAGGCTCGTGTTTCGCAGTTCTTGCACAAAAAACAAGGTTATTGACCTGCCTACGCTTCATGCGTCCACTAAAGCATATATTTGGTTGACAAATAAATAGTTCTAATGAAAATGGTACATCGAACTGATCTGATGATGAAACTGGAAGGAACTGGAACTCCGTCATAAAACAATGTATCCTACGTGTTTTGGCTTATTGGGATGCACTCTCTGGTTTAATGGTTAAATATCCCGCATTAAAATTGCGTTTTCATCCCCCTATCTCGGAAAGAGTATTTTTGCTCTTCGATATTCTGCGTGTAAAAGCCGTTTTTATCCGCTAGGCTAGAGGATAAAGTAAAATTGAATTTAGAACATCGTGTGCACTAAGTCTTAAGTCTCGTGTAGATTACCAGGAAATCAGTGATAGACGTGCTTACAGGATCCCACTTCCTAATATTAAGTCAGAAATAGCCAGACGCAGTCCGAGTTTCTCACTTACGAACACCTATAATAAAGTGTGTAAATTATGTGATATCAAAGAATGCACTTCCTACACTTGTAAAAAAGTTGTTAGAGACTGGCTACTTGGGCTCTCTTACAATGATGTTGAAGACCTAATCTAGATTTCTGAATTAGCGCACTAATACATACTCACTCACCTACATCCACACTCACACACCTACATTTACACTCATACACCTACACCTTCACACTCTCACATCCACACTTTCATACTCGCACATCTACTTCCACACAATCACACCTCATTCACAACACATATATACATTTACAATATCATTTGTCATTGTCTTAGCTTTTAGCTTTTAGGTTTTTATATTTAACGTTACTTACTTTAATTTCAAAATTACTTGCCAACGCACTTATTCTATTAGATGTACACCAAATGTAATAGTGTCAAATTAGTGGTTAACTCGTACTCCTGAGGCCCAAGATACAGGCATTCACGCCTAGTTTGGGTCTTACTATTAATCTTTAGGACTAAGGATATCATTGTGTACCTGTAAGTACCTAACTTAAGTCACTCTGTAAACTTTTTTCTTGGCAATAAATATTTACTTTACTTTACTTTACTTTACTTTAAGTTTGTGAATTCAAAACATCACTAAACCTCCCACGAAACTTCTACCTCCATGGTGCCGAATTTGTCATACAAACTTTTTAATTTGTTAAAAACTCGGAACCTTCTTGGTGTATTACTTTTTTTTTGCATTTAGTAATTTCCTCGCTGAGGTGGGATGAAAAGTTACGTGATGCACTCAAGTGCAAAGATTTTTCATTTCGTGCTCAATGTTGATTCCTTCGCTTGCTCGGTCATCAAAATTGAGCACGCGGTTAAAAAGCTACTTTGCACTCGTATATAACAAATAACTATTACTGTACAGGCATCGAAGTCAGTGTTTTTTATTTAAAAAAAACCATTTCTTTTACATTCTTCATTCAGCAGAGCGTTAAGAGGAAGGAAAACTTAATATTTCAAATGAACCAGTAGACCACTAACCACATGGAAACAACGGAAAACTGTACCTATTACTATATTGTTGTGTATTATGTACAAAACGAAGAAAAAAAAAACTTAATTAAGAAATCTCTTGATAGTGTAGAGTCCAGACTCGTTTGACGACCTCTGTAGCGCGTCAGGCGAGTAGCCGGCTGAGATGCGAAAGGTTGCGGGTTCGATTCCCGTGGCAGGAAATTATTTGTGTGATCTGCAAACATCCCGCCAACAAAACGCCCCGGAACATTCTAGTACCGGTTTAGGCGTAAGGTACCGACGGTACTTAGGAGTTTCGTCAACCCCGCCGGCGAGGCCGGTGTATTTGTAGTGTTTTCTCTGTCGTGGCTGGATGGCCTCACTACCACATTGGCAGCAGTGATAGCGTTATCAGGATCAACAAAAACAGTCTATACTGACTGCTCGAGCTTTGAGCAAGCTCCGCTTATTATAGAACGTTCAATTACTATCGAGCATTCAGTAGAACTGATACGGTCTCTTTTACCTACTTATACGACATGATAGCGACCTCCTTTATCTGGCTCATGTAACTATAGCACACTCCGGTACGGAGGCCGCGTTGCTCTAAGCATGTAACTTATACGCGGTCTTTCTCATCCTCGTTCTCCTTCTATTTCTTTAAAAAAATAGGGATCGCATGATTTTGTCCTTAGGTCAAATTTTATTCAAACTTTATCATACGATAGCATTTAAAATTACTTAGGTATAGTAATGTACATTCAAGGCGAATCACATAAACAACATATTTTATTTATTCTATTGAGAGAAGGGTATTCATTCATGATAACTTTGACAAAAAATAAATTATATACATAAAGAACTGGCTTTGTCGTAATTAAGAGTATGCCTTTCATTTTTCATCGCTAAGTTGCTTGGTATTCACCATTATGGCACTATTTATTACGCATTAGTTGATTAGACCCTTTAGGTAAAATTGAAAATAGTACTTTTTTCAGGGCCAATTCTTCAATGGCTATAACATGCCTGGTATTTCTTTTAATTCGCAGCTGTATCACCTATTTATATAGTAAGTCTATGAATTTGAATGGTGATAACAACTCAATATAAATTATGATAAATAATAATCAAACATACGTATTTACGTAAACACGAAACACCAGCTTTTTGAGTAGTTCGTTTATCCAACTGGTAGCGAATAAAAATCTGAGAAAAAACATACTTACTGGACATATGGTTTAAGTAGTAAGTGTACGATACATTATTTTAAAGTTTATTGAATTAATACACTAAAAAACTGTGGCCATACTGAAAAATCTCAATCTCTTTTCAAAATTTCTTTGGTCGAAGTTTATAATACCCCAAGTAGTTTTATTTTTATTTTTTGATGATTTCATTTTGTAATTGTTTTGTGCTTTTTTGTATTTTTGAGTATTTCTTATATATATATTTACATTTATTTGAGAGGGTGTTTTTCTAAATTCCCAACGAAGTTTTCTTTTTTTACTACAACATATTTTTCTACTCCGCGATATCCAAGGTTTTGACGTCTTCACAGTTATTAATTTATGGGGGAAACAAAGGTCATAAAATAATCGTCATATCAAGTCGTGTTAGAATGAAAATAAGTAGACTTGTTGAATAAATAGGTGAAATACAACTGTGAATCGGGAAAAGTACTAGATATCTCAATAGTTATTGAGAGGTTTGCGCTGGAAAAGTACTGTTTTTGCTCTGTTTTTGCTCCAGAACAATAAGACGCGTAGTCTGAGCGTCTATAAATTATCTAAGGTCTGAGCTTACGTGGGCACGTAGTCAAAAAGCTTCCTCGGCGTGCGGGCAACAACTCATGGCACCAAATATGCGTGACAAGCAAACCAACCGGCATTTATTTATGCATCACTAAATTGCATTGCTGTGTTCCGGTTTTAAGGGTAGGGTAGGTAGGGTATGGCAGTTGGTGAAATAACAAGCACTCAGGATGGCGGGCGCGGTGCAATGCCAAATAGGGTGCGTCCTAGGTGGACGTTTCCTACAAGGTAATGCATTGTTATAAGCACAGGTTGCCACTTAATAGCAGTTGGGCCATCTGCTTTTTCCATCATTCTCATGTAACAACAATTTAATTTTGTAAAAAATTAAAAAACCCCCAACTCAATGAAACGGCTGAACCGATTTTGATAAAAATTGTCTAAGAACCATCGTTAGAAAAACTACATTCAAATAAAAAAAACCGCACTCAAATCGGTTCACCTGTTAAGAACTATGGTCATATTATTTAATCTGTGCTATGGTGCTACAGACAGACACACATATAGCGGTCAAACTTATGACATCCCTCTTTTGCGTCGGGGGTTAAAAACAAACTGTTGTTTCAGAAAAGAAAAGAAGCTTATGCGATCATTTTTACCATCAGCGTAAAGCATGTACGAGACCCTTCGCATTCAGTTGCAGTTGCAGTTCGCAGAAAGTTGAAATTGAAATTTATTTAAATCAACAAACATTAGATACAAAAATCAGTATACAAACATAAAGTTATATTAAAATTATTTTATAGTAGGTAATTCATAGTTTGACAGCATTGGTACCCAAACTAGGATTACCTGTGTTATGGCGTACGTTCGCATTCAGTACCAATAATAGGTACTATAAGGATGTTGTTGGGGCTGCCGTGCTACAGCACCACAGTTGGGCGATTCTCTCCGTAGAATGCCACGACGAAGAAGTCCACCGTTGGACATAGGTCTCCCCCATAGAATGCTACGACGAACGATCTTGAGCCACCTCGGATGGGGATCAGACAAGTAGTTTATCTCACTAGTTGAATTTTTTGCATCATTTTGCGATATGATTTAGGCATTTGACTATGTGGACCATATATGTTTTGGTCAGAAAACTTGAGTGTTATGGGATAAGAGGCAATATTTTAGAATTAATTGATTAATATTTAACAGATCGTAAACAAGTAACAGAAATAACAACACTAAAGCATGAAACTAAATATGAAGACACATATAAATCTGTAGATAGAAATATTAAATATGGCGTTCCCCAGGGAAGCATATTAGGACCACTATTGTTTATCATCTATATAAATGACCTGCCTAACTCAACCTGTGACATGATTCGCTGATGACAGCACAGTGACCATAAAATGTAATAAATAACGTTAACTCTTATGAATCGGATATACACAAATCTCTAAAATCAATAATTTCTTGGCTTGCGATAATTCAAAAATAAACTTAAACAAAACTATCGTAATGCATTTTAACCAAAGAACCAAAGATCCGTCTAATATTAAGTTGGCATTTTTACGATAGTGTAATATAAGGTTGATAACACACGTTTCTTAGGTTTGCAGATAGATAAAAAATTAGACTGGAAGAAACACATTGAAGAGTTAAGTAAGAGAATTAGCAGCTTGGCCTATGCTCTGCATAAATTGTCTCCAATTGTCAACTCTGACACTTTACTAACAGCGTACTATGGTATAGTAGAATCTGTACTCGGATATGGAATTATTTTTTGGGACAACTCCACTGACAAAGCAATTATTTACAAAATGCAAAAGCGTTGCATACGGGCTATGTACAAAATACAAATCACTGATAGTTGCAAACAATTGTTTTTAGAATACAAAACTCTTACACTTCCGTCCTTATTTATCATGGAAGTTTGCGTTATTTGTAAGAAGTAATCCTCATCTGTTTCCACGCATGTGTGACACTGTGATACTGTAATGTTGACAGTTATCTAAAACTTCATTGCTGCGGAAGAGTGTATTCTTTATGGCTCCGATAATTTATAATAAAATTCCTAAGAGCTGTAGTGATCTTAACGTTAACTTATAAATTAACGTAAAAATTTAAAAAGGTATTAATAGAGAAATGCTATTATAATATCAATGTAATTAATTACCTAATGTAATTAGTATCTAATTAATGTAATTTCATTATGTATTTTTGTTAATTTGTCAAATTTTTATTTTTATTTAATGTAACATTGACTCTTAATAATTGTATTTAATAATGAATTTGAATGATATTATTTCAAATTAATTGGTTCAAATTTTTTTTATGTTAAGAAATTATGATAACTAAATTAGCATGCCATCCTCTCCATTTGCACGCCGGCAGCGGCCAAACATATTGTGTCTTACTCCTATTTTTACCATCAATTTGTACATATGTTTAAGCAAATAAATTATCTTTATCTTTGATAAGAACTATCTTACAAAAATTTAACTTTCATCGTCTTTGTACGGCGAAACTATAGCAGATGACGACCTCTGTGACGCAGCAGGCAAGAGGTTGCGGGTTCGATTCCCGTCTCGGAACAAATATTTGTACGATCTGCAGGTATATTTGTTCAGGATATTCTGGGTATTTTCTATATATAATGAAATATATCTATCTATGTAATCTATGTATGTATGTGTTGTATTTAGTAAATATCAGTTATCTAGTACCCTTAGCACAAGATCTTTTTAGCTTGGGACTAGATAATGTTGTGTAAACTGTCCAGCATTATTTATTTATTTATAGGAACTTCAAAGTACGTAAACCAGCGCGCCACTTTTCTATTTTGTGCTTATACTCTTCGACCAAAGTAAAATAAATGGACTGGCCTTACCCATACAAAACGTCCGTGAAAAATAAGACAATTCGGATTTAGGGTACGGTCAACAAATAAACTATCTATCTATCTATCTATCTATCCAGCCACTGCTGAGTAAAGGCCTCTTCTCTATAGCGCCACTCCTGGCGGTCTTGTAAATAAACTAGGTGAAATTAAATTATTGAACTTCTTAAAAACTGTATTTTTTTAATACTTAATACTTTAACAGATGCAATGTGTTTTCTAAAGTTATTTCAGTAGGTTTATAGTACAAAAAATCGCCGAAAAAAATGCAATTATTGAATGAAACTTTTACAAAAATACATGGTTCCCTTCTGTTTTATGTAGTTACGTATCTATTTTTCAGCTCTCAAACATACACAATATAAATCAATAGAAAAGCAAGTCCACCTAAGGTCTTCAGCTCAATCAATTTGTGAAAAATATATTTTTCATCACTCAATAAACTAAGAAAATATCATTAAAATCGTACGGAAACATAAATGTATAAAAATTCCAGTATTTAAGAAACTGCACAGTGCAGTTTTAAGAATTTTGCACAATGAGTTTTTTTATACTACTTGGAATGACAGATCAAGAAGATGGCCCACCTGATGTTAAGTGGTACCCTCTGCCTATGAACAGTGCATTACCTCAGGTCACGTCCACCTAGGACGCGCCCTATGTGGCATTCCACTGCGCCCGCCACCCTGAAACATAAAGATGAAAAGTCCCATGTGGCCGTAATTTCATCGGCACCCTTACCCTTCAAACCGGAACACAGCAATGCGAGCACTACTGCTTTGCGGCAGAAACAGGTATGGTGGTAGTACTTCCCCGGACAAACTCTTTTACAAAAAAGCTCTACTACTACTAACCGTTTTTTGGCGTATATAATTAATTGTGTAGAAAATGATCAGAGCAAATACGGGAAAATGTATTCCACTTCCAAAAGTCGTCTGTTCTTGCTCGTCTTATGACTTCTATCCATTTTTGTTTACCTTAGATTTTTTTTGGAAAGCTATTAGGTTAATTAACATGCCATTACATATTATATGCAATTACCTAAAGCGACGTGCTTAGCAATGTTTTGACGTAAATAATGCAAATTACAATTCTAAATCAATACGATACCCCTTAGGCATCAGATTTTTTTGCAGTCTGTACCGGACCATCCGTCATGCGTGAAGTCTTGTCAAATATTTCGTCGCTGTAGTTGGAAAACTAAATAAGTAATAACAACAACAAAACCAACATCGCGAGAAAAACGCCATTTACTGTTTTATTGCGTCAAAACTGGCAATAACTTTTTTATCGTAACTAATTTTTCAGTCCGTGTTTTGATATGTTATACTTAAAAGAGGGTCCCCACCAATGTTATTGATCTTAGATTAAGTTTAATGAAATAAAAATATTTGTATTTGTATTGTATTTGTATAGATTGGTACTGTATCTATTTTCGAATTTAATGATAATACATTTTAGTTCTTTTGATTAAGAGAAAAAAATAAAAAAACGACTATGTATTTTTCCCTCGCCAAAGTTTTGAATAATTGAAATGATCTATTATTTACTTATTTGAATATGACAATCCTATCCATGGGTATAGATTTATATAATATTAAAATACATTTTAAAATAAAACCAACTTATAATCATTTCTTTTTATCAAGACTGAATATTAGAAAACTACTGAAACACCTACATTATTTTAGCAGACTTATAAATTCAAAGTAAGTGACATAACAAACTTATCATACGACTAATGCTTATAAAATCAACAAAATGAAAAAAAATTGTGGAACACAATAATTCTAAGTATCAAAAAGAAAAAGGTATGTCGACTAAAATTAAAACTATCTACGAGTATAAACTTGTGTCTGTTAACTTTCATTCAGAGTGGGGAACATTGAGATAATGTCCTGGGGCGTAGTCCTCCTTGTCGCTCGTCCTCTAGAGCAAGACGTGTCCATCGACATGTATGGGCCATCATAACCATGCAATAAAGTCGATTTCGCAAAATGTGTTAGTTATGTAGTTTTCCTACCACACGACGATTTATAAGTTTTTTATCAATTGATGAAAATTATATTACAAAACCTTTACTTACGAATTAAATGCGATGCCTGAAGCTTTATTTGTATTTCTTGTGTTGTTTGCACTTGCAGAAATGCACAGGAAGGCATTGTATCACCAAGGTATCTAATTTTGGTATTTTTCAGCATAGCTGTCACTCGTTGCAGTGACAAAGACTGACTGAAGCGAAGTATACTAGCTAGGTCTGTTTAGAAGCTTCAAAACTATCGTTCCCTAAGGCCCGTCCATTCATTTTATTTACGTCGATGCTTATACTGCCTGAAAGATACATTCAGCGCTAACACAAAAATATGAAGTAATAATAACCAGTGACGTCATACGCGGAAGATTGCTCTAAAAAGGTTTCAAGGCGCGATCACCGCTCACTGAGATACGAGCTAGCGACCAAACAACTTGTCCTTTCGTGACACATTTACCTGTATTCGTAGAAACCAATCATGGTAGATATTTATTAATTTACAAATAGGACAATAACAAAAAAAACTAAAAAAAACCTACCGATCAGATCAGCAAGCCGTCACCCGATGGCAGCGTGGCCAAAATGCTGTCTGCATTGCCACGCGTAGAAAAGAGTAGGTATAGCCAGTATTTTGCCATATATTTTTGCAAAACAACCGTGAAAAAGAAAAAACTTTCTACTACGTGGAATGCATATCGAAATGTGACTAACATAATCGTATCATGATCCGAACATGTCTTCTGGTAAAACGCGATCAAACCCGCAGACAGACACTAGTATGAAATATGATTACAAGTGAGTATGTCACAATGCCATAAAGATTGCAAGACTTTCCTAGTACCTAGTTACTTTGTTGTACCCTTCGACCAAAGTATACTTTACAAGGTAGGTACAACCTTCGACCAAAGTATAGTTTGGTCGAAGGTTGTACCTACCTTGCAAACGTGTAAAACAATGAGTAGGCTCTATGTGCTCCTACCTATTTAACACTTGCCTTGCTAATAGCTCGGTCAAATTAATGGTTCTCTTTTGAGAAAATATCAGAACTGACTGACTATGTTTCCGGCCTAAGAATATACCTATACCTCGTAAATGCCGTAAAAGCCGTGAATGCCACAAAATTCCAAATCCTAATATTCAAATTGTCAATATGCATGGTTACTAGGTACAATATAATTCCAAGGGATCACTGTACTAAACTGCACCTACCTGTGTAGTGTGTAGGTACACTGTACTGTGCAGTACAGGACCAGAAGTCTTATCCCATCTAATTGCATAAAGGAGTGAGACAAGGGGATGTTATATCGCCGAAACTGTTCACCAATTCATTGGAGGATCTGTTCAAGACGCTGGACTGGAAGAAGCTCTGGTGTAGCAGATGACATAGTCCTGATGGCGGAGTCGTTACAGGAGCTGCAGTACATGCTAGATGGCCTAGCTGACTCCTCTCAACGAGTTGGTCTCCGGATGAACATGGATAAAACCAAGGTGATGTTCAATTATCACATACACCCAGAACCAGTCGTCATGCAAGGTCATCTACACGAAGTTGTTCAACATTACGTATACCTGGGGCAAATATTGCAATTAGGTAGACACAACTTTGAGAAGGAGGCCAAGAGGATGATTCACTTGGGCTGGGCAGCGTTCGGAAAACTACGCCAAGTCTTCTCGTCGCCTATACCACAATGTCTGAAGACTAAAGTCATCAATCAGTGCGTCTTACCAGTAATGACCTATGGTGCCGAAACGCGGTCATTCACGGTAGGGCTAATCCACCAGTTCAAGGTTGTACAGCGAGCTATGGAACGGGCTATACTTGGAATTTCTCTGAAAGATAAAATACGCAATGAGATTATCCGACAGATAACTAAAGTCATTGACATAGCCCACTGGATTAACAAGCTAAAGTGGCAATAGGCTGGTCATAATTAGTACAGGCAAATTAGCAAAAAGTGTGGCCCTAAGTCGAGTAGTCGTGGATTCCTATGGAATCGATAGATGACACGAATAGAAGCTTATCCCAGGTTTGCACCGTTTCTGGCGCATACGGAAGGCTTTTAAATATTAGGTACAAACTTTGAAAAATCGTAACTTTTGAAAAAACAAAAAAGTGTTAAGTACAAGTTCAATTACTTATAGAGACAGTCTTAGTGCGTTATGGATTTTAATTAAAACTACGTGCATAGTGGGAAACACTGTGAATTTGTTTTTTTAAGTTTGTGGCTCGGGGGAAATTTATGTACTCGGGGCAAACTTACATAAGGTTTCTATAAGTATTATAAACACTATATTAGTTTTGCACACCTCAGCGAATTACGGAACATAGTTTTTTTTCTTTTTTTGTAAATTGTACTTCGGGGGAAACTTATGTAGTCGTGCAAATTTTATTATGGTATATACTATCAGTTTACTACATTCGCACGTAAAAAAAACCACAAATTTCGTACCGGAAGTACTTCTTAATAATAGATCTTAATAAGAAATCAACGGCGTGGACGGGGTGCAGATTCATACCAAAATGTAGGCCGTATTCATCCCACGAATAATATAATTGTATATTTGTCCATATTAATCGCAAAATGTAGTCCGGATTCATACCGCGCCACGGTCTTTATCAATGGATATTAGTACGGTCAGACAGAAAAATGCCTTACTATCATTTTCATATATTTTTGTTGGATGCAAATTATTAATAATTGGCGTTCGTATGTTTGTATGTTTGTCTGAAGATAACTTGCGAACTGTTGATATATTCTTTATAAAACTAGTATTCTTTATACAATTTGGTAGATGGGTATATAGTATTAGTACAATTTGTGTAAGGTTATGAGCTAAATTGGTTCGGGGGTTGTAGAAGATATTGGGGCCAAAGAAAGGGTAAAAAAGTGAAACAATCATAGACGTTTCAAAACTAGTTTTAATTTTATTTTAGACTGTGTAACTTTTGGGATATAAGCAAATAAGTAAAAATAAATAACCTCTACAGTTTTTCCAGTAATCTACTATCATCCATCGAGGAGTTCCGTTGTCCACCTTCCGTCTCCATCATCAGATCAGCTCGCTGTCACCATCATAAATAAATATTTGATAAATAATGCTGGACAGTTCACACAACATTATCTAGCCCCAAGCTAAGCAGAGCTTGTGTTATAGGTTCTAGATAACTGATATACTTTAATACAGTACATTACATAGATAGATATTTTTTATTATACATAGAAAATACCCAACGAAAACATATAACATAACATTAATAACATCCTGAACAAATATCTGCAGATAATACAAATATTTATAAATTATACAATATGGGTAAATTCAAGAGAAATATCAATAGGCCTCTTAATGGTAGGCAGCGCGTTTTTAATACCGTGGGTGTTGTCCATAGGCGGCGGTGACTGCTTTACTTCAGGCGTGCCGTCTGCTTGTTTGTCACGTTTAGGGCATGTAATATCGGAAGGTTTTCAATTCCTATACTGATTTCCGATATTAAATGTCAATATTGGCATTCCGATATTAATATCGGAATTTCGTTATTTATTTAGAAATTGCACATTTTATTTATAATTTTATTTTATGTGTGTAATTTATTTATTTTATTTGCACATGTTATCTAAAAGCTTATGTTATAAATAATTGTAAAATTCTGATTCTCTGAAACGATTTCTACACTAGTCCGTGATTTTCCTGAAAAAATATTTTAAAAATGGCTTTCACTTTTTTTTTAAATATTTTATACTTATTTTTGTTTGTGATGACAGTAAACCTCAGATATCGGTTTTTAAAGTAATCGAAACAGTAACAAACAAAAGCATTTACATCCACAGCACGAACCATTGCATTGAAATAAAATAAAAAATATGGAAAAATTAAAAATTCTGTTTAGTCCCTTACATACTAAGGACATTTTAAAAATAAAGTCACATAAAATTTTTCATCCAAACCTATCTTAAAAACTTGGTCATTATGTCAGCTATTTATCATGTAAATTTGATTGAGATTCTTTTACGGGATCATTCATGATATTCAATTTAAACAGTTGAATGCGAAATTCTGGTTTTTAAGATTAAGTGAAATCTTAAATAAAACTACATAATAACTTTCAGCATTGCATGTATTCTGTTAATCATCACAATAAATTTTCGAAATGGCGACCTTCTTGCTCAATACATAATCAGCATCGTCTAAAAAAATATCTTTAAAGCGTAGAAAAGCGATTCTTTTGCTTTTGAATTGTTGCTTCTGCCTGGGTCAACCGTTTTCGCAATTCTGCCACATTTCGGCACTCTCGAGAGTAAACAATCTCTTTTTAATATCCCCAAATAAAAAAGTCAATGGGGTTTAAGTCGAGAGATCGTGGGGGCCATGCGATAGGCCCGCCTCGGCCAATCCATTTATCACCAGGTATCGCATTTTGTTAGTAGTAGTAGAGCTTTTTTGTGAAATACTTCGTCCGGGAAAGTACTACCACCATACCTATTTCTGCCGCAAAGCAGTAGTGCTCGCATTGCTGTGTTCCGGTTTGAAGGGTATGGGTGCCGGTGAAATTACAGTCACATGAGACTTTTCATCTTTATGTCTCAGGGTGGCGGGCGCAGTGCAATGTCACATAGGGCGCGTCCTAGGAGGGCGTGACCTATGTGATAATGCACTATTCATAGGAAGAGAGTACCGCTTATCATCAGGTGGACCATCTGCTTGTTCAGTCATTCTAAGTAGTATTAAAAAAAACCTGTCTTTAAGATATTGTTTAACTTTTGACGAAAAGTGACATGGTGCGCCGTCGTTTTAAAAAGTTATGTTTTGTCGTAAAATGATGTCTGTGGATTATCCATTTAAATCTTCTCTTAAAAAGTTCAAGTATGACTCGCCATTTAGGCGATCTGGCAGTTGGAATGGGCCCACCATCTGTCGCAGGTTTCTGCCTCGTATGTAGAAAATAATGTCCTTGAACTACAAAGATGGGTTGTTTTACTATTGCTTATGTGCAATACAATATTCAGACTGTCACATTTCTTTTTAATTCTGACTTGCAGAACATTTTCAAAAACTCTTTTTTGAACTAACTTTTATTAAATTGAGTGTTTTTATGATCCTGTGCAAGAATCTGGAACAAGGTTACATGACTAATAACTATCACATCAGCCATGTTTTTAAGATAGGCTTGGATGAAAAAGATTATGTGACTTTTTTTTTTAAACGTCTATTGAAAGTAAGAGTTTAGGCAAAAATAAATAAATCTTCATATTATTATTTTTATTTTAATGCAATAGTAGGTTCTATTGATGTAAATGCTATCATAGCCCTAGTATTTAGCTTATTTACAACAAAAAAACAGGCCTCTACCTCAACGAATCGAGTCACAATGGCCAAAATTTTAAGAGCTCCGATTGTCTTAAAAACACATAACTCGAAAACTACTAAAAATCGCGAAATGGGGGTGATTCGGGTATCTCTGGGGGTAACCTTTCTTTGGACTTCGGCTTGACACTACTTTTTGGGACACACTGTATTTATTATTAATTTGTTGATTATTTTATACCAACAATTTTATGAAATAAATAGATGTTCCATAATAACATATTTTTTTGCTGACGTTACTTTCACTCGTTTTAGATGTAGGTATTTCTAGGTGGGATAAATACGGACTCTAAAAATGAAATGAATATTAATTGTATGAATCCGGAATAATTATTATTACTTTCAGCTCGTGGGATGATTTTCTGGGATCAATACGGATGCACCCCGCGGTCGGGGGACAGTGTTAGCAGTGTAGCGCCACAGTATATATATTAGTTTCTTAGCACCGCACTGAACTTACATATATAATACTTAAAAAATGCATGTTCCGTATATAAATTCCAGTATTAAATGGCTGGCGAATGTAGTACTAATCAAATGAATAAGTTTAACTGAAATTCCAGAATTGCCTGAAATTTCCCCGAAGTAGAGCGACAATAAAATATGGAAAAAGTGACTTCCGTGTGAGTTACCCAGGTGCAAACCTGGTTATTTATTTGGCCCATTTTTCTGGTAATTCTGTCAATTTGCACCGACTACTTCAATTTCCCCCGAGCCGCAATACAGAAAAAAAGATTTTTTTAGAAATGTTTTTTTTTTCGTATGTTCCGTAAGTCGGATTAAAAAAATACTTGGTGCAAATATAGATCATAACGGTCTTAAGTGTATGCCAAATTGCACCGACTACATCTATTTTCCCCATTAAGTTACGGGTATTATAAGGTTTTCACCCTATTTCACCCTGTTCCGGGGGGGTGAATTTGCTGAAAGTTATATTAGAGGTGATTTTCAAGCCAAACAAAACAATTAGAAAAGGTTTTGTGACTACATCTAATTACTTCCACACTTTTGCTAAAAATCACCTAATTTGCCTGTACTAAATGCCTAAGAACCGATAACCGTTGGGGTAAGCGAGTTCTTGAGTGGAGACTGCGTCTTGGCAAATGTGTGTGGGGCACCCCCGGGCTAGTGGAGCGATGACCTACAAAAGGCGGCGGGCAGAAAGCGGATGATAAGTGCCCAACACCGGGCACAGTGCCGCGTATTGGGAGAGGCCTAAGTCCAGCAGTGGACTGGTATTGGCTGATGATGATGGCTGTACCAAAAATACGATAGGTCAATATTTGCTCTATCTATAAAGATTTGATTGTTTTCAATATGATGCATATTATTAGACTAAAAATTTGATTTTATGAAGGGGTTTTTGAGCTACGTGGTCCAAGAGGTACCCCAAAAATACCTAACTCAACTCGATAAACGATAAATCGCGAGGTCCCGTTCGAGGCGAACTACTAAGTATTAGTTAGTATCCATTTGAGGATTAAACTTCTGTTTATAAGGAGCGCCCTTATAGTGGTATTACAGTTCTCTTAAAGGTGCGTTATCTATCCTTAAACTGATAAGAGATCCAATAACAGTGACTGGTGTTAAGACAACAGTGATTCAACTGTTTAGTTTGGGATAAAAGGGGTAAGTAGGAAGGTTGCTAGGTACATACCTACGAATAATTCAAGATTAGCTATTAGCACTGACGTGATGATATCACTTCGAGTAGGTAGGTAGATAGTTATCAACTTATCTGAACAATGACAGGTTTGATAGCTGATTATTATGAAACTGGTTTTGCGTACGTACGTCGTGTGGTACTTAAAGATAAGATTCAATTTCTTTGTTTTTAAACCCCGCAGAAAAAAAAAACAAAAAAAAATACTTCTGCGGCTAATTAGTCAACCAAGACGTCCTACAAGGCATCTTACTTATACAACGAATAAGTCCCAGCTCGTACGAATTAAATTCGTCCGGAATGGTACGAGATTCCATCTCGAAATATACCTAAATATACCTTAAAAATAAATATTTTACTAATTATTTATTTATAATTTATATTTTAAAAATATTTTGAAATATTAATTAATAAATGTATTTATTTATTAATTAATATTTGAAAATATTTTACCGAGCGTATGAAGTGCAACAACTTGCAACAACTGGCTAAATTTGCTTTCCCCTGTCCGGATGTATGTACTTTTCAGAGATGACGTATTTTTGTTGCCGCTATATCAATAAATACTAAAAAGTAGAATAAAATAAATATTTAGGGGAATCACATACAACAAATGTGATTTTTACAAATGTAGGTTAACCAATGATCTGCGAGGTCAGTTTTTGGATGGTTGACCACTTTTAGCGGGCAGTTTTTTTTTTCATTCGTAGTTTTTTTGCCGTTTTTATAGATAATGGTACGGAACCCTTCGTGCGCGAGTCCGACTCGCACTTTGCCGTTTTTTTAATCAACTAATCTTGACGGAACTTGATGTAAGTACAGGTTCTACATTCATAGATAGGTAGTACATTTCATAGTATTTTTTTTTGTACTTACCCCAGAGAGGGGGAAGTTTGCTACGACGCAAATTACCGGAAAATTTTAATAATATTTGGCAGAAACTTTCGGTAGGTACTCAATTCTATGAAATTAGAATATGAGCAAAATTGGTCAACAGGTTGTCAAGATATACATACTTGATGTATATCGACATGATGCATTGCATATAATAATTACATAGAACACTAGCTGTTACCCGCGACTTCGTACGCGTAATATAATTTTATCCATAACTAGTTGTTACCCGCGACTTCGTACGCGTAATATAATATTATCCATAATAAATAATATTAATAACTATAACTGGTTTTTTGCTTGACTTGCATAGTGTGTGTGTAATATTAGTAGAAAATCCCAAAAATGAATTCTTCCTCCAAACTTCATGTGCCTAGGTCCAGCGGTTTATACTGTGCGTCGCAAAACGCAAAGTGTATACCTTAAAAGCCCATTTTGGACCCCTAAGACGGCGAGTTTTCCAAATTCCTTTCTAAGTACACCTGTATACCCTAAAAGGAATACACTCTCCAAATTTTAAGTCTCTACGACCAGCGGTTTGTAAAAACTAAAGCTTTTTTATTTTTTTACAAAAAACGTTCCCTTTCCGTTTTTCAAGAAAAGTTCAGGAATCGCTGTAACACGTGTTTAATAATTTTATTTGAGGAATCTCCATTTAAAATTTCAAGGTTCTACTGCTAACGGTTTCTGAAATACAGAGCTTTTTTGTTGTATATTAAAAGCCCATTTTGGACCCGTTACTATTCGAATTTTCAAAATTCCTTTCTTGGTGCACCCCTAGACCACAAAAGGAACGTATCCTTTAAATTTCAGGTCTCTAAGACTTACAGTTTAGGCTGTGCGTTGCAAAACGCAAAGTGTATACATTAAAAGCCCTTTTTGGACACCTAAGAGGACGAATTTTCCAAATTCCTTTCTGAGTACACCTTTACACCTTAAAAGGAATACACTCTCCAAATTTTAAGTCTCTACGACCAGCGGTTTGGGCTGTGCGTTGTAAAAACTAAAGTTTTTTTATTTTTTTACAAAGAAAACGTTCCCTTTCCGTTTTTCAAGAAAAATTCAGGAATCGCTGAAACACGTGTTTTTTTTTTGAGGAATCTCCTTGTAAAATTTCAAGGTTCTACTGCGAACGGTTTCTGAAATACACTGTTTTTTTGTTGTATATTAAAAGCCCATTTTGGACCCCAAAGCATGCGAATTTTCAAAATTCCTTTCTTAGTGCACCCCTAGACCACAAAAGGAACGTACTCTCCAAATTTCAGATCTCTAGGACTTACGGTTTAGGCTGTGCGTTGATTGTCAGTCAGTCAGTCAGCCAGTCAGTCAGTCAGTCAGTCAGTCACGCAACGATTTTATATATATTGATAATTTGGGGTGGTAGGTATCTATTATTCGACATTGTTTCTAGAGAGCTTGCGGCAAGACAAACCACTGGATGAAACTTTTTTGCATCTGCCCCGGTACAGCGGCTGGGCCACCGGGGCAGAGGGCCTAATCCGATGCTCTACTATGTATGATACTATGATGCTAAAAGAAGAAAACATATTTACCTAGAAAAGTACCTAGTGTTACTTTAGATAGTTAGTTTTAGTTTGATTATTTGTAAATTGTTTTTCTCACCGCCTGCTCCACAATGTCCAATTACATAATAATATCATGCAGCCTCAACATAAAGTAAAGCATAAGGTATCTCTTTAGGGATATAAAGTTGTATGAAACTCCCTAGGGAATAAAGTGATTTGAATTTGGAACGTCAAATTCGTGTGGAGACTCGTGGAAGATATAAAAAGTATAAGAATTTTTATTATAAGTATAAAAATGACCATATGGCATTGTAAAGACGTTAGTTCGAAAATCAAACTGGCAAAAAAAAGGTGCGATTACAAAGAATGAGAAAGATAAGACGGTGTTTTGTGCTGTGATTTTCAGTGAATTTTTATTGTCTCGCAGAAGGTGTGAAAAGTAGAGTATGCACCTCTGGAATAAAGCCTGCCTTCGTCTTGGGCAGCTTGACCCCTCGCTTCACTCAGGACTCTTTATAATAGAGTCCCTCGTTACGCTCAGGGTTCAATATGCCGCCAACGACGTAAGGAATAGTGCATAATCTACTAGTATATTATGGTGTGCAATAAAGTATTTTCTATCTACCTATCTACGCTTATGGTATAATACGTATTTACGAATATTACACAGTTGCTTTTTATATTGTTTCTTTTTGTAGGTCACTTTACTAAAGAGAAACGTACCTACGGTAGGTAGGTACCTACATCATTTGACAACTTATTAGGTATGTAAAAAATCCGTTCTACGTACTATTGATCGTGTCTCTTACCTACGACATGGAGCTCCCCATACAATCAAGGGTTATCTGCGTTCTCCAGTGACGTCAGTCAGTGGGCTGCCAGACAGTCCGTCGCCGGCGCCATCGATCGGCGCTCTCCCATTCAATGCCTGGAGCACAGAATAAATATAAGTAAACTGGAGGCAGCCGCGGCGCCAGCGAAACTGAGGGTATTACAGTCACCAAAGTACGTTACTGACCAGTTTAAAAAAAAATGGCTTGCAGAAATGACCGTAAACTAGGTCTGCCCTGGTCTGTCCATTTTTTTATTACCACTCACACATGATATTTTGGAATTTTATGTTTGTGCCACTAAATACTAAGCTTCTATTGATGTTAAAAAAAGCATTAGCGATGTGTCCCTACTTCTGGTCACTTTTCACACCAATTTCACCCTCAGCATGGTCAGGCAGAAAAGTTAGTGACTATACATGAATGGTCTAACGAAGGTTTCGGCCGTGAAACTAGTTTTTTAATATTTTGTGGTTTGCAAGCTGTAGCAACGTGTAGAATGGAAAGCAATGGCAATGCACCCAGGCCAACAAAAAAATAGTATTTTAAGTTACTAAGATTCCTAGGAGGAATGACTGTTTAAATTGTTGTGTGATGAACGATTTTTAAAAGGTTGATTTCAATAATTTTAGGTAGGTGGGTACTTCGACCAAAGTAAAATATTTACGTCGATGGGTGGGTAGTAGGTACGTGCATGATGTTATTGGAAGGTATTGAGTATATAGGTACTCTATTTCAGTTGGTAAATAACATAACGTAGGCACAGATAAAATAATACTGTAACGTAGGTAACACTCAACAGTCACATACCTACATAGGTAGTCCTGATCCCACACTAGTAGATATGGGATGAAGTTTCGAACTAACTAATCTTAGATTATAGTAACTAAGACTAATAGGTAGGTAGGTAGGTACTAAATAATCTTACTCAGGTCGAAACTTATTTAAGTTTATTTATTTGATTTAACAATATCATTACAGGGTTATACCTACTTACCTAATTCAATAGTGTAGTCAACTTATTTATAAATTATAAACATAAAATATACAATGTTGCCTTGCAAGTTATTATCATCGTCATTCTGTAGAAGTCCACCGTTGGACATTCCCTCATAGAATGCCACAACTAATGTCCTTGTGCCGCCTCCATCCACACGCACTTTCCTTCGACCGAAAGGCACGATTTTCTTTTATGCCTATACTTTACCTTGTACCTACTATTATTATTTATTCTGCGAACTTACCTAGTTTTTTTTAACTAGTTGACGCCCTTGATCTACTATTATTTACTCTGTGGCCATAGAAACATTTATATTAGTTGCGTGCGTGCGACATCTAACGTTTAACCTTATTAGGTACCTAGGTATCAAGTTGAAACGCGAAATCCCTGATCACTTGACAACCTGACATTTTACCCATACATGACTGCGTCATCTAGTACCATGAAACAGAAAAAACATTTAAAAAAAATTGCGTTTAGCGCCATCTACAAAACTTCATTTCAACTGTTTTGACACAAATATATTTTTGAAATTGCATTCAGCGCCATCTATTTATCTAATAATCAACTACTAAGACAACTGTTACCCAACACGCGTGCGCTATTAGTCACAACTCTCGCAGCTAGATGGCACTGCTACCCAATTCTAGTACTTTCCACATTATTCTCGTGAGAGATTTCAGTAAAAACATCCGATGGCTTCGTGCTGTGGTGATTGAAGGGAAACATGAGGAACGATGGACTGTAGTACATCTTCCTAGGATAGGACAAACATGGGTACATCTCTCGTCAGTTCAGGCGACTCTACACTCTCTAAGGGTGCAACCCTGAGACTGTGGAGTCACTATTATCCTCCGATGGAGTGTTGATCGTCACCGCTCCGAGAGTCACCGGGAATGATGACAGAGCTGATCCCAATCATGCACACCGTCAGGAGGAAGCCTCAGAATATTTTCTCTATGCTCAGAATGAAGAGAATGGGGAAAAAGCTGAAGTGGTTGAAAAGTCTCCGCAGAAAGAACGCAGGCGTTAGATTAAAATATATACTTAGCACTTTTTTACATGACGTAGGTAGGTAAGCTAATTACCTACCTAATTACCTAAGTAATGCCTAATTACCTAGCTAATTACTAAACGTAAAACCTAAGTAAGTATTTATTTTTTCTTTGAACATTACTTGTGATATTTTTTTCTATGATTACCTACATGGGCTGGACCTATTTGAATAGGTAAGTTATTTACCCGGTATATATTGTAGTTTTTGAGTTATATTCTTTGGTAGGTACTGAAATTAATTATTTGTAACCAAAGATTTTTGTCGTAGTTATTATCATTTTTTTTGTTATTGTATTCTCTTTGATTTTTGTTTGCAACCACGTTGCCATTCTTTTTCCATGATAAATTGATATTTTAATGTTATTACGCAATTAGCATTTTTTTTGTTATTGTATTCTCTTTGATTTTTGTTTGCAACCACGTTGCCATTCTTTTTCCATGATAAATTGATATTTTAATGTTATTACGCAATTAGGTACATACCTAAATAACTAACTGCAGAGCGACGGAAACCCTTGCACTACAAAACAATGAGATAGATTGCTCACCTACAGTAATATAAAGTACCGCAGGTAACTTATGTTTTCACTAACACCAGCCATAAAATGCTCTCACTGCTCAACTGAACACACGCTTACATATTCCCAGTAAAAACATTTTCAATTTAGGTACGAATGATGATAAGTAAGTCTCGCTACTACCTACCGCACATAAAGTTCTGCGGTCGTAGTAGTACCAAGTCGGGTACCTATTCACAAAGAACTGCCACTCTCATGACTTGGCTATCACACAGCATGGCTGAGATGAGAGGAAGATGAGAGGCTTATCGAATTCTTGATGTAAAATACATGCTGCTCCTGCAGATTCTCGACGAGTACCTAACTATATTGGGCTTTAAACTACGCCTAGACCTTAGAAAATAGAAGCCAGACATGAGCTTTTGATACCAGTGATTATGTGCAGTGGTAGTGATAGCAGTGGGTGCAAACTCCTGGTCACATCAGTCACACTGGTGTGACTAACAGCTTACCTGGAAACGTTCTTTTTTTAATAAGGACTAAGTAGCATTCACAGATTTTTCGTGATTTCGTGCAACGTACCTAATTTATGGACGGATCAGCCTGAAGAAGTCCACTGCTGCAGATAGGCCTCCCCATATAATGCCACCGCCTCCATCCATCAACTTCCTGCGATCTTTATATATTTGGTCCATCGAGAGGTAGGTACCTTAAAAGTATTCTTGATCTGTTTCAGAAATTACCCAATATGGTGTACGGGCTAATATTGGCAACGATAGTGTTAGTAATGTGGTCTCCATGCATCAGAAAAGCAATGTGGGCTGAACCGGGGGTTGTCTATGCAAAGGATCGCAGAAGCAACGTGTTCCGGATCACACCCACAGCAAACTGCTGTGTCAATAAACAGAAGGCATTATAATCTCCTCCACCGAGACAAAATGAAAAGTGACTGTGGTTTTTCGGTTATTAAAATAAAATTAATCTTTACTACCTTTGGATTCTTTCAGTTCAGTAGTGTTTCGCCGAAAATGATATTCCTTCGGAAACTACGCTTGTATTTTCATGCAATACTGCGCAACTACATACCTAGGTACGCAACATAACGACGCAAACTAGATAGGATTTCTTTCATATACCTATTACCACTTTGTCTCTTTTTGAAGTATCTCTAGCGCAAACTATTCAGTTTAGTTTTTTTTTTATTAGAAACCTCAATATAATTTTTGAAGACCTATCCATAAACGTATGGGTTTGATGAAGCATAGCAGCATAGCTTTTATAGTTTCGGAAAAAAGTGGCTGTGGTATACACGGACAGACAGACAGATAGACAAACTGACAGATAGACAGACAGACAGACAGACAGACAGACAGACATGACGATATCCTAAAAACATAGAATGTAATGAATAAAACCACTTTTCCCATGGGAGTAACATTCGATATATTTTTGAAGCTACTATTTTTCTTTAACAATTTTCTAATACATCTAAGCGGTCACTTATTTCAGAATTTAAGTAGAAAGTAGTTAAGCAATAAAAATAGAGAACCTAAAATACACCTCTCCTACACTTGTGTCTAAACGAGTATTTTCACGTGCCGCCTTATCGGTGAACGAGTGAACGCGACGCATTTCTGTCTCGTCTCATTTTGCACTATCATTTATTTATTCTATGGCACTACAGGCAGATCGACCGTTGCCGTAACTAACCCTATTAAAGTTCGTTCTTATACCTGGTAGTAAGTATTACTCCTTCAAACAGTAGTGGGAAGGATGTGGAGCTTGTCAAGCTGAAATTGAATAGTACCTTCACCAATAGTTCCCCATTTATACAAAACAAATGATATAGGTACTTAGTTTACGATGGTTTCCGTAGGAATATGACTTTGAGTAGGTATACTTATCGCATCAACAACAGCTACTCATTTAGCTATGTAGGTAACCTGCCTTATTTATGAATGAAATTGTGTTCTCACCTATAAATAACATGATTTAAGAACATAATTAAAGACGCTGACAATGACCTTATATACCAAACTAAGTATTTTGTTTTAATCTATTTATTTAACTTTGAATTTGCTAACTGTTAACCTGTCGTAGACGATCGGTGGTCTAGTAGAAATAGCATAGGAAACGAAGGTCGCGGAAATTACCTAAGTCTCGGAAAGTTTATAAAAGTTTTATAAAATAGAAACAAGAAAATACAAGTATTTTTAGGCAAGGTACAGTTCTAGGCTCTATGGTGCCTACCTTATTTAATCTGATACCAGGAAGATGTCTCTAGGGCACGATATAGTACTTAGCTAAAATTGACAGTAAGATCAAGGCGCGGAATTCCGGCATACTTTTGATTGTAAATATTTTAACCACTATGCAAGGCTCCGTAAATGCAATGATGTAGGTACATCTTTGCACAATAAGTATATCAAACTAGTAGTATAAACAAGTTTTTTTTTTAAATATGCAAGTAGATATGCAAATTTGAATTTTTTCAAAACTTGGTACTTGACTATCTTCCCCGGAAAATTGGTAAGTCCGTATAGTAGCTAACAGGAGACAGGTAGAAGTTGTATTCTATGCTAATAATAAATTGTATGTCTTCTAGGCACATAAATAAGGTCTACATTCATAACAATTGACATTTAAATAGAATACGGTGTAAGACCGGCATATTTCAGGGTTCAGGGGTTGTGAACCGATTACATAATAAACATTTTATTTAGTGACTAAGGAAGAGACCAGGAAGTTACTTTTTTGGATGTTATAAAATCTTAGCACCTAATAAGATCTTATATTAGTATGAGTATCTTATCTTAGTATAAGCGTGGGTTAACACTTAAAAAGCAATAAACGAAGAATATTAACAAATAATAATAAAAAAAAACATCAATAACATTAAGGATTACGATTTCTGATTTGAAGCAAGATCGGCTTAAATGACAGAATTCGTCCGTGTAGATAATAGATTAATAAATAAAATAAAAAATAAAATAAATTGATCATTTTGAGAGTACAAATTTTCGCACGCGTTTAAATAACTCTTTAAAAGTGGGGCGATTTAATTAAAACACACTCATTCGATATAATTAATCAACACTCATTCGATGTAATTACTCATTGCCGAATCGTTCGTTTTCACTTAATTAAAAACATTTTCCTGCAGCACCTACAATTTGATTTTGAAGTTCCAGAGGCCACAGAAATTGAATGGTAGTTGATTTCGCATCATCTTGCGTTTTAGCGACATCTATCGTAGTTAATATAATCGGCGTTTAGATTATTGTTGTACCAGCTATGCCAAAAACTGAGAAAAATTAACCACAATACTGAAAAACCTTCTGCTTGGTCTTGCCCCCCAGGCGATATCCCTCTTCTTCACCCTAAGTATTTATTAAACTAATAGGTCCTATAATAGGCGTTCAGCTAAAAAACCTACACTCTTTGTATAAAAGTTCTGTGTGAAACCTACTTTGACTTGTTTTGATACGTCTACATGACTGGCTGTTGTCAGACATTTGACAACCAAACAATATTAAAAAAAAATAGGTACCGGTAACCGCGGCTTAAAATTATTGCAGAGCCGCTCGTTTTAGTAGACACTTTTTGTAGAAAGTACTTTTTCAGTCTTATCATCTCACAAATAGTTTTAGTAAAACAGGGCTCACTTTAACTCATAAATCATTACAGCAGTTTTAACACGAATAATAAATCCATTGAAATATGTTGCACTAAGTCCAACGTGACTGTATTCACACTTCCGTAATGTCACTTAATTATATCACACGTGTATCACTAAATTGAGCACCAATTTATTCTCTAAAGTTGCCTTTTGCGTCCTATCTGCAATACTCTGTTGCACAGCTGATGAAACCAGGGTCAGCCTTTGACTTTGTTCTTTCCAGCAGGTTTGCCTGAGGCTTCCTGTTCTACAGCCCCTGACTGAGCCTGCTCTTCCTCCACAATGCTATCTTGGTCTTCTATTATACAAGATTCTACTCTTAATTTTCCCTTTTCGCCCTTGTTACTCTTGCTGCTGCGCCTGCTTCGGTCGTCGTCAGTGTCGTAGTCAGTATCGTCGCTCTGATCGCCTCTAGTCCGTTCTGGACTCACTGACCTGGTGGATTCTTTGCTCCTGCAAGGAATAAGAACAATTTTTCTTATTTAATGTGTAACACAGCGTCGTATTAATAAATAGGACAGCCCGACACCGCAGTAATAGCGCTGTCATTATTCTCGCCTTGAGAGTGAAACTAGCTGAACAGATGAAAGACAGGGCAAAATTACAGCACTCAAAGGAGTGCTGTAATTTTTTAGGGATATTTATAAGGGCATATTTATTATAATTATTTATTATATTATTTATTTATTATTTGTTAATGAGGGCACCAGTCAAAGTTTTTGAATATATAAATGGCCTAGTGGTCATTACTCAGATCAATAAAAGCAAAGCTAGGATTTGTTATGCCAGTTTTTTTTCCGAAGCAAGCCAATATATCTTATCTACCTTTCTAACTACATACCTACTAAGACAAAACAACAACGAATAGGTATACTTGGAACATCAATGGTCAAAGATTATAACGGCAAAGTATAAACATATTAATAATTATTAAATTAGTCATACGATCTTTGAAATTATCTATTATGCTTTTTAATATTTGCCAACAATTTTGAAATGGATCAATTAGTTTTTATGCACTGTAGTTGTCCAGAAAACGACCCTTCCTCGTCAATAATCCTTAAACTCAAAAGCGTCGCCTTCTGTGGCTGTATTCCCACCCGCTAAATTATTTGGCGAGAAATCATTGTCGATGAAGACTGTCTGTCTGTCTGTTTTTAACAAGTTTCAAAAAAAATACTATCTGCTTCAACCACTCATATTCCAAATTAAATAATTACAGCACTCAAAGGAGTGCTGTAATTTTTTAGGGATATTTATAAGGTTCCAGGTTAAAACGACCCTTCCTCGTCGATAATCCTTAAACTCAAAAGCGTCGCCTTCTGTGGCTGTATTCCCACCCGCTAAATTATTTGGCGAGAAATCATTGTCGATGAAGACTGTCTGTCTGTCTGTTTTTAACAAGTTTCAAAAAAATACTATCTGCTTCAACCACTCATATTCCAAATTAAATAATTAATACTGTTTACCTTCTGATAGCGTTTACCAAGGAGCTGTAGTGTAGACGTCATAAATCCTCGAAGCTGTTCCACCCATGAGCGGCCCACTCAAATCTATCAGGAAATTAGGAAAACAATAAGCGAAAACCCCACACCTTATGAAATGGAAGCCACTAGCAATTTAGTTTAGTCAGTTTAATACGATTTTTTTAGTTTGTGTTTCGATTTAATGAATTTTAATTTGATGAGAAAGTTACAATAAGTGCTACCCCTCAAATACAATAAGCCAAACAGTTTTCAATGTTTCGTAACTACCTTTACCATTTCTTTTATTAAAACTCCTAAAATTTATCATCGTCAACCGAAGATGTCCGCTGCTGGACATGGGACTATCTCCGTAAACCACCTTCATCCACGGACTTTCCCCGACCGGTGCAATAAAGGTCCATTCCATACTATGGCTTCAAGTTCATGGTTGGCCTCAATAACCTGCGTCTCCTAGTAGTTATCGGTTCTACGAGCTAGTTTCTACTGACTAATTTAAGAGCTATCTCGTTGTCATTTTTGGGGATTTCTTTTTATCGTATTTCATCGTGAATTTAAATTCCGAGCTCTTAACATTCATATCCACTGAAATTTTATGTTCGATGCTCGGCGAAGCAAATATATCAGCGGAGTTTTTTGCGGTGTTGTTTGTTTTGTTGTTCTAGCAGCGAGTTAACTAAACTTTTTCCTGAAGGTGCTTTATAAAGAAGCTAAACACGTGTCGAATTCTTACTGAGTTTTCGATGGAGAGTGGCGGGATTTTCAATAAATATTTGTCGTCTATTCATTATTGTAAAATCAGTTTCCGGGCAGTCACGCCTGAATCAATTAACACATATCCTATACTAGTGAAAACGTGTGGATTTTCATGTCATCCTTTAACTAAATTGTCCCAGAACATTGAGAGCGATAATGGTTTCATGCTAGGGAAGTTATTTGAGAAGGCACAGTCCCAAATCACTATATCGTACGAATATAAACGTGCTTTCGACGTTGTCTGTAAAAAAATTAAGAATTGCATTGAACTCTTTGGTTTTAAAGGCGCTTACCGTAAATTTTAGTCTATATATGGTGCCATTTTTGTTTGTTAAGATATTTTTTGATGGTGACTGTACCTTGTGTTCTACACATCAATAAAAAGGGAATTAAGTACAATACAAACCAAGCAAGTTCATTATGAAAAGGCAGACAAACACAGAATATATTAACATATAATATGACAACACAGACATATGCAGAAAAGCAATGGTGTCAGGTCGAGAACTCTGCTTCCTTGTTTTTCAGCCTCACCTAGAAAGACTGCTAATAACAGGCTGGTTGACGGCGGAGTTACCTTCTCAGGAACAAAGACTTCTTCTTCTCTGGCTTATCCATAGAAGCAGATGGTATGTTCATGTCTGCTCGGTAGGTTCCTGGTACTCTGCTAGGAGAAGGTGAGCGTTGAGGCGGACCGGATTTGCTCGTACTTGTCTGCGGTTCTGTATGTTGTGGAGATCTTCTCAAGATCTAGTGACAAAACAACCGATTGATTTGTGCACTTGATTCTCGAGCAGTCAGACTATACGCAATATTTAGGCAGTATAACCTAACGACCTCTATTTTAGCAATAGGTGCATTATGGTAGATGTTAAAGACCATTTATTGGTAAAATGGTGAAACAGATAAGGTACACAATACTAATATTTAAAAACAATTTATAACAATTGATTACCTACCGGTAAGCATACTAGCGGTCGGTAAATATATTATTCATTGAAAAACCGCAACAACCTTTTGTTCATACCGACCTCCAAAATTTTGCCCTTTGCCGGTATTATAGAAATCGGACGGTAGTTTTTGGCACAAGCCTTTTGGTCCCTTCCCCTTGTAAATTGTAACAATTTTTAATTTTTTCAAGAGATCGTGTATAGCACCCACTTTTTATACACATACTAAAAAGTTCCAATAGCACAGATGCCAGAAAGATAATAAGTTCTCTCAAAAAGTGTACCGAGACTTCATAGATGTCCTCTGTTTTTTTAGCAATAATTTATATTTTCATTATTTAATGATGCTGGCGGAAGAAAGCCTACAAACAAAACGAGATGAAGAAATTTACTATGACCAAGCCCAAGGGATTGCAGCTGTAGCGCCCAGGATGATATAAACACACACACAACGTACTTCACAGGAATGAAACAATTCAGAAATCCATAACCAAAATATATTATTGCGTCGTGTACGTACCCGTCTTGGTACGTCTGCAAATTTCGGTACTTCGATCTGCACTTGTGATGCGCTATGAACGTTTTTCGACCTCGTCAGAGGTGGGTTCGATTTGAAAGAGTACGAGAACGCCAATCCACGTTTCAGAGAGGCCCTGGAAATAAACACTGTTTTATTTCAGTTACATTTTGTTTTTACCCGATTACGTTAAATCAAGAAACCGTAGGAACTGTACCTAGAAGTTGCAAGTACAGCCGGAAACGAACTATCCTGGACTAATACTAGTTCAGCCAGGCCCCCCCCCCCCCCCCAACCGCACTTATTTCGAACGTTATTACCAAAACAAAACCAGAACCTGTCACGTTATTTTGTACGCCTTGATTGAGGAATCTTTGCTTGAATTGGTCTGAAACTCAACGGATAATGATATGAGGGGTTTTCATGGCTTTCAGTTTTGAAAATAGCACTTCAGACCCACCGTACCTCTTTTGGTACGGTGGGTCCTTTACTTTTTATATTTTATCTAAAATGAAAAGCCTTCATTAGAGCTCAATTCAAGCAAGAATACCTCAATCCAGACGCACAAAATAACGTGAGCGGCACTGGTTTAGTTTTGGTAATAACGTTCAAAATTTGCAAGATCGGGACACTTGCAGTAATGGAAATCACCAAATTATCTACGAACATGGACCAGTGACAGAATTTATAGCGAATAGAAAAAGATAGAAGTTACCATCATTAGCGCGTATCTAGGGACAAACATACTGTTGAATAATAATTTATAGCGAATAGAGAAAGATAGAAGTTACCATCATTAGCGCGAATCTAGGGACAAACATACTGTTGAATAATAATTTATAGCGAATAGAGAAAGATAGAAGTTACCATCATTAGCGCGAATCTAGGGACAAACATACTGTTGAATAATAATTTATAGCGAATAGAGAAAGGTAGAAGTTACCATCATTAGCGCGAATCTAGGGACAAACATACTGTTGAATAATAATTTATAGCGAATAGAGAAAGATAGAAGTTACCATCATTAGCGCGAATCTAGGGACAAACATACTGTTGAATAATAATTTATAGCGAATAGAGAAAGGTAGAAGTTACCATCATTAGCGCGAATCTAGGGACAAACATACTGTTGAATAATAATTTATAGCGAATAGAGAAAGGTAGAAGTTACCATCATTAGCGCGAATCTAGGGACAAACATACTGTTGAATAATAATTTATAGCGAATAGAGAAAGATAGTAGTTACCATCATTAGCGCGAATCTAGGGACAAACATACTGTTGAATAATAATTTCGTTGTGACTGCTTTATCATATCCAACATGAATTTCGCCTGATCTCACCAGTCAAATGAATGACTGGTTCGTGTTACGTTGACCAAACTCCTAAAGAGTAGAGCATGGTAGAGAACGAGAAGGCTCAAACCTAACAAGCTAACAACGCTAACAGGGCTTTTGTACCTACTTATAACACTTACTTATAACACTACTTATGTTAAAAAAAACATTAGGTACGATAAAAACATGAATTTTGCAATGTTCTGTCGTACCTAGTAGGACTTGGGGGTGGATAACTGGATCCTCGATGGTCTGGAGTGAGGTAGTGTTGACCAGCTGCCAACCGGTTCCGCTGCATCAACTCCTGGTGGGACCTGTATAGCTTTTCTGACGCCGTTTGAGGAACTATGGCCTTCCTGAAATACCATTATTTGTTAAGCAGTCATCAAGGAAGACGTATGAATAAAATACGGATGGGTTATGTAAAAGAGGTAGAAGACAATGGGGTGATATTAACAACATTTACAACAGGAGAGATCGCGGCAAAAAAAGGTCTATCAGAGAAATAAAAAAAAAACATTAGCTGGAGGGTTACGGAAGAGGAAAGAAAGAAAAAGAAAGAAAGAAAATATTTTATTTGTGACTCAATCCAAAACATAATAAAATCGAAGACAAAGCTAACAAAAAATGTGCATTGAGTCACAAAATGGTGAAAGCAAGCTGGTGAACTCACGGCTCTGGTTTGTGATGTAATTCAGCCCTGATGTCCGGCAGACTATGGACTATGGTGTGTGACGGTGAGACTCGGAGTGTGTTCTCGCTACTGCCCCCCGCGCTGGCACTGCGGGGTCCTGGCGAGTGATGGGGGGATGACTGCTGCAAAACTAAGGTAGGCGGCTGGAAGAGGTTTTTTATACGATTATTTTATACGTTTGGCAAACAATCATCATAATCATCGTCTAAAAGACGTTCACTGCTGGACATTGAGCTCCATTATAACATTTTTGTTATACAACTTTGTATGACGGATCAAGCAGTTGGCCCACCTGGTGTTAAGCGGTACCCTCTGCTTATGAACAGTGCATTACCACATAGGTCACGTCCACCTAGGACGCACCCTATGTGGCATTGCACTGCGCCCGCCACCCTGAGATATAAAGATGAAAAGTCTCATGTACCTGCAATTTCACTGGCAGCCATACCCTTTAAACCGGTACTCAGCAGTGCGAGTACTACTGCTTTACGGCATGATGCGCGGTCATCCAATAACTTCCTGCGACTGAATGTCATTGGTCCAACAGGTATATCCACTTTCGACTCGTGGTCCCGTGCAATTTTGTATTCTATTTCGTTTGGGTGTTTTCTCTTTTTACCCGACTACGGCAACGACGAGGGAAGGGTTATGTTTTTAGCAGTCAATGTTTGTTTGTGTGTATGTTTGTATTTAATTATGTTCCAGCATAGCGCCTAAACTACTCATCTTTTGATGAATGCACTGTAAAATCGATTCGTTAATATGGTCCGGGTGACTTAAACTGACGGGTGACATTTGATACGAATACTTTTTTTTTTTTTTTATACTACTTGAATGGCGGAACAAGCAGATTGCCCATCTGCTGTTAAGCGGTAACCTCTGCCTATGAACAGTTCATTATTACCTCATAGGTCACGTCCACCTAGGACGCACCCTATGTGGCATTGCACTGCGCCCGCCAACCTGAGACATAAAGATGAAAAGTCTCATGTGCCTGTAATTTCACCGGCACCCTTACCCTTCAAACCGGAACACAGCAATGCGATCACTACTGCTTTGCGGCAGAAATAGGTATGGTGGCAGTACTTCCCCGGACGAACTCTTTCACAAAAAAGCTCTACTGCTACTAAAATGCATTTTGCATTAAGAGGCTGTCAAGAGTCAAATAATCTTATCTTAAGAGGCTGTCGAGAGTCAAAAAGGATCTCTTTAAAGTAGCTATTTTTATAAAAACCTGTACAGTTTATGACAACAAAAATATATAAGTATTTTAATCATCATCATATTTCCAAGGGCATGATAGAGCCCAAAACCATTGTGAACCGTGGGTTCTCAACTGTTATGGATTGTAAACTTTGCTAAAGATAAGTTTAATAACTTTTGACTTGTAATAAAGTGAATTAGTCCGAAAAAACACACATACATTTTTTAAACTTAAACTTTTCTGGTTTTAATTCTGTGAAATATCGATCCACTGTATCATTGCTGCCCCGGACCTGTCATATAATCATAGTTTATTGTAGTCATCATCAGCCTATTTGTAAGTATGTGTGTTTGTCGGACGATAACTGCAGAACCGTTGATCCAATCTTGATGAAACTTGGTAGGTATCAGGTTGTGTGAAGAAACACAATACTGTTACTACAGGTGATACGTAGGTGTGAACCACTACATAGTACATAGTAGGCGTGTACTCACCGAAGGCAATCGTGATCGAATTAATGTTGCGCAGTCATTTTCAGCCACTACGTTTACTGTTATCGATGGGGAGGGATGAACTGCAAGAGATTTTATCTATAAATACACACAGATCATGTCCTAGAATTAGCTAATTTAATACAAGTGATCTGTTTACAAAAACAGCCTCTACGAGGCACATTAACACACACTGGTTCTTAAAGCATCGGTCACAAACCCGCTATTTTAAGTTGGTCACATAAAGCAAGAAATAAAGCAGAGTCGGATACCCATAGAAATAAAAAATAAGAAGAATTGGTATGCATGACAGGCAGTGCATCGAACAAAGCAGTAGATATTGCTGATTTTTCTTTCAAATTAATTTGATTCTTTCGTATAAACACCTATTATCATTTATTCCCTTTTGAATTGGGTTGTCAACGATACGAAGAATAAGTTTTTTGTGAAAAACATATTTTTCAATACAAGCTTTTATAAAATTAGTCATCGTAACTGTAGGTATGCTGATGAAAATGAGCCTAAACACGGCCAGTCTACTATTATCTCTCGAGGAGTTCTGCCAACCACCTTCCATCTCCATCATCAGATCAGCTCGCTGTACCCTTAATATTGCATTGTCATCGGAACTTGACAGGTATGCAAAATATCATCTCAATCGGATGAGGATAACTGCTTTAAAATTCAGTTGCAAGATTCCACCTGGACAAACATACATTGCAAGTTAAATAAAAGCTTGTAGAAAGACTGAAATAAAGCAGGCTGACCAAGAAATAACAAGAAGAGTACCAACTTACTATCATCAAAGAAATTTGGTGGCAAATACTGTTCCACGGAGCTGCCTGACCTTTGCAAGGACACCGACGGTAGTTCTTCATGAGAACCTCCACTGAAACAAAGCAAAATCGATTAAACTCTACAATAAGATACCTATATAACCGTGAGTTAGTTCTCCCGTGATCATGGCGCATGCAACAGTGCCGAAATATCGGGAACAAATAAAACTCAAGAATCATGGTAAATATCCCGTTTCTAGTGGAAAGTAAGATATTCTAACATAAGTATTTAAAACTAAACTTTAAAGGGCATTTTAATATTATTTTCATACATATACACAAAAACACTGTATCATCATGTAACACTGTGCGCTTCGCCTTCTTCGTCTCATACAAACATTTTCATTAAACCTACAGCGCCATTTTGGTTAAGGAGTATTTTGTTATTTTGTATGAGTGGTACATATCACTTGGCTTTTATAAAGTATCTGTAGTGTAAAATCAGCTTGCAATACTTGAGCTTGACGACCCATGTGGCGCGGCGGGCAAGTAGCCAAGATGCGAGAGATTGCGGGTTCGAATCCCGCTGCTTGACACATGTTTGCATGATCTGCAAATATACCTATGTTCCGTGTCTGTGTGTTGTGGTATCATAGACGTAGTTCCTGATACCCACGCCACAGAGGATCCTAGTGTGGGATCAGGACTATGTATGATATGGTCTGTTGGGCGTTCTGTTTTTTGGAGAAAATATTTTATAAAGATTATCATCGGCCTGTAGAAGGCCACTGCTGGACATAGGCCTCACCCATAGAATGACATGATGAACGGTCTTGAGCCGCCTCCATCTACCGGCTTCGGGTGACCTGTATAATGTCCATTAAGGTTCGTGGGCCTTGTACTTCTGCGTCTGGAGATTCTTAGCACTCCCAGCACCGTGGCTGCTACCAGCAGGAACAGCGGAGCCGCCGGGGAGGAGGAACCACTTTGAGCGTGTTTACCCTTTTGTCGGGATTTGCCATAATCACCACGCTTGGCAGGCGGATTGATATACGCAGGTGGTTGCTGCTGCCCATCCGAAGGCGTAGGCCTTTTGGTGTCTCATAGACATTAGGTTTTACTGTCAGTTGCTGTCCCACAGTCACTGCTGATGGGTAACCTACCGTCTAGTGTGATGATAGTGTGATGACTGATCTTTGCTTGAAATTGATTGATGTATAATTTGGATAATCTGATTTCAACCGTCAGCCAAGTTGACTTTATTTTTGTTCGTGTTATCCAATGACTAAAGAAACCAATGGACTTGGCACGTTGGGACGTCACGCTTGTGCCCACTTGCGGCCGGGCGGCCATGTATAGCGCTTGTTGTTATGACAGCTAGAGATTGAAAAAATATGAAAAATATCGATATTTTACGTATCGATATATTTTTGGAAAAGTGAACTACCTAGTTCATGTTACCTTTCTAGCGAAGCAAGCGACTCGTTGAAAACACGTAGAATGCGGGTTCAATTCCCGCTGTGTGATCATTATTGTTGCGAGCGTTCGCAAATAACATTTGGCTACCAGTCTGGAAGTTGGTGCCATTGTTAATGTAAATTCATTCAAATACCCATAACACAGTGGGGCCTGGGACTGTAAGTGAATATTCTGCGTGTAGTGAGGAATTCAAAATTATATCAATCGTGCTAAGCAGTGTTTTACGCCGAGTTGGCGGCTGTTGCTTTACAAAGCACAATTTGGGCCGCACGTTGAGTGCTGTTCCCATCTATAGCACGGGGCACCCAAGTGCCAGCTGCTTCGCTTTGACTCCCTAAGGAAAAGAGCTCTTAGAATCATCGGCTTTTTGATCTTGTCCCCGCTTCGGCATTTTGCCATCGCTCTTCCTGGCACCGTGACAGGGCTCATCCACACATCATGGAGCCTTGGGTTTCTCGTACGACTCGTTTCTCGAGATCGTTTCTTCCCCATATCTACAAACTATGGAATGAGCTTCCATCTGAGGTTTACCCGCTTAGTTGCGACATGTGTTGCTTCAAAATAAGACTTTCATGGGATCTTTCGGGGTGGGCATTCATCGACTATCCCCTTGGTGTTGCCGTAAGCGACGGTGACCATGCACTTTACATCGGGTGGGCCGTGAGCTGGCGATAATTGGCCCTACATTCTGTCTACCTTCTCCCCTTCTACCTAAAGCTAGGTTTTCGTTCTAGCACGCCACGCCACACCCTGACACAATAATGTGAACCTAGCTTAAGCGATAATGAGGGGTTTTCACGGACGTTCATGTTCATAGCCTTTAAAATAGATGGCGCCAGCTCTGTACAAGCTATAGTAGCTCTGTCTATATAAAGTGAAATGTCAACGTCAACAATGTATAGATATATTTTCGTGATATTCACACAAAAGCACAGACAAGGCATTTGTTATTTTGACAAGTATGCTTGAGTCAGCGCCATCTATCGAGCCAAATCAAACTACTTTTTTTATTATTATTTGGTAATGAAAAGCCCTCATTGACCTTATGTTATATTTATATTTTAATAGCTTTATCGATAACAAAATACCAATTGCTATACGGCCAGCACTATAACAATCCACCATATTCGTTTCTCATGCAGTTTAGGTATACACGTTTTTTCTGTAGGTATGTCAAGTCCATAAGATTCTTTAGTCATTGGTGTTATCATTCCAACTGTCATTTATAATTCATGACTGATGTAAATGATTGACACTTGCATGAGTGTATAGGGGATGTCTAAGTCGACTTTTACGATAGAATTCCAGCAGTAATTTATAATTAATGACGAATGGTAATGATTGACACTTGCATGAGTGTATAGGGGACGTCTAAGTTGACTTTTACGTTATCATTCCAACAGTCATTCACAGTGCCACCAACTTATCTGTAGAATGAGACGAGGGCGCCACGATCGAAAAGGGTGGCCACCTATTTAATAATTTGCTGCAATCGGTATAAACATAGTTGTACACGGACTTGACGAAATTGTAAGAATATTTTTTATTTTTAGTTATTCATTACTATAAGATTGATATATAGATAAATGTTTCGGTAACAGGTAATCTGATACATAGGCTACATACAGGGTGTCCCATATTTAAAAGATAATCCAGCAAGTGCTTACAGGGGGGAGCAAAACTGCACAGAAAAAGAAACAAAAAAATATTTTCCAAATAGCCCTAGAAAAACGAAACTTTAAAAAAAAATATTGCTGCCTATGCGCACATTATTCGACACTACAACCATAAATTGAGGAATTATCAATAGTTTTTTTCTGTGAAATGTTCCTGAATGTTGGGCCTTGCCAACGTGTAATGACTAGATTGCTGTTTTTTTATCAAAAGGTTTAAAAAAAAACAGAATGGCAAATGTCTGTTTCTAATGTCTAAGATTGAGCACCTCTGGTGAAAAGAAACGTATAGTAACCTGGCTGGCCAACCATTTTAAAAACAAGCCTACTTTATGCAGTTTCTAAAAAGGTATTTTACACACGATATTTACGGCTTACTTTCGATATCATAACTACCGAGAACCAAAAGTGCACATGTGATGTCGAGAAAATCAAGAGACGCACTAAAATCACTTGTCTAAATATCAGTCAACCACTTAACACATTCTAAACACACAAAGGAATAGGGAAGCGTACCTGTTTATCCTTCTTACTCGCATGCGGCTAAATAGTGTGAGAGAGCTCACACAAGCACGTGTCGTGCGTGCGTAATGCACCCAGGTAGCAAGTTAGTAAGCTAGGTCCGTCCGATTCTCTGTCCACGTTTTATAATGTATTTATGTAGTTTTTACTGAGATTATTAACTTTTAAAAATATTTATTTTATTAAAAATACCAGTATGTCAAATAGCAATAACTTAATAATTTTCAAACAAAAATATCCTGTGTAATACGTTTTTAGAAACTGCATAAAGTAAGTTTGTTTTTAAAATGGTTGGCTACGCAGGTCACTATACGTGTTATTTTCACCAGAGGTGCTCAAACCTAGACATTATAAACAGACATTCGCTATTCTGATTTTTTAAAACCTATTGTAAAAAAGACAGCAATAGCAAGTCATGAATTGGGTAGCACGTTGGCAAGGCCCAACATTCAGGAACATTTCACAGAAAAAAACTATTGATTATTCCTCAATTTGTGGTTGTAGTGTCCAATAACGTGCGCAATAGGCAGCATTTTTTTTTCTGCATAAACTCGAATTTCCATGACTATTTGGAAAAAAAAAGAAAAAAAAAAACAGTTTTGCTCCCCCCCTGTAAGCACTTGCCGGATTATCCATTAAATATGGGACACCCTGTATATATAAATGTATTTTAAAGCACATTATTTAAGGGTTACAAATATTATGTGTTCAAAGTGCTTTTGAAGTGCTTTGAAGTACAGTCTAGAAACATAACATTTATGTAATAATCTGTTATCTGAGCCTTTTTTTCCCTTTGGTCCATATTCATAACTGTTTTTCATAACTAGTTACGAAAAAGGCAATTAGTCAAATAAAAATATTTTCAAAATACTTTCATGATTAATATGCCTACCTTATGGTAATTAATAAAAATATCGTTATATTATAACCTTATTTTTCGTTTATTGAAAACTTTTCACACGGTAATTATGATCAAAGGAAACCGAAGTATGTGAATTAATACCATAATATGGTATTCATTCAGAGTATTAGACATAATATGTATGATCGAGTGGATAAATTCCACTTAGGTATTTCCTCGAAATCTGAGTCACTGTGACTATCGGTGTCAGAGCCACTGTCTAAATTGACAATAAAAGGCTGATCTAAATATCCGTCTTTTTGACGATATTCCCCTTGAATTTTGTGCACGTGTGCACAATATTTCTGTCATTCGGAGGCATCAACTACTCAACGCTTTGGTTACTAGTTGCGGCATATTTTCATTGTTTTGCTCTATGTTTACGTCCGTTACTTTCCTTTTCAAGGAACTCCATATCATCTCTATGGGATTTAGGTCACAGTGATAATAATACAATAACACAACACAGGATAATACGATAAAAAATATACAACAATTTCGGGAATGTAATCGTATTTAATAATAATCTGGTATCACTGATCTGTAGCGACTGACACTAACAGTGAAGTGACGTTTTCAATAGTTTCAGTTTTGGCCGTTCTACAGGTAAGTTGGTGGCACTATAATAATTAATGACTGACGGAAATGATTGACACTTGCATGAGTGTATAGGGGATGTCTAAGTCGACATTTACGATATCATTCCAACAGTAATTTATAATTAATGACGGATGGTAATGAATGACACTTGCAGGAGTATATAGGGGATGTCTAAGTCGACTTTTACGATATCATTCCAACAGTCATTTATAATTAATGACGGATGGTAATGATTGACACTTGCATGAGTGTATTAAATTGACTTTTACGATATCATTCCAACAGTTTGTTTCGTTTCGTATGAGGTAGTGCTGGCTTCTGGTGCCGGAGTTTGTCAAGCCGCCCGAGGGCCTCTGACATGGCTTATCGACTGCTATTAATCAATAACAGCCGGGACCGACAGCTTCCTCTAGTAGCAGTAGTCCGGTTGTTAGTCCGGTTGACCGAACTAGTGCAACTTTTCAGTAGCAGTAGTTCGGTTGAAATATAGCACTGAACTACCGATACTCTTTAGTAGCAACAGTTCGGTTTGTATAATATTAAGAATAAAATTGTACAATACACTTTCTTACTTTATTGTTATTTTAAAATGAACACGTAAAGAGAGTACAATACACTTTCTTACTTTATTGTTATTTTAAAATGAACACGTAAAGAGAGCCAATGTACAATTTTATTCTTAATATTATACAAACCGAACTGTTGCTACTAAAGAGTATCGGTAGTTCGGTGCTATATTTCAACCGAACTACTGCTACTGAAAAGTTGCACTAGTTCGGTCAACCGGACTAACAACCGGACTACTGCTACTAGAGGGACAGCTTAACGTGCCCCCTGAAGCACAGAGCGATGGAAATCCGTACATAACTAAGAAAAGTCATTGGTGCGGAGCCTAGGATCGAACCCGGTATCGTTGGATTCTGAGTTGCACTATTGAACCGTTAGGCTACCATCGCTTTTCGACATTCCAACAGTCATTTATAATTAATGACGGATGGTAATGAATGACACTTGCATGAGTATATAGGGGATGTCTAAGTCGACTTTTACGATATCATTCCAACAGTAATTTATAATTAATGACAGATGGTAATGGTTGACACTTGTATGAGTGTATAGGGGATGTCTAAGTTGACTTTTACGATATCATTCCAACAGTAATTTATAATTCATGACTGATGGAAATGATTCATACTTGCATGAGAGTCTTCGGGACGCCTAAGTCGAATTTTACGACATGCACAAGAGGAGAGAGAAGCCGAACACACCACGACAGATGTTAATGTTACATTATAAATCCATGTAAAAATGTATTTACCTCACGGAGACATGCAACTCGCTGCTCGACATGTGGGAACTGCGGCTAAAACATTAAGTAATTATGTGAAATTGTTTATTCACTGGATATTGTAAAAATAGAAAATAGTACTTTTGTCAGGGTCAATTTCTCAATGTCTGGTATTTATTTTAATTCACAGCTATATAATACCTATCTAAATAGTAAGTCTACGAATTTTAATTTAGATAACAACTCAATATACATTATGAAAAATAATAATCAAACATTCGTAATACGTAAGCACGGAACACCAGATTTTAGAGTTGTTCGTTTATCCAACGGGTGGCGAATAACAATCTAGAAAAATCATACTTACTGAGCATGTTGTTGTATTATTATTATATTAGTAAGTGTATGAATTATGATATATTATTATTGTAGTTTATTGAATTAGTACCTAGAATAATTATTATATGAATTATTTTTAGTTTTTACAAAAAAAGGATCAAGATCATCTTTAAAGCTTTATGTATAAAGTCTCAAGTGCATTTTTTAACCCCCGACGCAAAAACAACGGGGTGTTATAAGTTTGACGTATCTGTGTGTGTGTCTGTGTGTGTGTGTGTGTGTGTCTGTCTGTGGCATCGTAGCTCCCGAACGGATGAACAGTTTTTTTTTGTTTTTTTGTTTGAAAGTTGAATAAGTCGGGAGTGTTCTTAGCTATGTTTGATCAAAATCTGTTCAGCCGCTTCATTGAGATGAGGGTTTTTAAAATTTTTACAAAATTGAATACTTGTGTCTGTTTAATTAAGTCTATAATTCAGTATTGTCCCCTAACTCGTAATCGATAAGGAATGCTGTGGCTTTCATCATCAGCTCACGAGCATGAGATGATGACTCCCAGACGCAAACGCCTGAATAAGTTATGAAAAATTAACGAACAAACTCTACCTATAAGTGCTATAATTTTTTTGTGAATTTTCCTTGATTTCTCTGAGATCCCATCATCAGATCCTGGCTTGGTAAATATGGGACCACATCGGGAGTACACCATTCAAACAAAAGTATGCAATTGATGGAGATATCATAGAATTTAAATTACCGTGGCTGGTATCATTTTAGAAAAATTACGATTATACATAGTTTACTATGGTAACTCTAAATGGTCAACGAAACGTCAGCCAGGAGAATAGTAAAATTCGTGGTGTGTAGTCGTAATTTTTCTAAGATGGAGATATCGGCGAACATAGAACATCCTCCTTTTCTAAATAGCGAACTTTGTGAGACAGAACAACTATACGATCATTTCATATGAAGAATATAGTTCATATGCTACACCGTGGGCCGTTTGAGTTTCAGACGAGGCTGGCAGCCGGCTTGACCTCGCATAAATCATCCTTTAGCCGTAAACGCTCGCCACGGCAAGTAGGTAGGTACTTCAAATACTACCTTGAAAGCATAATTATTTGAAAAACTTTCATATAATGGTGCCTCTTACCTTGTTGTGGATTGGTGGAACGACGAGGAGCGGGATTGCCATGCATTGAAGTTCTTCATCCCTGATACGAAGATTGAATGAAGATGCGGCGGGCCCTTTTCACCTGTTCAAAGAGTTCTTTATTATTAAAGGAGATTCCCAAACCATTCACCACCCTACTCAATCGAGATTTTTCAGACGAGATTTTTCATCGTGATTTTGAAAATAAATAATGTAAGTATATAAATATACAGAGATAAAAATGCCATAAATGATAATTTAGTAGGTATGTACGTTTAACATATTCGGGGACAAACGGGTTTAGTAGTAGTAGAGCTTTTTTGTGAAATAGTTCGTCCGGGGAAGTTCTACCACCATATCTATTTCTGCCGCAAAGCAGTAGTGCTCGCATTGCTGTATTCTGGATTAAAGGGTATGGTTGCCGGTGAAATTACAGGCTCACGAGACTTTTCATCTTTATGTCTCAGGGTGGCGGGCGCAGTGCATTGCCACATAGGGTGCGTCCTAGACGGACGTGACCTGTGAGGTAATGTACTGTTCATAGGCACAGGGTACCGCTTTACATCAGGTGAGCAATCTGCTTGATCCGTCATTCCAAATTTTATAAAAAAAAACAGTAATTGCCAATTCCTGTCTGTCCCCAAATGGGGACAGATTCGGAGACTAACAGGAACTACTCATAAATTTTCTCAAATACTGTAACTTATTTCCGCATAGAAAAGAAATGGTTGTCACGGCATGTCAAATGAAAAGGAGTGACTCACGATCAATCGCTGACATTAGTATTTCAATGTCTTTGACAGGGTCGTGTTGACGCTTGTTTGGGTGCATCGTAGCTGCAACCCTGTCTCTTGATCTTTTTTCTACAGCACAGGCCTCTGGGTACTCTCTCTGCAAAATGAAATAAGTGAGACACATGATTATGCTTCAATCTGAATCAGAACAAGGAAGTAGCAGGACGGCCATATAGCTCGCTACCGATGCCACGCGTGCAAATGTATTATAAATATATGCTTCGACCAAAGTAAAAAGTAATATGTGATAATATTAAATAAAGTTGTCAAGAGTCTCCTTAATCTTATGTTCTTTAAGTCCACATAAGAAATGTCATATATTTGGATTTTGTTGATAAATTGAAAATGCGTTCTCTCAATAAATCCAATATATAATTAGCTCTTCAAGATTTAATAATTTTTAATTATATATATTTATAATTATTACGTATTCAAGAGTTTAGGAATGCCTTAAAGTTAATGAGTCTTTAGAATCAGAATCAGAATCAGAATAGTCTCTCAAATTGTTGTAAAAGATGAGTTATAAATGGGTTATAACGGGGAAGAACGAAAAAGAAGTCACGTAACCAAGCTTTTTATGGTAGCAGTAATTGAAACAAAAATGGAGAGCTATAGGGAGGACTCGGAACCAGTCCAAACAGTTTAGGATAACACATCATCATCATGATCCACAGCCTGACTTCACCCACTGCTGAGTATAGGCCTCGCTATGCATGTGCCTTTCCTCACTAGGATAAGACAGCACAGTGAATTTTGAAATCAGTGTTTAATTCTTGAAATAGAGTTACTTTGTATATGAATCGAATAATAAAAATAACAAAATCCTAAATTCAGTTTTTATCTCAATATGTAGTAATTAGTGTACCTCATTTTGATATGATTTTATTTAATTTAGCCAGAGTTAGAAATAAATCCAAGCTGACACAAATTAGTCTATTTTTAGCCCTTACGAGGCATAGATGCAGAGGTCCATTTAATCATTGTTTATATTAAATTATGACCTTATATATGTAACTACCATTGAATGATACGTATTATTATTGACCGAGCGAGCGAAACGTCCTTGCAACAATAGGCAAAATTTGCTTTATCTGTCCGGGTGTATGTATGTTGGTACTCAAGCAGATGGCCCAGCGGTACCCTCTGCTTATGAACAGTGCATTATCACATAGGTCACGTCCACCTAAGATGCATCCTATAAGTGACATTGCATTGTAAATAAAATAAAGTGTTTTTATATATGTATTATAATTTTTAAGGTATTTATGCTGTATGGGCTTTTTGTTAGGTTTGATTGATTAATTGATTGATTTGATTGATTGATCGATTGCACCGCACCCGTCACCCTGAACTTAAAAGTCTCATGTGCCTGTAGTTCTACGTTGTAATATTATACTACTAGTAGGACTACGATCATAGAACTACTTAATTTATCTTGTCTCAGGAATTAACAAAACTGTAATGCGTGTATTTACTATAGAAATGCTACTCCATAAATACAAGTGGCATAAACGATAGAATTATAGTGTAATCTGATCGAGACTGCGTTGATCTGATTTTTTCGCCGGTTATAGTGATTTTGTATTTTTGCGAATTCAGTTTTAACAGCCAAATTGAAATATTAAAGCTCGGTAAAAATATATATCAAAGATGCATTCGTTATTTATTTGAATAGCTGCTTAAAAATACGATGAAGCTTTGCAAATAGGTGCGGGCGAGTAGCCGCTCGAACATGCAAGCGTTAATTTACCTACTTATTTGTATTAGCACTACTAGTTCACCCCAAACGTGAGCTCGCGTGGTACCGACCCCGTTGCTCAAAACCTCCTGTACCGATCAAGCTCATGTAGAATTTAGCAATTATATTCACATAATCTACCTACCAATTGTATCATGAATTTGCGCATAGTAGTTTTGAAGTACTTATAGTCACAATGTTTTAACACATCTCTGAGTCATTGTACAATGGTGGAATAAAAACGTTCGTCCTCAGGGTCTACTTTTGATTGTTCAGTTAAAAAGCATATTTTTCTATTAAGCAACTTCATAAAAAAATAGTTTAGGTAAAACTTGTGTAAAAAGTTACTGATCAAAGGTGTTTTTTCTTTTGTTATTACTTTTATTTATGTAATGGCTCTACAAACTGGCATACGGTCAGCTTGATGGTAAGCGGTTTCAGCCGCCTATTGACATCTGCAACACCAGAGGTATTGTCGATGCATTGCCTGCCCTGAAAGACCAGTTTTTTTTTACGAAGCGGCTTTCTTGATGTTAATCTGATAGCACCTCAGCAGGGATTGTTTTCAATTCAACAATTCAATCAACAAGTCAGCAGTAATCTTGTTGGAATAAGTATTTCCTAAAGCCTAAGCTAAGGTAGAAATTCCCTCAGCATGTCGCGAGCACATAGCTCGCGACATGCTGAGGGAATTTCTTATAATTAAACACATTATTTATAATTTAAAAAAGGCAATAGTAGATTATGCACCGAGGGGATAAAGCAGTTTCTTACGTCGCGGGCGGCATATTAAACTCTGAGCGAAACGAAGGACTCTAGAAGCGAGGTAGTTATGTAGAGTCCTGAGTGAAGCGAGGGGTCAAGCTGCCCAAGACGAAGACAGGCTTTATCCCAGAGGACCATACTCTACTTTTCACACCTTCTGCGAGACAATAAAAATTCATTGAAAATCACGGCACTAAACACCCTCTTTTGTTTCACCTTTGAAATTGAGTTCTGTTAATGGTGGCCACTTCGATTTTAGAGCAAACCTCTATATTTTTAATTCTCATTTTTAAACCTCGGCATTTTTATACTTTATTCTTATCCACGAGTTTCCACACAAATTTGACGTTCCAAATTCAAATCACTTATTCCCTTGGGAGTTTTATACAACTTTACCTCCCTAAAGAGGTCATGCCTTACTTTACTTTGAGGTTGCATGATATGTAATTGGACATTGTCGAGCAGGTGGAGTGAAAATATTTTTCAACACACTTGCTCATAAAGTGCCTCTAATTTCGCGGCACATAATGTCACCTGTAATCAAAATGTGACGTTTTCATTGCTATTATTCACTAGTGAGTTAAAGAGACAATTGAGCATTTACACAGAGTGTGTATTTATGTTTTATTATTAGTTTGAAAGTGTGTTGAAAAACGTCGTATGATACACGTGTGTCTTGATGATTACCGTCCTCAGCTCTCTTAAGTCTCAATGGCGCCCCAGCGGTAATCACCAACATTACACACTAGTACCATAATGTACTATTTCACACCTTAAAGTAAAGTAAAGCATCACATCAGCTATTTTCGGTTTCAGCGAGCTTAAGACGGTTACTGGGGAGTGACGTAGTTACTTAAAAGTTGTAACATCAAGTTTTGATTCATTCTCTTTTAAACTTAATTTTCTGAATCGTTGGAGATGTTCCTCCGTTACTATCATAGAATAATATTATTGCAGCCTTGTCGTATTTAAGTTAGCGTACTGAACATGATTTAACTACTTTTCACTAGAAACGGGATATTTACCATGATTTTTGTGTTTGTTTGGCGTATGCAACTGTGCCGAAATATCGGAAACTCAAACTCAAGAATCATGGTAAATATCCCGTTTCTAGTGAAAAGTATGTACATAATCGTGATAGTTTCAAAAGTTATGATTTAACTAAAATAATTGTTAGTTATTTGCTTCCAACATTAGATTATGACTTTAATTTTTTTCACTATTTTATTCTTTGATTTGACATAACTATCACGATTGTAAAGTTATTTACGATGGGGAGAAGTAGTTTTTACTTCAGCATATTCAGAGTTTTAAGCTAGGCTCGGGTCTCGGGTACACAAAAATGTATATTATAATCCGCGTGTTCTTGATTCAAAATTCACGGTAAATAAACGGCGACTATTTTGTAAATAATCTGTCCATCGACGATCAACACCAACATCCATCCAATGACAGACAAACAACGTGATCGAAATAATCTGATCTATACTTAGTTAGCTAATGATATTGAAAAACTATATAGTTCTACTGAACACCATAGCACAGATAAAATAATACTATACTAGTAACCAAAATAAAATTGGAGGAAGTGACTGAAAAAAAAAAAAACTGTTGGCCAAAATAAACCAAATATTTTGTACTAACCTTATATGATTCATCGTTGTATTCCTTTTCTATAATAGAGAGATCCCTGACAGGGTATTTGTGGTACCATTTGGTTAAAGTGTATGTCATCATTGCCTCGTAAAGCTTTGACTCCCAGACCTGTGAATTAAGAACCTACAATCAGTTGCATAAAATGTATAGGCTTTAGTATTATTTTATCTGTGGTATAGGTAAGGGCACAGATAAAATAATACTAGGTAAGAGGAAGCGAGTCCCAGATGACATTATAATAAAAGAAAAGAAAGAAAGAAAAGGAGGTGAGCAACCGCTTTCCCAGGTAAAAAATAAATGATCCAAATAAACTTAATGAACAAAATATTCCTATAAGTGTTCCGTTTTTTATTTCAGAGGTACGGAACCCTAAATTGTCAAATAATTGGTTCTACCTTTTTTATTTGATTTGAACGATAGAACGAGCATATGGCCCACCTGATGTTAGGTGGTAACCTCTGTCTATAACACTGTACTACCTCATAGGTCACGTCCACCTAGAACGCACACTATGAAGCATTGCACTGCGCCCGCCACCCTAAGACATAAATCCCAGGAGCCTGTAATATCTCCGGAACCCATACCCTTCGAACCGGAACACAGCAATGCGAGGACTTCTGCTTTGCGGCAGAAATAGGTATAGTGGTAGTACTTCCCCGGACGTACTCTTTATCATGTAAACTGTACTACTAACATAACTTTAACTCAACTCTACCTTTATGGTCTGGGCTGGATTCGGGTCTTTGGACGTCTCCGATAGCTGGAATACAGCTTTCGAGCAACCTTGTTCGTCTAGTAGCACGTAGATTAGAGCCGGTAGATCGTGAGAGGTCTTGGCTGGTTTTATGTTAGGAATTGCTCTATGCAGCAAAATCTTTGGTCTAAAATTGAAGAATAAAAAGTTTTTTCTTCTGAATGACGTAAAATTCTTAGCACACGATGTTTTCATCTATGATTGGAATTCCGATAGTAAACTGTCAGGGCCGTCTCTAGAGCTTATCTGACGCTGGGGTGCGAACCCACCGCAGACGCCACATATCTTTCCCCCTACCCCCATCTCCACTAATGCCTTTAGCATGTTATAATAATGAAAGTTATCAATTTATTACTATTTTGTTGGTCCTCAAAAGAAACCTAACCTTATTGTTAAATTAGGTACTTTACAGGTCCAATTTACCTTGCTTTATACAATATTATGAAAAACAAGTAAAATTTTGGGTTAAGGAGAGTTTAGCAGAAATGGCACCCACTACAATGGCGAGAAGAGCGAGCCGCGAAAAATTCAGTGTTTATAGCTCAAGGAAAGTAGGTACCTACAGAAAATTATACCTGTATGTCGAAATCGGAAATCAACACGAAACGTTACGAGCACTCAATTGGAATGGAATGGAATAGTGGAATGACACACAAGAAAAATACCCTCTAAATTGCAGGTCTGTAGGACTTAGGGCTTAGGCTGATAGACAGTCAGTGAGTGAATGAGTAAGTCATGTTACGATTTTATATGTATTAATGATGATGGCTAGTGGAACGAGCCGCGAAAAATTCGGTGTTTTTGCTCAAAGAGAGTGCAGTATAATCAGTATATTATTTTTATTTTGAAAGTGTGCTACCTAACTGTTTCTATCTATCTTTGTTTTGTGGTAGCTGTTTGTAAAATAATTTCTCGAGGCTTGTTGCCCTCGAAGCCTGGCTCGGCTTCCGCCCTCAGAAGGCAGGAGGCCTAGGCGCCCTATATACATCGGATCCCGGGTGCCCCGCACCGCTTGCACCCCCGGGTAGAGACGGCCCTGTAAACTGGTAACTGTAAGCATTCAACTGATAATCTGTTGATACCAACATAAATAAATAGAAAAAGACAAACAAATCGTACATTCGCAATGATGGCATACCAATTTACAGGAATACTTTGCATAGGCTGAAACACTCATGAAATGTTAATGACTAGTCTATAAAGAGGTTAAACTTACATGCTCTATCTATTGATATCTTTTTAAAGTTTCTTACCTTAGCATTTTCCAATGGCAAACTTCTTTTTTTTCTTTATCTTTGTACGCTTTGGTGTATTTTTTGCATATAAGAATCATATCGGTGAACAGGAGGACATGTGCGTCGAACTGCAACAAAAAATAAAACAAATATAATTACAATAAAACACCAGCACGAAAGGTAAATTATAAGTAGGAAATAAGCCTGGAAAATTTTAAAAAACTAGTATCGCGGTTTTCTTTTTATTGATGGTTAGTTTTTAGCATGGGAAAAAAATAACATCGTAAACAAAGTATTGTCTGACCCCGTGTTTAAAATTTTGCCGGAGCTAAAATTACCTAAATTAATTAATTTAGTAGATACAAAAATTCCAGCACATATTCATGGTACGACAGTAATGGACCTCGGCAATCATAGGCTTTGGAACAGCAGTGATTGCAAGTGATTGAAAAAGCTACAGTTTGACATGAGCGACGACTGCCGAGGCACCTTATTTTTCTAGTAGCACTGTACTTTCTACCGTCACGTCTGACAAAAAACTGTTCTCCAATGGATTTTAAAAACCTATAAAATTGAATTACTTATTTGAGCAGGTTTCGGTCAGAAGTGCTGGTGCCTGGTGCACACTGTTTTGGTCCGAAATTGTATGGTTTCAACACACTTAACATAACATATGACCTCATAACAAAAGTAAATAAGCCGAGTGAAAACGTCGGTTAGTATTTCTAGAATTATAGGCGAAGAAACTCGCATTATCGTAAATCGCAAATGCGCTGTTGCTTAACATACCCAATACCCATAAAACTATTAATTTTATTTGAATTTTCTGCAATAACATGAGCGCCTAAACCCGCGCCTCCACTAACCGTTAATCTAAACTCTAATAAGGGAATACCGTCTCAGTACAGGCAAAAGGCAATATAATCGTATTCCTGAACCCCTTTCAGCTGGATTCAACTGGATATTAAGCGGCAAATATGCCGGTCCTTGAACTGCGATGGAGAGAGGAAGGTGGATCTACTATACAACAATATTTTTAGCGGATGTTAAGTGCCTATTTAGCCTGAGCAATACCTAGCCTGACTTCAATATCTTGTCATCAGGACCACGCATCACGGCAACAGCCGATTTACGTGTTTGCTTACTACTAGCGTATAGCGGTCTACATGGTCCTGGGAATATCAAGTCTTGCCTCCTTCTGGAAGTCCTTGTAACGCAGATATCCCTGGTGGATGAGACACCTATTCGTAGACGGCGCGCAGTCGATCATCGGCAATAACAGGTTGGCTCTGCTAAACTTCTTGTAAGCTCTCTCCATATCGTCGTCTCCTTTGAAATCCTGTTGGAAAATTATTAATTGTTATGACTTTTAAGGACGCGGGCAGAAGGCCAGCCTTCGCCAGATACTGACTAATAGTTGACCTCGATGATGAACTTGACCTGTTAATATGGGACAAATATTTAAAATGAATTTTGAACCACTTAACATCAACCGATTAAGCTTAAATTTTGTATACCTGTGAAGTTCTAATGACAATACAATGTTATGGTCACAGCGAACTGATCTGGTGATGGAGACGGAGGGTGGACAACGGAACTCCTCGATGTATAATAGTAGACTGGCCGTGTTTAGGCTCATTTTGATCAGCACACGGTTCCGATCACTAATTTTATAAAAGTGTGTATTGAAAAATATGTTTCTAAACAAAAAACACGCTGGTTTACGGCTCAATTTCAAGAACAATTTTATCAGAATGATGTAAAACCAACACACCAAGGGTCAAATCAAATACCAAATTTACTATCACAGAACCCTACGGAACTGATTTTAATAAATTAAATAAATTTCCCTTGTTTAATTGGCTATGATACTTATTCCGAAATCCGTTACAAGTAATAAATTAATTTTATAGAAATTTAAATAGCAATGAAACGACTGAACCGATTTTGATAAAACCTGTCTAAGAACCATCGCTAGAAAACCTGATTTGAAATTTAAAAAAAACGCATTCAAATCGGTTCACACGTTTAAAAGCTACGGTGTCACTGACAGACAGACATAAACACACACACATGGCAGTAAAACTTATAAAACCCCTCGTTTTGCATCGGGGGCTAAAAACTTTATAAGGGCCATTACCTATCCGCTTTTTAACGAGTATAACTATTATCACCTGTGTGACTGTTAAAAGCATTATAAACCAAAATCTTAACTTACCGGTTCGTAAGGCTCTACTTTTAGTTCATCAACCTTAGTAAACTCTTCTTTTTGACGAACGGCCCGGTTCACACTCAGAGTAAAAGATCTTATGATGGCATCCTAAAGACAAAAAAATACCTGGTGAAATTTATTAAGTCACTTAGCCTAAAGTAAATCACCCAAAGTCTTCCACAGATCAAAAAATGGTTTCATCATCAGATATTGTGTAGGTTTTTGCAAACTTTTGATACGTAAAGTCGAGCAGTGATTTCGTTAGACTATGAGATGAATACTCGTATATACATATTATAAAAAGACACACGCCTTTTTTCCCGAAAGGGTAGGCAGAACCTCAAGTGAGCCTTTATATTCACCTAGTTTATCAGTCAAACCAAATGTTGTCTTTTATTTTAATATATAATTATTTTTCTTTACAAATACATACATAGCTTTTTCCCCTAAAGGGTTACGCAGAACCTCATTGGGCTTCTTTTCACCGTGGGTTGCATCATCGTGGAAATATACTCGTGACAAGTAGTGAGCTCATCGCCGCCATTGGTTCCCACGACTGACTAGGCTAACGCTTTTTTCCAGTAATAACATATTCCTTAATAAGCAACAGCAGCTAGGACATATCATATACCAACGAATCTTACGTAGCACCGTAGCAGTTCGTAGAACCTGAACTGATATATACATGTATGCCACAACAAACTCCACCCTGCGGTGTTACCCGCATAAGTCTCGAACTAGTGGGAATATCGGGTTAAAAAATAACCTATGTGTTAATCCAGCAGTGCAGCTATCTCTATTCAAATTTCATACAAATCCGTCCAACCGTTTCAGCGTGCAGAAGAAACAAACACACTCACAAACTTTTGTATTTATGATATTAGTCTGTCAATACTGGCTGAAGATGGGCATTTAAGATTGTAAGGGTAGATACTTACCAAAACTCGGTAAGGGTTGCAATACGCTCAGTAAACACGATTTTAAGAAAAGAAAACGCCAAGCAAAGCTTTTCGCACCTGGTACCTACTCAAAGTTAAGTGTAGCAAAACTAGAAAGTTTCATTGACGTCATATCGACAATGTGGTACACCATGTACATGCATATTGTTAGTAGTAGACCTTTTTTGTGCATGAGTTCGTCCGGGGAATTACTACCACTATACCTATTTCTGTCGCAAAGCAGTTGCTACGAGTATGTTTTTTTTAAAGATGTTGGCCCTGCTTTGCCCCCGGCTCACCTGTTGGTAAGTGACGATGCGGCCGACGTTGGAGCACGAAGGCTAAAAGGCACCTATTCATTCTTGCCTTAACGAGACCTATATGACCTATATGTTCGATTCCCGCCTCGGAACAAATATTTGTGCGATCGCAGATATTTGTTCAGGGTGTTCTGGGTATTTTCTATGTATAATAAAATATCTATCTATGTAATATATTGGTATTAAGTATATCAGTTATCTAGTACCCATAACACAAGCTCTGCTTAGCTTGGGGCTAGATAATGTTGTGTGAACTGTCCAGCATTATTTATTGATTTTTTATTTTTTATTTTATATTAAGATAGGTGACAGTGAAATTACAGGTACTCGTGACTCTCATCTTTGTCTTAGGGTGGTGGGTGCAGTGCAATGTCAAATAGGGCGCGACCTAGGCGGACGTGACCTGTGAGGTAATGCATTGTTATAGGCCGAGATTACCGCTTAACATCACGTAAAGTAGATCCTAAACAAAGAGTATTAATGTCTAAAGTTTGCAAAATAGAGTATTTTTTGTATTTTAATGAGTGATGGAACAAGCAGATTGTCCACCTGCAGGTTAACAATCACTTAGATATTAATACTCTCTGTTTAGGATCTACGTTTGAATATTTTGTTAAAACAGGGTTTGTTAAAAATAACATACAGAATTTAAAAAATATGAATTTGTTCTATAACGGCTCAGGTACCAGCAATTTAATAAACCCGTCCCCAATTTATAAGCTCTCGAGTAATCAAAATAGCTACAAACTATTGAACAAAACAAATTACTGTAATATAACGTCATAACCAAGCAGTTAACTTAATAGTTTAGGGTTTGAGAAGCATTTATAACCGTTACTTTCTATACTAATATCGATAAAGAGTGCCCTCGGAAAACCTTGCTTATTAGGTATACCTATTTCTTTCTAAGAAGGTTTAACACGCAACGGGCCAGCTCATTTCGTAAACCTGTTTATGCCAAATTCAAGCTACAGTCAATGACATAATTGATGATTGGATTACTTTTAATATTGGGCGTAAAAGTGCTATAAATAAATTTATAAAAACTTATGTCTAGCATTGTTAGTGTGTGAGACGTGGAAAACACGCTCAGGGGCACAATTCTACTATTTTTAAAGAAAAACCATCACGAGACAATTCATTAACAATTTAAACACATTTGGTTTAGTAGAATTGGGCCCCTGATGTCATTCAACGCAAATTTATGAGTTCCATTCAAAAAAGATTGTAATCTAATGATCCTTGAAACGGCTGCACCAATTTCCACTAAACATAGTATTAGAAACACAAGAACAAGACAACTTAAAAAAAAAGTTTCATCGATTTGTTAACCACGATGCCACAGAAAGATACAACACATGTCAAACTTATAACACCTCTCTTGTTGGTCATGGTTTAAAAATACGGTAAAATATAATCAAACGATATCTAACTTTCTTTTGTCAGCGATTGTACAATTACGTTGTTTCGTGACTGTTCGGGATCATGTCGAAGCGTGAATTATGGCGGCTGTAATGGCTGTTACCATTTAATAAGGCTGTGGCACCGTGTTGCTTGTTATAGGTATACACAAATACAACCTTTGTACAAAATTTGTCGCAGAATTTTTGGGTAGACTTAATTGTAGAGATTTGTATATCTACCTACTCATAGCCATACTATGTAACATAAATACTAAGGACATAATTTTTATTCCCGCTTGACTCTTTTGAAAAGTCAATAACCTGAGCATACAGTAGCCCATTGAGGCTCTGCCTACTCTTTCGGGGTATACAGTGTCTATGTATGTATGTATGTATGTATGTACCCTATAGCACAGTCCTGGTCTGGTTAAAAAGATTTGAATAATACCTTACGTCAAGATCCATTCAATTGGATGCAAAGCGGTTTTTTTTTTTTATTTGCTACATACAAACCTTGCGGGAAAAAAAAGTGTGTCTATGTATGTATTTATACAAAGATACGCGTGAAACACATACCTTGAATTTTATCTATATTATTTTACTAGCAGATACCGGGCTGACATGTCAGTCAGCTGGGAAAAAAAGGAAAGAATGACAATAATCATGCCAATTTGAACGTGAACCAGTTTGACTGAGAACAGACTATGAAGGAGCAAGTAACAAGTAATTATAACACAGCTTACCACTAACTCCAGCTCTCGTTTCTTTTCCTCGGTTTCGACATGATGAGATAGGCGTTTAATGAGGAGACTGTATTTGGTGAGCCGCTGCATTGGCTTGACCAGTATATCTGCTAGTTGAAGCCTGGAACACCATACAAAAATCACTAATAATTCCGCATTCTGGCATTATCTGTATGTTATAGGGGCCAGCTTACCGACGCTGAATGAAGAAAGTGGTTCGCGCCGAACTGAGACCTCGCGAATACACGCGATGTAGTTTAGTTACCTTATTTACCTTCCTAACCGACTTCTAAAAACATTTACTGAGATCAAAATTTCACGGGTCCACCATGAGATAATTTCCTACACATCATCAAAAGAACCTATAAATATGACTAACCGACGGGCCGTAAACATACCTATTAGTAGAAGTAGCTGACCAATTAATTTATAACCTCCTTTAGTGAAGTCAGTTATCATCTGAAAATAATCTAGCAAGTGTGTGATGATTGCAGTATTGCAAGGAAACCATAGGCATCACTGTAAAGTTTCGTGTATCGAAAATATTAGAATTGCAACTTACGTTCATTTTCGTTGAAATGGGAGATCAACACTGGACGTTATATTGGTTATTGTTTTATAGGGACAAGTTTCTAAATTCATCAATTTTAGACATTCCCCTGTGGTTTTGTTTGTTTTGCGTCACAAAAACTACTAAAATACCAAATTTCAGCTAATACTGCCTTTATAATATATACTTGTTGTCTGCCTACATTAAAATCTCTGTTTCATGTTTCTCATTTCAATATCCATTTACTTAAAATCTTAGAAACTGGACAAAATGCGTACCGGTTGCCGGTGTTCTGGTTACACCAAGTAAGATATATCATGAATTCGAGTGAGGAATTCATCAAGCGGAGGTATTCTACAGCCGTCGTCTGGCTCTGCACGTACTCTTCGTAAGACTCGAAGATCTCAGCAAACTCGTTGAAGCCTGGTATCAGCAGACTAGTGTCGAATCTGAAAGTGGGAAGATAATACAGTGATTGCGTTATGATAATTTAGTAATTAGAGGTCCTTGTGAAAGAATTCGTCCGGGGAATTACTACCTGTTTCTGCTGCTTTTTAATATTGGTTTTGAAATATTAACAAAAAGATGTAAATGTACTGATTATGTATAGGCTTACATTTTAATGGTTGGGAAACCATGAGTTAATATAGTTCACCACGGCTTCACCAATTTCCACCACATAATTACTAAGAACCATCTCGGTACCACGAGCCACCACGAGGTACCAATCAGACCAGCCATTTCGGAGCTACGTGGTACCAACAAAGACCATGAACACCCCTCGGCTTAGACAGGGTTAATAAAACTGATGTCTTACTTACAACGTCCCGTTTTGCTTGGCTGCTTGAAGCATTGGGAAGAGAGTTCGTTCCCAGAATCTTATATTTGAATTAAGGACATCAGGGATGTGCCGGAACAAGATGCTCGTGCTGAGATCCAGAAGTACGCCACAGTTTTGTAATGCATGCGCTGAAGCGATGTATACCTAAAATAAGTTAATTGTTAAAAATATCCTTTTCTAAAGAAGCGTTTATAAAATTATTGATTGGAACCGTGAGCTGATCAAAATGAGCCCCAATACTGCCACGATACTATTAATTGCTACTATTAAACAACTAGGGTACTTTTAAATATCTAAAATTGCAGAATGGTTCAAAGTAAACAACTAATTGCTAAACAAAAGGAAAACAAAGTGCATTAGTTTTGTACAACCAAATGTTAATCAAGTAAAAGCTAATGTTCAAATCAAAGACGAAGAAGTCAATCTCGTGAACACCACTTTATTCACACAAAGATCAATTGTCGAAGAGACTTAGGTCTGTCTGCGGCATACGCAGTTAAAGTGATCCGTTTCCTTACAGACGTAGATACAGCTAGACTGATTTACATCAGGTACTTTCATAGCATTATGTCTTACGGCATATTGCTGTGGGGGAGTGCTGCAGATGTAAACACCATATTCGTATTGCAGTAGAGGGCTGTTCGTGCAATTTATAACATGGGCCCCAGAGAATTGCTAAGAGATAAGTTTAAAGAAATGTCAATATACTCGTATTTATGAAAATTTAATGTATGTATGTTCACAAAAATATTAACTAATTTGTAATACAAGCAATCATAAATCATTAATCAATAAAGCATCATAATACAATCATAGTTTATATACTATAAACAAAGATAAACTAGGTGTTCCCACTATTTTTAGGCTCCATAAAGTTAGTAAATAGTTTACAGGACAATGTGTGCGCTTTTATAACAAGATCCCAAGCGACGTTCTAAAATTGTCGATTAACAAATTTAAAAACTTAATTATTGTAAAAAATAGCATATTAAAGTCTCTGATTATTTAGATGATAATAAAACTTGGGCCTGAATTTGCTCCAACACGGTTTAAACAAATGTAAACCTAATATTAAAATTGCAAAATAAGTCTATTTCATTTTTATAAAAAAATTACGTGTCAAATTAGTTTTAAAAAATCCTATTGAATAAATAATTATTGATATGATTTGATGATAATTAAGAACCGTTGCCCACCTCCATCCTCCGTCTCCATCATCAGGTATTTCTTGAAAATATTGTTTTCTTACTAGACTCCGCCCATTCAATATTTTAACATAATATATCGCCTTGACAGGCCGCTAATTAAAATGAAGAGGTTTGGGCTAAAAACTAACTAACAAGCTTGTTAGACAACTCAATATTTGCTAAAGGCACTGTGAAAAACGTGAGACAACCCAGATTTGGAAAGTGATTTTGACAAAGCCTTAGTATGGGTTTTTTTTCATTTTAATTCTCCTTTACATTTATATGGTTCCTAGTGAGATGTTTTCTTTACTTTTGCAATTGATGAGTATATTATGAGGTTCAGGTAAAATTTATGCAAAATACTCTGATTTTTAGAGGCTTTCATTCAATTTGTTTCTCAAAATAAGAAGTTTTTGATAAAAACTTAAATATACCTCATGCACGTATTTGTTCAAAACATCTAAAGAAACATTCGTTACAACGCCCTAATCACGAACGAGCTTTTGTTTGGGAAGTATGACGGGTACTACGGGTAGGCCGCTCTCAAAACACCATTTATTAAAAAAGTACCTGACTACGAGAAAAGAAGGAAAATAACCTGGGGAATAACATGTCTACACAAATGATAAACTTATCAATTCGTGAAATCGAATAGAAGTAAGCTCGATTCCATTACACGGGATGTTAGACACGGATAGCAAAGACCGATTTGATTTTCCTGTTAAATGGCGAAAATAATTTGGGATCTTCTGTACCTACGACGGATCTGTCCGCATACCCCTGCATACCCGTATTATCTTCTTACCTACCGAAAATTCAACCCAAGCTGTTTATAAACCCTCAATCCACGAAATAAAGTTTAATTTTTAAAATCTTGCAGATTTGTATGTTCTATTTCCGAGTTCTGAAGAAAAGCAATGTCAATTAAGGATTTACGGTAGATTCATTTACATGTGTATAACCTCATCTATATGCGTACCAAGCGGCAACAAACGCAACAATACTTAAACAATTTCAAAACTGACATATCAATTTACGTATCTGAAGCTGAACTCCAAAGCTATTGCAACCGCACTTGAAAATGTTTTCCGCCACTGATATCATCAATATCAAAGTTTGGATGTTTGTACGTTTAATACAGACCGTTCGACGCAAGATGATTTTGCCTTGGGAATAGTGCCAACCAAGGAGGGGCCATCTTACGATGAACGGTCTGTACTCAATCACGCTGAAACAGCTAAACCGATTTCGATGAAATTTTGCTACACTTATAGATTATGACCTGTATTGAGCTATAGGATACTTTTTATCCTGGTATAACGCGAGCGAAGCCGCGGGCGGACATTAGTAATATAGAAAGTAACGTAAACGTAAAAAGTTGCGTTGACTCTTGTTCTGTGGCCAGCAATGTTTTAGACAGTAACATCAAAATACAACACGCGGACGAAGTCGCGTGTTACTGATAGTATTATCCAAAACATCATATAATGGACTACAAAATTGGCGTCAGATTGCTTTGTTGAAATCCGAACGGAGTTTGCGTTTGTGGTAGACTTCCTACCGATACGATAGTGGGCGACATGGCGCTACAACGCGTCGTCGGGTTAGTGCTCGCCACTCAACAATCTTTATTTCCCAGCGGTAAACAGTCCTGCGAGGTTCAATACCAAAATAGATATTGGATAATCCATTTGAGTGAATCATCATCATCGTCGTCATCAGCCACAGCAGTCCACGGCTGGACATAGGCCTCCCCCATAGTATGCTGCGACGAACAGCCTTGAGTGAATATATGACATCAAATCACTAATAAAGTTACAACATGGTTAAAACACAAAAAAAAATATTCTTCAAGCTTCAAACGACCATCCCTGTTGAGACGACTATAATACACTTTTAGGAACTACAAGAGTTGGCAGTTTTAGGGGTAGTAAAACAGGATAAACTACGCCACTATCGCGTAACTCTTTCGTGTTTCGTGACGCTGACCATCGCGTTGTTCGGAATTTAACTTTTAGGTACTCAATATATTTTGTAAAAGAAATATAAGAAAATTGTATAAAATTTGGGGACACTTTGATTGAATCCTCTCAAACAAAAGGGTGGATTTACACGCAACGGTTTGTCTGACAGGTTCACCTAAGTGTGTGAGTTAGAGGGAGCTTCGATATATCTGACAAGTAAACCTGCCCAGCTATACCGTTGCGTGTATGGCCACCTTAAGTAAAACATGTTTTAACATGTTTAGTTGTCACGTATTTTCAGGTAGGTATACTTTATAATTTTGTAGTCCAAGTTATGATACTAGTTAGATACACATGCTTCGGTGAAATCAAAATGATAAAGCATCAGCAGCCTTTAGCATAAGCAAATTCCCACACCGGTGTGAGAATTTGCCATAATCACCACGCTTGGCAGGTGGATTGGTGATCGCAGTATTGGCGTTGAGTACTCAGGTGGATGCTGTTGTCCATCCCCTGGAGTAAGCCCATGGTCGAGTATTACGACATCCACGGGAGGAGTCGGAAACCCTTCCGTCTCCTCCCGTGGATGTCGTTATTACAGGCCAGACTAGCTACGGTAGCGTTCGATTGATTAACAGAATTGATGCAAAAAAACTTTATTTTTCCTGAAAATGTATCCTTTATCACACACTAAAACTCCTAACTATATCCTCATGACACACTTTACTTTGACAAATTTCATCATGAACAGTTCAGCCATTTAGTCGTGAAAAGGTAACAATCAGACAGAGATACAGAGTTATTTTCAAATTTATAATATCAGTGTGATTCCCAAGGGTAAGCCCAATGTGGTGATAATTCCAGTTTTAGTCCCTATTCAAAGTCAATGGAGCAATGAAAGCCAAGCGGGCCATTCGATTTCTAAATCATCATTTGTAGCCATCAGGTACATACTCGTACCTTCGTTATTTGAAATGCAAGAGAACCGAGGCTCTATAAACATTTATATCGAGCTTTCTTGAATTATACGAGACCAGACTCCAAATAACCCGCATATTTTTGACTAAAAAGCTTTACCGTGCTAGTAGTGCGGTAAAAGTTTTTTTTGTATGATATTGAAAGTTATTGGAAAAGTTACACCGTGTTTTGTCTCTTTCGACCCAGTTTGAAGCTGCTTGTCAATGCAAAAGACAAAATACTGCGTAACTATTCCAAGGATTATCACCTTAGTTTTGTAGATGTTCCGCACTTATTAGTAGCACTGTTTTTCTTCGATTAATCTTGAAGATAATCCAGGTTATTTGGAATGGTTATTTGTCGAGTGGAACTCGTAGCTAGGTACTTGTCTGGGAAATTTTATAGCTAAGCCGAAATCATAATCCCTCAATGTGGCAAACCTGAGGGCAAACTTTTTTGTTGTACAGCCGTAAAAAAATAATTTAGAGTGTTCCAATTTTCCCGGCACCTGGTGTGTTTGGGTTATATTTAGCTAAATTATGGGTTTTCTACTTCTCTGCCTGCGTACCATTATAAATTAAATGTTCGTGTATATTGGCACCGTCAGCGCAAATATGAAGTTTTTTTTAATTAAGAAGTTTGCAGCGATGCGTTAAGCACTAGATAATAAGATCATTTTATGAAAAAAAACGAGCGAGTCTTACATTAATCGCATATGGTGTGTACAACTGACATCTCACCCACTTGCTTATAAGCAACATGGCTGATAATACCAAACTCTCGGAAAAATGCGCGCTTCCCTTTTTACGAAATTTACACAACGACAGCATACTCAAAAAAAACTCCTGCAGATTGTAGGAAAGCGAGAGAAAATATTTTAAAGATTTTAAAAAAAAACTAGCCTATTTTTGTGTTGCAACACCAGTTTTCATACACATAAAACCATTAGAAATGGAGCCGTTGCACCCTATAGATCCTATTAGTCGTGTGTTAATCATCATCAGAACCGGGAGTCTAAGGGAGAAAGACATGTCATCTGAATTTAAAGTTTGAACTCCTACTTGAAGATTCACCTTCAACAGTTCCCTAGATCCTGTTTATTCTATGCTGGTCATCATCAGACCCTGGAGCCTGATGTCTTGAATATGAACACTATGAGATCAAACTGAAGGTTCAAGGTAAAAAAATGCCAGAGTACCCGTTTAAAACAATATTGCGAGCTGATGATCTTGGAAACGGCTGCAAATATTTTCAGCAAACATGTCGATGCATAGTGCTTGTTTTTAAGCCCCGACTAAAAATAAGGCTATTGTAGGCTTGAGACTATTGTGTGTTTATCTATCTGTCTGTCTGCATGCCATATTTCTTTGTTTCCACGCTGTTCCACAAAAGTTTCTCTGATTTCCATGTGTTTTTTAGGGTTCCGTAGCCAAATGGCAAAGAACGGAACCCCTATGTATTCGTAATGTCTGTCTGTCTATCCGTCCGTATGTCACAGCCACTTTATTCCGAAACTATAATAACTATGCTGTTGAAACTTGGTAAGTAGATGTATTCTGTGAACCGCATTAAGATTTTCACACAAAAACAGAAAAAAAAACAATAAATTTTGGGGGTTCACCATACTTAGAAATGAAACTCATTTATTTTTTTCATCAAACCCATTTTTGTGGGTCCTCTGGTTAGGTCTTCAAAAATGATATTGAGGTTTCTTAAATATTTTTTTTCTAAACTGAATAGTTTGCGCGAGAGACTCTTCCAAAGTGGTAAAATGTGTCCCCTTCATGTAACTTCTAAAATAAGAGAATGATAAAAAAAAATAAAAAAATACAATTACCATGTAAACTTCCACCGAAAATCTGTTTGAACGAGATCTAGTGAGTATTTTTTTTATACACTTTTATTAAAACACCCATCAAAGTTACAATGAACTACAAGAACTTTTATATTATGTTATTTGCTGCTAAGGAACCCTTCATTGGCGAGCCCGACTTGCACTTGGCCGCTTTTTTTGAATGAACGATTGCTTATGCGAGATTGTTCTCAGCTATATTTAGTGGAATTATGTGCATCCAGTTTCAGGGTTTCTTTAAGGGAGTTTTTGGTTTTCGCTCAAAATTTTCATTTTCGGCGACATTTGGCTGCAGGGTCTGATGATGAACAGCATAGGATGAACAGGATCTAGGGTACCTACTGGCGCTGCATACTCACATTTGAGCTCAAACATCAGTTTAAGATGACATGACATGTCATCCTCCCACAGACATGGAGCAGCATACGATGAATAGGTTCTAGAATGTAACGGGTACGCTGAATTCAATGCGGTTTTATTTGTATGAAAACTGATGTTGGATCACTGAAAATAGTCGTCGGACTGAATAATTATTTTTTTACAAAACTAATTTGTTATAATACGCACATAAGTAATATAATATTTATAATATTTTTCTTTCTTTCTTTCTTTACTTAGAATGTAACATACTTACTTTAACTATGACTTGAAGATGGCGGATGTATTGTGCCTCTGTGTAGACCAACTCTTTTATGATTTCCTGCCTCACTTCATCCTCAGAAGGAAGCCCTGAAAAAAATAAAAGATATGATTTTAATTAAGAGGACAGCATATTCTAACTGTAGCTTTTGTAACTGAGCATACATTTTTTGATTAAAACATATATATAAACTGAATTCATATATTTGATGAAATTTGCTATAAGAGGGTTTTTGGGAGCGAAAAAACGATCTCGCTAGATCTCATCTCTGGGAAAAATAGCTTTTCCGAAGAAAGAGCTTTATTCTTAAGGTTAAGCAAAGAAAGCACGATTGTTTGAAATCAAAAAAACATAGTCTGCTACAGACATAACCCTTCCATTTGGTTTTGCCGATCGGGTAAAAATCCCACTGAAATGTATCATTTTACCGGTCAATTGGCTTGAAAAAGAACCTTGCGTCGAGACAGTTCATTTCCAGTTTATTGTCTGCTATTAATATTTCTTACGCCGTAAAAATAGCCTTAAGTGAAGGTAATGACTGAGGTCCCGTGTTTTTTACTTATAAGTGCTTTCCATTTATCATCTTTGGGTTCGCCTGTTTGACCTTGTTCATTAATAAAAAAGATCCACTTACAACACTGTTTCGATGTTTAAACTTAATTAATTTTATTAAGGCTGCGCCAAAACCAGACAGATATCTGCATACAAATAAAATTGTGACGCGCCGCTCTAATTCTCGTAAAATATAGATAATTTTACAAAACCACAGGGGGAAAGTCTTTAACTTTATTTTATTGATTTTATTTATCTAATTTCTGACCTAATAATATGCACCATACATAAGGGGGTAGGCTGAGCCTCAATGGACCACTTTTCACAGTGGATTTCACCACCGTGGAATAGACGTGACAAGTGGAGAGCTCATCGCCGCCATTGCTTCGCACGACTGACTCGGCTGACGCTTTCTTCCAGTAGGTAATAACACATTCCATAATAAGCTAGCAGCCAGGACCAATTTTCTACCCACGAATCTTACCAACAAGTCCGGGTAATCTACCAACGAATATTATCAACAAGTCCGGGTAAAATGCACCATATTGAGAAATATACGAAGCCAGCTAAAAATTGAGGAAGTAATGCTTCGTGAACCCGGAAAAGACGGAACTTAATCTGCTGACCTAATGCAAATTTCCAAGTACTTATAACATACAGAACGTAACCGTAACTGACCGAGTAGGACTAATAAACTACAGGAAGCGCCTGCCTGCCATCAGAGGAAATATCCTGCCACTAGGCGAGTTAAGAAATAATGATGTTCAACCGCAAGTAATAGCGTTTAAAATTAGTTCTCTATTACAAAGTTGTCATAGTTTTAACCTTTATAGTTTATATATCAAGTTGTAATCTTGTTTGCTGTTTTGTTGTTTGTGCTTTTGTATACTTACATACATATGTACATACGACTTTTTCCCCGAAAGGGGGTAGGCAGAGCCTCAATGGGCCTCTTTTCCACGTGGAATATAGACGAAATAATTACCTTAGTTTAAATAAGTTTAGTTTTACATGTAGATATTTAGGTATCAAAAAAACTCTTAAGAAGTGTACATCCGACTTATAATGATGATGTTGATTAAATTAGTAAGCAGAACCGTGAAATGATCAGAATGAGCCCAGAAACAGCCTCGAGGAGTTCCGTTGTCCACCCGTCTCCATCTTCAGATCAGCTGGCTGTCACCATAATGTTGTATTGTCATTGGAACTTGACAGCTTGAGTTTGAGCCCAAACTCGAGGGGTTTACTAGAAAAAACTGAAGAGTTCCACTACCACTAATGGCAGAATATTCAAGGTTTTTTTTATACTACTTGAATGACGGAACAAGCTGATGGCCCACCTGATGTAAGGAATGGTGTATATGCAGAAATAGGTATGGTGGTAGTACTTCCCCGGACGAACTCTTTCACAAAAAAGCTCTACTACTACTACTACTACTGTTTCGGGAAGCCGTATATTATTTAAATACAGTAAGTAGGTTTTTTATTTATTATAAAATACTCCACACCTGCTCACTACTGGTGGGTGGCTAAGACGCTTCCTAAGCGATAAGTTACATAATCGTACAATAATTGTTCTTATATCATCATCATCAACATAAACAAGTCCGCTGCTGGGCACAATCCTCCCCATATAATGCCAAAACCAACGCCGAGTAGTAGAGCCGCCTCCATCCACCGCCTTCATCACCACTTTCTATACATTATATTACTCAATAAAAACACCAACTTAGTAATTTGACACATCGCAGATTTGATAGAACTGTATTCCTTGTTACATTAGTGAAGTTGATGTTATGAGCTAACTAAGATATTATATGCCGTCGCATTAACCAGTAAGTACCTACCTACTTCATAAGCAGGTGCTTCGCGATATGAAGGGCGAATGTTAGAATTCGTTACGTCACGAGATGATAAACGACCTCCAAATGCGAATTGTACTGGCTACTGGGCCCCGATTCTGTTAATTTTGAGACTGACAGTAAAATCCTGTCTATTTATTTTTTTGTCTTTTGGATGGTGTCATTATTTCCATAATAAAGTGAGACGCCAACTATATAAAGAAAAAATAAAATAAAAATGCTATATGTATAAAAGTAATATGCCTGTCCCTATCACACGGTATTGTATTTTATGGGTATTTTTTTATGTATGATAAAAAATATCTACCTATGTAATATATTGTATTAAGTATATCAGTTATCTAGTACCCATAACACAAGCTCTGCTTAGCTTGGGGCTAGATAATGTTGTGTGAACTGTCCAGCATTATTTATTTATTTATTTATTGTGCTCTCTCCTGCATCCTACATGCTTTGAGCACAGACAGCTCCGATATTGTAATTAAAATAAAAACCTTTTATAAACGAATAGTGTTAAAACAGTGCTAAAACCAATATAATCATATAAAAAATAACGTGTGAGTTTCAATAAAACTGGAAATCCCATACAGTTACATAGACAGGAAAATAAAACTTTATTTTTCGTCTGTTTTTGGGAAGAACCCATCTAGGTCCTAAATATCTCACAATATACCAATAGGTCTTTCACTACCTTTGAAAGCCTTAAAAACATTTTTTTCAATTTGTGCGTATTATTTTCATCCGCCGCAAAGATTTTAATATAAGCTTTACGTGTTTATCATTGTTGGCAGACAGCTTATTTTCCTCAAAGAGATTTTTTAAAAGAAAACACGGCAAGGATTGGGCGGAAATACTTCTTCAATCTATCTTCGTATGATAAAACAGTAATGGGCCAAATCTGAACTTTTTCATTTTTTTTTTTATATTTAGTTTAAACTTGCATCAATTGTTTTATACTATCTTAAATAGCTGTATCGTATTATTTTAAGTTTTTTTTGTTGTTTGTTTGAGTGAGTTATTAGAATATTTTTGGTTTGAGTAAGTATTTACAGTTTTCTGATTCTCGTCCAATAATTTAGTCAGACTCGTATTAGTAAGTCACTTTTGATCAATTTGCTCAATAAGATTTATACTAAGTACTGGTTATAAATTGTAGTGTTTAGAATGTATTAAGATAAACTTAAAGAGACGAGAGAATAAACATTTTGAAACAAAAACAAAATTGCTAATTAGGTAGTTTATAGATAATTTGTAATTTTTTAGTATAGTCCATGTATTTAAAAGTTACTGGTAAAGTGATTAGTATAGTAACCTAAAGGTTACTTTTCAAAATAAGCTTTATTTCGTAAATTCAGAGATTTAACTTCTGAAAAAATACAGAAAAGTTTAGGATATTATCCAATGGAATTATTAATTGAACACAATTCGTATTAATTCGCTCTATCGAAAAAAAACTTAAACATGGGTAATTTTCTGGGTCTATACAGATTTTATTTGAATGATGCCTACTAATGCGATCTAAAAAAATACCCAAAATAATGTAATTGGCACCCACTAGCGAATCAAGGTGTAAAATTTTAATTTATGTTACGTGGAAGCGATATCAAAATGAAAACCAAGTAAAAATCTGAAATCAGGCGCTGTGCCTTTTAGTAGAGAGAACACTTCTTAAAAAGTCGTCAAATGGCGAATCCCGTTGGACAGACTATTCCTGCGCCGACAACCGGTATCATTGTAATCAGCATGATCTCCTGAACAAGAATAGACCGGTTTTCGCATTCTAAATGTTGGAGGGGGGAGAGAAGAGAGGGGAAAGATGCGAAAACCGGGTAGAAGGTTTGGTTAATATCTCAATAACCGCTTGTCCGATTTAAACAAAAAAGGTGTCATGCGATAGGTAATAAAACGTTGACATATTGAGTTTTCAAATGGTTTTTGTAAATATCTTACTTTATTAAATATTAAAAGATAAACGGCTAATTACCACTATTATTCGTCACTTTGCTGACGTTTCGAGACTGAGTTCAGAAGCCTCTTCATCATGAGCACCGCCCGCGACCGCGTTCGACGGTGGACCAGCGAAAACTGCGTGCAACCGCGCGCTCAGCTCGCTGGGACAGCGGCGGCGGCGGCGGCGGCGGTAGGTTCGTTGCGCGTGCGTCGAGAATTAGTTCATCTACGTCACTAGCACTACCTACGTCGTCGGTATAAGGCTGCGTACACACTGCACTCACGGTATCACTCTCCAGACCGATAACAGTACTACAAACAGTAGTGGCGGAGTGGAGTATAGGTTGCCATGCCGGCGAAATACCCCATCCCCGATCGCGATTGAAATTTGGATGTCGGCTAATCTCAATTGCTTCCCGTATCTTGCGAGGAACAAAAAACTTCTCTTTCGCAAGAACTGAAATTATATATGGATCTATATATTTCCACTCAATCCTTTTGGTGAGTGCGTAGTTTTTGAAAGCAGGTAGCCATTCGGTATAGGCTTTGTTCAACTCCACATCTGATCCATGGAAGTTCGTTCCGTTATCCGATGCGATGTAGACTGGAGTTCCTCGGCGGGCCGCCATTCGTCTGAGGCCCATAATAGCCGAATCGGTGCTTAAGCTAGCGATTAGTTCTATGTGAATCGCTCTTATCACTAGGCATGTGAATAACATTCCCCATCGCTTTTCTCTGCGTCTTCCAATCGTCACCCACATAGGGCCGAAGCAGTCGATTCCGCAGCGTGCAAATGGTCGGGTGTAGGTACTTAGGCGAGCTTCAGGTAAGTTTCCTTTTACCGGTATCGCGGGGCTCGCCATCCTTGCTTTGCACGCTGTGCATTTGCTTATTATCGTTCGGACTGCCGGTCGTAAGCGCAGTATCCAAAATCGCTGACGAAGGTTATTCACTATTTGTTCCCGGCCGACGTGATTATTGTTTTCATGTTCCTGACGGATTAGTAGGCGTGTCATTTGGTGCGCTCCGTCTAATATAGGGGGGTCCTTAGTGTGGTCGGGTATTGTCGCGGCGTTCGTTCTGCTATTTAAACGGATTATCCCATCAGCGGCTAATTTCGGATCGAGTTTGTAGAGCCGGCTGCTGCGATCGATGTTCTTTCCGTTTTTTAAGCGTTCTAAATCGCCGGAAAAGCTCTGTTGTTGTGCGTCTCTAATGAGCAGGCGTTCCGCTTGTTTTATATGTTTTATGTTAAGCTCATTAGCGCGTCGTCGACATTTGTCTATAAACGTGAGTGCATAGGCGACCGTTCGTATCAGGCGTTCGTAAGATGAAAATCTCGATATGTCTACGAGCGGTGATTTTTCTTTCGCGTACGTCACTAACGCTTCGTCGGGTTCTTGATCTGACTCGATTTCCACGGGCCAGCGATCTTCGTTTTCGTATAGAAATGCTGGGCCGACGAACCATCGGTCGCTGCTTAGCATTTGCGTCTTTCCGGAGCGTGTCGCGTCGTCGGCTACGTTGTGTGCCGTAGGTATCCACCGCCATTGTTCGGGCCGTGTTAGTTCGGCGATCTCACTGAGCCGGTGAGCGACGTACGGAGCATATCTTGCTGAATCTTTTCTTATCCAGTGCAGCACGGTTTTCGAGTCGCTCCACAGGATCACTTCGGTGTTTTCCTGATGACTTTTGATGATTTCTGTGGCAAGTCTCGCGCCGATCAGACTGGCTTGTAGTTCCATCCGAGGTATGCTTTGCGACTTCAGTGGGGCGACTTTAGCTTTCCCTGCGACTAGCGTTACGCTCACGCCTTCGTTGCTTACGAAACGCCAGTACGCGACTGTGCTAAATGCCTGTTCACTGGCATCGCAGAAGACGTGTAGCTGTTGCTGAGTCGTATCTGATCTTGTGTTGTAGCAGCGTGGTAGTCGTAGGTCAGCTATGTATCTCAAGTCGTCTTGCCATTCACTGAAAGTCGTCGCTTCTTCGGGTGGTAGTGGTTCATCCCAGTCTACTTTCTTTTTCCACAGTTCTTGTAGCATTATTTTCGCGGTGATCGTGTACGGACTCAGCAAGCCCAATGGGTCAAATAATGACATCACTGCTCCTAGGGCTTCGCGTTTGGTCGGCGTCCGTTTCGCGTTTTTTACGTCATCAGGCACGCGCAGCATGGCGGTATTAAACGCGAGTTCGTCTGTAGTATGCATCCAGATAATTCCTAAGGTTTTTCCATACAGATCCGCATTTGCAGCCAGCTCTTTGGGTGTTTGCGCTCGGTCTTCGATAGGAATTCCTTTCAGCAGATGATCGCGATTCGAACTCCATCCTGCTAGCTCGAATCCTGCTTTTCCGTGTACTTCTCGTACTTCGGCTATTGTTCGTGCAGCTATTTCCTCGTTATCAAAACTCTCCGCCCAGTCATCCATATAATGATTTAAAGTAATAGCGTTGAATGCCAGTGGATGTGATTCCCTGTGGTCCGTTGCATTCTTATCTCTCACGCTATGTGCTAGAAACGGCGAGCTTCGAGCGCCGAAAATCATGGATGTCATCAAGTATTTCTTCGGCGGTTCTGAGCGGTTATCGCCGCGCCATAAGTAATGCTGAGCTACGCGATCCTCTGGTCTGATTTTGATTCTAAGGAACATTTCTCGAACGTCGGAAGTAACGGCGATCGGCTTTTGTCTGAATCGGAACAAGACGCCGTAGAGAGCTTGCAAGAGATCTGGCCCGTCGAGCAACGCGTCATTGAGACAAGTCCCGTTCGCGCGCGCTGCTGCATCAAAGACCATTCTGACTTTGTTGGGCTTGTTCGGATTTGTGACTGCGAAGTGTGGCAGGTACCATGTCCGTGAGTTCCAGTCGTGGTTCTGTTCACATGGTACTGCGTATCCTTTTTCTAACAACTTGGTCACTTGCCCAGTGTATGCGCTCTTGAACTCCGGTGATCTGTCCATTTTTCGTTCAATACCGCGTAGCCGGCGTAATGCCATATCGTAGCTCGGCGGTAATATTACGTCATCGGTAGCCCAAGGTAGTCCCACTTCAAAATGACCATCTGTTCGCTTGACGGTAAGATTGAATATTTCCTTGGCGCGTTCATCTTTGGATACCGGTTTTCGTTTCATTGAAATGCCCAATGCGTCTATGTCGAAATGCGTTTTAACGAGTTCGTTCAAATCGTTATCTCGGTCGGTCGCTATTCGCTCACTTTCGGCTTCTGGCATTGTGCGCACGTGTAGAACCGTTTCTCCTTGTGATATGGTGCTTCTAGGGATCGTTCCATGTATAATCCATCCCAGCCGGGTTAGCGACGCAGCTGGTTGGTTATTTTTTCCTGTTAGCAACTTCCGTGTCACAATGAGATGCCAGTTGTCAGCTCCGATGAGAACACGCGGTTTCGCATGAGCATAGCACACGGCTTCTGGGTTGAGCTCTTTCAGATGCGCTTGCTGAAGATCGGCTCTGCGGACTGATTGACCTCCTAGTGTCAGATTCTTCACCGTGCGTGCTCTGATCGGCTGATAGTTCGACTGATCGCGCCCTCGTATGCCGATGTTCACGACTCGGCTTTCGGGTTCTCTTTGGCTTGATGTGACTCCGATTATGTTCAATGCTCGTGTCGGGCCTTGCGCTCCGACCATCTCGGCGATCTCTTCATCAACCAGCGTTATTGTGGATCCTTCATCTAATAACGCGTACGTGAGAACTTCTTTCCCGTTACTGCCTTTTATCGTGATCGAGCACACCTTCAATAGGACTTGATTCGTTTCCGCAGATTCATGTGCCGATGCCGTTGTTACTGATTCCTCATCTTTGGTTAGTTCAGTGTGCCTTTCCTTGGCGTCTGGCGCGTGTAGATGCGCGTGATGTGGATGACGGCATTCGTTCACTCCGCATCGCTTGCTCTTGCAGCCGAAACGTCTGTGTTTGCTGTTCAAGCAACGGAAACAGATGCGTGTTTCCTTGGCCCATTCCCATCTTTGGTCCACGGGCATCGCCGCGAGCTTACCACATTCAGTGGTTACGTGTTCCGCTCCGCAACAGAAACATTCGTTCTTGTTCCTAGTGGCTTCTGTTGTAGCATACACGGTTCCGCGGTTACGATCATTCACCCGGGGCTGTTGTTCTGAGGTTCGAGCGTTCGTTGCGCCTCGCGATGTCATGGCTGCGTTCATTGCGCCTCGCGATGACGTCATTGTGTTCGGTGCGCTTCGCGCCAACGCAGCTGTGTACGTATGACGCATGGCGCGATCCGCTTCTCGCATCAGGAATCGGGACAGCGTGACTATTTCCGGTTCGCTTCGATTCCCGTGGTCTTCCGCATAGTCACACCATTTTGATCTTAAATGCGGGCTCAGTTTTTCTGTGACTTGACGTGCCAGCATTGGATTCTGTAGGTATCCTCGTTCGTCAAGACCCCCGATTATCGTCACTATGTTCTGTAGCTTGATAGCGAAAGCGTTCAGTTCGCTAGCGGATGTGCCCAATCGTGGAAGCTTCTTGATGTCTTCAAGCGCTTGGTCTATGATCATCTCTGGGCGTCCGTAACATTGTTCTAATGTTTGCATAATAGCCGACGGTTCTGTGGCTGTATACAGTAGCGCCGACACTGTTTGGCGCGCTTCACCTCGTAGGCACGATCGCAGCCTTGCGATGTTCTCGGCCGGCGAGAACTTTTGTAGATGCGTCGATTCTCGCATCGCCGCTTTGAACGGTAACCAGTCTCCCATAGCTCCACCGAAGATGGGCAGATCTGTCGTTTGCCTCGGTGGCGCCCTCTGTCGGGACATCTTTTCTAGAGCGTCGGCTAGCCGATCGATCCCTCGGTCTCGCGATCGTGCGGGCGTAGGGGATCTCGGGCGTCGCTCGTTTTCAAAAGTGACGCGGTTCGGCGTGATCGGCGGGCATCGCTCGGATGTCATATCCCTGCTCGATGAAGGATGCCTTGTATCATCTGTGTCATCCATTCGTTCGGAATCTCTAGGCTCCCCCCGTCTTTGGTTGATCTGGAGCCAGTCCGTGACTCGGCTCTCTGTTTCTATTTCTTCCGCTGCGCGTACGCTAGTTCGGTCAACTTCTTCACGTATCATAGCCACGTCAGCCGCCAGCCTTTTCTCGATCAGCTTCGTTTGAATTTGCAGCTCCTGCCTCTTGATCTCGGCAAGTTGTCGTTCTGCTTCAAATTCAGCTTGTCTGATACGTGCCGTTGCGCTAGCGGCGGAACTCTGTGATCGGACAGAGGGGGCTCGCTCTCGACGCTGTGGTGCTGAAACCGGTGGCTCGTTGGTCGTGGTCACGGGTGGCATATCGGCTGGAAGTACGTTCGCCGACGCGGATCCTGGTTCCGTTGTTGCGGCTCCTTGCGCCGGCGCGGTATCCTCCGATGGTGATGCGGGATAATCTTCGTATACGCGTAGTGCCTTCTTGTCCTCGGCAGCGGTTCGGCTCCTGATGTTCGACGCCATTCTCGTACTATGACTCTCCTAACTTATTTCCTCCAAGAAACAGTGTTATTTTGTCAAAGAAACCGTAGTACAAAGAAACAACCAACCCGAAACACCAGCCTTACGGCCGACGAACAGGCCGCGGGAAACCGCGTAATACGTACGAAACACTTTTGTATCCTCCTTGTTCGGCGCTGTTCACGGCTACGCTGCACACACGTCGCACCGTTGGGTGATTTTCAAGCACCCTGTGCTCTGGCGCTGGTCTTGACAACGTAGCACGTCGCACCGTTCGGTGAACTTCAAGCACACCCGTGCTCTGATGCTGGGCTTGACAACGTCGCACGTCGCACCGTTGGGTGATCTTCAAGCACACCCGTGCTCGGATGCTGGTCTGCGGGGCACCCTGGGTATGAGTGATATCCTTCCGGCGCTGCGATGTTGCTCTGGTTCTTGGTATCCGGCTCCGATAGGACCAAACTATGAGTGATGCTCTGGTCTATCGGGAATGTTCTGGGTTCTTTGATTTAAACTCTGGCTCAAGCTGGTATGGACTGTATATTGGTCGGTTCACTAAGTTCTATTTACATGTTCTTAAAGGTAGGTGTTACAAAGTTAGACTGGTCGGAAACGTTACAATTTATTAAAAATGATCAAATATTTATACAAACTAGAGTCCCGCGCCTAGCTGCGGCTCGGGCAAGCACAAATTTTATAATGCGTTGCGTTTCGCTCGGCGTTCTTATTTCCTAGTACATTAAAGTTAACTATTTTCTATGAGAGGGCTCGTCGTCCGTGACAACAGCAGTTCATATTTTGTAAAAATTTCAAGTTTCTAATTGTTACGGTTCAAAAGATACAGCCATTATTAAGATCGAGCAAAAACTTCAAGACATGTGAATAAAGCGCCTAATTCTTTGTCATACATTACTTTTTAGTTAGGTGTAATTTACACTACCATTTTCACCAAAGCCAACAACGTTCTTTGTTTGAAATTCGCCTTTTTCTAAATATTTAATAAACTAAATAAACTATGGTATTTACAAAAACCAGTCACAATTTTGTAGTTTTTCATCGGTTAATAAAGCTCCTAATTCTTTGTCATACATTACTTTTTAGTTAGATGCCATTTCCTGTCATTTTCACCAAAGCCAAAATCATCTTTTGATTGAAATTCATCTTTTTTCTAAATATTTAATAAACTATGACATTTACGAAAACTATTATAAGACAAAGTATGTTGACCATTTCATTACATATCGTATGACATCTTATATATTGAAATCGGACAAGCAGTTATTGAGATATTAACCAAAACTGATACCCGGTTTTCAAATCTTTCATCTCCCCGCACTCCTCCCTCCACCACTTTAGAATGCGACATCCGGTCTATTCTTGTTCAGGAGATCACGCTGAATACAATGATACTGGTTGTCGGCGTGGAACTTGTCTGTCCAACGGGATTTCAATTTCGGAGGACTGGCCTCCCTACTATTTGTCACAACCGGCACACTGAAGTTCGAACTTAATTGGTATTTAAATCTAACACATAAATATCGATGTATCTTCAAAATGCACTGACCTGCTAATTTTGGTTACCTATCACCTTAAGCAAATTCTGGAATTGATTGTATCATAATGTGTACCTAATAAAGAATAATGTATTAATTATGTAATTGTATTAGGTCCGCTTCTATTACTAATTTACTCTTAAGTAATCAGTGGAGTGGAGTCCTGGTAACCTGTGGCACAGGTTTTTTTATTAACCTATTTCAGGCACCAGCTCTAACAAAACTTGTTCAAAGCTTGAAATTGTTTCTAGGTAATATATGTGAAGAAAAATAAATAAATTTGCTTAACTTTACTTTACTTTATATAACTAATTTAAAGGTATAAGATAATTTAAAAGTACAAATGAAACAGGTGAGTTACCTAAAGACCGTTGCAAATGATCTAAAGATATCTCAACTGATCCAGAGGTGTGGAAACCTAAAAAGGAGGTATCTAATTAATTTGTCAGCTACCTATTAAGTATGTAGTATACTCGCCCCGTTGGTTAGTCGATAACTTGCAGTGCTGTGTAGGGAATGATCTCGAGGTGTTCCCATGATATTTACAAGTAACAAGCTTTTATTTAACTTGCAATGTATGTTATGTTTGTCTGGGTGAAATCCGGATGGAATAGTGCAACTGAGTTTTAAAGCAGAGTTATCCTCAACCGATTGAGCTGAAATTTGGCATACCTGTCATGTTCCGATGAAAATACAATATGATGGTGACAACGAGCTGATCTGATGATGGAGACAGAAGGTGGACAACGGAACTCCTCGATGGATAATAGTAGACCGGCCGTGTTTAGGCTCATTTTGATCAACACACGGTTACGATCACTAATTTTATAAAAGCTTGTATTGAAAAATATATTTTTCACAAAAAACTTATTTGAAGTCGGTTTGAAAAGTAGGTAACGCACATGGCGTGTATTCGGGAGCTCTAAGTTCGGGCGCACCACTATTTGAAAAGTAGGTAACGCACATGGCGTGTTTTCGGGAAGTCTTAGTTCGGGCGCACCACTATTTTAAAAGTAGGTAACGCACATGGCGTGTATTCGGGAGCTCTTAGTTCGGGCGCACCACTATTTTAAAAGTAGGTAACGCACATGGCGTGTATTCGGGAGGTCTTAGTTCGGGCGCACCACTATTTGAAAAGTAGGTAACGCACATGGCGTGTAATCGGGAGGTCTTAGTTCGGGCGCACCACTATTTTAAAAGTAGGTAACGCACATGGCGTGTATTCGGGAGCTCTTAGTTCGGGCGGACCACTATTTTAAAAGTAGGTAACGCACATGGCGTGTATTCGGGAGCTCTTAGTTCGGGCGCACCACTATTTTAAAAGTAGGTAACGCACATGGCGTGTATTCGGGAGGTCTTAGTTCGGGGCGCACCACTATTATATTTTAAAAGTAGGTAACGCACATGGCGTGTATTCCGGAGGTCTTAGTTCGGGGCGCACCACTATTTCACAAGCGTGCCAATCAAAGGTGGGCTGAAGGTGCGATTTTATCGTGCCAAAGTTATGTAATTTAGATCGTAGCTTTTGCTTGGCTACGAAATGCCTCGCGTGCTTCGGTAGCGTACCTAATTAATATACGGTGTAAACTTAGAAAACAATGTTCATTATAATGTAGGTTACTCAAAAATAGATCAGTCTTATAGACTTGTTTGTCCTTTAGAGAAATAATTTATTAAAAAAACATCAGCCCTTAGGTCTCCTCCGTATAATGCAATGGGAGGACTTGCCATAATACGCCCTCGATTGATTGATGGATTGCCGACCTCTGTAGCGCGTCGGGCGAGTAGCCGGCTGAGATGCGAAAGGTGGTGGGTTCGATTTCCGCTGCGGGGCAAATGTTTGTATGATCTGCAAATATTTGTTCCGTGTCTGGGTGTACTCGTAGTTTCTGATACCCACGACACAGGGAATCCTAGTGTGGGGTCAGACTATGTGTGTGACTATTGGGTGTTATGTTTAAGTTTATGTAATAACCACGCTTGGCAGGCTGATTGGTGATAGCAGTATTGGTGTTAGCAACACCTAAGACCTCGTGTGTGAATTTATTAAGTCATTTTTACTTCAGTTAGAAGACATCTCCCAAGAATAAAAGAAGAGTTTTCACTCGTTCCTAACCAGCACACAACGTGGGCATCCCCAACGGTTTTAATTGGTGTTGAGTATTGTGGTGGTTGCTGCTGCAAATAAGAATAAAACAGGTGCTTTGACAGGCTCCGGCATATTATATACCAAAGAAAGAACAATCAGTGCTTGGTGCCAGTAATGACAAGCGACACTAACTGTTTGCCTCATACAAAAGCTCGAAATCGCATATTGCACTATGGAGGGCTGAAAAAATCCAAAACAAGAAAATCCGTAGAAGAACCTAAGTTTCCAGCAAAGCTCGCATGCAGATATTGTCGGCCGCTGGGAAATAAAGGTTCTCGATTGGCGACCACGAGCCAGAAGACGCAGTCTAGGAATACCCTCGATGGAATGATAGTCTTCGTACATCTTTTTATCCTCCCGCATCACTAGTTTATGGATGATTTATGCTAGCCCGAGTCGGGTCCAAGCCATGACACATACGAAGCGTGGACGGGCCACGGATGTAAAATGGTAGGAACATTTTATGTGAAGTAGTTCATGCTACACTGTGCGCCGGCCGCGTCGCTGATAAGCCATGGTGTAGCATGACCTACCAACTTCATATGAAATGTTCTGTATATTTTACATCCGTGCCTCGTACGTGCCACGGCTCGGATCCGGCTCGTACCCGTCACGCCCTAACATAAATCATCCTTAACCCTATCACCCTATCCATGTTATTTTGATTTGAAAGAGCCTTATATTTTGTGACGGTCGTTTATAAAGACTCTATACCTACTTTATTAGAGAGTGAAGGTATAGTGAATGGACGAAAGGTTCAGGTGCGCCCCATCGAGAGTCCTTTCATGGACATTCAGTAACTTATTTTATCCCGTCGTATGGAGCACGTTTTTATTAAATCCCAGATGTTCGCAAATCTAATGGTTCGAAACATGTTTCATGCCGATTCAATTAAGGCCGTAATCGCCTTTCGTAATTACGGAGTAGTAATTCTTCTTTTATTACCGTTATCAGTCATCGGCGGCAGTAAACTTGGTGGCACGGCATTCACACGCCTATACTGATAAACTCAGGGCAGGCGCGGTCGCAGCTCAAGATTTTGGGGGTGTCATCTTGGCTCTACTATACAAATGTCAAAAATAGGTACTTTATTCATTGAAATCACAAGGATCATTTTGAATCGTCTTATAAACTTAATTGTTCCAAAGCGACCTTGATCGATCGCGATCTAAAAATTCAGTACTTATTTAAAGCACGAGGAGAGTGCAGTAATGAAGAAAGCTACTACTAGAATATATAACGGCGATCGGAGCGAGCCGCGAAAAATTCTGTTTTTTAGCTCGAGGAGAGTGCATTTATAAAGAAAGCTATTACAAAAATATATAAAGGAAAGCGGAGCAAGCCTCTAAAAATTCTGTTTTTTAGCTCGAGGACAGTGGTGTAATAAAGATAGGTATAACTAGAACATATAACGGCGAGCGGAGTGAGCGGCGAAAAATTCTGTTTTTAGCTCGTGGAGAGTGCAGTAATGAAGATATCCATTATCGGAACATATAACATCGTGTATTGGGTATAAGTTCCTAGCTTTGAAGTCGATGTTTTTTCGTAAAGAAAAAATAATAATATTACTACTTGCCACTGGCGATATTGCTCGGAGTATTCCAAAAAGAGAAGAAGAAGAAGAAGAAGTGTTCTGAAGGTTCATCCAAACATACATAGGCGCTAATCTTATTACTCTTCCTCACTGAAACGAGGCATAGCTTTGCTTTGCTAAGCTAAGTAGTCGATCGTTGGCGGCCGCCCGATTTAGCGGATTTTTTAAATTTTTATTTGCACCGCGTGTCCTTCAGTGCATTTTTCTAAATGTTGTATTACCTAATTTTATGTCGTAGTAGGCAGAGAGTAATTTGTATGAAATGTTCATAACCGGTCAAGTTTTAGGAGATTTTTCAAGTTGTCGTGTATGGTTTTGGGGGGGGTCATGACCCTTGTGACCCCCCCCTCGGACCGCCACTGACTCAGGGGTGGACCAAGGAAGTCGTAGGGCCCTAAACTGCGTACTGCAATAAAGCTTGCAGGCTCTTTGTGCTAACTACTACTTCTTCGTCAATCCCCCCATTGCATAGGGAAGGCCTCGTCCAACAGTGGACGTCTAACGTCTGATGTTGATACTTTCCAAATTAGAAAGAAAAAAAACTTATAAATGAAACTAAACAATATTTTGTTTCCTAATTGACTTACGTGGGGCCCACCCTTAGTCCAGCACTGCTCTTTCATACCTGCGCTTATTCTATAGCTACATTCACTTCAATGTTACAATCATGTTAGTGTTATATCTAGGTAACATTAATTGTTAGGTTTTAAGTAAAATATTTCAAAGCCCAGCTGCCTAGGTCTTCATGAGTTAAATCCTCTGGGTCGCCCGGAGGCCGTAGATATTGCTCTAAGAGTTGAATACATGTGACATTCGAAGCTATATTATTTCAAGCTTTTTATGTCCGGGTGGAATCTTGCAACTGTATTTTAAAGCAGTTATCCTCAACCGATTGAGATGATATTTTGCATACCTGTCAAGTTACGATGACAATGGAATATTATGGTGACAGCGAGCTGATCTGATGATGGAGACGGAAAGTGGACAACGGAATTCCTCGAGGGATAATAGTAGACTGGCCGTATTTAGGCTAATTTGAATCAGCACACACGGTTACGATCACTAATTTTATAAATTACTAGCTTTTATTTAACTTTGTATGTCCGGGTGAAATCTTGAAGCTGAATTTTAAACCAGTTATCCTCAACCGATTGAAATTATATTTTGTATACTGTAGCATTTGCCTTTGGAGAATGCTACGTTTTTAGTTATTAATACTTACGATTTAGGTAGGCTTGCTTTATCCATGTATATGGACATATTGTTTTGTACCATTAATCTGTACTTAGGTTTCTTCACGCCAAAAACCATGCTTTGGTAAAGTAAAGAAAAAGCTTCAAGGATATCTTGCCCATGCTGTGTAGAATCTAAATTACGAGCATTTTTTTCACAAACATTCTTAAAAAACGTACGTGCTGGAACAAGTTTTATGAATATTTTGCACGTTTATTGCCGTTTCGCAGATTTTGTGATTTGTTCAAAATGAGATCAGGGGATCGATTTTTGAAAGTCAGCGAGTGACTAGAAGTCAGCAAAATGACTATTAGTCACCGATTTCCAAAAGTTCGTATTTTTGGAAGTCTACAAAACCTACCGCTGACTAAAATTCTCATACTATGATATCAATACGAGTGGCTCTACCCACTCGATTTGAAATCACTCCGTGACTGTTTTGGCACTGACGTTTATGAATAGTATTTACTCAATTTTAGTCTTTATCTTGTGGCTTTCCTATTCCACTCACACATAATTATTATCTATGGTCCGAACGTAGTACACTGTTTAGTCTGTGGTGAGTAGAACCATGGACTTAGTATAGTGGAACAGACAAACTAATAATGGACAGATACGTCGTATGTCAAAGACAACGACTGTGAAATATTTGCAAGTTGGTAGAAAGGGTATGACTTTCAAAAATACGACATTTGGTAAAAAGTGATTTCAAAGTCATCGATGACGTTTTGTCATTCGTGACTTCTAGTCACTTAGTGACTTTCAAAAATCGATCTCAAGGTACTATATAAAAATCTGTCCTAACAGACCGGAAGCATACTTTTGATGTAATTTCTATTTATTTTCAGCTCAAAAATAGAGCCATTCATTTTATATTTTTCTGACGTTACTGGATAAACAAAATGTCGTTCTGTCGTAATATTTTCTTCTGTATTCAAATTTTTGGCGTGAAAGTCTTTTTGAACCTGTTCTATGTTATAGGTTTTGCTAGATTTTGATTAAAACTTTGCATAATTTGATTGCCTGTTAAGGAATTTTGAGATTTCAAAATAAGTTACTTACTAGCTTGGAAGGAGAATTTTGTATTTAGAATGAAAATGGTAATTTTAGATTTAGAATGACAAATTAGGTATAAAACCCGGCCCTTTTTTCAAATAAAGTCAGTCTAGTTCAGAGTCTAGTTCAGAGTCTAGTTCAGAGTCTAGTTCAGAGTCTAGTTCAGAGTCTAGTTCAGAGTCTAGCCCAGAGTCTAGTCTGAGTCTAGTCTTTACTTCTACATTTTGAAGATTTATTTATAACATAAGACAGCAAGCACCAGCTTTAGAACGTGGTACCACGGTGTACCTGCCATAAAAGATATCCTAGACACCAAGGCTGCGTGTCCCCTACGACACATCCACACCGGAGTTGTGTCTCGTACCTCACGAGACACGACACGTCCACGTCAGGGTCTGTCTCCACCCTCGGCCGACGTAGAAGCTGTGTGCCGGAGGGGTTAGTCACCATCATCATCCTCGGGGCCGTCTGAGCCACCTGAGCTGCGGGACATCACCATACTCGGGGCCGTCTGAGCCACCTGAGCTACGACTTTGACTGACCATCAACATCAACGGGGCCGTCCACACCGCCTGAGCAGCCCTGTTCAGACGGACATCTTCGATTGGCCATCAACATCAACGGGGCCGTCCACACCGCCTGAGCAGCCCTCTTCAGTCGGACATCTTCGATTGGCGATCACCATCAACGGGGCCATCCACACCGCCTGAGCTGACTCTTCGGGTGACCGATTCTCTTAAATTCACTTGTGGCTTGGGGTTCGTCTTAGAATATTTATTTATTTATTTAAAAACTTTCACACAAGACATTAGTGCAAGGAGGACTTAATGCTAACAGCATTATCTGCCAGTCATCCTGGACGTGCAGAAAGATGGTGAGGCGTGCCTTACAAACAAGTACCACAGAAAATAATAATAACAATACAAGTTAAAATATAAAACTAAAAGGATACCTAAATATAATATACTAATAAATACAAATACCCAAACAAAAACATAAACAAAAATAAAAACAGTTTCACAAAATAATAATAATATACATAAATAAATTACCGTGACAATAAAACACATACTTAGTAGGGAAAGTACAAAGGTATATACCTAATACAGGCTGCAGTAACATGGATTGTGAAACACTGACACTGAATTGGAAACTAATAATTTAGCCTCTTCTTATACAGTTCACGTACCAGTCTCTTAAACGACTCCCTCGAGTCAGCCCTTTTAATATCTACCGGCAAATCGTTCCAAAGCCGAACAGCCACAACCGAAAAAGAGTTTGATCGGAAAGAAGTCCTATGTAACAATATCCTGTCCTGTGTGTAATATCTGTCTAGACGAACCGTAACGCTACAATACCTGTCAAGTTCCGATGACAATGCAATATTATGGTGACAGCGAGCTGATCTGATTATGGAGACGGAAGGTGGACAACGGAACTCCTCGAGGGATAATAGTAGACTGGCCGTGTTTAGGCTCATTTTGATCAGCACACGGTTACAATCACCGATTTTAAAAAAGCTTGTATTGAAAAATACATTTTCACAAAAAACTTATTCAGGAATAAAATGAAAAGTTTTTTATAAAGAATCTTCTGTGTTGTGTGAACTGTCCAGCATTATTTATTTATTATTCTATACATATTCCTATTATAATTACTGTCTTTTGTAATATAGTAACGAAAACTAAAGGGGTGATTTAGATGATCATATTAAATAAGTTTATCAAATGCTCATCATATAAAAGGCATAATCATGGAAAAAAAAACTTTCTTCAACTACTGTTATGCTATAATGATTGCCATCTAACTAGCCTTACCGCCCATTCGGCCGCGTTTCCGGGCAGATCCACCAAAGTGAAGATTTGCAGATATGAGATTAGCCGTGCGAATATAACTAACGGATATCGATACGCCCATATCTCTACGCTGAGCTTCAGTGGAAAAGGTCAATCGACGATCTATTATTTTCTAAGCTCAATCCCAGTGATGTTGGAAGCACTGAGCACGTAAATACAGTAGTTAAGAAGCGAAACGAAACCTTTGTGGATTCCAGCTTTTAAATTTAGATGTCGAATTTATGAGAGTAGCAGTTTTTTTTTTAATAGTATTGATCAACTTAACTTTGTCGAATATCTTCATTTGATCATTTGTCTAGTACTTATTTTTTTTGGTGATTTTTTTGGAGAAATCAGCATTCTATTATACTCAGTTAATTAAGAAATACCCTGTATATTTACATCATCAATTTTAAATTGGACTTGTATAATTGAACAATAAATTATCCGTATTTGCAGGCATAAACCTACTAACTAACCTCTGCTATATATGTTATATCTTTCATATTGATATCAAGCCTGTCAGAACCATAGGTCAGAACCTAGCTCAGTTCCTAATTGGAATTCTGCATCAACGTAACGTCATCAACAGAACTCAGACAAATAGTGTAATACCCTATCAAACACATTTTATGACCGATTGTTGAAATACTAGTAAAGTAATTCTTTATTGTTATGTTTGTGTTAGGTAGTAGATTATTTTGTAAGTTTTAACAGTTTTCCCGTTTCGTTAGTTTGATTAACTTTATACAAGCTTTTATTTAACTTGTTACAAGCTTTTTTTACAAGCTTTTAATTAACTTGCATTGTATGTCCGGGTGGAATCTTGCAACTGAATTTTAAAGCAGTTATCCTCAACCGATTGAGCTGAAATTTGGCATATCTGTCAGGTTCCGATGACAATACAATATGATTGTGACAGCGAGCTGGTTTGATGATGGAGACGGAAGGTGGACAACGGAATTCCTCAATGGATAATAGTAGACTGGCCGTGGTAAGGCTCATTTTGATCAGCACACGGTTACGATCACTAATTTTATAATTTTGTAAAAAAAAGTGAGAATATCAGATCAAGTGTCATAGGAAAGGCTCTCGATTCAAAACTTGAAAACTTTTTTTTTTTTACTTGCATAGTTTTTTAGATATTAGGGTAAATCGAAAATGTAAAAAACCATCTCCTTATCATCGTAGGACGAGCAGGCGTACGGCTCAGTACCACCCTTACCTCATTAGTATACCTTCTATTCGCACAAAACGTTTCAGTTCTACCTTTATAATGCGAACTGCTAAGGAGTGGAATACACTGCCGTCGTCTGATTTCCTGAAAACTATAATCTGGGTCTCTTCAAGGCTAGAGTGAATAGGTGCCTTCTAGACCTTTGTGCTCCATCTTCGGCCACATCGTCACTTACCAACAGGTAAGATCATGGTCACACAAAGGTCTATCAATGTTAAAAAAAAACCTCTAGTGTCCACCAGTCCTACAACGCTGAAATTTGGTATGTTTGTATCTTTTATGACACAAATACTGCGAAAAGTCTAAAATTGAAGAATTTCGAAACTTGTACTCTAAAAAACAATAATCAATTGTTGTCCTCCCGTTTCTAGGAATTTGAAGGACGTTGTAGGTCTAACTTTTCGAACCACTTAACTATTCCATACAATTAGTTATTACCAAATAACCTAACTTCTAATACAATTGTAGTTTACCTAGATCCATATACAATAAATTATCCATGATTTTACGAATTTTCGTGGCTCGCTCGCTAGCTGCTGTGATTTAATCGATTTTAGCTGGTTTCGTTTCCATACCTACACCTTTCCTCCTGTTCATACACAAAGCTGCGCCGAATGGCAAAATGTAAATTAAACATAGTATACTGCGCGTTGGTTGTATAATAGCGGAGTTCCGTTTTTTGCTGGTGCGGTCCCAACCCTTCCTTATTGTTTTTGTCAAAAGAAATAATGCTACTATTATTTGACTATATTCCATGGCGGATCCCACACCGGCCGCGCCGGCGCGCCGTGTCATGGTCACACGCTGAGGCGATGAAGCGGTATTCCTCAGAAGAAGAACTACTATTATACATCCATGCGGTATTCTGTAGCCACAGGCGGATGCTGTGTTAAAAGACTCTTTAGTGTTTTTTTTTCTAACTTCGAGAATGACGGATCAAGCAGATGGCCCACCTGATGTTAAGCGCTAACCTCTGCCTTTAACAAAGAATTACGGCCACCTGGGACGCACCCTATGTGGCATTGCACTGCGCCCGCCACACTGAGACATAAAGATGAAAAGTCTCATGTGCCTGTCAAATCACCGCTTTAATTTTTTATTGCATACCGAAGACCTCAAAGTTGATGTACTTCGGATCAGCACTCAAATAGCTTTCTCCTGCTGACGTTCACGTGCTTGGCTCACGAACTTCGTGCGTGATCGCGGTCGGTGCTCTTGAAGAAGGATCTTTTTTTTTAAATATGATATACCTCTGTTTGGCCACGATCTCATCTGTTGGTAAGTGACGATGTGGCCGAAGATGAAGCACAAAGGTCTAGAAGGCACCTATTCACTCTAGCCTTGAAGAGACCCAGATTATAATTTTTAAGAAAGACAGTCGACGGTACGGTTTTCCACTCCTTAGCAGTTCGCAGTATAAAGGTAGAACTGAATCGTTTAGTACGAATAGAGGATGTACTAATGAGGTAAGGATGGGACCGAGCCGTGCGTCTGCTCGTCCTATGATGAAAAGGAGATGGTGGAATCAGATCGTGAAGTTCCTGGGAGCATTCTCCGAAATGTAACCTAAAGTAAACGAAAACAAAGCTCGAAAATAGAATACTTAAGTGGTATATAGTCGTAACTTATCTAAATGATACTAACTGAAACTGTCGCCAAATCTATGACCAATATTGTCTCGATTCACGCTTGAGCATAGATCTGGAACACAACACACAACCTTAGGCTCAATTTTCACCGAGATAGTAGCGGCCAGCGGCACGTGCAAAATTTACGCATGATTGAAAAACCCCGTAAATTTTCAGTGCTAGATTAAAATTGGAAAAACTAGCCATGTATAGAAGTAAATCGGTGTCTACTACGCTTGATGTAGAGCCCTGAAGCTAATTACTCTATTCACGACTAGATTTCGCCACAGGAAAAAATAGAACGCGCTATCAGCTGCCATTCGTGTTGTCGGATAGGTCGTTCAAAAATATCGCGGGTGTGTAAAAACCATGTTTCGATTCAGGGATCCGTTTACGAAATATTCAACTTTAAAGTGCTAATCTTTGTTACATTCAAGTTCCCCCCCCCCCCCCCCTGTCATCGAAATGGTTGTTTTCGGAAATTCACGGCAGTAGTATATATAATGAAGTTAAAAGGAAAACTATCACAGCTAACTAGGCTTTACAAATTAAGGTGGGATATGCCGCAACAATCCTAATCTTAGATTTGATTTTTAACAGACTAAATCCAGTACAATATTCAAATTGAAAATATGCATTATAATTCCGAGGGATCACTGTACCAGAAACACGATAGGACAATACTTTCTCGATAGAAATAAAAAACAATGTTACGACTATTAAATGCCTAGATTCGATTGTTTGTTAAAATTCTGCATATTATTGGGTATTTTTTTTTATAAATAAAATCTATGCGTACATCAAAGTCAAGGATTTACTGTAGGGGTTTAGTAAAATTATCTATATATTACAAGATCTTCAATAAAAACTGCTTTTTCGAGCGGCGTGATGCGTTTTTTGTATTAAGATTTCTGCCTGGTGTTGGCGCAGTCTTAACTAGTAATATTCGAACAACCTATAAAATGTACTTGACAGTATGAAGGAAATTTTCGTACAAATTCCATTTAAAATATACTACCTAGTTGAAGTTGTTAGTTGTGTAAAACAGGAAAGCCCTTCTCCAAGTCCGCATATTGTGACGGGCAACTACGGAACCCTACAATGCGCGTGGCCTAACACGCACTTGGCCGCTTTTATTTGTAGCACCTATAGCCATTAGAAGCGCGGCCATGGTCGGACCACCGCGCGACTTGTCAAAGAGTCTGTTATTTTCAATCTTCGACCAAAGTATTTATTTTAGTCGAAGTTTTCAATCAACAAATATACTATATATTCACTATATATTTACTATATATTCACCCCGAACGTGAATGTGAATTCACGTTCGTTCGATGCATCGTTTATTGATACATTTTGGTATGAGTTAGGTAGTTTTTGGAAGACCTTTTATTATTAATCAGCTTATTTCAGATAATTCAAATCCATATTATACAAATTAAATAACAAATTATTAAATAATATAAATACAGGTCATCATAAAATTACAGAGAAAACATAATTAATGTCAATAATAGGTATGTATATAGGTAGGTTTTATTAGTAGGTACTAATAAAATCATGTCATTTATATTACAAAAGTAAAAACTAAACTAAACTATCTATCATTATATTCATCCATCCATTTTTTTAGCTCAAAATCATGTACTGGTCAAGCTTCATGTACCTACTGATCAAGCTCATATTCGAACTTAAAAATTATATTGTCATAACCTACCTAGTTCCATCAAGATTGGATCAACGGTTCTGCAATTACCGTCGGACAAACACACAAACAACCATACAAATGCGGCAACCTACAATTAAACCCTGGGATCTTACTTCGCCCGGACAATATGAATCAAAGTCCTGACTGGCAGACTGACTGACTCACTGGCAGACAAAGCAAAGCCCGAACGACTGGTTATAGAGATTTGGAAGAATATGTTTCTTTTAGGGTGTAAAAGTGTACATGATGATGATGATGTCATCCAGGCCGATTTTTGCCAAGACGACTGTTTTATCTGCTTCATACGGAAGAGCTCCGCTGGTGTGCTCTTATATGACTTACATACCCTATTTTGGCTGTAAACGTGCGTTTGCAGTAGTTGCACGTGAGGTTATTATTTTCATAATGGTACATTATGTTAGAAGGCGGTCTACTTTTCAGATCTTTAGATTTTCAGAAGGTGTACATACTAAGTAAGGAAATTGTAAAATTCGCCCTCCAAGGGGTCCAAAAAGGGCCTTTAATGTAAAAAAAAAAACGGTTGGTAGGCACAATATACATTTTACGTGCAGATTCTTCAAGTGAAACAAACCTATACGTATTTCAGCGTTCCCTTTACTGAAAAAAGGCACGGGAATGTTTTGTTTGCAAATAAATCAAATTTTAGGTTGTAGCCAGATTTCAGCGTACTTCGACGAAAGTATTTAAAGTTTAGTTACACAGATGTTTAGAATAAAATATAATCAGGACCAAGGTCAAAATAGGACCCGTAAATTGAAAACTTGACGTGACGTTTTCGATCACGAAAAATGTAACCTTTAGGTTTTTTTATTTGTACTTGGTGTTTATTCGATATTTTACATAATGAGGACCGCAGGGTCAGATGTTGGAAGGTGAAGGATTAAACGATTTGCAATAGAATACTCATGTCTGGGGTATTATTAGGTTGCCTGGAAGAAATCGCTTTCAGCGATAAGGCCGCCCATTGTACTGTAATTTGTTTCAATTAATCCTTTTCTTTTTGTGTTTTATTTTTTGGTGTACAATAAAGTGTTAATATATCTATCTATCTATCTTTTAAATTGTTTTAATGAAATGTTTTTATGACGATGATGATAAAATATTTAGCGGTGGACAAGCACCGTGAGCTGAAGGAGAAATGACAGTCAGATCGAAGGGTCAAGTTTGATAAAATATTTAGCGGTGGACAAGCACCGTGAGTTGAAGGAGAAATGACAGTCAGATCGAAGGGTCAAGTTTGATAAAATATTTAGCGGTGGACAAGCACCGTGAGCTGAAGGAGAAATGACAGTCAGATCGAAGGGTCAAGTTTGATAAAATATTTAGCGGTGGACAAGCACCGTGAGCTGAAGGAGAAATGACAGTCAGATCGAAAGGTCAAGTTTGATAAAATATTTAGCGGTGGACAAGCACCGTGAGCTGAAGGAGAAATTACAGTCAGATCGAAGGGTCAAGTTTGATAAAATATTTAGCGGTGGACAACCACCGTGAGCTGAAGGAGAAATGACAGTCAGATCGAAGGGTCAAGTTTGATAAAATATTTAGCGGTGGACAAGCACCGTGAGCTGAAGGAAAAATGACAGTCAGATCGAAGGGTCAAGTTTGATCTTGATCTCTTGAATTGTATTTTTGGGATGTTCGACTATACATGCTAGCCATCAGGGTCTAATGATAAAACCGGGTAGTACAATCGGTACGGAGGCCTGCAATGCCTATTGCCTAATGCAATATGCCTATGCCTATGCCTCTAAGAGTTCAATATATGGATTTCAAAGTCATGTTAAGACTATTTTAAAATGTTTTGTGAGGCTGATAACAAATTGTAATGACCACCAAAATTTATGGTAAGCAGGAAAGTCCACAATACAGTCACAATTCACACAAAATTCAGGGTGGTTTTAAAATAATTAAGAAAATTGGCCTTCTGGTCTAAGCATGTGCTGTGATCGAATTCACAACGCTAAGACACAGTGCGTCAAATGAACACAAATTATAAAAAACAGCTTTATTTTAAAATATAGTTCATTGACTCAGCAATATTCTGGAAAGAAAATACTCAAGGATACACACACCACGACAAAGAATGTTACGTAGAAGTTTAAACGGTTTACCCCATAAAAAATTCGCAAGGTGCTCGAATGAAACCGGCGTGTAGGTACGTAAACTGTATAAAATAATCTGTACAAACAACATTATTATACATCAGTAGATGGCGCGGCTCGGGAATGGTTACCCTGTAGCAGAGGCACCGCATCGAATAGGTATGCTAAATTATTTTGATAAGAGAAATGAAATGTATGAAGAAGAAGCGATTCGGTCGCACCACAGGTACTTATACTTTCGTTTTCTTGTTTTTACCCGACTACAGCCAAGCCAAAAGGAAGGGCTATGTTTTATGCAGTCTATTAATGTATGTTTGTATCTACGTACATTCCAACGTAGCGCCTATAAACTACTCACCCGACTTTGATGAATGAGGTGCCAATCGATTCGTTATTATGCTCCGGGCACACTCCGGGTGACATAGTCTAAATTACTATTAATTATTAGGACTTCATAAAAAAGGAAGAGATTCTCAATTAGTTTTTAGTTTGTTTGTTACCTATTTTTAATTTTTATTTTTTTGTTAAAAAAATTTGGGGGTTCCCCATTCTTAGAACTGAAACTCTATTTTTTTGTTCATCAAATTCTTACGTGTGGGCTATCTGTGGATAGGTATTCAAAAATGATATTGAGGTTTCAAACTTAATAGTTTGCGTGAGAGACACTTCCAAAGTGGTAAAACGTGTCCCCTCCCCCCCCCCCCCCCCCCCCCTCCCCCCCGTAATTTCTAAAATAAGAGAATGATAAAACTAAATAAAATATATGATGTTCATTACCATGTAAACTTCCACGGAAAATTGGTTTGAACGAGATCTAGTAAGTAGTTTTTTTAATACGTCATAAATCGTAAACCGCAATTTACTTTTCATTCAATGTTACTTGCTGCTACGGAATCCCTCATGGGCAAGTCCGACTCGCACTTGGCTGATTTTTTAACTTTTTACTTGATTGTGTAAGAATTCGTCGGGGACAGTACTAGCACTATAGCTACCTACCTATTTCTGCTGCAAAGCAAGTAGTGCTCTCATTGCTGTGTTCCGGTGAAATTTCATGCATTTTCATGACTTTGAGTTTTTATGACCCAGGGTATGTCGCAGTATGTCATGTAGGTTGCGACCTAGGTGGACGTGACCTGTGAGGTAAATCATTTTATAAGCAGAGGTTACTGCTAAAAATCAGGTAGGCCGTGTGTCTGTTCCAACCTTCATTCATATAATTGTAGTAGTGACAGGCAAAATAAACACCATCGCACGACTGAGGCGATTGTGTTAAAATAAAGCGGACAAGTGCGAGTCAGACTCGTGCGCTGAGTCGTCCGTAAAATGTTTCAAAATAGTTACAGCCTTTTTCGAGTTTCTGCCACTTTTTCACGAAACCGTTTTAGGCTTCGATAAAGGAACTACAAGATTGATTGTCACATACAAAATAAAAGCTAAAAGCTGTCCGCGTCACAGAATAAATAATAGTACAAGGATATATACTCATACAGCTACATTTGTTTTCTAACGAACCGAGACAAAAGCTTTAATACAGTTCTAAATTCAACCTAATTACCACCATGACACCTAGCAATAAAGTAGCAAATATTCAAAATATTATCTTATACTTACGATCATTCGTCACAAAAAACGAGCAAAGCAATAAATTACTCCTGTCCACTAAGAACTGTCACTCAAACCTCCTTGGTTTCATATCTGTTTGGTTTTTCAAATTTGACAACAGAAGGTATGGAGTCGCGTTGAACACTTAAATAATTTATAATATGCACGTAAAAGTTTAGTTAAAATTATTTTTTCATCCCACCATCTCGGAAGGAGTTTTTTCTCTTCGATATCTGAGTGTAAAAGCCGTTTTTATTCGCTAGAGGATAAAGTAAAATTCAAAACATCATTAAACCTATTTACCTACTTCTACCTCCATTGTGCCGAATTTACCATACAACCTTTTTTAATTTGTTAAAAATTCAGACGCGGAACCTTCATGGTGTATTACTTTTTTTTGCATTTGTCATTTCCTCGCTGATTTGGAATGAAAAGTTACGTGTGTAAAAGCTCGCTAACGCTCAGGATTCTAATTTTTGATCACTCGCTGCGCTCGTTATTCAATTTTAGTATGTTTCGCTTGCTCATTCATCAAAATTGAGCACGCGGTTAAAAAGCAACTTTGCACTCTTACATAACAAATAACTAATGTTTTGGGCATCTATGTTTGATAGTACTTAGGTACTTGTTGTTTTGTTAGCGTTCTGTTGTGTGTATTTTATGTGTATGTTTATGTGTATGTTTATGTATATTTAGAAGTGAAGTCGTGGTAGCCTATTTGGTATTACGCTTGCCTCACGTTCATGAGGTCGAGGGATTAAATCAGGGCCCATACCAATGAGTTTTTCGCAACGTATAGTTTATTTATAATACGTCGGTTAGTATTTCCGGATATATCCGATTTATCAAAGTGATCCGAACATATAACCGAATTCTTAGCTGGCTTATAAAAGTCATCTCTTCTTTCTCGGGCGACAATCGAGATCCATTCTGCACACGTAAACGGATTGCTCGGAAAGCTAAAATAAAAAAAGGAAAGCTAAGTATCTTATGAGAGTCCAACAAACAGACACAAAAGTAGTATTGACCAATTTTAAAGTTCTGGTAACAAATCAATTATTACAATACAAATCTACTCCATGCATCTAACTGTTCTGTTACACAAAGTTTTGCGCCAACTTTGACCAAACATTTGTAGCGGTGGTTTAAAATCGGTAATTTTGATCAAAATTTGATATTATATATTAGTATAAAGCTTAAAATATAACATTCTACATATACTTAAAGAAAGTAAGACACTCCGGCCGTTAAATTGTTTTTTCGGGCATTATTTTTGCAACTTTTGAATACACATTGCGTCATTTTGACACGTGTTTACATTGGCTGGGCTGCAAGCGAACTAAATAAAATAAGAGCTCGATTTTCAAGTGAGCTGTAATTCACCGAGACGTATTTTTTGCGCTGACCTGGCATCCTGTACTAGTATAATATATCGATGGTTTTAGGGGACAAATAGTCGAAATACCACAATTTTTGCCTTTTATTTGTGTCACAAAGCCTTCTAGCATTCCACAGAATTGTGTTTTTCAGGAGGTTTACGCGATTTCCATAGAAGCTTACGACATTCATTGCCATATCTCTTTAATGCGTTGAGATAGAAGATTTTTTATGGCACTTTAAACTCATATTGTTATGTTTGGTTTAAATTTCAAGTTTATATCTCAAACCGTTTCTGAGAAAGAGGGTCTTGACATATACAGAGCAGTACGTATACTCGTAAGTGCTTACACAAGTTACTCAGACGTAAGCTGTAAATTATAGGTATTATCAATATATATAAAATCGTTGCGTGACTGACTGAATGACTGACTGACTGACTGACTGACTGACTGACTATCAACGCACAGCCTAAACCGTATGTCCTAGAGACCTGAAATTTGGAGGGTACGTTCCTTTTGTGGTCTAGGGGTGTACTAAGAAGGGAATTCCAGAAATTCTACCCCTGAGGAGTGCAGCGGGGTGTTGAAGTTTGTATAGAAAAGTATACGTGGACGAAGTCGCGGGCATTCCACTAGTATACAAATAAAAGGTTAAGTTTATTTGCTTAATTAAAAAAAAAGTTGCCTAAATTATCCTACTAATATCATAAAGGTCAAAGTTATGATGTTTGGATATTTGGTTGTTTGTTACATAATCACGCTGAAACGGATAAACCGATTTTGATGTTGTTACATATATAGATTATGACCTGAATTGAGTAAAGGCTATTTTTCGTCCAAGTAAAACGCGAGTGATGCCACGGCCGGATACTAGTAGGTATATACATAATTCATAGGTTTCGCTCGAACTAAATTAGAGTATTGTTAAAAGTTTAAGTAATTTTTTTAGGTTATAACAAAAATAATACCTATATGTCCACAATATTAAGTATTAACTATGCAATTATTCTTATGCGATCGACATTTTCGAGCTTCGAGTAACGAAAACAGATTGATAATGCCTGTAATGGCTAGATTGAAAAACCCCTACTTCGGGCTGTGTGCCTCTCACAGCTCACTCAAACACTCACTAAGGCAAAAAAACAACGTATTAGGATACTAATATTAGTACCTTATATACCTAATATACTAGTACCTATGGGTACCTTATAGCGTATAAAGTTACCCATAGTAGGTAGCCATAAAGTACTAATATATTATTAATTATTATGATCGTCGTTACGGTTATCGTTACGATGGTTGCTCAAAACATAGACTTGGGCCTCTGGGAGGTTACCACATACTAGTAACTTATACAATTTATAATTTCTACATTTAGTACGGAACCCTGAATGAGCGAGGACCAATGCGCACTTGGCCTGTTTTATAACAAAATCTTAGATTAGGTATATACACGATCAAAATAATATAATTGGCGCTGATAATATTAAAGAAACTTTCCTCTGAATGTTTTTGAAAGAAGAATAATTAAGTTAAACTCAACTAATTGTTTTAAATTGAACTGATTCTGCAAACATGATATTACTTACACCGCAGAATAAATAATAGTACAAGCCTACACTAAACTTTGGCACGAGCTCGTTCTGAAGTTGGCTAGTCGCTATAGAATTTAATAATATAGCTAAGGTAAGGTAATCTATTAGGAACTTGCGATCCGCAATCTACCTCTAAATTGTAGGCAAATTACCGTTAAACTGAGGTATCAACTTACTCAGTTTATTTAAGGTGTGTACATAGGTGGTTAACACTCAGTTGTGGATATCTTATCTCTTAGATGGCTCAATCAGGCCTCGGTCGTACCGTAATACGAAGTATGAACTATAATTATACATTCGACTTGGTCAGGATCATAGAGATATGAAAAGAACAGAGAACTATTGTCCAGGCTGTTTTGTATGGATCTTTTTACTTTTACTAGTGTGTTCGGTGTTTCCATGTGCCCTGTGTTTTATCTTTATACTTAAATTGCAGTTAGGTATCATGGTACAGCCGTTACACTGGCTAATCGCCGTGCCAAGCTTTTTTTTTACGAGTGTGTGTCCAGCCGTAGATTTTCACATCCTACATCATTTCCTTGAATCCGTTGCGTCAAAAATGTTGGCCGCTACCATCCAGACATTACAGACATTTTCGTAATTTTATGACAGCCGCGGAATAGAAGAATGAGGAATCATGAAGATAAGAAGGTCATGGCAGAGGATAAAATAATCTGATGAATGCGGAAGTAAAAATTATTTGGCGAAAGTGGAATCTGGCAGATGTGTTGCAAATCGTAAATTGCATTCATTAGCATGGCACAGGATTAGAGTTTTTCAATGAAGTGAGCGGGAGTGGATTATTTTATTATTTAAAAAAAAACTGCACATTCTATTTTAATAATATACACGCCCGAAACATCAAATACCTAGAACTCGTTTTATTATTTCAAAATTTTACTCTTCCACGATACATTGATAGAAATGAGTAGATCGTGGTTGAGGCACTAAAGTTTCGCTGCCCTTCCAACCTTGGATCTATTGGTACTTTGCTTAATTTATAGCACTGTAAAGGGCATTAAAGCACTCCTTATTCTGACTGGCATTTTTTTAGCGAATCGAAGTTACAAACGATAACATTTTCTGTAACACCAGATAAGTACATTAAACTAAGACTGGTCTAAAAATAATCATACGATTTGAGAAAATAATACAAGTAAAGTCGGTTGAAATGTAGGTCAAGGTATAATTTTCCCGATGCCTTACGGTTATGCAATAGTTACTGTATACCAATTATAGAAGTAGCAATTTTATACAAAACTTTGTATACAAAACAAATTAGGGACAACTAAGGCCAGGAATCTGTTCTCTGAAATTAGGCAATAGTACCTAGATGCAGACAGTTCATGAAAATTTAAAATCTAAATAAATCATTTATACAGTAATTTAATTGAAATAAAATTATCAGCGGGAAGCGTAGTCAGCAAATGAACAGAGGGGGGCAGTCACCCCCACCCGATGGAGGGATTCTTGACGACGTGATTATCTAACGGGATATTTATGTCAAGAACCCTCGACATTTTGTCACAGTGAGGGCTGTAATGTGCTTTAAAACCTGTTAAAAATGATTTTTACGCAAACCGAAGGTTTCTTAGGTTGTTTTGATTTTCACCAAATATTCAAATAAGGTAGGTACAGTGTGATAAGAGAGCGTTGTAGAGAAGACGTAGTAACAAAAAGTTTGCTTGGATAGTTTGGGCAGTTAGAAAGGATGAACCTTAGAGCATTGCAGGCCTCCGTGGATGGACGATAGTAGATTGACAAAACGGGTACATAGACGAGCGTGAATGGGACAGTTGGAAGCGCGAGATCTCGGCGAACGTATTTAGGCGGTAGGACGTAGAAGTTCTGGAAAAGGTTAGGTTAAAATGTGAAGAATGTGATGAGAGTGAATGTAGCAAAAGAGGTATGTCAAGATCGTAGCAAGTGGAAATCCGTAGTCCCTGCCTTCCCCTCCGGGAACCAGGCGTGAGTTTATGTATGTATATATAAAAAAAAAAGATAGCATTACGAATTTCTGGCTCCATTTATGCATATCCTCGATGCATAGCTCCTTTAGTAATTTCTGGCGATCGGCCCGTTTTTGCACGTCACATTGATTACACCATTTCACCATAGGGGATTTACCATAATCACCAGACGGATTGGCGATCGCAATATTTGTGCTGAATTATCAGGCGGGTACTGCTGCACTTAATTGGCTTTTAGAACATCCACGGCAAGATACGGAGGGGTCTATTTTTGCCGGGCACGCTACGGCAAGCGCATACTACTGTGATTGTAAAAATACGTACTCCGGTCAAATATTTATTCTGTGCTCCGGTTTCGGGCTCTTGGTTTTATTTGAAACTAGCAGCGCCCCGCCGTTTCACCCGCGTAAGTCTCGATCCCGTGGGAATATCGTGATAAAAATGTGCCTTTCAGGGATTTCTGGATTGCCTTTCCGGGAGTTCAGTTATCTCCATTCCAAATTTCATGCAAATCCGTAAAGCCGTGAAGAAGTAACAAACACACTCACACACACACAAACTTTCGCATTTATAATATTAGTAGAATAGGATAGAGTTGGCTATTAACAAGGTTGATGTTCAGGAGCTCAAAAATGCGGCGATTGGCTTGATATCGACACGTTTTGAATGGTTAGCTGAAAAAAGCCTGTACTTCCCCAGACAAACATTTTAACAAAAAAGCTCTACTACAACTAAACTCGTATGGTACTTCGAGTACCATACGAGTTTGTTGTCGAGTGTAATGTTATGTCAATGTATGATGATAAAAATCACTAACCTGATTTCCAATCGAAATATTTTTCGACAGCGGCCTCCGTGTCTAACAGTTCGAGGAGTGCATCCGCTTCGGGGCAGATCTTCCAGGCGGTGTAGCCTTCCAGCTCAGGAATGCCGTTTCTTTCAAAAGCTGCCAGGAAGGTCTCGATTTCTGACCTAAGACTGGTGCCCTAGAAATAAACAAATACATTAGTACCTAAGAATAGACCCCTCCGTCCCCTCCCGCGGATGACGTAAAAGCCGACTAAGGGTTTAACCGGACTTGTTGATAAGATTCGCTGGTATAGGTTTGTCCAGGCTACTAGCTTATTATGGAATGTGTTATTACCGGAAGAAAGCGGTAGCCGAGTTAGCCATGGAAGCAATGGCGGCGATTCGTGGAAGCAATGGCGGCGATGAGCTCACCAGTTGTCACGTCTACAAACGTCTACATGCGTCTACGTCTACGTGTTGTTGTCCACGACGGTGCAACCCACGGTGAAAAGAGGCCTTTTGGGGCTCTGCCTATCCCTTCTGGGAAAAAGGGATAGGCAGGGAGAAGGTTGCGAATCGTTGGATGCCAACATGGAAGACGAAGCTGAGGTAGACTAAATTAGTTTTTTGTTCTTTTTCTTCAATACAAGCTTTTATTAAATTAGTGATCGGAACCGTGTGCTAATCAATATGAGCCCAAACACTATGCCAGTTTACTATTATCCATCGAGGAGTTCCGTTGTTCATTTTTCGTCTACATCATCAGATCAGCTCGCTGTCGCCATAGTATTGTATTGTCATCGGAACTTGACAGGTATGCCAAATTTAATAACAATCGGTTGAGGATAACTGCTTTAAAATTCCGTTTCAAGAATTGACCCAACATACAATACTTGCATACCGCCGCTGCGCATACAAATTTCGCTATGTGTTTATTTTTGAAAATCCGTTTTTGATGCCATTTTGTTCAATTCTCAAAGGCACGTGTGCCTGCATACCCCGATTTTTAACATCTCTGTTGGTTTAGGAGATAGCATTTTCAGCTATGTGATTTTAATCCAAATGTAGTAATGCAAATGGCTCTATGTGCGCGATAGACACATAGCGCAAATTTACTTATGAGCGCGTCTCATGGAATCCAGCCATGGTCCATGGCGTCCAGTACCGTAGTCACTTAGAACATAAGGTCAAGCTGGCTGCCAAAAAGCTTGGTGTACTTAACAGAGCGAAGCTGTACTTCACTGCGGGGCAAAGGCTGCTTCTCTATAAGTCGCAAGTTCGGCCCCACATGGAGTACTGCTGTCACCTCTGGGCAGGAGCACCTGGCTACCAGCTTGGACCTTTTGACTCGGTTCAAAGGCGTGCAATGAGAATTGTCGAGAATCCCAAGCTCACGAACGGTATTGAGCCCTTAAGTCTGAGGAGAGACTTTGCCTATCTCTGCGTGTTCTACCGTTTATATAATGGGTTTTGTTCCGAGGAATTGTTTGACATGATGCCTACAGCAACCTTTTTTCACCGCACGGCTCGCCATCGGCAGAGGATTCATTCGCACACCTTAGAGCCAGGGTGGTCCTGGACTGTGCGGTTTCAGAGAAACTTCCTCCCGCGAACGCTCAGGTTGTGGAATGATCTCCCTGCTGAGGTTTTCCCGAGCGACTACAGTATGGGGTTCTTCAAAAGGGGTGTTTGGAAATTTTTAAAGGGTCGGCAACGCGCGTGTGATGCCTCTGGTATTGCAGGCGTTCATAGGCTACGGTAACCACTTACCAACAGGTGGGCTGTAAGCTTGTATGCTACCTTGGTAGTATAAAAAATATATATAAAAATTGCACCCGGCACCGGCACATAGCGGGTTCAAAACAGACGCCGAGTGAGCGAGACGACAATGATATAGTAGGTATCTATAAAGAACAAGAGAAAGTATAACCAAATTCTACGAGTAGGTACACAGCAAAGAATATGATGGTCTTGTTGTATGAGGCAGGGGGAACTATGATCCAGACTATGAAGAACTATGAAGCCTAAAAGGCAGCTAAAAGCAGTTCCTTGTAATCATGGTGCTATCGGCGTTTCTGAAAGGTAATTTCTTTGCGGTTCTGTTAATGAGCAAGGGCGAAGAGACATTTTCAATTAATTTTTGGTCTCCCTCTTATTGGGAAGCCAAAAAAGCCTATGTTTTGGGTTAGATGGCCGCTAGGCAAATGATAAAAAGACGTAAAGCCACTGAAAATTATACATCGACACGAAAAGGTGTTGGTGTTGACTGCTCTTTGCCAAGAGAAGATGGTATCAAAGTTAGAGTTGGCAGACATATGTTTTTGCTGGATGCGAATTTCCTGCATTGTTGCGTCGCAATGAGGGATGAGGTGGAGTTTCGCCAGAAGTGTCTAGACGTGAAGCTTCCGAAAATTGAGTTGCAAATAAACTTGCTTTCTCAACCGCAACGTGAGCTAGGGAACCATCTGGTTTCAGTAATAGGGGGAGTAAAGGGTGGCTGAAGTTCACTTCCACCGTCTTAGCCAGAGACCAGAAAGCTTTACTTCCCACAGGATATGTAGCAAGCTTAGCCCCCAAACGAACAATTCGATCGAAGCGAGCCTTCCGTATCGCAGGACTTGGTGGCTTTGTGGCTTTCTTCTTAATCCATGCATCCGAGTTTTTACCGTTTCTTGCGTTAACCTAGGCTAGGTATGCCGAATGCTTTTGCGCTTCTGCGCTAGCACACGTGGGACAAAACCTTGGGCGAGCATAACGTAAAGGTGAAGCATCGGAGAATGGAATAAAATACTCCATTGCTCTTTTGATCACCTCCGAAACGGCATCAGCACAGACCGTCGGGTCACAAGAAGAAAAGCAGGTTTGCCGCCAAGGATAAGAAGCGAAGAAATATCGCATCTCATCCCAGTCTACCGACTTGTAACGCAACACTCGCCTATTACCTCAGGGCGAGGGATTGGGTGGCGAGTATGAAGATACAGACCTCAACACACAGTAATCTGACGTTCCCGAAGGAGACATCACTGATTATGAGTGGTGACCTGGTACGTTCGTCAGCAGAAGCAGAAGGGCAGTTGGCTGTGTGGTCCTCAACGTTCGAATTCTGGTTGCCTCATAGCTGACCGAGATTTAGCTCGAGTGCAAGTTGCACGCCTCTCTCCCAGCATGGTCGGTGATCTGGTATGGAAACAGCCCTTTTGATGGTGGGCGTTAATGTCCCCCAGAAGCACCAGTTGTGCATCAGGGTACCGTTGTTGAGCCACATCCACCGCTTCACAGATGTAGTTAAACAACCTGGTTGTCTCTAGATCTCCAGAATGTTATCGATATAGACCGGAGTAGATAATCTTAAATGTCGTCCCGGGCATAAAGACAGATGCCAGCTTTGGGTTTAAAATTGTGCTCCAGTACATATCCTGGGTATGTGAGGTATGCTGTATCGGGAGGACATCGGATCTGCGTCTTCGTGAGGAATTGTAAGTGCGACATAGTGGTCTCTAGGTGGTGATGGACCGGATCGAAATTGGAGTGCAGCCCTCGAATGTTAGAGAGGTGCACTTGAAGCGAGAGGACGTGCTTCTGCTGTGAGCACAACTTGTTATTTTTAGTCTTTTTCATGGTATTCTGATTGAGTTAAGGTTTCTGGGAAGACGGATGTTGAGCAAGGCACTTGTCAGCGAGCCAAAAGACATAAGGCAGGTGCCTGCGCCAGTGGGAGGCTAGAATGTAGACTGCTGGGACGTTCGAACCCCCCCAGGAATGACCATCGAGTCCTCTCATCCGGTCGCCAACTGGCACGATGGAGCATTCTGAGATTTTTGCAAGGCGGCGGGGCAGCATTTCATGAGTGACCTCATCGTCATCATGGAGTCATCATGGAGTCAAAACTCACTCGGCCAGCGGAGAACGGTGCTTCGGATCTCGCTACCCTCCAAGCCTAGCCTCCCGGCACACTTGCACCGATGCGATATCTAATGCGCTCATGCTGAGTCTAGTGCAAGAACTGCTCAGACCCCTCACATTCACGATGGCTGCACCGGACATCAATCCGAAACACGACATTGTCGCTTCACAGACTGGTTTTGTACGGTGGATGGTGACGAGCCGCGGCCGCGGCCGAAGTCTACCACCAGAAATGTTGTTGCCCAGTTAGCACCACCCAGGGATCACTTGTAGGGTTGCGAGTGTGTTCCCTACGGACTCGGGTAACTTTGATCTCCAAAAAAGTAGTTTAAACTAGTTTAACTATTTTAAAATAATACTATTAAAACTTCCGTGAGTGATATTCATAATTTAAAAAAACCGGTATTAGCTCACGTTTTTTTATTTTAAAATAGTTTGGTAAATGCGCTATGTGTAAGCAGTGTGTTTAAGTAGGCCCAATTAAATAAATATCTAGTAGAAGAATAATTCCGTTATGTGACGAAAAGTAACAAAGCGGTATTTTAGGGCGCAAAAAAAATAGCTATGTGGCAAAATCGAGTGAAAAAAATTCTAGCACCTAGAGCAATAGAGCACCTATTGAAAAGCAAAAAAATACTATTTTTTATGTATTTTTAACCAAGTCTAATTATTTGCATACCTAGTTTTTAAATTATATAACTCGTTTGTGAAAAAAATAGTCCTGAAAAGTTAGGTTGTTTTACATTGCGGGATTTGCATGCGCAGCGACGATACAAACATAAAAGCTTTTAAAAAGCGATGGAGTACCTACCTACTTTTATAGCTAGAACCTTTAGTTTGAGCACGAAATAATAATTTTCGATGACATCAGGTACACTTCAGGATGCAGAGTCTGATGTTGACGAGCATAGGATTAACAGGATCTACTGAAGCTGGACGATGGTCGTACAATTCTGTCACTATCTAAACCATTAAAGTTCAGATAAGTTAGAAAGTGACAGAATAGCGCTTGCGAAACGAAAAGTGAGCAAAAATCACGTTTTTTTTTATATAAAATCATTTGGTAAGTAATTTTCAAAAGCAAAACCAAGGTTCCCTTTGTGTTATTTATTATACAGAAGGCAGAAAAAACATCTCATTATTGATAGTAAAAGAGAAAACTGGTTGAAAAAATTATATACGAAAAATAAAATATAATAAATATTAAATATGAAATATGAAAAGTATGGCTATGAAAACAGCTCGCAAATATATTTCTAACATTTTAAGTTATTTTTTTTAAATAAATAGTAGGGAGGCCAGTCCTCCGAAATTGAATTACCGTTGGACAGACGAGTTCCGCGCCGACAACCAGTATTATTGTATTCAGCGTGATCTCCTGAACAAGAATAGACCGGTTGTCGCATTCTAAAGTGATGGAGGGAGGAGAGAGGGGAGGGGAAAGATTCGAAAACTGGGTATCAGATTTGGTTAATATCTCAATAACCGCTTGTCCGATTTCAATAAATAAAATGTCATACGATAGGTAATTAAATGGTCAACATACTATGTCTAACAATGGTTTTCGTAAATGTCATAGTTTATTAAATATTTAGAAGGCGAATTTCAAATAAATGATGATTTTGGCTTTGGTGAAAATGTTAGTAAATGTCATCTAACTAAAAAGTAATGTGTCACAAAGAATTGGGAGCTTTATTAACCTTTCTTACCGTTTTTTTTTATTTCGATGAAAAACTACATAATTGTGACTGGTTTTTGTAAATACCATAGTTTATTTAGTTTATTAAATATTTAGAAAAAAGTGAATTTCAAACAAAGAACGTTGTTGGCTTTGGTGTAAATGATAGTGTAAATTACACCTATTATAGCTAAAAAGTAATGTATGACAAAGAATTGGGCGCTTTATTCACATGTCGTGACGTTTTTGCTTGATCTTAATAATGGCTGTATCTTTTGAACCGTAACAGTTAGAAACTTGAAATTTTCATAGAATAAGAACTGCTGTAGTTTCTACAAGAAACCATATAAAAATAAAATAAAAAACTAATTCATAACAATAAACCTTTGTTTTTGCTCTTTCTTGATTACGGCTGTATCTTTTAAACCGTAATAGATAGAAACTTGAAATTTTCACAGAATAAGTACTGATATAGATTCTAAAAGAAAACATAACAAAAATAAAAATAAATAAAAAATAAAATATAGTAAATTTTTGTTTTAGCTCGTTCTTAATAAGAGCTGTATTTTTTGAACCATAATAGATATAAACTTGAAACTTTCACAGAATAAGTACTGCTGCAGTTTCTATAAGAAAACATAATAAAAATTAAATAAAATACAAATTCATAAGAATAAACTTTTGTTTTTGCTCGATCTTGATTACGGCTGTATCTTTTAAACGGTAATAGATAGAAACTTGAAATTTTCACAGAATAAGTTATAAGTTAATATGATATAGTTTATAAAAGAAACCATACCAAAAATAAAATAAAGTAAAAAATAAAATAAAGTAAACTTTTGTTTGAGCTCGATCTTAATAAGAGCTGTATTTTTTGAACCGTAATAGATAGAAACTTGAAACTTTCACAGAATAAGTACTGCTGTAGTTTCTATAAGAAAATTATTGTTTTTGCTCGATCTTAATAAGAGCTGTATTTTTTGAACCGCTTACGGTACGGATAGAAACTTAAAATTTTCACAGAATAAGTACTGCTGTAGTTTCTACAAGAAAACATAATAAAAGTAAAAGAAAGTTTAAAATAAACAAAACCAAAAGCCTAATTCTTCGTAGTACATCAATTTTTAGTAAGGTGTCATTTACTGCCATTTTCAACAACACCAAATATTTTTCTTTAAAATTTGCATTTTTTCAAAATATTTAATAAAGTATGATATTTACAAAAACCATTTAAGACACGATATGTTAAAGATATTATTACCTATCGTATGACATCTTATTTGTTTAAGTCGGACAAGCGGTTATTGAGATATTAACCAAACCTTATACCCGGTTTTCGCATCTTTCCCTTCCCGTCTCTCCCCCCTCCAGCACTTTAGGATGCGACAACCGGTCTATTCTTGTTCAGGAAATCATGCCGAATACAATGATACTGGTTGTCGGCGCGGCATTCGTCTGTCCAACGGGAATCGCCATTTGACGACTTTTTGAGAAGTGGCCTCTCTATGATTAACATGAATTTTTCATCCCATCTATTCGAAAAGGACGACTGGGTTCGCCTTTAAGACGCCATAGGTTCTCAAATGTGTCTAGAATTTTAAAGTTTTTGATAAGAATTCTTATAGTTTTCTATGAAGAAAAAAATATATGATATTCTTGATCATTTTATCTAGTGAAATCATTAATTCAATACACTATTTGAATTACTTCACTCAATAAAAAAAAAACACAAAGATACCACCTTTTTAAAATTGAAATCATGTTTTTGACTTACTTCTTTCACGTTTTAACTTATGAAACACTTGGTGTCATGTTCATTTTTATTTAAATTAGTGAAGTCAATAACAAAATTTAGCAAAACTAAAAGGGATTTTTTTATATAATTTTTTAAACACAAATATAAGTACCAGAGCGTGCGCTCGGCTTGCTCAGACCGGTCGCAGACCGCATCGAGGCAGGATCTGTGTCAATTTTCCCGCCATCGGTCACGTGACTACGGATGAAATGAAACTATCAAGTCAGGCTACTCGCAAATCATAATTATGAAAAGAGCCAACACCAATACTTGTACTATTATTTATTCTGTGACAAAGGTAAGTAAAAGTAAACCTAGGTAAACAAATACATTATCCGATTTGTTTTGCAAATAAACTCTGACTTCATACTGTTACTTTAGATAGCTACATACCTAGTAGGAGTAGAGATCTGGCCAAAGAAATTACCTCTCCGTCCCCTCTAGTGGATGTGGGATGTGCTGTGGTCTGTCTGACCAAAGAGTTGACCCTCCGTTTCTTCCCGTGGAAGAGAGCTGTGGTGTTTGTCTGGCCTAAGAAAATACCTCTCCGTCTCCTCAAGTGAATGTGTGAAGTGGTATGTCTGGCCTAAGAGTAACCCTCCGTTTTTTCCAATGGAAGAGTGTTGTGGTGTTTTTCTGGCCTAAGAAAATACCTCTCCGTCTCCTCAAGTGGATGTGTGAAGTGGTATGTCCGGCCTAAGAGTAACCCTCCGTTTTTTCCTATGGAAGAGTGCTGTGGTGTTTGCCTGGCCAAAGAAAATACCTCTCCGTCTCCTCAAGTGGATGTGTGAAGTGGTATGTCCGGCCTAAGAGTAACCCTCCGTTTTTTCCTATGGAAGAGTATTGTGGTGTTTGTCCGGCCTAAGAAAATACCTGTCCGTCACCTCACGTTGATATGTAACGTGGTATGTCCGGCCTAAGAGTAACCCTCCGTTTTTTCCTATGGAAGAGTGCTGTGTTGTTTGTCCAGCCTAAGAAAATACCTGTGCGTCACCTCACGTGGATGTGTGAAGTGGTCTATCTGGCCTAGGAGTAGACCCTCCGTCTGTTCCCGTGGAAGAGTGCCGTGATGTGTGTCCGGCCTAAGAAAATACCTCTCCGTCTCCTCAAGTGGATGTGTGAAGTGGTATGTCTGGCCTAAGAGTAACCCTCCGTTTTTTCCTATGGAAGAGTGTTGTGGTGTTTGTCTGGCCTAAGAAAATACCTCTCCGTCTCCTCAAGTGGATGTGTGAAGTGGTATGTCTGGCCTAAGAGTAACCCTCCGTTTTTTCCTATGGAAGAGTGCTGTGGTGTTTGTCTGGCCAAAGAAAATACCTCTCCGTCTCCTCAAGTGGATGTGTGAAGTGGTATGTCCGGCCTAAGAGTAACCCTCCGTTTTTTCCTATGGAAGAGTATTGTGGTGTTTGTCTGGCCTAAGAAAATACCTCTCCGTCTCCTCAAGTGGATGTGTGAAGTGGTATGTCCGGCCTAAGAGTAAGCCTCCGTTTTTTCCTATGGAAGAGTGCTGTGTTGTTTGTCCAGCCTAAGAAAATACCTGTGCGTCACCTCACGTGGATGTGTGAAGTGGTCTATCTGGCCTAGGAGTAGACCCTCCGTCTGTTCCCGTGGAAGAGTGCCGTGATGTGTGTCCGGCCTAAGAAAATACCTCTCCGTCTCCTCAAGTGGATGTGTGAAGTGGTATGTCTGGCCTAAGAGTAACCCTCCGTTTTTTCCTATGGAAGAGTGTTGTGGTGTTTGTCTGGCCTAAGAAAATACCTCTCCGTCTCCTCAAGTGGATGTGTGAAGTGGTATGTCTGGCCTAAGAGTAACCCTCCGTTTTTTCCTATGGAAGAGTGCTGTGGTGTTTGTCTGGCCAAAGAAAATACCTCTCCGTCTCCTCAAGTGGATGTGTGAAGTGGTATGTCCGGCCTAAGAGTAACCCTCCGTTTTTTCCTATGGAAGAGTGCTGTGGTGTTTGTCTGGCCAAAGAAAATACCTCTCCGTCTCCTCAAGTGGATGTGTGAAGTGGTATGTCCGGACTAAGAGTAACCCTCCGTTTTTTCCTATGGAAGAGTATTGTGGTGTTTGTCTGGCCTAAGAAAATACCTCTCCGTCTCCTCAAGTGGATGAGTGAAGTGGTATGTCCGGCCTAAGAGTAACCCTCCGTTTTTTCCTATGGAAGAGTGCTGTGTTGTTTGTCCAGCCTAAGAAAATACCTGTGCGTCACCTCACGTGGATGTGTGCAATGGTCTATCTGGCCTAGGAGTAGACCCTCCGTCTGTTCCTATGGAAGAGTGTTGTGGTGTTTGTCTGGCCTAAGAAAATACCTCTCCGTCTCCTCAAGTGGATGTGTGAAGTGGTATGTCTGGCCTAAGAGTAACCCTCCGTTTTTTCCTATGGAAGAGTGCTGTGGTGTTTGTCTGGCCAAATAAAATACCTCTCCGTCTCCTCAAGTGGATGTGTGAAGTGGTATGTCCGGCCTAAGAGTAACCCTCCGTTTTTTCCTATGGAAGAGTGCTGTGGTGTTTGTCTGGCCAAAGAAAATACCTCTCCGTCTCCTCAAGTGGATGTGTGAAGTGGTATGTCCGGACTAAGAGTAACCCTCCGTTTTTTCCTATGGAAGAGTATTGTGGTGTTTGTCTGGCCTAAGAAAATACCTCTCCGTCTCCTCAAGTGGATGTGTGAAGTGGTATGTCCGGCCTAAGAGTAACCCTCCGTTTTTTCCTATGGAAGAGTGTTGTGGTGTTTGTCTGGCCTAAGAAATAACCTCTCCGTCTCCTCAAGTGAATGTGAAGTGGTATGTCCAGCCTAAGATTAACCCTCCGTTTTTTCCCATGGAAGAGGGCTGTGGTGTGTGTCCAGCCAAAAAAAAACCTCTCCGTCTCCTCCCGTGGATGCAATGAGCATCACATCAATGTACTAATTCCACCTATTGCATTAGGATACGATTTTCAATGTTAACTACATTTTGATTACTAGGACATAAAATGTATGGTAGTAAATGTGTTACCGGCTACCACCATCCAAAGGGCGTCGACGATTTTGGCATAGTCGTCAGCCACCATTTAGTTTTATTTTCAAGTTAGTGGCGCACTTTGAAAACTGTACATAAATGGCTAGAGGATACGGCTTATTCGCAAAACGTCCACTTTTCATAATGTACACCGCAATTTTGGTCCTGACCAAAACAGTTCTTTGAAACGGTGACCGATCGGATCCGTTCAAACGACGCGTCCAACTGTTTTATGGGAAAGATTAAAGAAAAATGTTACAAACAAAAAAAAATAGAAGGCTGCTCTATAATGGCTATTTTAAACAGACTTGTCCGACTAGACTTTGGTTAATTAAAGTCTTTTACCAAAGTTAACTCTCGAAAATTTTGTTTATGCAGAAATGTTGCCAGCATCTCGGTGAATATACGAAAATCCTAACTTTTTTCAAAACCAAGATGGCAGATGGTGTGGCGGCCATTTTGTTAAATGGTGGAATATAAAATTTACAAATTGAAAAAAAGAGACTGTGTGCAACACTTAGCTTGATGACTTGTATAGGGCTGTTGTGTGGGAGGACAAGTGGTGTTGCCAGGTGGAAATATTTTCCCCGTTTTTAGGGCAATTTCTTAGATTTTCTCCAAATATATATAAATAATTAAGTTTTTGATAATAAAATGTATGTGGTATTATGAAGGAAGCCCTTAAAAATAACCTTTGACTATATAAATTTGTATATTGTTGGTAACCCTGGGAGGAAACGGTGCTTGTATAATCGAGAGACTGAAAAAAACGATAGTAACGTTCGATTGCGAATAAATCATCAAATTTGCAGTCAGGTACGTATGTAAGTGAGTAGGAAGGTAACCTGGCAACCCTGCGTAAAGGTAATATAAGAAAAAACTAATATGGGTGTCGTTTTTGAGTAATTTGTAGTTGCTGATTACGAATTTTACTTAAATTTTTTGGTTACGTGGGTAAGTTAGTAGGTAAGCTGGTAACCCTATAAAATGGTAAGATCAGAAAAAACTAATATGGGTGTCGTTTTCAAGTAATTTGTGGGTGCTGATTACGAATATTACGTTAGTTTTCTCTCTTCAAATTAACTTTGCTGTAGCTTATCGAGCTAACGAGACCAGCGTGACACGAAGTGGAACGATTCCACTGAGTGGAACGATGGTCGAGTGAGTGAGATAAACGAAGAGGCGACATTCGTATTAATTAGTGCAGGAGCATGTACAGGTACAGGTATAATTACAGGTACAGGTACAGGTACAGGTACAGGTCAAGGTCAAGGTTAAGGGTCAAAATCAAAGTAGATTTATAGAGGTTCGTAGGCGTTGGAAGGAGTTTGTAGGGTTTGTAGGATTTTGTAGGGGTTTGTAGTGTTGGTAGGGTTTGCAGGGGTTTGTAGAGGTTTGTGCATACACGCGAGTAAGCGGCAAAGGAAAACTGTACGCCAGCTGCAGCACCTCACGCACCATCGACCCACTAGTTATTGTGCTATGGCTAGAGGATACAACTCATTCGCAAAACGTCCACTTCTTGTAATGTACATCGCACTTATTCTCAATATGACCACTTCGCATAACCTCCACTTCGCAAAATATACACTCAATTTTTTTGCTCAAATAGACTAAAGGAGATGTCCAAAAAATATATATGAAGGCCGGTATAAAAATAACTAGAAATTCTAAGCAACATAATAGTTATTTACGGAGAAAGGGCATTAATTATTTGGCTATTTTGCAGCTAATGAAAAATAATAAATGTACCTCAGTTTTTTTAAACTTGATTCAAATGTTGTTTTTTTTTTCAAAATAAAGTTAGAACTTGTAACACTCCCAAAAGGTGAACTTGACGCTCTTTGGCAGGCAGACTAAGGAATTTTGATACTCTCTAGCTAGCGAGACAGGCCGCAGACAGACAACCACAAATAACTTTTCATACGACTATCCTACCTTCGTTCCATGTTGTCACGTTATTACTAATACTTCACTTATTAGTTTATCTGTTCTGTGTAGGTTCAGGATACATTCTAAGTAGATACCTACCTACACTGTTGTAGAGTTCACTAATAGATAGGAGCTGCCTGTAATGATAATAGTACCTTTAGCAATATGCATAGGTACCTACATTCCTCGCCTCCTTATAAACATATGTATTTTTCAGGTAGCTCAGGGCACAGATAAATTTATTGTAAATTGTGTGTTAGCACGTATTCCATTCAAGAAGAATATTTTAGTCATCATATCTTTGGGCACAGGCAGAAGAAGACGAAATAGCATATTTATTTTATGTGCGATCGCAGATATTTGTTTAGGGTGTTCTGGGTATTTTTATGTATAATAAAAAATATCTATCTATGTAATATATTGTATTAAGTATATCAGTTATCTAGTACACATAACACAAGCTCTGCTTAGCTTGGGGCTAGATAAAAAATGTGAAATGTGTTATGTGAACTGTCCAGCATTATTTATTTATTTATTTATTACACACGTGTGGTTTTGGCATGTTTGTTTCATTATGTTTTCCCTTCAAGAACAATTTAATTATTTTCTCGGAAACGGAGGTTTTATAATATATAAAATTTATATAATCGAGTAGCCCAATAAATAAGCTTTTTTTAGATATATTTCATAACTTCTGAAATTTTCTCAGAATATTATACCACTTCTGGACATCTCCTTTATTCGCAATATGTACACTGGACTTTTCATAAAATGACTTCAATTTTATTTTTTTTGAGTTTTTTTATTTAAGACTTTTTACTTTTTTCATATGATTACATTTTTACTTCTTGGTTTTAAAAGTAAAATATAAATACAAGTAAAATGTAACGAAAAGTAAAAAAGTTGCAATTTCCACCAGGCAACACCACTTGTTCTCCCACACGATAGCCCTTTACTAGTCATCAAGCTCCGGTGTTGCCCACAGTCTCTTTTTTCAATTTGAAAATTGAAAACTTTACGATTCTACAAAATGACCACCAAACAATCCGCCATGCGCCATCATGGTTTTTAAAAAAGTTGTGATTTTGCACCCTATATACACCAAGATGCTTACAACATTTCAATATAAACCAAATTTTCGAGTGTTAACTTTAGTAAAAAACTTTAATTCACCAAAGTCTAGTCGGACAAGTCTGTTTGAAAAACCCATTTTAGAGCAGTAATCTATTTTTTTATTTTTTTTATTTTTTTCTTCTATCTTTCCCAAAAAACAGTAGGATGCGTCGTTTGAACGGATCCGATCGGTCACCATTTCGAAGAAAGGTTTTGGTCAGCTTGGATTTTTGAAATGACAGATTTTACAGACGGACTAAACACTTTCCTAGAACATGACCCATCACTAAAACGACTCCTTCTAGGAGAATAACGATGTCAATGAGTCAGTGAGCCAGTAACCCATATCCAGCTTTATTGAAAAAAAAAATAGTTTGAAAAGTGCGGTGTACATTATGAGAAGTGGATGTTTTGCGAATGACCCGTACCCTCTAGAAAATGTAATTTTTTTAAAGTGCGCCTCTAACTAAAAATAAAAGTAAATGGCGGCTGACGACTATGCCAAAATCGTCGACGCCCTTTGGATGGTGGTATGGTATGTATGTTATGTATGGTAGTAACACATTTACTACCATACATTATCTGTGCTAGAAATCAAAATGAGTAGTTATTACATTGAAAATTGTAGAATGATATAGGTAGAATTTGTAGATTGATGTGATGCTCAATGCATCCACGGAAGGAGACGGACAGGTATTTTCTTAGGCCGGACACACATCACGGCACTATTCCACGGGAACAGACGGAGGGTCTACTCTTAGGCAAGACAGACCACTGCACACATCCACGTGAGGTGACGCACAGGTATTTTCTTAGGTCGGACACACACCACGACACTCTTCCACGGGAAGACACGAAGGGTCTTCCCTTAGGCCAGACAGACCACTGTACACATCCACGTGAGGTGACGGACAGGTATTTTCTTAGGCCGGACACACACCTAGGCACACTTTCATGGAAAGACACGGAGAGTCTTCCCTTAGGCCAGACAGACCACTGCACACATCCACGTGAGGTGACGCACAGGTATTTTCTTAGGCCGGACAAACACCACAGCACTCTTCCATAGGAAAAAACGGAGGGTTACTCTTAGGCCGGACATACCATTTCACACATCCACTTGAGGAGACGGACAGGTATTTTCTTAGGGCGGACACACATCACGGCACTCTTCCACGGGAACTAATGGAGGGTCTACTCTTAGGCCAGACAGACCATTGCACACATCCACGTGAGGTGACGCACAGGTATCTTCTTAGGCCCGACAAACACCACAGCACTCTTCCATAGGAAAAACCGGAGGGTTACTCTTAGGCCGGACATACCACTTCACACATCCACGTGAGGAGACGGAGAAGTATTTTCTCAGGCCGGAAACACATCACGGCATTCTTTCACAGGAAGAGACGTAGGTGCTACTCTTTGTTCGGACAGACCACTGTAAACATCCACTGGAGGAGACGGAGAGGTAATTTTTTAGGCCAGACACCACGACACTCTTCCACGGGAAGAGATAGAGGGTATACTGTTAGGTCGGACAGACCATTGTAAACATCCACTGGAGGAGACGGAGAGGTAATTTTTTAGGCCAGACACACCACGACACTCTTCCACGGGAAGAGACGGAGGGGCTACTCTTTGTTCGGACAGACCACTGTAAACATCCACTGGAGGAGACGGAGAGGTAATTTTTTAAGCTAGACACACACCACGACACTCTTCCACGGGAAGAGACGGAGGGTATACTGTTAGGTCGGACAGACCACTGCACACATCCACTGGAGGAGACGGAGAGGTAATTTCTTAGGCTGGACACACACCTCTGCACTCTTCCGCAGAAAGAGACGGAGGGCCTACTCTTAGGTCGGACAGACCACTGCACACATCCACTGGAGTAGACGTAGAGGTAATTTCTTAGGCCGGACACACACCTCTGCACTCTTCCTCAGAAAGAGACGGAGGGCCTACTCTTAGGTCGGACAGACCACTGCACACATCCACTGGAGGAGACGGAGAGGTAATTTCTTAGGCTGGACACACACCTCTGCACTCTTCCTCAGAAAGAGACGGAGGGCCTACTCTTAGGTCGGACAGACCACTGCACACATCCACTGGAGTAAACGGAGAGGTAATTTCTTAGGCCGGACACACACCTCTGCACTCTTCCTCAGAAAGAGTCGGAGGGCCTAGTCTTAGGTCGGACAGACCACTGCACACATCCACTGGAGGAGACGGAGAGGTAATTTCTTAGGATCGAATCATGAGGTACTTATTTTGTTTATGGAACATCTGATTTTCTGCCACAATTAGATACCTTCCTTACGATCCATTTTTATAGGTAATGTGATTATCCAAATATCCAACAGAAATAATAAAAAAACTTACGTAAAAATTCTTTATTATTTATTTATTACTAGCACTAAAACTTATTATTTTTTGTGCGCATATTGTACTACTTTATGACCGTATGTGCGAAAATAATAGCAAGGCGCCTTAGAGAGTTTCCACACTATCCGATGCGATACCGTTATCGGCCGTAATTTTCATACATTTTATCGGTCTCCAATATCAGATACCGACAAAATGTATGGAAACGTGTTCCGATAAGGATATCGGATCGGAAAGTGTGAAAACGCTCTTACCCGCCGATAGAATTCGGGTCATTGAACTCGGCGCATCCTGCGTCCCGCTCAGTGGGCGGGGCGACCCCGCGTGCTTCACACCCTGACATAAAAATTTTCGTTGGCCCTATAGCGCCTTAAGTGCACCCAACGGTGGTGTTTTCTATGAGAAACTTTTAGCGGGCAGTAATGAGTTTTCCGGCGCACTTATTAAGTTCCTAATTCAAAAAGTGCGCGGCAAAGATAATTGCGGCGCACTTATTGAATTTGGAACCAGCGCCAAATAATTCGAATGCAAATATTGTTTGAAAAAATACTGGCTGGTACGATGGCCCAAAACCCAAAACAAAAAAACCCAAAACACACAAAAAACACAAAACACAAAAAAAAAACAAAAAAACACAAAACACAAAAACACAAAAAAAACACAATACACACAAAAAACACAAAACACACAAAAAATACAAAACACAAAAACACAAAAAAAACACAAAAAAAAACAAAACACACAAAACACAAAAAAAAACAAAAAAAACACAAAAACACAAAAAAAAAACAAAAAAACACAGAAACACAAAAAAAACACAACACAAAAAAAACAATACAAAAAAAAAACACAAAAAAGCACAATACACACAAAAAACACAAAACAAAAAAAAACACAAAAAAAAAACACAAAAAAGCACAAAACACAAAAAAACACCCAAAAAAAACACAAAAACACAAACACAACAAAAAAAACACAAAAAAACAACCATTTGTTTTATTAAATAATAATATTACAATAACATATGAGGCGCCTTTTATTTTCTCATAGTGGGTGATGAAAAGCAGAGTGTATCACACGGGCGCAACATATATTTTTGGCTCGGGCGACGTACTTTGAATCCCTCGCTACGTTCAGGATTCTACTAAAGAATCCCTCGCTACGCTCGGGATTCTACTCTAGAATCCCTCACTTCGCTCTGGATTCAAAAAAGCGCCCTCGCCGTAAAAATATTATGTTGCTCCCTTATGATACAATCTACTATTTTTGTAGATTTTTCTACAAAGATCGTTGAGAAAAAAGATTTTATTGAACCACATTTCACATATAAGCCTTAAGTTCACGCCTTAAGTTCAAACTTCAAAATGCCATGGCCTGTATTTATACCGCAGACTCCATGGTCTGATGATGACCAGCACAGGATGGATATGATTCAGGATGCAACGGGTGCACAGATTGAAATGCGCACATTGATTGTATTCGGGGGTTTGTAATTACTTAAGTACTTGTAATTATTTCATAATTTACTCCGATTTTATACTTTTTATAGGGTAGATTTAAGAAGCGGCAATTATGGCTGGTGCTTTAACCGTTGTAGCTACAGGAAAACGTTGTTATGAGAGGGTCCTTAACTTTTGGGGATAATTTGACCTGATTCACAGATTTTGTGAAATAAATAACAAAAAATATAAGCAAATGACACAAAAACTTTGATGCTCATCAATCAAGTTTCTAGCATGGGTCAAAAGACTAAACTGAGGTTAGAGGAATACAAATATCACAAATGGCTATAGACTTTTGCCATACATTTCGTAAGATATCATCGCGGCTTTGAAAACCTCGTACAACGTATATACCTAAGTACGCACTAACAAGCACTTAACAAAAATAAGAAACTTTAAACGTTTTATGTATGTATTGCTTTACATTATTAATAATATACAAAAATCTGGTAAGTATGCATTAGTCAGTGCATCATCCCACACCAACCCATACACACACACACACACACACACACACACACACACACACACAAACATTTAACAGTCCATGCAGTTGGCTGTATAAAAACAAGTAAATGTAAGTTAAAATTAGATTAAAATACGTTAAAACTAGAAAGTAAATTAACATCTAAGTTCTATTTATATTAGTTCACTTCACACAATACCGTGATTCAGATATAGGAACCTATAATCTATGTGAACTGTGTACCCAGCCAAAGCAGAGATAGCTCGTGTCTACATACAAGCACTGATAAAATAATACTTACTATACTAGTAATACAAGTATATTTTTTACTTAGTTAGAGCGAGGAGTAAACGCGTTGACTCTACAAAGGTGCAAAGTATACCTTCTACCTTATACTTAACTTTGAATAGAAACATCCTTAAATTACCCATTAGTTAGTAAGTTCATGTTATATTCCCAAACACAGTTAGTTTTAACTTTTTATTATTATTTTATTATTAGATATAGCAAGCAATATAACGTTTGTGCACTATCATAATATTATAAATTTTAAATTAATACATAATATAATAAATCTGGTAGGCAACAGTTAGGCAGGCAAGACATCAAGTATGACTTGACTGAGCGAAGCTCCCCGCTGTTCAAACTAAGTTTTCAGGTTCAAACGAGGCATCCTCTAAATTTTTTAAAGCGAAATTATTTATGACTCAGCCTCCGCAAACTACAAACTGTCTACCGGCCGATTGTTAAGCCGGATGTGGCTACTTGCATGCACATTTTAACTAAACAGTCTGGTTAGTGGTGTGTCACCAACACCATCACAACCAACAGTCGGCTGATTGCTCACACACAAAACCCATGGCTGCACGGCCGGGCATCGACAATTGGACATTGGATCGGAAGGCAGATCCCACTCATTACATCAGTGCTCATTGTAAATGTTAATTTGACTGAAGCTAACTCTGTGTAAAGTATTATTTTATCTGTGACTCTGTGCAATGGAATCGGCTAGGTTCACACAAACAGGATAATTACAGATAAATCAAATCGATGGTCTTCAAATCAAGATTACCCAAATGGCTTCTTGTAAATGCTTTCTACTCGATAAAAGAGTTCTACGAGCTGACGATTTTTTCTTAAGAATAATGTTTGAATGTAATGTATGTGTAAAAGAAATGATTGGTAGGTAATGATGGTTATATATAAAATAACCTACTACCATTTCACTTTTGTACGTGACTTAAAACTTGGTGTTATTAATAAAGATAATGTATTGTGTTGTAATCTTTCTAACACATGTCGTTACATTAGCTGCTGACTAATTATTTATAGAAATCATTGACGTAGTAGCATTACCTATTATCTATAATAATATTAAAAAAAGTTTGCCGAAATTCTATATGTTTCGTATTTATATAAATAAATATTTTTGCACGTTTGTGCTTCATTAGTGGATCCATCCGCGGGGAAAAGCTAGTAGGTACTGAATGTATACAAAGCAACAGCCGGAAGTACCTGAGAGGCTGAGAGCTGGCTCCGAAGTCTATACCGGATGTGAGTCAAGTAAATTTTTAGGGTTCCGTACCCAAAGGGTAAAACGGGACCCTATTACTAAGACTCCGCTGTCCGTCTGTCCGTCTGTCACCAGGCTGTATCTCATGAACCGTGATAGTTTGAAAGTTGAAATTTTCACAGATGATGTATTTCTGTTGCCGCTATAGCAACAAATACTAAAAATAATAAAATAAACATTTAAGGGGGCTCCCATACAACAATTTTTTTGCTCGATTTTGATTACGGCAACAGGTAGAAGCTTGAAATATTCACAGAATATTTATATATATTCACTTTAAAAATAAATAATTCTATAAAAAAAATAAAAATAAGAGGGGCTCCCATACAACAAACGTGTTTTTTTTGTCGTTTTTATAGATAATGGTACGGAACCCTTCGTAAGTCCGACTCGTACTTGGCTGGTTTTTTCTACTTGATATCCTATTTACTGCCCGGAAATACCTTTTACCATGTTAGATATTCAACAATGTGTCACCGGAAGTTAGCACAAGCTTTTGTCGTAATTGTGTTCTCGACATTTTAGAATGTAGACTGACCTTCTTACAGCCAGTTGTTCGAACGCAGATCATCCTATAAACTAACTGACCAATGATCAAATCTCAAGTCAAGGGCCTATTGGGTTGCTCGAACGTCCAATAGCTCCTTTGATTTTGATCAGAGATTAGTTCAAAGCCCTGACAAATCATTAAACAAAATCTGTACGAAATTTTACCACAGACCGTTCATCGTAAGGGCGCGTATACATAGAACGTCCGTTGTACAGGTCCGTTTAAACGTATATGTTATTAGCGTATGTAGTTGTATAAGCGAGTTCACACAGAATACAGTATTCCAGATCCAGTAATCCAACAAAATAAGCAGCTATCCGTCAGTTATAAAGGATCCTGTAAAATCGGACGTTCTATGTGTACGCGCCCTAAGATGTCGCCTGCGCTATACTCTTTGGGAATACTGCCAACCATCTATATATATAAATCAAAGTCGTGTTAGTTACACCTCTTATAATAACTCAAGAACGGGTGAACCGATTTGGCTGAAAATTGGTGGGGAGGTAGCTTAGAACCAGCTTAGATTGACATAGGGGGAGGGGTAGGAGGGGGGGGGGGGGGGGGTTCACAGGGTGCTACCCGTGCGAAGCCGGGGCGAGTCGCTAGTAGAAAAATAAATACTCCATGGCAGGTGCCATCTTTCGGTGAAAGGTCTGTAGTTTGACAAGTGTGCTAAGTTAATCGCTTTGTCAGTTGAAAAGCGATATGATTAGCGTTCGAACAACTGACTGTAAATAAAGCAATTATTTAATAACACCGAGATTATTCCTTATTCGCCCAAGCGAGCTAAGCTGTTAATACTTTCTTCCTCTCCGATAGAAGGCACTTTCAAAGTTATTTCATATCGAGAGGTAACGCCGATGTTTTGCAGAAACCGGCTGTGGATCTTGGATAAACCAAAATTTAAATCGTACTTATACCTATTTTATTTTTACTCAGTAAATCAAGTCAAATATTTAGATGAAAAATAAGAACATTATAATTCCGACGGCAACTCTAATCGACCAAAAAAGGTATGTTCTCAATAGTTCAATTAACAATTACCAGACGCTTCCGTCTGGTAGAGATTTGGATCAGTTGAGCTACCTTCAGATCGCTAGCAGCGGTCTTCAGTAGCACAACTGTTTCATATGTATTTTGTACATACATTATATTAGTTGTATTATTATTTCTGTAAATAAATGTATCTTCTGTTTTCATTAACTATTGATTGATTTACTGATGCTTTTTAGTCAAACACCATTGAGATAAAATCGCAAAAATACCTATAGCTTTTGGCTAGATTAGTTTTTTTCTCAATTTGGTGCCGAATATTTGGACAAAAATTTGATAAATAAAGTGGGCTTGACGAAAACCATTCCCTTTTCCCGTTTGTTTCCCAAAAAAAAAAGATTCCCGTTTTGCTTTAAGGATTGCTTACCGGGATAATTTAGCAAATTGAAGTGGCAATGGACTAGCATAAATGTTCTTGAGTGGAAACTCAACCAGGTGGATGCAGTGGGGGTGGGGGGGCTTCCTACTACCTTCCTTCTTGACGGACCAACTACATTCTAAAGGTCGCAGAAATACGGTGGATGGAGGTGGCACAATACGGATCGTCGTGGCATTATATGGGGAAGGCACTATATTAAGGCAATTACTAAGGCATTATATACACAGTCTAATAATGATGATAATGACTGGGATAATCGTCTGAAATTTAATTCGATAAGAAAACTTGGACAACTCAAGATGATAAGCTGATAGTCAATCAAGGATAGAAGATATACACTTATCGAACACCACATTACAAATTAACGCATTAAAATCCTATACTATTAAACAAGCAATATTTGTTATATATATAAAATACTAGTGATTCGCCCCGGCTTCGCACGGGTAGTGTCGGGATGAATTGAAAAGCAGTCACCCCCACCCCCTCCCGCCCTACCCCCCGCGTCTATCCACACACCAAATACCAACAAAATCCGCTAAAGCAGTTCCCATCCCAAACGCGTTTATCCAGCAATGATCTGCGACCTACTAATGGGAATTTTCGAAAAATTTCGAAAAACTGTCCGGAACTCGGTCCCACCAGGCTTTTACCAATAATATAGGTATGGAATTTCTATGGGCGGTCTTATCTTATGGCGATCTCTGACAGCGATCTCTTCTTTGGAATGGACTCGAATTTAAATGTCAAAGTTACGATGTTTGGATGTATGTTTGTTACTCAATCACGCAGAAACGGCTGAAACGATTTCGATGAAATTTGGCACACAGATAGATTATGACCTGGATTGAGCTATAGGTTACTTTTAATCCATGTAAAAAGCGAGCGAGGCCGCGGGTGGATACTAGTATCAAATAAATCAATCAAAATAACACTACACATAAGAGAATAATACAACTAATACAAGTAATAACATACAAGTTAATCGGTTGAACCGCAGTTGAAGACCGTTGTGAACGATCTAAAGATAGCTCAACTGATCAAATCACTACCAGTCACACCAATGCGTTGAGCCAGATAAGAGCCAGCGCTCGGGTCACGTTGCTTGTTGAAAGTGTTGTGTTGTTGAATTTATGTTGAAGTGACTACTTCACGACACATATTTACTACAGGGCATGTGTTTGTATACATACAGCTATAATAATATGTAAATATCATATCAATGAAACACTTCAAGTAAATGCTTCTGCAATACAAGAATCGTACAAAACACATTTGTATAACACGTACGTAATCCTTATTTCCGTGACCCTTGACCTTGACCTCAGACCATATTACAAAGGGTTCACATAAGCGGACGGAATGGAGTTGAAGTCAGGGCTTTCTGTTGCCAACTTGGTCATATTTTGGCTTGATCCAACAATGTGGAAAACATATTGCAGCCACTTTATCTAGGCGTGTAAATATTTTTTTCGTAAACTTTGGTATTTTAATAAGCTCCGTCCTGTGCGGTTGTGTGTCTGGCCTAGTAATATACCCCTCTGTCCCCTCCTGTGGACAGACAGTAGCATCTACCTACTCAACACCTACTCAACTACTCAATACCTACCAACTGCGATCACCAAGAGTGATGATTATGGCAAATCCCTGAATTGCATTCTATGGGGGAGGCCTTGCCAGCTGAGGACGTCTGAAGGCTGCTGATGATGGTAAACGAGAACAGGTTCCGTCAAAATACGAGATTTTTTACCAGTGATTTAACACAAAATAATTGTTAATAAACCCAGCTAAGACTAGATAGTCATAGAATCTTACAAGGAACGGGTAGCCTTACATTTTAAAGACTGAAAAGACACAGTATTCAAATTCTAGTAGAAATATTCAAAGAGAAAGATTGAGAGATGACTCACTGGACGCATGTCTCCCCACACAACACGAAAAACGGATCGAATCGGTCAGCAAATTGGATTATTGTTAATGAAACAGATCGCCAAGAAGCAGGATAAAAAAAAGTCTAGCTAAATTGCAATCATAGGTATACTTTTTGTAAGCAAAATAATAATGCGAAGCAAAACCTTTACAAACTAAATGTCAGTTTTGGTCAAATTATGGTGTATGAAAATGCATGTTTTGTAATTTCAATTTTACAGTGACTCTAACGCGAGCAAACCCGTGTCAAGATTAATCAGCTCTTACTCACTGACTTTTTGTTAAGACATCACAAAAGCACACAAAAACTTACAGCGGGCAACACTATTGGGTAGTTAAAAAGTTTGTACCTATCCAATGTGTGGGCGATGATTCCTATTATTTTCCTTTATTTTAATAAAGCTCGTTTAGGCTTCTGGAGTTACACAGATAACACAAATTATAGCGTTATTTAATTAAACTTTACGTAGGGAACTATTTTTGTATCTGAATTTTGTTTATTGCTAGTTCATTCAACCAGATTCATAGCCAGTATCGAACTACTCTTGGGTACGAATGCCCCTGAAACTTAATGGGAAAATTTACAAGGCGGTCAATATGACCTGCCGTATTACATGGATCTGAGTGTTGGGCCACCACAAGACGGATGAGAGATGCGTCTATACGGCAGAGATGCGAATGTTGAGATCGCTACGTGGAGTAACAAGATTGGATAAAATAAGGAATGAGTACATCAGAGGAAGTGACGGAAAAGAGGAGTAATGTATAGTTTAATTACCAAACTCCACAAATAAGAGTTGTACAAAATCTAGAAGGCCTAATAAAACCTAATATTTTTTTTTTTGGTAATATATTCTATACAGAGACGTGTCTATAGTTTGTAAAATATAGCATGAATCCTGTGACAGGTGTTATTTTGATCATTTTATAAGTTTTAATGCAGAGAAGGAAACTTTAGGAAGTTTCCTCTTTTCAAGTTTCAAAACTTATAGACTAGTCCAGTCAAGATGTACTTGCAAAAGTTCGGGTCACGCTGATTTTTTTATATGTTGTTAGGACCTTAACAAACTTTTTTTTTTTTAAATATTTGATGGTATTTAATATTTGCAATTTTCCAAGTGCTGTGCGTTCGGCGGTGTGCCCAAAAAACCATGAAATTTGGGGGTTTTTTTTCAGTTTTTGGTCAATATCTTAGTGAAGGAAGGGTCTGACCGGTACAGTTACAAAAGATACTTTTAAAGTTGACTAAATTTGCTACAATTTCACACTAGCGCGAGCTCTATAGAGCCATTGGTTTCCAAGATACAGTTCTCCAAAAATAGGCAATTTTTACCAAAAAGTGTTTTTTTTTTCCGAAATGTTCACTTATTTTGTGAAATATCTTATAAAATACATACCCCACGTTAAATATTATAGGATATGATGTTGTAGAAAATTTAATTAACTTTTATTTTAAATCAAACCGGTACCTGTAGGCACAGCGGTTCTCTTAAAAATGGCAGATAGCCAAGAACAGTCGTAAGTGGATTTTGGGGTGGTAATTCAAATAAACTGTTCTCTCGTCTTTTTATGGTTTTATTTATGAAACAGTTAAAATTTACTGATTACAATTACTCAAAAAAGATAACTAATATAGTTCATGCAGGTAAGGCAAAACATAAAAGGCATGACTTTGCCAAATTATGATTACTTTTTATCTTAGATGGCCCGGGCTTAAGCTCGCACGAAGATGGTGTCTCGATGGCCGTGATGGACGCTGGGAGAGGCGCTCAGTCTATAGTCAGGTCATCTTCATCGTCCAAGCATTCAGCTCCACATCCGGGACGTTAATACACAATTGGCCACCGCATGACTGGCAGAGGACTGAGCAGTGGAGCCCAGCGTTTTCTGCACAAGCAGCTCCCAGAGCTTCTTTCTTGCATTTACATGAATTTGTTCGCAGAAGGGCAGGAGGTGCGGGATCCATGGTGGTGGGGATGGGGGTCAGTCCCTGGTAAGACAGCTTCCACCCCCAATCAGTGGGATTCAAGTTGAATCCCCGCCACTTTTGCACAGAAGACGTTGACCTGCTCGTTTTTCTCAATGGTTTAGGCGCTGAAGAGACAAACGTCTACCTTCAGATGAGTACGAAGGGCGAAGCTGGTTGCTGTTTTACTCTAAAACCTCCAACAACCACCTTGACTCCCAGTGATTACCGGGGACGGTACTATTCACCCACACGTTTACCGGGTGCGAAACTACCTCAGCACCGTGTGGCCAAGGAAAGACCAAAATCACCACACAGCTGAGCAAATTTTTTTTTTTTTTATTCTACGGTACTGCCGACTAAAAAAGTGACTAAACAAGCAGATGGCCCACCTGATGTTAAGCGGTAACCTCTGCCTATGAACAATGCAATTACCTCATAGGTCACGTCCACCTAGGACGCGTCCTATGTGGCATTGCACTGCGCCCACCACCCTGAGATATAAAGATAAAAAGTCTCATGTGCCTGTAATTTCACCGGCACCCTTCAAACCGGAACACAGCAATGCGAGCACTACTGCTTTGCGGCAGAAATAGGTATGGTAGATTGAACCACTTGCTGAGCAAGTGGATGTCTTCCTTCAGCCAGACTTCACCCCACAAGCCGTGAGAGAAGCAGGCATCAAGTGCTTTGTGGCTCTATATGGGGTGATATCGCAAGGGATGTTTTGGATTTCCTATTGTATAAGGCGTTTGTCTCTTCAACGAGCATAAACCTCGCCCGTTTGCCACCGACGGAAGATGCTGCAGGCCACCATGCAGCAAGGTGCTACTTCCAAGTGCAGAAGTGCCGGGGAGTTAACTTTAATTCCACTGATTGGGGGATGGAAGCTGTCTTCTCAGGGAGTAACCCCCATCCCCACCAACATGGATCCCGCACCTCCTGCCCTTCTGTGAAAATAATCATGTAAATGCAGTCCTCTGCCTGTCATGCGGTGGCAAATTCTGAATTAACGTCCCGGATGTGGAGCTGAAATGCTCGGACGATGAAGTTGACCTGACTACAGACTGGGCGCCTCTCCCAGCGTCCATCACGGCCATTGAGACACCATCTTCGTGCGAGCCCAAGCCTGGGCCATCTAAGGTAGAAGATCCGTTTTTGAAATAATTGCTGTACCTACAGATACTAGTTTTTCAAATGAAAGCTAATTAAATTTACTACAACTTCATATTTATAATATTTGACGTGGGATGCGTAGTTTAGAAGATATTTTACAAAATAAGTGAACATTTCGGAAAAAAATACTCTTTAAGGTAAAAATTGCCTATTTTTGTAGAACTGTATCTTGGAAACCAATGGCTCTATAGAGCTTGCGCTAGTGTGAAATTGTAGCAAATTTAGTCAACTTTAAAAGTATCTTCTGTAACTGTACCGGTCAGACCCTTCTTTCACTAAGATATTGACCAAAAACTGAAAAAAACCCCCAAATTTCATGGTTTTTTGGGCTCACCGCCGAACGCACAGCACTTGGAAAATTGCAAATCTGGTTTTTTAATGTTGGTTAAGGTCCTAACAACATATACAAAAATCAGCGTGACCCGAACTTTTGCAAGCACGACCCACTTTTTATGTTTAACTTGACTGGACTAGACGTACTAAGTATAACTGTCAAAATTATCAAAATAACACCTGTCACAGGACTCTTGTTATATCTCACAAATCATATAACACACTTAGGTTTGCACAGATAAAAATAGTTTAAAAAGAAGGGTGCTATGAATTTGAAATGTATAAGTGTTTCTATGTATCTGTCTGTGCTTTCGTAGCTCCCAAACGGATGAACCGATTTTTATTATTTTTTTGTTTGAAAGGTGATTTGATCGAGTAGCTATGAGTGTCAATCGGTGTAGCCGTTTCCAGAATCATCAGCTTGCTTTTTTTTATAAGGGATCTTATGCATTTGCGTGGAAGGACAGCTGATAGCGCGTTATATTTTTCCTGTGGATACATCTAGTCGTGAATAGTGTAATTCCCTTCGGAACCCTATATCATGCGTGCAAGACACCGATGTGCTTGCAATATTCCAGTTTTCAAATTTTAATGGAACACAGAAAATAGCCGGGGTTTTAAAGTTATCATAAAACTAACTTGATCTTAATATTTATATGCTGTGGTGTGTCCGGCCAAAGAATAGACCCCTCCGTCTCCTCCCGTGGATTTCGTAAAAGCCGACTCGGACTTGTTGATAAGATTCGCTCGTATAAGATTTGTCCTGGCTGCTAGATTATTATGGAATGTGTTATTACTGGAAGAAAGCGTTAGCCGAGTCAGTCCTGGGAAGCAATAGCGGCGAAATGTTTAATGGCGAATGGTTTAAGCTCATCAGCTTACCACTTGTCACGTCTATATTCCACGATGGCGAAACCCACTGTGAAAAGAGGCATGGAGTCAATGCATGTTGCATGCATGGAGTCAATGCATGAAATGGTTGAGGCTCTGCCAACCCCTTCGGGGAAAAATGCGTGTCTCTATGTATGTAATATGTATCAACACGAAAGTAAATACCCCACACCTACTCTCAAATATCTAGTCTTTTCGAACATGATACAAAACTTGGCGCTTCTCATGATGTTTTTTTATTTATCACCGACTAGTGCTAGTTTTGTGTAAAAAAACTCATAACCTTTGTATCACAAGGCGGAGTTGGTTTCTACTGGGCTACCAAGTTTAACATCTTTATAGGGCTATATTAGGGAAGGTTTACGACCAAAACCATCGCGCCAGTCTCGTTACAATAAAACCACTATTATAACGTCGATAAATTTTTGTCGACGCTGGCATTCACTTTTGAATAAGTGTTTTAACACCGAAGTGGTAAGGGGATGTTTTACGACAACGCAGATTTCGTCACGTCTATGAAATAAAAATATGGTAAACACAATTAGACTGATGGGTGTTTGACTTATTACACAATTAATAATAAGAATGTCATAGGTCAAAACCAAAATCTAAAATTAAATGGGATTTTTAGATTGCAATTTTTATTAGGTTTACATTTGTTTGGATCGTGTTTGGGCAAATTCAGACCCAAGCTTTATTATTATATAAATAATCTTAGTTTTTATAGTACGATTTCTTAGACAGCTTATGTTTAATTAACTTTGTTAATCGACAATTTAGTTGGTCGCTTGTTGGTTGTTTCCTAATGAGAATGATCCTCCAATCTAATGATTCCTAAGAAAAGGCAAGAGATCAGTATGGGACAGGGCTAGGACATCAAAAAATGCATATACTTTGCTAGGTGGAATGCCTAATACCAAAAACACCCTAGAAAATCATTAAAGCCATTTTGACCTCTTGACGTCATCAGCAAGAGTATTCGTCAAAGTTACCATAGCGTCCCCTTTTATAGACGAATTTCCGCCCCAACAACTGGCAATATGTCTGTGCCACCTAATCTGTATGGATGTTGCCTACTAGTTTCTATAAAATGTTGTATTTATATATGTTAAAATATGATGCCTTCTTCTTCATTTGTTCTTGGATGGTCACATGAATAACCGTTCCCATAGTGCTCCGACGTTGTATAGTTCTAAAAGTCCTCTGCTGCGTGTGATCTTTTACTGCTGCACAGCTAGTGCATTTCCGGCACCAACCTTCCACATTATCTTTACAATGGATTCAGTAAAATTGCTCTCGAATCTTTAACACTGTCCTTTATACTCCCATATAGCCTCCTTCCTGAACATCCTTCATAGTAGAGTTGATGAACGTCAGGTGTAGCTTGACTTTAGCAACAACTATTTGCAATTACAGTGATCTCCTCGAGCATTTTCGCATTTGCGGCTCAATACTTTATCGTGGATAACCAGACTGTCCCACTGTGCCCAATAGCTCTTTGTTGGTGTACATATCCCGGTAACATCCCTCTACTTAGGCTTTGAGGCCACTTTTAAAATCCACTTAACTATTGGTTTGATGTCCGTGTAATCTCACTGTGCTAGCTGTAGGATTTCCCTCCATTAATCACTGGTCCGTTTTCAGCAACCTGACGTGTACCGCATGTTACAGCCAGTTGTTCGAACGCTAATCAAATCGCTACTCAACTGACAAAGCGATTAACTTAGCATACTTATCAAATCAAATCGAGTTTCTCGAACGCTATTAGAGACCAATCATCTAATCAATTGATCATCTTTTTAATGTTAAACTAGTATGAATGGCTGTTAGTCTCTTGTTTGACACAATGCTTACAGTTATCCGGGCAAATTAATTCACCAGCTATGTACCTACTATTTAGTTATGAATTGTTTACGCCCCGTTGGTTAGTCCAATGATTGTTATGTCGCTGATGTGTAGGGTACGATTACGAAGTGGTCCCGTGATATCTACATAAATGTTTTTAGATGCTGGTTAGAAAGGAACACAAAGTAGGTAATCTACATGGCGTGTGTTCTCGAGGTTTCAGTTCGGGGCAAAACACTAGTTTAATTTATAATTTGTTGTAGCATCTGGCTATTCAACGTTAGTTTTTACTGACCCAATTCAAATGTAGCTCAAATTCAAGGTTTTCTTTGATAATTTCAATATCGTTAAGTCTAAGGAACGGTCACCAGTTGACCTTATTGCCGTGTGGCCTTTCTTTGGCATTTCCCCTCAATGGAGCACCTTGTGCCAATATTAGGTACCATTAACATCTATAGCTATGATCTAACTACTTATAATAATCTACCTAAGTATGTATACGTACTAGTATAGTATTATGTTATCTAAGGTATATGTGACTGTAGGGTGAGATGTTATAATCAGTTTATTTTATGTTCCTGTCTCTTTCGCATTTCAGAAAGTTTTTTTTTGTAAATAATAAATGATTTTTGATTAGAAAAAGCTAAATAATTTGGTTGTTTATCATTTTTGCCATAAATATTGTCCCAACTGGAACTATTGACTAGCGAAATCTCGCAAATGCATGCGATATACTCGTGGATTACCTGATTCCTTACCTTTCTAACCAACTCCATGAAATATTTAGGTAAAAGTTTCACAGAACCACCTCGATGATCATTCCTGACCCACCGACGAAACAACCATTTTAGTCGGACTAACCACAAGGGAGTAAACAAAGGTTACATAACCAATACTAGGTACATTGCTGGTGGATTATTTGATTTAATATTGATAGTTAATAGTTTACCCGGACTTGTTTGTGGGATTCGTTAGTATAAGATTTGTCCTGGCTGGTAGCTTATTTATGGTATGTGTTAATACTGGGAGAAGCGTTAGCAGAGTCAGTCCTGGGAAGCAATGGCGGCGATGTGCTCACCACTTGTCACGTTTATATTCCCACAGTGGTGCAACCCACGTTGAAGAGGCACAACGTACCGGCTCTGCCTACCCCTTCGGGGTAAAAGGTATGTGTCTATATGTATGTATGAATGTTGTTCTGACATTAATGATGTATAGAAATAATAGGTGATAATGACTGTTAGCCCCCCCCCCCACATGCGTGCTGTTAGCACGTGACCTCGCGCTGTACCAAAGCATTATTGTTTTTCCCCTCTTTCAAGTAATACAACATATTAAATTAATTAAATTACATAGGTATGACACCTATTTTGGGGAATCTCTTGGGCCATACATGCTACAACTCTGCATACATGCTCAAAAATCCTTGTTTCGATCAAGTTAGGTAATGTTCGAACCTTTAATTATATTCACATAACCTACCTATCAAGTTTCATCAAGAGTGGATCCACGGTTCTGCAGTTATTGTTAGGCAAACACATATAGGTACTTACCAACATACATACATTCATACAAACGCCGGTTCCTGCAATTCACTTCGTTCGGACAATTATCTGTAATTAAATGGTTCTTATGTACCTATATTTCCTTAATATTCGGCTATTATCTCTAAATGAACACATTTCATTGTTAATAGACAATTAGAAAGGGCTCATAACTTTGAAATAAGTTGAGTGGGAATTTGCAATGAAATTTAAATCATGAACTAATTTTGGGAGCAAGTCTTGTATATTACTTGATTAATTCTTGGAATTAATTGGCGTCAAAGGTCTACTAAATATAGTCAGCTTGAAAAATAATAGGTATTGGAAGAGATAACGCAGTTCATTAGAATCTCTTCTATTGGTCCGGTTTGTACCTACGCTATATACGCCGACTGACTGGTGTAAAAGCATTTTGAGCCTTTTTTAAACTGCATGAATGGAACAAGCAGATTGCCCACCTGATATTAGGCGGTAACCTCTGCCTTTATTGACACGCTACTGCACACCACTGTAAATATAGCATTACCACACAGGACACGTCCGTATACCTAAGGACGCGCCCTATACGGCATTGCACTGCGCCCGCCACCCTGAGACATAAATATGAAAATTATTTGTGCCTGTAGTATCACCGGCACCCATTACCTTCGGATCACAGCAAAGCGAGCACTACAAGTTTGCGGCATAAATAGGTAGGTATGGAGGTAGTACTTAACCCGGACGAACTCATTCACAAAAAACTCTACTAATACTAAAACTTCTCCTATACAATAAGAGTTTCTAGCGCCATCTGTTGACGACAACACATAGTATTTCTAACTCTATCTGTGTTAGAGCAGGACACATGTTTCATCTGTACTCTTTGGGTATTTATAGAAAATGCTTGTTAGTTCTTACTCCCCCAAAACTCCCTCGAACGAAGAGCAGTCATTCGTAAATTAAGTGACTGGAGAGTGATAAATAGTAAACAGTTTAGTGTAGTACAGTCCGAGAGAAGATTGGATTATTGTCTTCTGATAACTTTAATAAAAGTGTAATTTTGGATACCGGAGTTCAGTGCGATTATTTTAATATAGAGCCCTAGCTCGTAACACTAATAGCACAGATAAAATAATACTATACTAGTAAATAAAGTAAGAACTGCACCTGGCTGTTGGATTTGTTAAAATGGGATTTAACTAGGGATGAGTTACTTAGTGGAAAGTAATTAAATTAAAAAACTGCCGTCCGTCAAACTAATCTAATCTAATCTGGTGTCGAATGCTAACTTCTGATGCAAAATGGCAAATCTATTATTTTGGGCTTGCATCTGACTACCCCTAGCAGATCGTCTTCTATACCAGTGGATACTGAATGAGCAAATGTATAACTCCTTCTTTCAAACCCTATAAAATTGACTTAGCCTTAATCAACCGATTACCAATCTTTTGTCTTTTCCGAGGTTATTGAATGAAAAGGTAATTATGGTTCAGGTTGACATTGTTCCTTTACTTCCGGATTTGAAGCTTAATTAGGTAAATGAGTTCCTTTTCATAGGGTTTTTGGAACAGCAGGAACTTTGTTGTATGGAATGATTCTAAGATGACTTATATGTATACTTCTTTCTACCCTTAAGAATATCCTAAAGATTCGTCTAAAAACTGAGGAAATCCCAGTGAGATTATACTAAGAATGTATGTATAAAATACATAAAATATAAAAAATAAAAAATAAAAATATATAAATATATAAAAAGAGTGAGGGAACTCTTACTATTCAATTGGCTTTATCAGAGCAATGGTGTCAATAACATAAATAGGTAACTAATTGTTTTGTTAATAAGTAATTAATTTTGTAAAAATTAAAAAAACTCCCAACCCAATGAAACGGCTGAATCGATTTTGATCAAACATAGCTAAGAAAAGTCCCGACAAATTCACCTTTCAAACAAAAAAAAACGGTTCATCCGTTCGGGAGCTACGATGGGACAGACAGACACACACACACACAGACACGTCAAACTTATAACACCCCTTCGTTTTTACGTCGGGGGTTAAAAATATTTTGTTCAATGCAAGCTTTTATTACATTAGTGATCGGAACCGTGTGCTGTTCAAAATGAGCCTAAACAACGCCAGTCAACTATTATCTATCAAGGAGTTTCGTTGTCCACCTTTTGCGTCCATCATCAGATTAGGTTACTGTCACCATAATATTGTATTATTGTTGGAACTTGATAGGTATGCAAAATTTCAGCTAAATCAGTTGTCCAAAAATGATGATAATTCAGCTTGCAAGATTTGACCTCAACAAACAAAGGTACGTTTCCGTCTTCATCATCAGATCAGCTCACAGTCACCGTAATATTGTATAATCATCGGAACTTGACAGGTGTGCCAAAATTCAGCTAAATCGGGTGTCAAGAAGTGGTTGTATGAATGATTCCCATGACGTAGAATAAAACCGCGTCGCGAATGAAATGTTACCGAAACAAACATACGTTGTTAAATAAAAGCTTGTAAAAACGGAAAAACCCACTGCAGTTTAATTTGCTTGGACATATTCTAAGCTAAGTACTACTATTAAGTAACAAACATAAATTACTTAGTAGCTGTTTGAAATCGTCTCATAAAACCAATGCCAAGGAGATGCCAATGAGTGCCCCAAGCGTACACTGAACCTCAGTTGAGAGATGACATTGAACCAAGGTCTTGCAATAATTCAGACATGATCAATAAATAAACGCACGCCTTTTTCCACGCAAAGGTAGGCAGAGCCTCAATGGGCCTCTTTTCACCTTGGGCTGCACCATCGTGGGAATTATATTAGAAGTGACCAGTGGTGAGCTCATCGCCGCCATTGCTTGCCACGACTGACTCGGATTAACGCATTCTTCAGCAATAACAGACGGGGGATTGTTGAAAATTGAGACCGTCAGGTCTAGTGGGGTGTCATACGATAAGGCTTTGCTTGGACATTTAAAAACTATTTTTAATTATTTTTTAGACTATTTAGTTTGTAAGGCATTAGGGAAAATCGTAAATGTAAAAAATAAACCTGGAACTTCTAGCAATCCCACAATACTGAATTTTGGTATGCTTGTAGCTTTTGTGACACAAATTCAGGGAATGAGTATTTATAAACTTGTACCCTATAAAACGTTAACCAATACCTCCCATTTCTAGGAATTTTAAAGATGTTTTTTTTATTTTCTTTGATACACTAAACTTACAATTATGCTTATAGTTTTCTTGCAATGTTGCCATCATGACACACCTGCTAGATATTTCTAAGATGATAAATTACTTCTCAAAAGAAAGTTATCAATTAATTCACCAGCTACTTATATTTTTTTTTTTTTTTTTTATTATTATTTTTAATATTTACGGCCGTTGCTTCGATGATGTGTAGGAATTTATCTCGAGAGGTGGTTCCGTGAAAATTGTATCAGCGTAAATGTTTTTAGTAATCGGTCAGAAAGGTTAAGAAAGTAGGTAACCTAAGTAACCTACATCGCGTGTATTCGCAAAGCCTCAGTTCAGAGCGAAACATCGTTTTGTTTGAGGCGCGAAATTCAAATTTTATTGTGTTTTTTGCTAATCACAGCTCATCAACAAATTTTGAGATAGAGAAACCTGATTTTGCGAAAACTAAGAGACTTAACACGCATTTATTTTGATTGAAAGTGTCTCATAAATGTCAGTAGTTTAGCTATGAATGTCAATGAACAAAAAAATCACTGTAAAAATTATCGAATCACATTCATACTAAACAAAATGATATTTATGACACAAATCAAAACATGCGTGTTATTTTTCCTATAGTTTCCGCAAAATTAGGTTTCACTATCTCAAGAAGTTTTGATGAGCATAAAACACAATGAAATTTGAATTTCGCGTCACAAGCGAAACGTTGCACCTTAATCTAGAAAAAACTAGGGGTTTACACCAGTAGGCCTAGTGTGGGCATCGTATTTAAAACGCGTTTACGCAAAAAGAGTAAACGGCAAAATTAAAGTATACACAAGTATACTTTACAACAATACGTGACGTGAACTGTCAAAAATGTCACTTACACTCGCAAAACTGGGGAAACCCTAGATTAAACGCGCGACTTGGCATACGCGTTTAATTTACGCGACGCCAAAATTGACGTTAGAAACTAACATAAAACTAACTAAAATGATTCATTAACTCGCCGCTAGGGGCTCTATGCATTTCTTCATACAAACTACGCGTAAAACGCGGTCTTGGTAGAGCGCGTAAACTTGTAGCAAAAAGTCGCACTACGGCCACTGTAGTGAATAATTTGAGTTTTGGGTAACAAATCTGTAATTTTAGGCTGCTAGTTCAAAATACATACGAATTCCCGTTATTTGTTATTGGCACAGCAAAGCTTCGTTTATAGCGCTGAGCCTGTTAGCACCACCTAACAAACATGGAACTCCCTGCCGTTGGTTATTATTTGCCTATTTGGGACCACTCACCACCCACCAAATGGTGATTCCTGACTCCGTAAGTAGGTCAGCAGAACGTGAAAGAAGTGTCAGTATCCTTATCCATTCAGGGTAATAGTTATTGTCAATAACAATAACATAGTTATTCTTATTTATTATTTAGTTTGAGTAGTCGTATGTACGTTAGTTTGTAGGTAATAGGCATCGAGCAAAGGCCTGCAATGCTCTAAGGTACTAGGTACTGGAGTGGAGTCCTTGTGACTTGTGGTACAGGTTTTTATAAATCTATTTCAGGCACCAGCTCTCACAAAACTTGTTCAAAGCTTGAAATTGTTTCTAGGTTATATGTATATTATGTGCAGTGAAATAAATGAAGGTAGGTACTATTATTAAATCTGTGCCTATTGTTGATATTACCGTGGGGTGGGCAGGTTGTGGTCTGTGGATGGCTGATGGGCATCAGCATCCACACAAACAGCTGCGATCACTAATACGCCTACTAAGCGTGGTGATTATGCCAAATCCATTGTATTCAATGGGGGAAGCCTCGTCCCGCAGTGGACATATACAGGCTGGTGATGATGTTGATGAGGATGATCGACATATTATACGAGATTTTGAGAAATCGGGGCTGTATGTGAATGTAAATGTGCCATAAGTAACACTGTTGATCAGCTATAAAAGAAAAAGTCCGTTGTCTCCAGATACAAGATTCCACCATAATCAGTTCTATTAGTGCATTGGCCCAAACCATTCGGGTAATATTGTATCATCATCAGCCTTTCGAAGTCCACTACTGGACGAGGCCTCCCCATGGAATACAATAGGGGAATTTGCCATAATCACCATGCTTGGGCGACGGGCAGATTCTTGATCCCAGTATTGGTGGTAGTCAGGTGAATGTTTTTACGACATTCACGGTAAGAGACGGAGAGTCTAGTCTTATAATATTATTACAGCTTGATACACGCCACAAAATCTATCTATCTATTGTAATAAAACATGTTGTAATCTATTTTTTGTTGTAAATACTAAACTAAACCTAAACTCCTTATTGCGTTAGCTCTAACTGCGCTAAATATGAAACACAGGAAATTATTGATGTGGACGGCCTCAGAGTAGTAAGGGATGGTTTATTCAGGCAGGTTCTGTTTGATTGCGACGCAACCCAAGGGATGAGTTCCGTTACAAGTGCACTGGGTGGGTGCTTCTGGCGCGGTGCCAATCCGGACTATACACGAACTACACTGGGTCAAACAACAACAGGCCAAGAATTAAAATTTACTTACAGATTGTGACTGACTTTTGAGAAGATTAAATTTCTTGTGAAGTGATTCCGTTATCCGTGGTAAACGGTTTTGGTGTCACAATTACTTGTACTTTTTATATATTTGTGCCTTATTTAGTTAATTATGTCACTGTTAGTTTACCCAAATAAATTAAATGAAATAACATATAATAAATACTCTTTTGTACTAATAGTTCGCCCCAAAACGTATCCTCGCGTGGACCATCGTAACTCAAAAACCCCTGAACTGATCAAGCTCATGTTCGAACATAACAATTTATTGACATAAACTACCTACTAACAAGATTTATCAAGATTGGATCAATGTTTCTGCAGTTATCGTCAGAAAAACAAACATACTTTCATACATATATACAAACGCTTTAATTCAACTATAGGCCGAGATAAATAGATCTTAGTTAGCTCGTAAATTAGTAGGTTATTATATTATATTTATATTAGTACATAAGTGAGCTAATGCTTAGCATATCCCTGTCACTTTCACACACATGTCAAATCACGCGTGCTAGAGAGGTACAGAGACAATGCTAAGCACTAGTACGTGCTAAGTAAGATCATTTATCTCGGCCTGTGACTCTCTTTTTTTTTGTGGAAAATGTCTTTTTTCCCGAAGATGAGACCTAGCTAGATCGATTTTTTGCTTACAAAAACCGTCAGAACCGTTTATGAACGTGATTAAAATTAAATATACAAATATAGTGTAAGATACTAAAAGCACTCTCCGGTCCTAGTCTGGCTTTAGCAGAAACCATCCTATTTAGCGATGAGGATATGGGCGATTGTCCATGTATTACGTAGCCATTAATCTGTGCCACTTCTATCGAGCGCGCCCATGTATTCGTTGATAGTTACTACGTAATTCAAGAACCATCTGCTACGCTCGTAGCTCTGTAGCTGCGCGTAGAGGGCAGATGCTACGTATGGTAAGTGAACAAATATTATTCTACAGGTTATATTATGATATTAGTTACATTATTGTATTATATTGTATGTAATAAATTGACGTTTGAAAGAGAAATTAATAATGCACTCTATTGTACAATTAAATGGTTAAATCTACATATTTTGCACATTAATATTAACAAAACTAACATTATTCAATTTGTAACATGTCGTCACATCAAGGAAACATTAACGGTCCAATATGAAAATACTCCAATTGTAGAAGTTGAGACTGCCAAATTTTTAGGAATTTGGCTTGACCAGCACTGCAATTGGAAGGCTCATATAACACAAGTATAATTGGATAAGTTCGTGAATGCGATAAAAAAGCTGAGACTCCGTGTGTCTATAGATGCGGCACTCACCGCTTATCACGGGTATGTGTCAGCGGTCTTAGCTTATGGTTTGGTTTTATGGGGCAACTCGGTCGATGTTGATAAAGCCTTCATTATACAGAAGAAATGTGTACGAGCCATCTGTGGTGCATGGAGTATGGATAGCTGCAAGCCATTATTTAAGAGGTTTAAAATTCTTCCACTGGCTTGCATGTTCATCAAGGATATATGTATATTTGTAAAACAATACCCACAATATTTTACAAAACAATCGGATTTTTTTGCCAGGTATACAAGGCACAGGCACAAACTGTACATACCTCCGTGCCGGTTGGTTCTTGTTAACGCAATGCCAACTATCATGCCATTACGATTTTCAATAAACTACCAAATGACTTTAAGGACCTGCCAATAAATGTATTTAAAAGAAAATTGAAAAATTGGTTGATGGAAAAATGTTTTTATGACATCAAGGAATTTATGGAATGTAAAATCTGACATTCATTGTTTCTGATTTATTTTTTTATTTTTTGACATTATTTTTGTATACGTACTACTACACCTATTTTAATTATCTCGTAGCTGTTAAGATTTGACATTGTGATTTATTTTTATTATTATTAGATTCTATTTATTAGATTAGCTACAATAGTGACATTCGTTTTTAATTTTGCACGCCTTTATGAGGCAGAATGTAAAGGAACATTTCTATTTTTAACATCTATTATACTTACATTCTTGGGAATAAATGATTATGATTAAATGATTATGATTATTATAGTGCTATATTATTATTATCTTACTTTTGTAATTAATTTTGAGCACGCCACCCTTTATGTATCATCCTCATCGATGATTGATGTTGCTTAGCATTAAGTCCTCCGTTTGTACAATTTCCTTGTGTTTTTTGTGCACTTTTGTTTTTTTGCACAAAAAACAATTAAATAAATAATAAATAAATAAGTTACGCTTAGTCACACTAATTGATTCATATTATTGATAAAGCAGTAAATATTTGCTTAAATATTGCTCACTTTTTGACTTATCCAGCGTCTATTATATATACTTACGGCATCGGTTCGGTCGCGATGGCGGAACCCCGTGGCGTGGCCCGGCATGATGAAAAATTAAACAATATAAAGAAACAAAACAACGAAAAATTAAACAATTAATCAAATAAATTTAAATCCCCTCGGTACCTGTATAAAGGAAAAGTAGAGATTAACTGTGATGCAGTGGAAACATACCTATTCAAAATAAAATATTGATTCTACGAGTACATTAAGGTGGAACGTTTCGCCTGTAGCGTAAAATTCAAATTTTATTGTGTTTTTGCTGATCACAGCTCATTAACACATCTTGAGATAGCGAAACCTGATTTTGCGATAACTAGGAGAGCTAAGACTCATGTTTTGATTGAAAGTATCTCATAAATCTCATTAGTTCAGCTACAAATGTCAATGAACAAATAAATCACTGCAAAAATCATTGCATGAAATTCGCAGGTAAACGAATGATATTTATGAGACACGATCAATCTAAACACGTGTGTTAGTTATAGTTTCCACAAAATCAGGTTTCGCTATCTCAAGATGTCTTGATGAGCTGTGATAAGCTAAAAAATGCAATACTATTTGAATTTAAGGTGGATGCTCACGCTTGCGGCGCGAGATTCAAATATTGTTTTGGTGTTTTTTGACCATTACAGCTCATCAACACTTCTTCAGATAGTGAAAGACGATTTCGCGAGAACTAGGAGACTTACCTAACACACGTGTTTTAATTTATAGTATCTCATAAATATTATCAGTTTAGCTATGATAACACATTTATACATTGTTTTTTTTGTTTAGGGGTTTCGTAGCTAAACTGAAAATATTTATCAATTAAAACATGTGTGTTAGGTAAGTCTCCTAGTTCTCGCGAACTCAACTTTTGCTATCCGAAAAAGTGTTGTTGAGCAGTAACGGGCAAAAAACACAAAAAAAAATTGAATCTCGCGCCGCATGCGTGAGCATTCACCTTAAAATGATTGATGAATTATATTAATTAATTAAAACTGTTGATATAAGGATCATTGACTTTATTTACTTATACACAGAATCAGCTTAAGTATTAATCCGGCCTCATTCATTCAATTTATCAGTATTGTTTTTTGCAATTTATCGCCTAGGGGGCTAATTAGATGTTCAGGTTCTTTTAATAGAGGGTGCTAATTGAAAAGGAGATAAGTAAAGAGTTTCTGAATCCATACCAACAATATTTTGAACTGAAAGCATCCCATTAATGATGTGAGTGGGTATTACCAATGTTCAGTGGTTTGCATATCAAGGCGCAGTTATAAGAAATACAAGACATCCATTGTGATTCGATTTAATTCCATTAACTCGGCGCGAAGGCTCCTATCGTGACGGGCTGTTAGCCATTTGTTCGCTTTTCATCGTTATTAATTGGTGGCACAGTCGCTATATCAATTTTATCAACCCTTCCACGAAAGCGCTCCAAGAAAAACATGCCTTTACACCCTACATTTAAAGTCCCATTTACCATAAAAATACAATAATAGGTAAAAAGTGTGAATTTCAAATTGATTGATGTTTGCGAGAGGTGAATAAAAGATTTACGATCTATCAGATATGAGATTACTAGTACCCGTCCTTGGCTTTGCTCACATTTCACCAGGTTAAAAGTAGCCTTCACTAATGCAGCCTGTGGTAATGCACTGTTCATAGGCTGAGGGTACCACTTGACATCAGGTGGGCCATCTGCTTGATCCGTCATCCCAAGTAGTATACAAAATATATAAAAAAAGCCTACAGCTCAATCCAGATCATAATTTATCTGTGTACCACATTTCATCGAAATCGGTTCAGCAAATTCGGCGTGATAGAGTAACAAACATACAAACATCCACACATCGTAACTCTAATAACTAATGTTATTTATGATTAACTAATGTAATTTCATATTAGACATAGTAGTTGTTACGTAGTTGTTTGCCGATAAGTACCTAATCCATAAATCTTAAAAAAAACATATTTTACTCTTAGAGAATTCAAAAAAATTGTCTGGATAATCAAAGATTTTACTTTGCCAATCCACTCGTTGAAACATTTTTGGATGATTTTATGAATATTGGTTTGTCGTTTGTTTTCTACGCGCTCGAAATCCTATTCAAATTATTTTATTTTTCCTTCGACATATCCAAGGAGCTTAACATGAAGTTTTAGTAGAAAAAATTGTTTTCAATGCAAGCTTACATAAAATTAGTGATCGGGAACCGTGTGCTGATCAAAATAAGCCCAAACACGGCCAGTCTACTATTATCCATCGAGGAGTTCCGTTGTTCACCTACCGTCTCCATCATCAGACCAGCTCGCTGTCACCATAATATAATACTAATATAATATAATATAACATAAACTTTATTTCAGGCTACCTGGAAAATGTATAATCAAATTATACCTAAATCAATAAATACCAGAATAATAATATAATATTATTATAATATATTATTATAATAATAATATCAATAATTGCCCAGATCAATATATACCTTATAGGCTAACATACATATTTTATACATAAAACTAACACTTAATATTATCATCGGAACTTGATAGGCAAAATTTCAGTTGAATCGGATGTCGAGAAGTGTTTCTAACTCATCTTACAAGATTTGACCTGAACAAAAATTCATAAAAGCTTGTAAAAAAATACAATTCCGGGTAATCTTTCTTCATTTGTGTCAGAGCCAAGGCACAAACTGATGAGCATACTGTGCATTATGACATGCCGAGAGTGACGTTCAACCAAGAACAAAACAACATATCAAATATCTTAAGAAATCAGATTCACGTAATTCAACGTGGCCAAGATGAGCTCATGCTATGCTGAGCAGTGCATGGATATGCAAAGGCGGGCAGTGGTTCAGTACACCCATTTCGGCTATGTGTCATATATTATTCAGCGAGCTTTGGGCCAAAGAGCTTTTTATTGATGGCACCTATTTGTAAATGGTAAAATAAAAGTAGCTAAGTGCATGTCGGGCCACGCACATTGTAGGGCTCCGTAGTTGGCCGTCACAATGTGCGGACTTTCGTGTCTTACACAACTAACAACTTCAACTAAGTAATTTTAATGCAGTTAGTACGAAATTTTCCTTTTTACTTCTCCAAGTACCTACATTTTATGAGCCGTTCGACTGTAACTCGTTAACTTGTAAAGCCTAATTAGCTGTGATAGTTTTTCATTTAACTTCGTTATTTATACTACTGCCGTGAATTTTTAAATATACCAAAAACAACCATTTTGCTGAAAGGGGGTGGAGATGATAGACTCTAAAAAAACTAGCACTTTAATTATAAAATACTTAGATTGTATTGAAACTTCTATATACAGGGCGTGCCAAGACTATGCGACATGAAGGGGAAGTGCCTTAAATATTGTAGATAGGATATATTGCGGAAAGAAGACATTATTTTATTTTTAAAATTAAGTAATACTGCATTCAAATATTTTATTAAAATTACTTGCTTCGTCCGGGAATCGAATCGACTTAATGAAAAATTAAAATTAAAATGATTAATTTTACGTTATTCCTTTGTATTAAGATACTATGTTACTCAAGAGGTATTATAATTTTTTGTCCATTCTTTAGATTTATAAAAACACGGGGTGTCTTTTTTTCACATTTATATTGGTTCGATTTCCAGACGAAGCATGTAATTTTTAGACAATGTTTGAATGCAATATTATTAAGTTTAAAAAATACAATAAAGTCTTCTTTCAGTAAAATATCCTATCTAAAATATTTAAGTTACTTTCCCTTCATGTCGCATAGTTTTGGGAGGTCCTGTATATATTTATTCCTAGTTCTTTTGTAGGTCTTCCATTTGACTTTCATGCGTCTATATTTTTTTGTGTTTGTACACCGACATATTCGCATGCGGCAGTAAAATGGCGAAGCCTCGCTCTAACTCTAGTGTGATTTCGATAGCTGCATCCTTCATCACAGTTCCGCACTTCGCTGCCCACGCGAATCAGTCGTTGTACTAAAGGCGTAATACTACTTACGTGAAGGACTTACCTATTAGTGCTCTTCGTAAGTGCCTTCTCAAAGTGTGTGGAAGCTAAGCTTCCTATATACCTACAGCAATGACTCGAGTAATTCAAAAGGTATTAAATTATTGAATGTACCTACGAGTAACTACGTACTTTTTGTGTCTTTCTCTCATGGCGATTCAATATATGAGGCTCGAAAAATTAAAAAGTTCTGCAGTCGAATATCATAACATTAAAGAGATAAGGCAAGACTGTCTTGGTACATGAGTTGTAAGTTTGTAAGATCATGATTAATATAGATTAGGTGCCTACATCTCGGGGTCTCAGTTCGGCGCGAACCAATAGTAGTGAAATTATCTTTGCTAAACTTGTTTGTAAGATTCGTTGGTATGAGATTCGTCCTGGATAACATTTATAAGCTTATGTTATTACTGAAAGAAAACGTTAGCAGAGTCAGTCGTGGGAAGCAATGGCAGCGATGAGCTCACCACTTGTCACGTCTATTTTCCACGATGGCGCAACCCACTTGAAAGAGGCCCATTTGAGGCTCTGCCTACCCTTTCGGGGAAAAAGGCGTGCGTTTATGTATGTATGTATGTAATTTGGCCAAAGTGGCTGCTCATTTCGCAAGTTAATTTTTAATACTCATTGCATATTTACTCGTGACTAATACTTACCTAGTTGTTACCGAGAACGTGAGGGAGCTTCATTAGTCAGTGTCGAGATGGCTCCAAGGAGGATATTTTAAAATAGATCTGTGCCTACGTAGTATATAGGTAAGAAGGCTTGCTGATCGCTTTGATTTATTAGGCATGATTTGTTCAAAAGTCCCCCGGGGCTATGTTATTTTTCAGCGACGCATTTACAAATTAGGGTTTCACAAAGTTTTAAAGTTTTTTGTACATCGTTAAGTATTTTCACATAATAAATAATATACGTATTTATAAGCATAGGTATTATCTTCAATTTCTTTAAGAGGTTTTCTTCATCGTGCGCTTCGTTTAATAGATAAATAGTCATAATCGAGCGTTTAAAGAAGATGATTTTGTTCGGCTATGGCTATGGCCGAGGCGTCGAATTAATTATTAACAGGTGGACATTTATTGTATAGTTTACGTATACTGCGGTAAGCGTTGGCCTTAATTTTTAAGTCGTTTTTAATCTACAGGAAAGTTTTTAATCTACGAAGCGGCGAGGCGGGTCGAGTTAGTTTATTATTGGGCGCGACCTAAATTGACTTTCGATTACCGAAGCACGCTCTTCTATCTGTAGTTCCAGAATTTCTTGCTTTCATTATTTGTGTAACGGTACTGGAAAATCAAGAATTCAATAATTTAAAGCCATAACGCACTATGCTGACATGCTTTTGGGTGGCCATTTACCGATTACCAGCGGGCAGCGTGTCTCTACCGCATTTACAGTGCATTCATGTAATAGAAGGGCGCACCATTGAAACTATCTCTACATCACAATAGAATAGAATAGAAAATAAATTAATGCATTTTCTATTCTTCAATAACCTTATAATAGTATTAAAAAAAACTTATAATAGTATTCAGGTTAATATTTGACGCATTTAGTAACAACACCTGCAATGCTCTAATGCCCCTCTGCACTAAAGTCAACAAAGACAAAACTTAGTCAAGACTACACCTAAGCTATGTCTGACATAAGCATCCATAGGCATCAACTTCGTTTGCGCCAACAAGTTTACGTAAGCGACTCCTAAAACTGATGTTTCGCAAGTAAGTGAATGAAAGAGTGAACATTTTTATATTTGTCTATGATAGTTGTTGTTTTGACACTTGACTGACAGCTGACTGCACCAGCAACAGCGACCGGGCGACCATTCGTGCGCTTTTCTTTCGAAGTTGTGGTGTTTTTCGAAATAAACAAAAACAATTTAAACTATAATGCAGAAGCAGATAGAAAAGAGGAAAAGGTCAACGAATTTCTCCGAAGAGGAGAAATTACGATTTGTACGCCTGTTACAAAAAAAAAAAGCCAAAGTCATATTAAGTAAAATTACTTAATATGATTATCGAGGTCGTCAACGTACTCAAGAAATCCCATAAAATCGTCGAGTTCACTCATAATTTAAACTACTGATCCCATTTTAATCACAAACAATACGTACGGCACAAGAAACCGATTAGGTAGGTACTCTCTCGACGGCACTTCCATCTAAAAAAGTCAATGAATTGACATGACTGACTGACGTTACTTTATCAATGTGACTGTCAGTCTTGTTTGACACTTCTAAGCGCTTGCTTGGTGCTAAGATCGCAAAATAGAGGCCGTAACGTTAGGACATGTCTTAACGCATTTAGGAAACATAAGAGTTTGGTGCAACGCATTTTACATCATTAAGAACGTCATAAGAGATAAGCATGAACTTAGGAGCTGTCAAAGTTTAGTGCAGACGGGCATAAGAGTAACAAAATCCAATTTATCAAATGTTGCACGCTTTTCCGTCTGGTCGAGAAGAGCAAGAGTTAGGGAAGATTGGCGATCCTTAGAGGAGGTTTATACCGCCAAGGGCGGTCTATACTTAAAAAGTACTTAATTTTGTAAAAGTGTATTTATATTTATAAGTGTATATTTTTTGTGTAGAAATAAAACCATTTTTTTTGCACTGTTTCTATTATATTGGAAATAAGGCGTGACCCACAGATACAGCGTACCTAGAGTTAAATAATGTGTCTATTTTCTGTACTAAAACCATAGATAGACAACCTTGACTGAAATGTTAGCGAATCTGCCGAACCTAATTTTACTCGTATTTATCTCTGAGGCTTTATGAAATTCGTATCGATATCACAAGGTTTTCGGTTTATTCTAGGCTGCAGTTTACTTATATTTGGATCAAACAATTCAACTAGGTAGGTTCAACTTCGTCAAAGAGGTCAGCCGACAAAACCAACTCGGATGGGCAGCGTTCCGGGAATCTACGCCATATCTTCTCGTCACGGATACCGCAGAGCCTCAACACGAGAGACGACAACCAGTACCTATGTGTTTGCCAGTGATGACTTACGGCACCGAGACATGGCCGCTAAATATATTGGCCGCATAGAAAAGCTCAAAGTTGCGTAGCGGGCTATGGAGAGAGCTATGCAGAGTTTTTTGTTATATTTTTCACTTAACGTTATCCATCCCAAGCTAAGCCAGACCTTGTGTTATGGTTACTAGATAACTGATATACTTATTATAATACATTACATAGTTTTTTTTTTTATTATACGTAGAAAACACCCAGAACACCCTAAACAAATATCTGCAGAACGCACAAATATTTGTTCCGAGGCGGGAATCGAACCCGCAAGCTCCTGCGTCGCAGGCGAACCATCGCCAGCCGCGCCAAAGAGGTCGTCACATGAGAGTACTACATGATAGAATCTGAAATGAGGCGGTCTGTAGAAGAAAGATAATCGCCGACAAAGCCCTCAGAATCATCAAGTTTAAGTGGAAATGGGCAAGTCATATAGCAGAACTGATAACCGTTGGGGAATAAAGGTTCTCAAGTAGAACACAAACCGGACGACGCAAAAGAGTAAGGTGGTTCAAAGACATTATAAAAGTCTCAGAAAAACGGTGTATGGAGGCGGCTCATGACTATCTTGTTGATGTTGTTGTAATTTTCAAAGTGAAGATGACATGTGATCTGAGCTCGCCACTAGACTCTAGACTGGGACAGAGTTCTATCTCTAGTTAGTACTCTGTGTCTTTAGGCGCAATAGGTTCACAGCATGTCTATAATAAATGTCCTCTAGAAATTTTAAGTTTATGAAAAGAGTTCTTACAGTTTTAAAAAAAATGGTATTTTAAAGCGTTTTATCTAGTGAAATCATAAATTCAATAGGTACACTATTTGAATTACTGTACTCGATAAAAAAAAAAAATTATACCACCTTTTTTAAATTTTTTTTTTTACCGTTTTAGACTTACTTCTTACACGTTTTAATTTTTGAAACATTTTGTAATTGCTATAATTATTAATTATTATTTGAGTTAGTGAAGTCATCAACATAATTTCACGAAACTCTATGGGCAGTTTTATATTTTTTTATACACAAAAACGCAATTCTCGTGCTTTAGAGAGATGGCCTCCTGGAGGCCAATTCTCGGATTGTAGAGATTATCTCTAAATTAGAGATAATGTCGAAGCATGAATGTCTCGAAAATGTCTCAATAACCATCAAATCGTATTCGATTTGAATGATTTTGGTTGACTTATGTCTATTTGTGACATCACGAGAATAGCAAATTAAGATTTTATTCGACATTCGCCATCTTTTTTCGACATATATCTAATTCGACTTAATCTCTAAAGCACGGGAATTGCCCTCCAGATCGTGCGCTCGCCTTCTTCGCCTCATACAAAAATGTTCGTTGAAACTGGTTGAACCTTCATGCCTTAATAAAACTCGTAGGTATTGATATCGTAGCGGGCACCAAGGTCAGGACTACGAGTATACCACCAAATAATCTGTGTTTACGTGTGCAGAGCCATACGGAAACTAGAACTTTCTCTGCTTTGTGGTGGTCTGTTTTTTGTGGAATATATCCTATCAAATTGAACATATTTACAACATTTTCAATGACTCGAATCTAATAATTTACAAGAATACATTTTACAAGGTTCCGGGTTACATTTTCATTTTTTGTGTTCCGGTTTGAAGGGTAAGGGTGCCGGTGAATCTACAAGCACATGAGACTTTTCATTTTTATGTCTCAGGGTGGCGGGCGCAGTGCAATGCCACATAGGGCGCGTCCTAGGTGGACGTGACCTATGAGGTAATGCACTGTTCATAGGCAGAGGTTACCGCTTAACATCAGGTGGGCCATTTACTTGTTCCGTCATTCTAGTAGTATAAAAAAATAAAAATAAAGATACCCTTTAATTAGTGTAATTGATAACTTTGTCGTTCTAATTAAAGTAAAAGATAATAAATAATATAATAAATAAATGTGTGTATCTAGTTAAGTCTGAAATTCAGTATTATGTCCTAGCTCCTAATCAATAAGGAGTGCTGCGACTTTCATCATCAGCTCACGAGCGTAGGAAGATGACTTCCAGACGCAAACAACTGAATAAATTATGAAAAATTAACAAACACACTGTACGTGCCAATACATTTACATTACATACATAAATACATACATTTGAGGATTTCCATCTCTAGAGATTCCATCATCAGATCATGACTTGGTGAATACAGCACCTCGAGAGAGTACCCGAAATTCAAATTGGTTTACAATTTACGGAGATATCTTTGACTCGTACATACTCGTACATAAATAATACATACAAACGAACATAAAGCCTCCTCCTATTCTGAAGACAGTTAAAAACTGTTTTTTTTTTAAATAATGAACTGTCCAAGTTAACTTTATTATTGTACCACTTTTCCATAATGTTCCATTGCCCTTTGATTGATTAATTTAATATTTGTCTAATCCAAGTCTATAAGAACATAAACAAGTTTTTCGTTGAGATTGAAAAGATATAACCCAGTCTGCACGCGTAAATATTTTACGGGGAAATGTGGTTGGTGCTGAGAAAATATCTGTCTCTATCCAGATTGTCAAGGCCGTTGGCGGATACCGCACCACCTTAAAATAGTTATACAAAAATTTAAATACCCTCTTTTATTTCCATTGTATAGACCAAAAATATTATTAGATAGTATTAGACGCTTTGAAATCAGAGCACTCTTTCTAGAGCTACGTGACAACCAATAAACATGCATAAATACAGGCATACGAGTACATACATAAATACACATTAAACTTAGAACACCCCTCTTTTTAGTGGGGGGTTAAAAAAGTCGCTTATTGCCCATGCTTCCGTGGACATGCTTCTTTCGTGTGGGTTAAAATCTATGTCAGAAACCAATATGTACCTACCTACCTGTGTACACATGAGCCTGCGTTCGTTGGCGAACATTTTTGTGTAAATAGCGAGGGTTAAATGTCGCTTTTTGTTTATCAGGGCCATTTTCGAGCGCTGCCGAGAGAATAATAGCGTCAGAAAAACGGCTTGGATGATTGATAATGTACATAAAGAGTTACTCGAAAGACCTATATATCAACCAGCGCTGGTACTTATGTTAGAAGTTCGAAGAAAGGTAGGCTCTGTTTTATGTTTTATTGCAATTTTATTATTTACGATTTTATTACACGTATGATTTACCCCCGGTACCACTCTTGTTAATATTTAATTAATATGCTCCTTTTGAAAATTTAAATGCTTTACCCAATAGTTCACAGGAAAATCTGAGGAAAATGCTACGGGAAGCGTAAAATATTTGTGAAGATAAAAACGTGCATCACTTGTTACTTAATTTCAACAAGTACTAATAAGTTCAATCTGTCTATAAGATCACTAAGGTAGCCTATTAGTACGAAACCCCCTCCACGCGAGTTCGAATCGCACGTGACACTGACAATACGTATTCAACCAAATAAAAAGCAAATACAGCGGTTTGATTAAAAAATCTTCTCTTTTTTACTTTTTGCCGTTTCCTATTTGTATTGTAATTCGGTTCGGACTACGGTCGCACAGACGAACAGATATGGCATGGCGACACTATATATGTTGGACTTCGGTCCCTAAAAAGTACCAGTGTTCCGAACTTTGCATTCATAATACTTTTTAAACGGATTTCATTTATTTCTAACTAGCTTTTACCCGCGGATTCGCACGCGTTGTGTTGGGATAAAAAGCAGTATCCCTTTCATTTTTATTTATATAGATGGTATTTTTTTTACAATGATGATTTAATTAACTGTTTTTGACTAACTCCCTCTAACTCCCACTAACTTCCGCTAACTCCTACGAACTCTCACTGACTCCCAATAACTAACACAATCTCTTACTAACTCACACTTAGGTACTCCTACTAACTCATACTAACTTTCATTAACTACCTCTTACTTCCACTAACTCCTACTAACTCCAACTTACTACCACTATCTCCCACTAACTTCTAATCACTCCCACTAACTTTCACTAACTCCTAATAACTCTCACTAACTCCTACTAATTCTTGCTGACTCGTACACGTATTTTTTTATCAGTGCTCCTACTAACTCAAACTAATGTAGACTGTCAAGATGCCGTTTGTCTGTGGTAGATAAATTGAAAAACGAATTAACCGATTTTAAAAATTCTCACTTATTGAAAGCCAAATTATCACAGAGTAACATAGTAGGGGTGGTTTTAGGGGGCCTGGGGGAAACTGCTTACTGGTACTTGGTGTGTGGATAGATGTAGGGGAGGGGGTTGAGGGAGATGGGGTTGTTTGGGCGGGGATGACTGCTTTTCATCCCGACACTACGCTGCGAGTTACTTGGTTACACTAATATCATTTGGAATTGGTACTTCATTCTTATTATTTGGAGCCAAAAAGAAAGTTATCCATCTTTTTACAGAAACTGCGATCCTGAAATCCAATTTGACAAACAAACTCAATTATTAATCTCATTTTGAAAGTAAACCGTCAGCTATTCGGCATTCACAAACGAGAAATTGCTGATTTTAAAGTAATCATGAAAGAGTTTCGCGAATCTCACTAACGAACTAAGTTTCCCTTCTGTAAATGCATAGGGGAAATAAAAGTAAGTATGTTTCTTTTAGAAAGTTTTAAAAATGATATTTCATGCATTTAAGGTGAAAGTTAGCCCAAACCACAGATAAAATAATACTATACCCCAAACGTTCATTTTAAAAAAAAAATATTTTTTGTAATTAAAGGTATTTAAATTCTAGAATAGAATATAATTAAGGGTATTATCTAATGCGTGTAGGTGCCTCAAATACGATTGGTTTTATTTAACTAGATCGAAAATTATCCTTAATTGTATAAAATATGTATTGGGTTATTACATATTTAAATAATAATGGAGAGAAGGAAGGGAGGACTTTGTCCTGCAGTTGGACACCACGGGCTCTTAATTAATAAATAAAATAAAAAAATAATGCGTTATGAAAAAATACCCAAAGTAACGATAATATGGCACCTACAGTGAATCAAGGTGCAACATTTTAATTTTAAACACCAATAAAAATCTGAAATCAGGCGCTTTGCCTTTCTCGCAAGCGCCACACTGAAGTTCGAACGGAATTGGTATTGAAATCTACGACGTTAAGATCGATGTTTCTTTCAAAACACATTGACCTGCTAATTTTGGGTTACCTTTCACGTTAATTAATAAATTCATGACTAAAAGACAGTGTAGGATTTATGTTGAGGACCTCTGTTGCGCGGCGGGCGATTAGCCGGCTGAGATGCGAGAGGTCGCGATTGCAAATATTTGTACCGGCCTGGGTGTTGTGGTAGCATGGTACTTGCAATTCCTACACACGACACAGGGATTGGAATCAAGACTGAATGTTGAGTGTTTCTTATTTTTTACTCTGAACTGATGTTATCCAAAACCTACAAAATGTTAATATTATAATTAGATTGCTTCACGCGCCAAAGAAAGGTCGGTGAATAAATAAGTGTGAATTTAATTTATGTAAAAGGTGATATCTCTTAAGGCGCTATAGGTTCAACGAACATTTTTGTATGAGGCGAAGAAGGCGAGCGCCCGCTCTGATACCGTGTTTTTATGTATAAAAAAATTATATAAAAATGTCGTTCAAAGTTTTCTTTAATTTTGTTGATGAATTCACTAACTCAAATAATAACTAACATGTAACCAAATGTTTCAAAAATTAAAACGTGAGAGAAGTGAGTGAAAAATAGCATTTCAATTTTAAAAAGGAGGTATCTTTGTTATTTTTTTTTATCGAGTGAAGTAATTCAAATATTGTATTAAATTATTGATTTCACTAGATAAAAGGCTCAAGAATATCATATATTTTTTTCTTAATAGAAAACTATGAAAATTCTTATCAAAAACTTTAAAATTCGAGAGACATTTGAGAACCTATCGCGCCTTAAATTTCGGATTTACGATAGGCGAGGGTTCGTTGCGAGGATACGCTGATATTTTATTACCTACACACTTTTGTTAAATTCAGTTTCACGCAAGGAATCGTTTCAAGGAGTGGACTACACTACCGTCGTCTGTCTTTCCTGAAAACTATAATCTCGGTATCTTCAAGGCTAGAGTGAACTTTGTGCTCCATCTTCGGCCACATCGTTATCACCACTTACCACCAGGTGAGATCGGGGACAAACGAAGGACTACCAATGTTAAAAAAAAACAGCAAACAGACTGCTTGTCCGTAAATAGAAATTTCGAGCACTTCCCAATATCCGATTGAGATGAAGCTCGGCATATCAGTCTGGTTCCAATAACAAGACAATATTGTAATGACAAAGAGCTGATCTGATGATGGAGATGGACAGCGGAACTACTCGATGGATAATAGTAGACTGGCCGTGTTTGGGCTCATTATGATCAGCACATGGTTCTGCTCAATAATTTCATCATCATCATCATCAGTCGATTGGACAATAAAAATATATTTTCCAAGAAAAACCCTATTTCACCAAGTGTACTATTGACTAACATCTATGTATAGGTACGTATTGAAACTTGATATTGAAACGACGTTAACGGCTAACGAAGAGGATAAAATCTTTCAAATTACCCTATTAAACATCGGAAGGTGAAGCAATTTAACTTTCAATACACAATTGTATTTTTTTTTGAACTTTATGTTCTTTGTTCTAAGTATTTTAAATTGGGTTTGTATAAAATTGTCCCGTAAATTATATGTATTTTGTAATATACTGTCTCTCAATCGTACAAACACAATAGTTTGCGCCCGTGTCTTCTTTCGCGTTTTACTGGTATAAAAAGTAGCCTATACCTCAATCTCGGTCATAATCTATCTGTATATACCACGTTTTTCGACCTCGAGGTCTACTTTTCATCAGGAAAAACTATTCTTAGAGCAGTTATACAGACGGCGACCGCTGTTCGATATTAACAAGTAAATAGTTTTGTAAAAATTAAAAAAACCCTCAACGCAATGAAACGGCTGAACCGATTTTGATCACACATAGCAAAGAACACTCCAGACCATTAAAAAAAATAGTTCATCCGTTCGGGAGCTACGATGCCCTACGATGCCACTGACAGACACACACAGACACATACACATAGACACACACACACGGACACACACACACAGACACACACACCTACAGACATACACACACACACACACAGATACACACACACACACACACACACACACAGACACGTCAAACTTATAACACCCCGTCGTTTTTGCGTCGGGGGTTTAAAATGGAGGATTCCAAAATGTACCGAATATACCAGACGAGTGCGAGCAGCAGGCTGCCGGAGTAGTCCGGTTAACGGATATCCAGAATATACCAGAATTTAACCAATACATAAATCAGGCGAGTAACAGCAGGCTGCAAGAGTAGGTAAGTTAGGCAGTTTTCTTTGTTAGTCGTTTTATTACGTTAAAATGAATGCGCTAATAGATAAAAAGATAATAGGTAGGTAGGACTGGGAAGAACCTCTAAAGTTCCCAATTTTGCAGGTTCGTTCCGAACTTCAAAGGCTTATAACTTTACTTAGAGACATGATATCGGTATGGCACAAAATTCGTATTCCAGACATTAAATATGTCTCAAAACATGAGTATGGCACTAGTGTCTATTAAAGGTACTATTTTTTAGCACAGGGCAACACCGACCTAGGGGCCGGCATACTGCGCTGCCCTGTTTTTTATAAGCTAACTTCTCAAAAAGTGAACTAATCACACGTGTTTTTGTGCTGGCTCTCTGCAGCCAAAATAGGGTATGTAAGTCATATAAGAGCACACCAGCGAAGCTCTTCCGTATAGAGTAGATAAACAGTCGCCGTGGACGAAATCGGGCTAGATGACATCATCATCATCGTTAGGATAATAACGCGGGTGAAAACGCAACCAAGCAAGTACGAAAAAGCGAGTATTAAATAAAATAACCTCTTCGGCTGAACGTTCCTATCATTGAACTAACTATTCTAGATGTTCTCTCAATTTATTTGACGATCTTGAACTAAAACAAAATATAACATTTGGTTTTAAATAAAATTTGCTGTATCATTTTGTGTGTGCATCCTTCCTTATATTAATTTTGTCAGTTTAGTAGAATAATTAGCTACAGTTAACAGCAGACTTAGTTAAATAAATAAGCAGCTAACAGGTACTACTTGTTTTTACATTTTATCTACTAACTGAAAAATAATGTAATTTGCCTCTTATTTTAAGGGTACGCTCTCCGTATGTCGGTCTGGGTGTCTGTCACAAAGTTATAAATCTCGGCAGCAGTCACAGGTAGTCAGCTGTAATTTTCACAGATCAAGTATATTTTGCTTTTGGCATGGAGCTTGGTAAATAATAAAAAATAAAATAATAATAAACTAAGTACCAGGGTTCTAATTTATTAATTAATATAACAATTTATTTACCAGGCGCATCTCAAGGGTCATTTAACTTTAAAATTTGCTTGAAATATATGTAATTGAAATGTCACACTAATCTCATAAATCTCAAAGTTACGATGTTTGGAAGTTTGTTACTCAATCACGCCGAAACGGCTGAACCAATTTCCGTGAAGTTTGGTATACAGAAAGATTGTGACCTGGATTGAGCTGTATTGTACATTTAATACTGGTAAAACGTGAGCGAAACCGCGGGTGGACACTATTAGTATAACTCTACAGTTGAACAACGGTGGATAACGATAAGCCTGATTTTGCATTACCTACATAAAGGATAAATAAAATGCTTATTTGTAATTAAATATACCGAAACTAAATCTCTTGTTAGGAACATAAAGTTTAAAAATAAAGCAATATTAGGAATATTCATACAAACAAAACAAAAACAACAGATACTTACAGGGACCCTTTAGGTGCGCTCTCGTTCTGAGAAAGTTATTAAAACTTCAAAAGAAAGGTGAAAGTTCAAAAGTAACGCATAAAGTTCACTTTTAAGCTCACAAATATCACCGTCCAATTTCTTAGGAACACTAAAATCTCAACGGGTGAATAATCGTCAGTTTTTACATATTTTTTACAGCAGCAATAAAGAACATTTTGTCCGGGCCCTGTAGCGCCTCGACTTTCACCCTTTCCTGCGACCGCTTGTCAACTGAGGGTAGAATTTTCAGCTTGTCAGTTTTATAAGAGGCTCACGCATGCGCCCAATCCTCCACATCCACTACACCTTCAATGCACTTGCGACTTTATTGCAATGCAACATTATAACAATTTTTTACTTAAATATTTTTATTGGTATTATAATACACATAAATTTAAATTATATAATTAATTTCTTAAAAATATATTTTAAGTACACTTTTGTTCAAATTGCACCGAGTGTAGGAGGAGCCTTAATAACCAATAGTATATACCCCAGTATACGATTGGAAGTTATTTTCGCGCTTTTAGTAAGAACCGGGAACAGAGCATGTTGCTGTTGCAGGAAGATACATCAGTGTGCTGAGAAGTACAGAAGCATTTGACATGGCACTAATCAAAGAACCAACTTAGAATCCAATTATTAACACTGATATACGGATTACTTAACATCGCTAAGTTAAATCGCGAAACGAGAACGCATCGAAGCGATCGCCAAGTAATTAGTTTGATATCGTTCGGAAACTCTATCCGTCGGAAAGTAACTATCAGCATTCATCTTACTTAGAAATGAACGGACTCAAACCCTTTCCAGTCATTGTACAAGTAAGGTACTCGTGTATCGGCTTATCGTCAGTGCTTTAACTTCTTTTGCTAACGAGAGAACAATGTGATTTTACGTTATTTGGATAATCTCCTATATCAGTTTTGAAGAAAAAGGGTAAGTTCAACATAATTCTAATTTAAATGTTTAATATACACTATGTACTTGTTCGTATTTAATTTTATTGCTTTATCCACCTAGACTTGAACCTGCAACTTGGCCTAATCGAAATGCCTTGAACAATTCGCCAAATTACGAATTGGTAATGTTTAAATTACTTACCTAACTAGTATATATATAACTGATTTTAAATTTAATTGGCGATGAGCTGACCACTTGTCACGTCCATATCCCACGATGGTGCAACCCACGGTGAAAAGAGGCCCATTTGAGGCTCTGGCTACCCTTTCGGAGAAAAAGGCGTGTGTATATGTATGCATATATAATGCATTGGGTATTTTTTTACTGAATTAAGCGATGGAATAAGTACAACTTGAGTTCACAAGATAATAATATCAACAATTGATGATTATAATTGGAGAACCAAGTGTTCCCAAGTTGGAATCATTATGATCAATTGACCGGTCTTGAGCCGCCTCCATCTCTCCACTGACTGCCTGCGACCTATAAATTGACATCAGTTCACCGAGTCAGTGCTTCCCCAGAGAACCGTGGCATAGCGTCGAATTGTGCGACCATCCGGTGTCTAACGTTGGGGAAATCTTTTTAGCACATAGGTATCACATGAAACATTTTGCAAAATCATTGATATATTCCGCGTTCCAGAGGAGTACAGCGGTCCATATTTATTGTGGTATATTTTGCATTTGATACCTACACAACTCAAATTTATAGACGACAGACGCTATTTGTAAAAGTTAAAGACTGTTTATACACTTAATTTTGCATCTCCCATCATCATTATCATCAGCCCACTGCTGTACATAGGCCTCTCCCAATACGCGCCACTGAGCCCGGTGTTCGACTCTTCTCATCCACGTTCTGCCCGCCGCCTTTCGTAGGTCATCGCTCCACCTAGCCAGAGAGTGCCCCACGCTACGTTTGCCAAGACGCGGTCTCCACTCAAGAACTCGCTTACCCCAACGGTTATCAGTTCTTTGGCATATATGACCAGCCCATTGCCACTTCAGCTTGCTAATCCGGTGAGCTAACACAATGACTTCAGTTCTCTGTCGGATAATCTCATTGCGGATTTTATCTTTCAGAGAACCATCCGTATAGATAGATTGTTTGCTAAAATCCGCATTAAAGATGTAAGAAAGATATTAGCGTCCCAGGCTCACAGCCCGATTGTAATAAAGGAGTATTAGAGAGTGCGTGCATCACGCGATCCGAGCGTAAACAAACTTCGATCTGACGTCAAACCTAACAAATCTGCCCCATTATTACAGTAGGAAATGGCAATGGATAACACGGACAGCGATGAGAATTATTTTGACCAGCATTTCAATAGCCAATAATGTTAGAAGCTGAAATAGACACTAAAAAAAGAGGTGAGGTCTAAAAATTTCAATTTTTTTTTAAAATTTAGAAATTAATTTCACAATAGCTTCAAGTATAACTAAATTTTCATAACTTTCAGTTATACAAAAAAATCGGATACCTATATCAATAATTTAAATAAAATCAGTTTTTTTATATCTGGCCTATGATCACATAATACGAATTTGGTGTCTGAATTTAAAAAGTGGTCACCACTGAGTGGTCAGAACTGATAATATTGGGTTCACTGTAGCCGGGCTATAGCTTTTTAGGGTTCCGTAACCAAAAATTAGGGAACCCTAATAGATTCGTCATGTCTGTCTGTATGTCACAGCCATTTTTTTCCGAAACTATAAGAGCTAGGCTGTTGAAACTTGGTAAGTAGATGTATTCTGTGAACCGCATTAAGAATTTCACAAAAAAATAGAAAAAAAACAGTAAACCCATATCTATGGATAGGTCTTCAAAAATGATATTGAGGTTTCTGATATCATTTTTTTCTAAACTGAACAGTTTGCGCGAGAGATTCTTCCAAAGTGGTAAAATGTGCCCGCCCCCCCCCCCCCCCCCCCCCACCCCTCCCACCGTAACTTCTAAAATAAGAGAATGATAAAACTAAAAAAATATATGAAGTACATTACCATGTAAACTTCCACTGAAAATTGGTTTGAACGAGATCTAGTAAGTAGTTTTTTTTTAATACAAAAAACATTGATTTTGATTAAAACATCGATCAAAGTTACAACAAACTACAAGAACTTTTATATTATGTTACTTGCTGCTACGGACCCCTTCATGGGCGAGTCCGACTCGCACTTGGCCGCTTTTTATTTAACTGTCATCTTATTTCTGGCATTATTTGGGACGACCTCTGTCCAGTAGTGAGCTTCTTCCACCTGATGATGACTTGGATTTCTTCCCACAGGCACAGCGATTATAGGAGATAGAAACAAACTAATAAAACATGGCAATGCATACCTCATAGTCCGACAACTTCTTCTTTCTAAAGGTTGTGTCCTGGTTCCTCGACGGCAGAACCGGGTCTTCGCCAGACACAGCTCGCACGTATGATAGTCTTCTGCCCTTGGAGTCAGTCCTCGGCCCAACAAGATTATTTTCAGGTATAGATAAGAAGTCTTGAAAAGAGTGACATCCTTTAATTTCTTCGCATTTTTCATCTTGGATGAGACGGCGAAAGTAGTCAGTTAAGCTTTCACTCGCAAGCCAACTGACCCTGTAAGAAAATGAGAGATTATGGAGGTTTATCTCAGATAGGGTTTTATTGAAGGTACTAGTATGACAAATCAATTTTATAAAAAAATATAATATTCATCGTGTGCTGGTCATCATCAGACCCTGGAGTCTGCGTGAGGACGACATGTCATGTCATCTCAATTTGATTCAGATTCAGTAGTACCCTAGATCCTGTTCATCCTATGCTGGTCAGGCCCAGGCGACTGATGTCGTTAAAAATTTAAATTCTGAGCTTAAACTGAAGGTTCCGCAAAAACGCCCGAGTTCCCTTCAATAAAATTATTGCGAGATAATGATCGAGCAATCTCATTAAAAATGAAAATGGATTACGTTAGGTTATCTTCGACTAGCTGCGCCCCGCGGTGTTACCCGCATAAGTCTCTATCTAACACGTGGGAATACAATGATAAAAAAAAATAAAAAAATTGTGTTGTTATTCTAGGAGTCCAAAATCTCTGTTCCAAATTTCATCCATATCCGTTCCGCTGTTTCAGCGTGAAGAAGTAACAAACACACAAACTTAGTGTGATAGGTAAGGGTTATGTGGGTTATGGTATAAAGAGGGGAGATACTCATCCTAAAACCCACGCTTCCTCAATAGCCTGTTGCATCAGATACCTTCCTAAGCATAGTTTGTTGACCTTACAAGGGAATTATCCTACTAATATTATAAACGCGAAAGTTTGTATGGATGGATGTATCTTTGTTACTCTTTCACGTAAAAACTACTGGATGGATTTGGATTAAATTTGTAATGGAGATAACTGGACTCCCGGAATAACACGTAGGCACATTTTTATCCCGATATTCCCACGGGATCGAGACTTACGCGGGTGAATCCGCGGGGCGCTGCTTGTAGAACAATAAAACCAGACAAGCTTAACTCCTCTCGAACCACGCATAATGGAGGGTACCGAAGTTGACTAAAGTCGAATCAGAATATACCATGGTACAATAACACAGGTGTGGCAAGATAATGGGACTCTCAAGGAAGGAAGCATTAGGAGAATTTTGAGAAAAACTTAAACTGAATTTTTGTATTTTTTTGAAATTGATGTACAGCAGTGTAGCTATAGATAAGTAAAGTTATGAGGTAGGTAGAAATGGGCGTTAAGGTGGGGTATGCCGCAAAATTCCTAATCTTAGATTTGACTTTTAACACACTAAACCTTTATTTCACAATCAATAAGTAAAGTTCTAAGGAAGCTACTACAAATATAACTGCTCAGTCAACAAGTATTTGCGTTACACAATCTCTCAGTAGTGTTAATCACCACTTTATCTTCTCAGTAAGTTAAAAAGTTAACGAAATGGTTTAACCTTTGTAGTTAACTCGCTGAGTATCTACTTAAACCTTTACTTATTGATTGTGAACCGAAGCCTAAATCAAGTACAATGCTTCATAATGTGAAAAGTATTGAAAAAAAACAATATCTCAAAATATTTTTAAAATACCTATTCAGCGATATCCCAATGAAAGGGAAATATTATGAAACAGCCGTTCTGAAAAAGTGGTATTTTAAGAAAGGGCCGTTTTGAGAATGGTACATTCTAAGAAAGGGCCGTTTTGAGAAAGGGGCATTTTAAGAAAGGGCCGTTTCGGGAACGGCCCGTTTTGAGCATGCAGCACATTTTCCGAAAGGGTACCAGGGGAAAAATCCGTTTCCCATGCACTAGATTTGAAATTTGTATTGCTTAGTATTAGACCAAGTTAATCCATCAATATTGGAAGAACAACAGACATGTTTATATTTTTTATATACAGGGTGTCCCATATTTAATGGACAATCTATCAAGTGCATACAGGAGCGAGCAAAGCAGCATAGTTTTTTTTTTACAAAAAAGTATATTCCAAATACTAGTAATGGAAATAAGACACTTTGAAAAAAAAAATTTGCTGCCTATTGTTGTTAACTTTGTGCCATTATTGGACACTACAACCACAAATTGAGGAATTATCAATAGTTTTTTTCTGTGAAATGTTCCTGAATGTTGGGCCTTGCCAACTGTCTACCCAATTCATGAACTACTTATTACTTACGTGATTAAAGATAAAAGATAAAAATATTTATTTGCTACAAAAAACACTGTGGCACAAAAGGTAGACAAGGTATCTTACACCTAACACAAAAAAAGAGAAAATGAACACTAAATAAAATATAGGAAGTAAAGTAAAAAATAAAATAAAAATAACTATGCTTAAAGAAAAATACCCTCTGTGCGTCCCAGATCGCTGCAGCAATAGTAGATTGTATCATAAGAGAGCAACATAATATTTTTACGGCGAGGGCGCTTTTTTGAATCCAGAGCGAAGTGAGAGATTCTAGAGTGGAATCCCGAGCGTAGCGAGGGATTCTTTAGTAGAATCCTGAACGTAGCGAGGGATTCAAAGTACGTCGCCCGAGCCAAAAATATATGTTGCGCCCGTGTGATACACTCTGCTTTTCATCACCCACTATGAGAAAATAAAAGGCGCCTCATATGTTATTGTAATATTATTATTTAATAAAACAAATGGTTGTTTTTTTGTGTTTTTGTGTTTTTTTTGTTGTGTTTGTGTTTTTTTTGGGTGTTTTTTTGTGTTTTGTGCTTTTTTGTGTTTTTTTTGTTTTGTGTTTTTGTGTGTATTGTGCTTTTTTGTGTTTTTTTTGTATTGTTTTTTTTGTGTTTTTTTTTTTTTTGTTTTTGTGTTTTTTTGTTTTTTTTGTGTGTTTTGGGTTTTTTTGTTTTGGGTTTTGGGCCGTCGTACCAGCCAGTATTTATTCAAACAGTATTTGCGTTCGAATTATTTGGCGCTGGTTCCAAATTCAATAAGTGCGCCGCAATTATCTTTGCCACGCACTTTTTGAATTAGGAACTTAATAAGTGCGCCGCAAAACTCATTACTGCCCGCTAAAAGTTTCTCATAGAAAACACCACCGTTGGGTGCACTTAAAGGCGAACCCAGTCGTCCTTTTCGAATAGATGGGATGAAAATTGGTTTTTTAGCTCAGCGTTGTGCTGGATACTTAAAACTAAAATATCCAGCGCTGATTTTCAGCCAAAACCAGATTACACCGAGATCACGACCAACGGTGATGATAACGTAGTATAAAACAAAACAAAACAAGCCAGTAATAATACAACAAAAACATAAAGCAAAAGTGTCCATTACAAAAATAAAAATAAATCAAAATACATTGAGTTAACTACAGAAAAAATAAAAAGAGAAGAAAAAAACCACACACACCATTCACAAAAAATAATAATAATAAACAATGTTGATAAGTATAACAAATCAGAAATTCCGCGATTAATTCAACAACAAAAAACACAAAAGAAAATGAATAAATAAAATAAATAAATAATAGTACATAGATTGATTGATTGATTGATTAGCTAGCTACCCTTGAAAGAAACGATTAAAAAAACTATAATAATAGACAATAAACAATAAAAAAAAAAGACAAAAGTCAAATTAACGAAAATAGCACGTTCTTAACGGAGCATGGCAGATTACATTATTTTACTGGATTGGTAGTCGTTTCTGCAGAAACTGTATAAAATACCGAATAAAATCCAATAAGTCCGAGTATTGTTACATAAACAAAAATGTATACGGAATTTTGAGAAACATTTATAAACACTCTACTTTCCCTGGTACAAAAGGCCGGTCATATGATAGATATATCGTAGTCAATGATGTTTTCACGTTCCTTCTGCACGGTCAGCAAAAATTGTTTAAATATAATTTAAAATTATTTATATTTAGCAGGTGTTGGATTGGCGGGGGTATGTTGTTCCAGCATTTAGTTGCTGCATAACGAAAACTGCCTCTAAACGCTGCTGATCCGTGACGCTGCGTGGCTAGCTGTGTGGAACACTTCCTTCCGGTACTACTTCGCTTCTTTAACCAAGATAGTTTCTCGTAAAGGTATTTGGGTGATTTATAATTGATCACGCCAAAGAGAAGCGTTGCCAAGTGAAGCTTTTGACGCGACTTCATCCTGAGGATGTAGTGCTTATTCAGAAATGGTGACACATGAGCCCGAGGCGGAATATTAAAACAAAACCTAGCGCAAGCATTTTGGACTCTTTGTACAAGGCGTTGAGTCCGTGCAAGCAGTCGTGGGCTATATACAGTATCAACATAATTAAGTTTTGAGAGTACCAAAGTCTCTACTAATTTTATTTTTAGTTCTTTACTCAGATATTATATTAGTCTCATTTTATATAATATTGTTAACCTGTAAAAACAGTTTTGAATTGAATTTGCAATATGTTTATGGAAACGCAGATCTGAGTCCATTTGCAGCCCCAAATTTCGTGCTTCATAAACGCGTTCAATTCGTTCACCCATAAGCGATAAATTTATATCCGTTTTAAGCTGAAGTAGTTTGGGTCTACTACCGAATACTAAAAATTTTGTTTTCGAAGGGTTTAGTAATAAACTATTTCTCTCCGACCACGCCACTATTCTATTTAAATCTTCTGTTATAAGCTTTAACGCAGTATCTATTTCACTTTGCTTAAAAGAGATGTACACTTGGATGTCATCGGCGTAAATGTGAAATTTGCAGTGGGCCAAGCAGTTTTTAATGTCAGCGCAGTACAAAATAAACAGAATAGGTCCCAAAATTGAGCCCTGTGGCACGCCTCTTGAAACAGGAGCCATCCATGAGGATACAGCCGTTTTATTTCCATGCTTAAGTTCAACAAATTGAAGACGGTTACTCAAATAACTGTCAAACCATTTCAGGGCCTGCTGGTCAAATCCATAGAAATGTAACTTTGACAAGAGAAAGGTGGTATTTATCGAATCAAAAGCCCTTGAAAAATCCAGTAGTACTAATAAAGTACACAAGCCCATATCTTGAGCATATAATATGTTGTCAGTGACATTTATCAAGGCTGTCGCTGTACTTTTACACTTCCTAAACCCAGACTGAACATCCGGTAAAATGCTGTTTTGTTCCAAATAATGAGTTAGTTGCTGGCTGACAGCCTTTTCTAACACTTTGGATAAGCATGGTAGAATGCTGATAGGTCTGAGATCTGTAACATTTACTGGGTGTTCTTTTTTTGGCAACGGCCGAACAACCGCTATCTTCCACACCTCCGGATACGTAGCCATTTTGATTGAGGCGTTTACAATTTGTGTAATAGCTTCCAATGTTTGCGGAAAAGTCAATAGTAACATGTTAAGGTGGTCATAACCTTCAGCGTTGCTTTTTAAACTTCCTAAGATTTTCAAAATATTATCAAAGCTTACTGTATTTATTGTAAAAATAGAATCACTATATGTATGATACTCAAAATAAGTAAGGTAAGAGATATTAACTTCTCTACTCTACCTGGAACGTTCAAGAAGTGTCGGTTAATTTCATCCGCGTCGGTAAAACGCGGATGTTGCTCATTTTGTTTCTTCGGGGGTAACAAATTCGTTTTTAAATTCTTCCACAGGGTTTTTGAATCGTATGTTTGATTATTTATGTAATGTTTATAATATGCAGATTTTTCATGGAAGAATGATTGCTTTACTAGTGATTTCAGGCTCTGATAGTAATCCCTTTTTACATCCGTCTTAAGTTTGCGATATTCGGAAAGTGCCTCGTCTCGTATTCGCATCATTATTTTGATTGTGTCTGTTATCCATGGATAGGAACGGATCTTAATCGGGATGGTTTTGAGAGGTGCGTGTAAATCAAAAAGAAAAATAACGTTGTAATTAAAAAAATCGACTATCTCGTTAACGTCGTTCAGTGATACAAGAAAGTCCCACCGAGAATTTTCCAAGTGAGTTTTAAATATGTCTAGGCATATGTCTTTTATCGGCCTGTATGCTATTAACTGAGAGGCCATTTTTTCACGTTTAATGTGAAATTCGCATGCTATGAAAGAATGACCAATTTCACCCATAGGTACAACTTGAATACTTCTGGCCCGTAGGTCAGTACAATACGACATCTATAAGTTTTTGACTTTTATCAGTGATATGTGTTGGGGAGGTAACTAACTGTTTAAGACTAAGACAGGTCAGAAAAGTGTTAAGCTTTTTTGCCCTTCCATTGTCAACAAGTAAATCTATATTTAAATCCCCTAGAAGTATTATACCGTCGCAGCTTCGTGTAGCATTAACTGAGTCACTCAGAGTCATTTGCAGAGTCAGATTACTTTCGATATCACTCAGTAGTCGTGATATCGAAAGTAAGCTGTGAGAACCGAAAATGCACATGTGATGTCGAGAAAATCAAGAGACGCACTAAAATCACTTATCTAAATATCAGTCAACCACGTAACAAATTTTAAACACACAAAGGAATAGGAAAGCTAACCTGTTACTCGCATGTGGCCAAATAGTGTTCGCATTACTGTGTTCCGGTTTGAAGGGTAAGGGTGCCGGTGAAATTACAAGCACATGTGACTTTTCATCTTTATGTCTCAGGGTGGCGGGCGCAGGGCAATGCCACATAGGGTGCGTCCTAGGTGGACGTGACCTATGAGGTAATGCACTGTTCATAGGCAGAGGTCTTATCATCAGGTGGGCCATCTGCTTGTTCCGTCATTCAGTAGTATAAAAAAAAAAAAAAAAAAAACTCACACAAGCACGTGTCGGGCGTGCGTCATGCACCCAGGTAGCCAGTTAGTCAGCTAGGTCCGTCCGATCCTCTGTCCACGTTTTATAACGCATTTAGTTTTTATTGAGATTATTTGTAACTTTTTAAAATATTTATTTTATTAAAATTACGTTTCCAGTATGTCACATAGCAATAACTTAATAATTTTCCAATAAAAATATCGTGTGTAATAAATACCTTTTTAGAAACTGCATAAAGTAGGCTTGTTTTTTAAATGATTGGCCACCCAGGTCACAATACGTTTTTTTTTTCACCAGATGTGCTCAAACTTAGACATTAAAAACAGACATTTGCTATTCTGGTTTTTTAAAACCTTTTGTAAAAAAAATAGCAATAGCTATTCATGAATTGGGTAGCACGTTGATAAGGCCCAACATTCAGGAACATAACACAGAAAAAAACTACTGATAACTCCTCAATTTGTGGTTGTAGTGTCAAATAATGTGCACGTAGGCAGCAATTATTTTTTATTTCAAAGTGTCGTATTTCCGGGACAATTTTTTTTTTATATCTGTGCAGTTTTGCACTTGCCGGAATATCCATTAAATATGGGACGGGGAATCTGTATATTATATTTATATTTATTTGGATCACCAACGAAAGAAGCACAATCATGCAAACATATAATTCATATAACATAATATGTTCGTATTATTACCAACCAATAATATTTAGAGAAACTTCTAAACTTGGAAAGATTATTATTATCAACGGATTGTGAATACTTCGGCGTTGTGCGTCCCTCCCTAATTGAAACCAATGTCGCCTATTTGACGTTAATTCGATTAGCTATTCCTCGTCGTACCGGCCGGCGGGCATTCGAGAAAAGGAGCAAAGCGACATAAAACATGTACTTTTGAAAGCTTCATACGCCTAAAGTTTAAAAGTTACAAAAAAGATAGTTCTATCGTTATGAAGATCCTTCTGACGCCAATATTACACATTATTGTACATTATTGTAACATTATTTTACATTGTGATACAAGGGTCGTAAATAGATTATTACAAACAAGTTGACTTTTTGTAAACCAGAGCCGAACGGCGCGGGGAGGGTTTACCATCGTCACGAGTTTGTAACGTTTAGCACCTTTACGTCCATGTATGACACGAAGTTTTCAATACAGTTGTGATAAAACAGATAAATAATATCTTAAGCGGCCAAATACCTATCTAAAGATGATTTTTTCTTAGTCTATAGTCGACTTCGTTCTATTCTCATTTTAGTAAACTTTTTTATTGGGCTGATACGATATTCTGCTAAATAAATTATAGAGTTTTTAATTGTGAAGAAAATGGCAAAGAGAGTATCTAATTCAGAATTTACTTTTTTTTAGTAAATAAAATGTTAAAACACTTGTTAAGATTATGATAATTTCAATGTATATTGTGAATTAATTGCTTAGTTTTATCCATAAATTCATTTTTCTTCGTATTCGAAGTCGACTATTTTCAATTTTTTTAATAAAACTCTTTGCTAGTAGGTAAACTTTTGATTGAACTGGAATAAAGTTTTTTTTTTAAAGAAATTGCACTAGTGGGATTATATTTACTTTCAAGCTATGTTTTCTGACCTTGTTAGTACACTTTTCGAGCAACTGTATAGAAAAACAATTTGTTTAATCCTCTCTCTACCCTCCATGATAAAGTAATAGACCACTCCCTTCATGCATAAAAATACATATGATACCACGTATCTTTGACAAATACATATGATACCACGTATCTTTGACAAATACATATGATACCACGTATCTTTGACAAATACATATGATACCACGTATCTTTGACAAATACATATGATACCACGTATCTTTGACAAATACATATGATACCACGTATCTTTGACAAATACATATGATACCACGTATCTTTGACAAATACATATGATACCACGTATCTTTGACAAATACATATGATACCACGTATCTTTGACAAATACATATGATACCACGTATCTTTGACAAATTAACATCAAATTCTGATTTTACGTCGTATATATGTCGGAAACAAGCGCCGCGGTGGTGGAGAAACGAAACTAAATAAATGTAACGGCGGCTTTTCAATAAGCCGTTATATTGAACGTTTTATTCAACTACAAAACTAGACAGTATTAGTTGAGTGCCGTTGATCAATGAAAGATCTAGCCGTCCAACTAGTCAGATATTTGAACCAGTTGGCTGCGACATATACTTGACAATAAACCACGCGAGTCAAAGAGTATGAGCACTTTGCTCATACTCTGTTAACATGCGTCACTACCAATTCTCATTACTTCAGATTGTTATGCCCACACCCAAGAGTGGCTGCAGTCAGGCTGGATGATGATCACTGTCGTATACTCTGCACTTTTACCTGTTAGATCTGGAGGTTTTCCGTCTTCGTTGACCATTGGCAGTGTCAAGGCCCGAGCTCATAGATATCGCGCGCGGCGTGTTTAGCAGAGAGTCTTGCATGTAGCTCCCGTTTGAACCTACAAACACAAATCAATTATCAAACGATCCATTATCATTATCAACCGGTCAATGCACTCGACAATCTACTGAATATACTCGTACAATGACGAACAGCTAAACCGACGAAGACTCCCCCAAAAAAAAATGCTGGACTGTTCTCACAACATTATCTAACCCCAAGCTAAGCAGAGCTTAGTGTGTTATGGGTACTAGATAACTGATATACTTAATACATTACATAGATAGGTATTTTTTATTATACATCGAAACATACTAACGAAAAAAACACGTTTGTTGTATGGGTGCCCCCTTAAATATAAATTGTATTCTATTTTTTATTATTTGTTGTTATAGCGGCAACATAAATACATCATTTGTGAAAATTTCAACTGTCTAACTACCACGGTTCATGAGATACAGCCTGGTGACAGACGGACAGACGGACAGCCGTGCCTCAGTAATAGGGTCCCGTTTTACTCTTTGGGTACGGAACCCTAAAAACTAAGTTTGATCCTCATTTAGGTTATTAATAAGGAATAAATTTATTTAGAGAAAGAATAATACAACTAATATACAAGTAGGTAAGCATAACATTTAAAAATATACATATTAAACAGTTGTGCTACCTGAAGACCGCTGCTAACGATCTAAAGGTAGCTCAACTGATCCAAATCACTACCAGACGGAAGCGTCCCTAAGATGCTGGCTGCATTGCCACGCTGAATGGCAATACTAATACTTTGAGCCAGATAAGAGCCAGCTCTCGGGTCACGCGTCGCGTCGACTAGACGCCCCGTAATTTTTTTGAAAAAGCGGGGTGGGTGCTGTCCACCACCAACCCAGAGTCTCGACCCCGAAAGGCTCAAATAAGTAAGCTCTGTCGAGACTGGTTATTATAATATACCATGAAATTTAGAAGGCACGTCCTAGAAACTAATATCTAGGCCTGTGGGTTCTTTTAAATTTGTACAGAATCAAATTAGCAAGGCTTATAAGATTTCCATATAAATGTTTAAATGAGTATGATTTCGAACCCATGTCATTTTATAATAAACTGACAAACCACGGGTCTGGATATAAGTGAATTGATTATGAGCCATCCTCAAGCGCCGTAGCGACTCCTCTTTGCCTGAGCCGCTTGTCAAGGGCGCGCACTGATGAATTGATTATGAGCCATCCTCAAGCGCCGTAGCGACTCCTCTTTGCCTGAGCCGCTTGTCAAGGGCGCGCACTGATGAATTGATTATGAGCCATCCTCAAGCGCCGTAGCGACTCCTCTTTGCCTGAGCCGCTTGTCAAGGGCGCGCACTGATGAATTGATTATGAGCCATCCTCAAGCGCCGTAGCGACTCCTCTTTGCCTGAGCCGCTTGTCAAGGGCGCGCACTGATGAATTGATTATGAGCCATCCTCAAGCGCCGTAGCGACTCCTCTTTGCCTGAGCCGCTTGTCAAGGGCGCGCACTGATGAATAGCTAGTTTCAACGTAATACACGGACGATCGCCGTAATCGTTATCGTAATGGTTGCTGCACATATTAGACTAGTCTCTATCCCGCACACGACCTCGTACTCGCGGCAAAAGTTTAGTGTAGTATATCCCACTAATATATTCCACGTTGGTGCATCCCACCTTCGACCAAAGTAAAGCATCCCACTGTGAAAAGAGGCCCATTGAGGCTGTGCCTATATATAGCCTTTCGGGGAAAAAGGCGTGTATCTATGTAAGTATCATAAATGTCAAAGTTACGCTGTTTGGATATTTGTTACTCAATCACGGCAAAACAGCTGAAACGATTTTGATAAAATTTGGTATACAGATAGATTATGACCCGGATTGAGCTATAGGACCCGGTAAAACGCGAGTAAAGCCGCGAGCGGACACTAGTAGTATAACGCTATAGTTGAATAACGGCGGATGACGATATGCCTGTTTTTAGTACGTTATCTCCCAGTTATTTCTCATATAACAGATGGGGAATTTTATAAGTCTGTGATATTTCCTCGCCTGGAAAAATTTTTCAATGGCATCGAATTCTTTGAATTATTTATAGGTTTATTGCTTTTCATTCGAATTATTCTAGAAATGGCATGCATCGGGCGCGCCACTGGCGCCGCGTTCACGGCGCGCCTCGGATGCGCCAGTGGCGCGTCACGATGGGACGGTGTGCCCGCGGCGCGCCCGCGCCGTCTCGACGCTTTTCCAATGTTCTTTCATACAAAATGTAGAAGGACGTGGTGTACTTTAATCTTTTAGGATAGTCTTTAATCTGCTTTGCACCACAAATTTTATTTAACTTGCAATGTATGTATGTTTGTCGGATGGAATCTTACAACTGAATTTTAAAGCAGTTATCCTCAACCGATTGAGATGATATTTTGCACACCTGTCAAATTCCGATGACAATGCAATATTACGGTGACAGCGAGCTGATCTGATGATTGAGACGGAAGGTGGGCAACGGAACTCCTCGAGGGATGATAGTAGACTCGCCGTGTTTAGGCTCATTTGGATCAGCACACGGTTACGATCATTAATTTTATAAAAGCTTGTATTGAAAAATATATTATTCACAAAAAACGTATTTTGTGTGTTTTTGTTGGTGCACTGACGGTGCGCCACTGGCACGCCGCGCCCGCGCGTTTCTATCTGGCTTGCGCCTACCCATTGGTTTTAAGAATTTTAAAGTCATCAATGAATTTTACAACACCATTGTCATCAATATTACCAGCTTGAGAAGCCCACTGGTGCAAATACGCCTCCCCTTATAATGCCACCATTGTTTTACGATATTTAGAAGGTGGGCCATAATCACCAAGGTTGACGTTTGGCTGTGCTTGGATCGGTGGTCGCAGTATTTGTGTTAGTACCTTGGGTGGATGCTGTTTTACCTTAGTCGGCTTGTACGACATCTACGGGAGGAGCGGGAGGGGTATATTTTATGCCAAAGTCACCACGGCAATTTCAAAATATTGTTAGGTACGTATGATCAAATTACTGGGAACGACGACGATTACGATTGGGAGTAATTTTATGACGTCACTGCCCTATCCTTACACTAGTAATTAGGGCAAACGAAACCTCTACCACAGATAAAATAATACTATACTAGTACCTCTACTATCCCACGATTTATTTATTGTATTGTAAGCATTTTCTGGTACACTTTACGAAAAAACTATCACACCTCTAGATAAGTAATAATTTAAATACATGTCTAGATGTGTTTACCTATTTAAAAACACTGTGCTTTTTGCTAGTATATTACGTCAATGGGTATACCGTATTCAATCTTTCCTTCACCGAAAGTAGTATTATTTTATCTGTGTCGAAAGGTATCGCGCCTTGGACACTCATTTAAGTCCATAAGAATTTCAAATCAAGAGGTGACGCTGTGCTACCATTATATCTTCATTTAAACTTATCCCCTGTGACCTTAATCTCAAGGTTCAAATTCAAATACAACAACACGAAGGCAATTCTACAAATTATTTCTCATCAAGACCTCACCGAGAAACCTCATTTAGCAGGATGGATATTATTTCATTCAACCGGGTTACATTTATACTTTTAAACTATGTAATTGGTTCATTTAATTAAATTTAGAGCAAATGAAATGGAGTAGCCGCGTATTAGTATATCAGCTTTGAATGGTTGGTTACTCAGATAAGCAGTCATACTCGCCAGTTATATTTGCGACATTACTACTACACACTAAAGGACTGGTGACTTTACAAGGTCGCATTATCTCGGTGGATGGAGGCAGCTCAAGATTATTCATCATGGCATTCTTTGCGAGTGGCTTGAAATTTTTACAAGCTTTTATTTAACTTGCAATGTATGTATGTTTGTCCGGGTGGAATCTTGCAACCTTAAAGTAGTTATCCCCAAACGATTGAGATAATTTTTTGCATACCTGTCTAGCTCCGATGACAATGCAATATTATGGTAACAGCGAGCTGATCTGATGACATTACCATCATTTGACATTATATTTTGCAATACCATCAGGTATTTAATTCAATCAATATTTCATAATAATAATATATGTTAGCTCATTACGTGTACTGTACTATTGTACCAATTTTAAATGTAAAAACTGACATGTAATAATTTTTTACCAATAAAAAACTATGAACTATGATGGAGACGGAAGGTAAACAACGGAACTTCTCAAAGGATAATAGTAGACTGGCCGTGCTTAGGCTCATTTTGATCAGCACACGGATACGATCACAAGTTTTATAAAAGCTTGTATTGAAATATATATTTTTCACAACAAACTTATTATGGCTGATATCGATTGCGAAATTTGTCTGACGAACATGTAATGTGAGAATTAAGATGCAGAATGCGATTAATTACATTTTGATTGTATTACTCGCAGTTTACAAAGTTGATATTTCCCAGATTGGTACGCTTGAGTGCAAGCTTACTTCCGACTTCATTATTTCCGCCACCGCTGATTTTACCTTTGACTGCAACCTCGAATGCACTTCAAAGGTTGTAAATTCAAATCGATTTTGCATTCAATATTCAGGTTGTTTACTAATCCTTTTAAGTTTTCAGTTGAATATTATGTAAGTACTAAATAAAATAACAACTATTTTTTTTTGGATTTATTTTCAGTTTGTCAACATTTTTAACCCCTGGCCATAAAGAGGGGTGTGACGTGTGTTTGTATCTGTATATCTGTGTTTTTGTGTATCTGTCTGTGGCATCGTGGCTCCAAAACGGATGAACCGATTGTTTGATCGATTTGTTTGCTGGAAGAAAACTCTTTTAGGGTTAAGCTCGCCTTTGTATATGTCCTCTATGTAAGTTGTTTTTCTTCTCTGTTTGTGTGTACAATAAAGAATATAGAATAAAGACCGATTTCGATTTAGTTTTTTATCTATATTTGGTGGATATTGATGCTGCCGTTTCCAGGATCATCAGCTCGTTTTGAAGGTAGGTACAGTTCAGTTCAGTTCTTGAACAAGTGGCCTATGCGGAGTAGAGCACAATTTAGAAACATTTGTATGAATGACAGCTGATAGCGCGTTCTATTTTTTTAATGTGGCGAGATCTAGTCGTGCATAGATAAATCCCTACATCATGCGTGCTAGACACTGATTTGCCAATTTTAATGGAACACGATAATAGACAGGGTTCTTGTTTTTTTTGTAAGATTCGTTGGTATAAGATTTCGCGGTTGTCCGGGCTGCTAGCTTATTTAGGAATGTATTATTACTGGAAGAAACCGTTAGCAGAGTCAGTCGTGGGAAGCAACGGCGGTAATGTGCTCACCACTTGTCACGTCTATATCCCACGACGGTGCAACCCACGGTGAAAATAAGCCCATTTGAGGGTCTATTTACCCTTTCGGGGAAAAAAGCCTGTGTCTAATGTTTATGTGCATAAAATTAACTTTTTGTAAAGTTTGGCTACTTCGTATGGAAATTCAAAAGAATGACGTGCGAGTAGCCATCCCCTCAATCATATCATCCCATCAAACATAGATAGAATAGAACCAACTCGCAAACATAAAAAAACACAATCAGAGCAGCAGATCTGCAGCTATGAGGCCACAGTCAAACATACAAGCTGACAAACATACAAACTGACAAACATACAAACTGACAAACATGACCACGACCATGATGATCCATGATGAACGGTGACCACTTTACATCAGGTGGGCCGTAAGCTAGTTTGCTAATTAGTTTAATAAAAAAAAAATAAAAAAACATGCTATGGCCTCAAACCTATAACACCCCTCTTTTTAGACGGGGGTTACTGATGGAGATGGGATGAAAGGATCGAAAGTTATCGTCGAACAAAGTCACATCAAACATACATAGTACCTAAAGCTGAACAGAAACTGTACTTTCTGTGCATAGGACAGAAAGCTCGCTTCACTCGTTCAATTATAGTGGCGCGCCGAGGCGTGCAACTAATTGCGAGTTGCCAGTTTGCATGTTCAAGTTCCAAAAGTTCAAAAGTTGTCATTGTGTATACAAGTTATACAATTAATAGGGTCGGGATCTCTTCTTAAGGTGGGGTATAACGCAAAATTACCAATCTTAGATAAGATTTTTAACTGACTAAATCAAGTACAATATTCAAGGATTCAACATTATAATACCGAGGGATCACCCAGACAGAAACAAGATAGGACAAAAATTTCTCGATAAAAAAAAACACAAAGTTACCTCTAACTTTAGGCCTGATTAGATTGTTTGTCAATATGGTACAGATTATTGGGTCAAAAATTGGATAAATAAAATCAATACAATAAAACGGAGGGTTCACCCACTGGGTTTTTAAATATTATTTATATTTCACGAGATATTCAATAAAACTCGCCTTTCTGAGCGTACGTGGCGTTTTTTTTGTATGAAGATTTCTGGTTGCGCCAAAGTAATCTTCATTAAGCCGGCTGTACACATTGGGCCAAGGTGTTGGGCCAACGTGTTGGGCCAATGTGTAGAGAGCTACTTGGCGGTATGCTAAGCTAATTGGTCTAGTTGGCACCAACATTGTCAGGCCTACCGAATAGTGTCGTTTTTTTGTGCACACATCAAAGGATCTTGGCGCGCTCCGCAAACAGCGTTCACACGTTGGCGTCTTGTTCAGTCCGTTGTTACTCTATTGCGCCATTTCTTTTTAGTCACTCTACTTTGGTGCACATGTACGTAATAATTAAACGCACTGTATAAATAAATAGACGCGGCTGCAAGAACTTCTACGTCCATCTTTCATCGAAGCGCCAATGCAGAATGATCAGTAAGCCAATGTGTACAGCCACCTTGGGGATGCATCATTTTGGCCCAACATGTTGGCCCAACACCTTGGCCCAATGTATACAGCCGCTTTAAAAAAAGCCCTCGCATGAAAAAGCAGTTTTTATTGAATATCTCGTAAAATATAGATAATTTTAAAAAAAATTAGTAAACTCTCGGCTTTGTTGTATGGATTTTATTTATTTTACCCAATAATATGCACCATTTTAATAAACAATCGAATCTAGCCAAAAAGAGGTAACTTCGTTTTTTTTTCTATCGAGATTTATCGTGTTTTTGAATTCTGATATCAGTGATCCCTCGGAATTATAATTTAATATCCATGCATATTTAAAATTTGAATATTATACTTAATTTAGTCAGTTAAAAGTCAAATCTTAGATTGGTATTTTTGCTATAAACCCCTCTTTAAGCTGCAATAAACTGTTACAAGCGTCCCCTATTTTCTGTCGGTAAGGAACACTTGTAACAGGAAGTACATAAATAATTGTGTACGAATATATTTGAGTCAGCATGCAAGTAGATCTAACTATAATATCACATGTAGGTACTACTGTTGTGGTACTACCACAGATAATAAAAATACTGTAGTACTACCCACTAATCTATATATAAAAATAATCTATATTTTCCTTCCTGACGCTATAACTCCAGAACGAACGAACCGATTTCCACGGTTTTGCATTCGTTGGAAAGGTCTCGGGCTCCGTGAGGATTATACGTTTTTTTTTTTTTTTTTTTTTTCAAGTCGTGTTATAGTTACACCACTTATAACTCAAGAATGGGTGAACCGATTTGGCTGAAAATTGGTGGGGAGGTAGCTTAGAACCAGGAGATAGGACATAGTGGGAGGGGTAGGACGGGGGGGGGGTTCACCGGGGGATACCCGTGCGAAGCCGGGGCGAGTCGCTAGTATCGTATAAGTATGACAATATTATGACGTTTTGATGTTTGTAACTCAATAACGCCGAAACGGCTGAACTGTTTTTGACGAAGTTGGGTATACAGATAGAATATAAATAACGTGGATTTAAATATGAAACATATCGAATATACACTCATACCTGTCGTATATATGCAAAACTATTGTCCGCTCGCGTCTTAGATCGCGTTTAACTAGCATAAAACGTAGCCTATAGCTCAATCCAGGTCATAATCTATCAGCATAACAAATTTCATGGAAATCGGTTAAGCCGTTTCGGCGTGATTGAGTTACAAACATCAAAACATTCAAACATATAATAAACATACGACCTAGCTACATGTATTTACTTAATCGCAGGGCAGAAAAGTAATATGGTTACTTACTGTTAATGGTAGAAGTTTCAGGAAGTAGCTGGCTGTGGCGGCTGCCATCCTGCCATTGGTGGCTGCCGTCCAGCTCATGGCGGCTGCCATCCAGCACTTGGCAGAAGCTATCCAGCCATTGGTGGCTGCCAGCTAAACTCTCCTCCTCCGACTGGTCGGGTGGTCTGTCACTGACATTGACAGACAAGCCTGAGTTGCTCCGAGCTTGCGTGGCGGAAGATCGCAGACTTGTCACACTGCCTTGTTGATCCTGCAAACCACAAAACAAAATATCTGCTAGCTATTCTTGACGATATGTTAAAATTTTGGAGTCGTTGCGTAACACGCTTACTCAATAAAGGTAAAGGTTATAAGCTTGATATTAACACAGTACCTGAGGATGTATAATCTAAATAAAACAAGAAAAAAAAACACGATTGGTAAACCTATTTTACTTTTTGAAATTGACCCTCCTTAATCCCGTTTTAGGTCCCTCTTTCAATCAGAGAAAATATTAAGCGTTAATTTTTATACTATTCAGTAGGTAATCACATTACTTAGATTAAAGGAGAAGGATTGATTTGTATACTAGCAGCGCCCCACGGTTTCACCCGCGTAAATCTCGATCCCGTGGGAATATCGGGATAAAAATGTGCCTATGTGTTATTCCGGGAGTCCAGCTATCTCCATTCCAAATTTCATGCAAATCCGTCTAGCCGTTTCAGCGTGAAGAAGTAACAAACACTTTCGCATTTATAATTATTATAGTGGGATTTGCTACATTAGAAGCAAAACGAAGTTTTATCATTTGTCGCTTACGTCAGTTACTTCCGAGCGGCGGAAAGCTATACCTCATCATCTCTTTCCGGGTTCAAGTGAATAATAGCGCTTTCATTTTGTTGCAGCTATTTTTTTCTTGCTAGGTGCCGTCCATATCACCGTCCATTTCTTTATTTTTGAATGCTTAAAATGTATTGTTCAATTAGTTCTTTAAAGTTTTTTTTTTATCTGATTGTCCTATTTTTTGGTCGAGGCAACTAGCCGCCAATTTCCATCACTATATTTGTTATCTGATTGTCCTATTTTTTGGTAGAGGCAACTATCCGCCAATTTTCATCACTATCTAACTCAGTAAAGTTCAGGTAAGTTAGAATGTGACAGAATTGCGCTCACGCAGCGAATAATCAAATAATTGCTTATTACAAGAAACCTATACAACCGATCAAAAAACTGATTTTGCAGTTTTAACAAATAGTTACCTATTTATTGTAAGTAGTAAAATTTATCTTGAAATATTGTAGGGTTCCTGAAATCTTCTAGCTTCCAGCAACTTAGACTTTTACTGTCAATTTAATAAATTTAATAATTGTTGAATATGTTTAGATTTCTGACTTGTGTTTTATATAATAATTTGTATGAATTGATTGAATTTTATAATTGACGAACTTGTGATCTAAGTACTTAATTTATATTTTTTATTTTTATTGATTGGTCAGTATGAACCTATACCTATGACCTAAATGCTTTATAAACCTACTTGACATGTAACAATAATCTGTTATAAATAAATAAACTATGGGTAACTAAACTATCTCATTCAAAATGTGTGCGAAACCACAGAATACATACAGGCGAAACACGAATTTTTCATATTTATTTTTAATCGAGGTTTGTTTTCATATCGTGTTTCCATTCTTACAGAACCAAATAAAATATATAAAAAAAGTTTCAAAGTAGATATTGAGTTCTAGTTTCTAGTACGATTTTGGTGGACAAAATTACATACGGCCTCTTAGTAGTTATCATTTTTATTTATTTTTACTCGACTCAACATTACCGGAAATACACGGGCCTAAGCCAAGTGCACAGTAGTTCGGGACGCCATAATAATTATAATTATTATAATTAGAATTATAGACTATGACTCTCGTCCCACTGCAGGGCAATTTTTTTATTTTGTTTATACTACCAAGGTAGCAAACAAGCTTACGGCCCACCTGTTGGTAAGCGGTTACCGTAGCCTATGGACGCCTGTAATACCAGAGGCATCACACACGCGTTGCGGACCCTTTAAACATTTCCAAACACCCCTTTTGAAGAACCCCATACTGTAGTCGCTTGTAAAACATCAGCAGGGAGATTGTGGAATTATCCTTGAATTGTTTAATAAACAGGAAAAATATAGAAAATAAAAATAGTATTTTATTTATCAATTATTTAGTTTTTAGTCCCCAGAAAAATATTACCTATTTCCAATCAAAATAGTAAAAGACCAAAAAAAAATTTGTATTCAATTGAGTTATCAATTGAGGATTTTTCTGTTGTTAGTATATTTTTTCAGTAATCTAAGTCAAATTAAGTAAAGGAGTAAGAAAAAAGCGGCGATGTGCGGGTCGGCTCACGTGCACTGTAGGTTTCCGTAGTTGCCCGTCACAATATGCGGACTTAGAATGAGTCTCTTCTGTTTTTTTCCAGAGTTTTTAAAAATCTGAGAAAAATCATACGTACTTGGCAGAGTAATTAGTAGGACATAGGTTCTTTAGTAAGTGTTTGATGTATTATTATATTTTATTATTCTTATTTCAATTAATTCCTCTAACTTAAGTTTTGAGTTTCATAATAATATGCCTGATAGACTTTTGAGACAAACTTATATTTCTTATATTTTAAAAACCTTAAAAACCTGCCAACAAAGAAGTACATCGTACAAGATTAAACACTATGATTGTAAAAATCCAGTGGCAATATAAACGCACACTTTGTGTTTTCAACTGTCTACCTTTTACGATTCATGCGATACATCCCGCTGACAGACGGACGAACAGCGGAGGCTTTGTAATAGGGTCCCGTTGGCAACCTTTGTGTACGGAACCCTACATATTTAGTAGTCTAAAGCCGGGTCTCCTGCTGCTTGACACAACAAGTGTTTGTTGAACACGTTGGTTGAACTTCTGTCTCCTGCAACGTCCGATGTCTTGCGAGCGTTGAACGTGTCAGTAGGTTGACAGCACAGCGAAAATAAGTTGTACCTCGCACCCCTCAGGCGAATGTGGGGTTGATCCTTTGATTATATATCCAGTCGACAATTTTTTTTCATTCTCTAAGGGTATATCTATTAGGGAATTAAAAGCCTAAAAACTATAAAGTTACTGAAACATACCTGTCCAGACGAGGCGATTTACGCGCGATACGAATCGCGCGGAGTCACGCGAATGGATTTTATTGTTACGCCGCGTTTTTGGCGCAACTATCGTGCGCGTACTGGGCGGATCTATGGGGTCCCTAGTATCTCGACTCGCACGTCGAACGCGCTTCAGACGCGCGAGTCGAGTCTCGCGCGGCAAACGCGCGATTGCATGTGGACGGAATGTAATAGTATGAAGTTTTAGTATATCACGATCGCGCGTCTCGAATCGCGCGAATCAAATCGCGCGTAAACTGCCTCGTCTGGACAACAAGCTCTTAAAACATATAATTGAAAATCTTTGTGGTTCTTTTGCGGGCAAACTCATTTTACAATGCGCTTTTCAACATCGAAGTGAAACAAGAAATCGCGTCATGAAAATTTTCAACGTGAGATTCATACCTCACGTGAGTATCAAAATGTGGTATCATGGTAGGTAATAATAACAATAATAAATAATGCTGGACACAGTTCACACAACATTAGCTAGCCCCAAGCTAAGCAGAGCTTGTGTTATGGGTACTAGATAACTGATATACTTAATACAATACATTAAATAGATAGATATTTTTTATTATACATAGTAAATACCCAGAACACCCTGAACAAATATCTGCGATCGCACAAATATTTGTTCCGAGGCGGGAATCGAACCCGCAACCTCCTGCGTCGCAGGCCAACCTTCGCCCGCCGCGCCACAGAGGTACTCGTAGTTTCTGATACCCACGATACTCTAGTATGGGATCAGGAAGAAGATTGCGGTGCACGCATTTTCGGATTGGCTGAATCAGAAAAAAATACACTGCCAATCCAAAAATGCATGCACCGCAAAGATTTTCAATTATATGTTTTAAGAGCTTGTTGTCCAGACGAGGCGATTTACGCGCGATTCGAGTCGCGCGATCGTGAGATACTAAAACTTCATACTATTACATTCCGTCCACATGCAATCGCGCGTTTTGCCGCGCGAGACTCGAATCGCGCGAGTCAAATCGCTGATCCCATACTAGGGTATCGTGGGTATCAGAAACTACGAGTACCTCTGTGGCACGGCGGGCGAAAATTGGCCTGCGACGCAGGAGGTTGCGGGTTCGATTCCCGCGTCGGAACAAATATTTGTGCGATCGCAGATATTTGTTCAGGGTGTTCTGGGTATTTTCTATGTATAATAAAAAATATCTATCTATTTAATGTATGGTATTAAGTATACCAGTTATCTAGTACCCATAACACAAGCTCTGCTTAGCTTGGGGCTAGCTAATGTTGTGTGAACTGTGTCCAGCATTATTTATTATTATTATTATTACCTACCATGATACCACATTTTGATAAGCACGGGAGGTATGAATCTCACGTTAAAAAATTTCATGACGCGATTTCTTGTTTCACTTCGATGTTGAAAAGCGCATTGTAAAATGAGTTAGTAAACTAACCACTTATCTAGTTTTTATGAGTGCTAAGATTACAAGTAGACAGATTGTCTGCTTACGTGGTATTTGTCTATTGATTCATCTTCGTAATCCACACCATAAGCGGAGTTTTCATTCAAAGACTGCAAAGAAACTGACATCCTTGAGCAGTTTGAGCCTTTTCGCTGTTTCAACGAGGAGGTTGTAGTTTTACTAGTTTGAGATTGCCTCTTGAATATTTCTGTCGTATTCTTTAGAAAACTTTCCATTTTCCTTCGAAAAAACGATGATTTCCTCACCAGAGGCGATTTTCCCATGAAATGTAAGTCCACTTCAGACTGAGACAGTCCCTCACGCCTCAACAACATCGTATGATCAAATGATAGTTTCCTATCACGAGATCTAACTCCAGCATTTTCTGTAGGTGAAGTCAGAGCTGCTGGACTACTTGGTACGCTGCCGTCATCTTCGGCACAGTCTTCTAAGCCTTCAAGACTTTTAGATTTGTGAATAACACTTGTTTCAAAATATATATTATCGATTTCACTAAACTCAGTTTCGAACACATCTGTATTTGAAATATTGCCTTCATTATTTACACAGTCATGTTTTGGAACTACATTCCCATCATTTTCAATATTAAGGACGGTATTAGTGGCACTTGGTGGCTCTTCTTCATCTTGACCTTCAACGCTTATCGAATCCTCAAAAATATCTTCGTTTTCATTGAAATCCTTTTGGTCCATCACTTTACTTCCACGAGGCGCTTTTATCCTCGTACTGCTGTTCATTTTCACAGTTCTTAAAATTTCTCTGATTTTCAAGTTTTCTTTAAAGGTCTTGACGTCTGCTATGAAGGTAGAAGGCTTTTCTTTATCAACATGCTTGTTCGGCTTATCTTTCTTCGGTTTCTGTTTTGTCCTCTCCATCTCAGAATGCTTTAGCAGCAGGCTACTTCAAAGTTCACTTTTAACAATACTTATAGCAACATAACACCAGATTATCACTTAATAGTTAACAAAACTGTTATCAGCTGTTCGCGCACGTCTATACAGCTGTACAAATCGTTCACTCATAGTGAAGGAAGTTGAACGATAACAATTTATCGCAAGGAACGTATCGAATCATCGTCAATAAAACGCCGAGTATTCGAATGGCGACATCGTGTGACTCGATCTTGAATATATCGTTATATTTTTGTAGGTACCTGCTAGTGTAGTATCAGATAGACACCTACAGTACCTACAGGCAGTATTTAACGATGATGTGACAAGACGCGGCACGCATCGCGGAGGTGACGTCACCCTAGAACGTCCCTAGAACAAACATTGTCACCGAACAGACCCATCGAGTAGCTTCATTATGCTAGTCTGTGACTTCTTTCTGAACTAGTGCCGCGCGTGCGCTATCTTGAGGTTAAGATAATCTCTGATAAACATTATCTCATATCTATGTAGGTATACCTACTTACCTACCTACAATAATTTTCCTTAAAACTACTCGTTAATATACGTCTTGTAACTTTATTTGGAATATAAGCCATGGCATAAACATGTTGAAATCTTGTAGGCATGTATTTAGAGCAACAAAGACACACTTCACATTATCACTGTGCACTGCAAATAGATAGGTAGGTTCCTAGAACCAATATTTAAACAAGTACCTAGGTACCTAGGTACTGGAACTTGATAACGTAAGAATGCGTAGTTAGGTAGATATCATTTATTATTGCTGAGTTGATATAAACAGCACTAAAATGAAGTAGGTAGATTAGGTATTATCTTGAATAGGTACATCATAATATATGTATAGGCACCTTATGTCGCGTACCCACCACGTATCTGAACTTCGAAATCTTTGAATTAGTTTTAGACGTTGATATTGACGAGCCACTAGGTATAATAATGTGAGTTGTTTGAAAATATTTACTAAGAAACAGAAGGTAGCCCAAAAATCGTACACTCTGCCCGAGCTACTGTGTCGTAGTGGCGAAGTCTAAAAAAGCGATAGTGATTTCAAGTCAGTCAAATTACCAACGACAAATAAATAAATAAATAATGCTGGACAGTTCACACAACATTATCTAGCCCCAAGCTTAGCAGAGCTTGTGTTATGGGTACTAGATAACTGATATACTTAATACCTTCGACCAAAGTAAATTATTTACGTCGATGCTTAATACAATATATTACATAGATATATATTTTTTATTACACATAGAAAATACCCAGAACACCCTTTACAAATATCTGCAGATCGCACAAATATTTGTTCCGAGGCGGGAATCGAACCCGCCTCCTCCTGCACCGCAGGCGAACCTCCGCCCGCCGCGCCACAGAGGTCGTCACGATATTTTATACCTACCTTGAATGGCTCATATGAGCGTTGGTTAGCACCTTTTAGTCGCTAATATAATTCATTAATCTGGTCACATCACTAACATCCAAAAGTTCCACTACCTAAAATCATCACAACAAGGCACTGCAGAATTGGTGATAGATTCACTTGAGTTTTCTGCTGCATTTAGATTTAGCATGGGGACTAAATCAATATGAATCAATCCATAACTAAACTGGTGGTTCGCCCCGAACTCAGACCTCGCGAATACACGCGATTTAGGTAGGTTACCTTATTTATTTCGAAAAAATATCTATATACGTATGGTTCAAAAAGTTAGACCTACAACCTCGTTCATATTCCTAGAAACGCGAAGTAAGACCTACAAACCTGTTATTTATTCTGTGCTACAACGTAGTTCAAACTCCTAGAAACGGGAGGTCAACAACGGATGTTATACTGGTTTTTGTTTTATACAGTACTAGTTTCGAAATTCTTCAAAATTTTAGACTTTTCCCAGTATTTGTGTCATAAAAGCTACAAACATACAAAATTTCAGCGTTGTAGAATTAGTGGAACTACCCTATAGGTTTTGGTTTTTTACATTTTTGATTTACCCGAATATCTCAAAAACTACATTAGTTGAAAAATTAAAAAAAATAGTTTTGAAATGTTGAAGTGAGGGGCTTTCATGTGACACCCCAACCCCCATACCGATATAGCTCATAACCTTACCAACAAATTGAACTAATACTATCTACCCCCCAATCAAATTTCATGAAGATTGGATTAACGGTTCAGAAGTTATGCCCGGACAAACATACATACATACATACATAACTACATACAAAAGCCGATTCTTCCAAGTTGACTCAGAGAACTCGCTTCGCTCGTTCAATTAATACAATCTTCGTGCTGGCCAGTGCGATTAATTAAAAAATGAGGCTATCTGTATAATATCCTTTTTTTAACCCTCGACGCAAAAACGACGGGGTGTTATAAGTTTGCCGTATATTGTGTGTGTGTGTGTGTGTGCGTGTGTGTGTGTGTGTGTGTTAGTGTGTGTGTGTGTGTGTGTTAGTGTGTGTGTGTGTGTGTGTGTGTGTATGTGGCATCGTAGCTCCCGAACGGATGAACCGTTCTTGTTTTTTGTTTGAAAGGTGAATTTGTCAGGAGTGATCAAAATCGGTTTAGCCTTTTCATAGAGATGATGGTTTCTTAATTTTTATAAAATGTATTACTTGTTTAATACAAAGTATCGAATTATAAATCCACGCCATATCCACGCTAGCGGATAAAAAGCACGTTTGCACGCAGATTTCGAATGATAAACAAAACCTTTCCAAGCTTGTGAGGAAATAGCTATAATAATATTTGAAGAGTTCCCTAAATTCCTCATGGCTCCCAGCATCAGTGATAATGGGACCAACCTGGAGATGTACCTATCCTTTCAAATAAAAAAATATTTTTCCAAATTTTTTCATAAATGATGGAGAAATTAGGTAACGATCATAAAAATTGCACATTAATTGAGAACCTCCTCCTTTTTTTGTAGTCGGTTAAAAAAGGGAAAGGTCGCTAGATACACTATTTAAAATGCTAAGAACTTGATCTCAGGATATTCTGTTTTTACCGAAACTGAATAGTAGGCATGTTTTTTGAAAACTAAAATAGTAGCTTGTGCAATGTATTTTCCAGGAGAGTAAGAGACAGCAATAAATTACCGCCCTAAAAGAAACAAGTTTCTAACTCAGTGCATATAGCATAGTCTAAATTTTTTATTTAAATGGTAAAAATGATACACGGTATTGGTCAATATTACTATTACTTATTATGCTGAATTATTTCGAAAACCAAAGAAATTTCGATATGATTCTTGGATTGAAGCGTGTTGCGGTCAAAAAATTTATGCAGTTTTTTTTTTTTTTTTTTTTTCTTTTCTTCTCCGAAGTATGTTTTAGAATATTTTTCCCTTCCCTAAGTACCCTAGAGGTTTTGGTTTTTTACATGTTCGATTTACCCCTAATATCTCAAAAATTACATAAGCTTAAAAAATATAAAAAATCGTTTTGAAATGTCGAGGCAAGGGGCTTTCATATGACACCCCATTTGTTCTGATATTCTCATTTTAATTTTTTTATCCCCTATTGGACCCGCAATATTTCAACAACCCCCTGACCAATATAGCTTTTAAGATAAGATATAGAATAAGATTTTCCATTCGAGACTTTTTATTCAAGATTTTCCATTCGAGACTTTTCATTCAAGATTTTCCATTCGAGATTTTTCATTCTAGATTTATCATTTGAGATTTTTCATTCTAGACTTTTCATTTGAGATTTTTCGTTCGAAATTTTCATTCGAGTTTTTTCATTAGAGATTTTCCATTCGAGATTTTTCAAACAAGATTTTTCATTCTTGTTTTTTCATTAGTGATTTTCCATTTGAGATTTTTCATTCGAGATTTTCCAATCGTGATTTTCAATTCAAGATTTTCCATTCAAGACTTTTCATTCGTGATTTTCCATTCGAGATTTTTCAAACAAGATTTTTCATTCTAGTTTTTTCATTAGAGATTTTCCATTCAAGATTTTCAATTCGAGATTTTCCATTCGAGACTTTTCATTCAAGATTTTTCATTTGAGATTTTGCATTCTAGATTTTTCATTTGAGATTTTTCGTTCGAGATTTTTCATTTGAGATTTTCATTCGAGTTTTTTATTAGAGATTTTCCATTAAAGATTTTTAATTTCGAGGGTATTTATTCGAGATTTTCCATTCGTTCTGATGTCCGCGTATTTTAATGTTACCGAGCTGACTGTACAAAAGCAAGCGATGACGAATTTACCCTACATTTTTTCGGTGACGAATTTACCCGATGACGAAAGAACCCTAACCGTTGTAAATCACTCAAATCAGTATCTAGATAGCTACTATAAATTAAAACTTGTGTGTGCCATATAATTACCGGTAAACTAGTTATGGCTATCTGAAGAAGTCTTGATGTGAAGTGAAGAGCAGAAACCACGAAAATAATAATAATTTTGCGCCACAAGTGAAAGCAACCACCTTATGCATCTAGATTCTAAACTGGGAACTTATAAATGCATAAGTGGGTAGCTATGTGTTTTTTGTTTGTACTTTCGAGAGACGTTTCAATGATAAATAGCGACTGTGGATATGAACAAATAACTTGCTATTGTCATATTCATTTAATTGAACAAGCGAAGCGAGTTCTCTGAGTCAACTTGGAATAATTAATATGTATGTATGTATGTATGTCTGTCCGAGCATAACTTCCGAACTGTTAATCCGATCTTCATGAAAATTGATTGGGGGGTAGATAATAGGTACGACGAATTATCAATGATGATTACGCGAAAGGATGAGGGGAAGTAGGTACTTAACATCACTAATATCACATAATAAATAATAGTAAGTACATAATATTAAATAATCAGTTAAGTACTCACTGAACAGTATAATATTGACCTCTATAAGTATAAGATAATTTTATAAAAATTTAAAAAACCCCTGACTCAACGAAACAGTTGAACCGATTTTGTTTAAACATGTCTAAGAACTAAGAACCATCGCTAGAAAACCGGCTTTCAAATTGAAAAAACACATTCAAATTGGTTCTCGGATCGAATCGGAGAGTGGGACGTTGCACAGCAGGCTATGGGGAGTTCGAAGTTTCACTGTGTGATATAACCCGAAATGGAGATCTGTAGATCACCAATCACCGATATAGCATTCAAAATAAGCAAGTTGATGTGGCAATGGGCGGGCCATACAGCTCGCAGAACTGCTATCCGTTGAGGGTTCTGAGTGGCGACCACAAAATGGATAACACTAAAGAGGAAGCCCCGCTTTCAATGGACCAAAGACATTATAAAGGAAGCAGGAAAACGGTGGATGGAGGCACCTCAAGACCGTTTATCGTGTCATTTTGGGATGCATTATGTCCAGCAGTGGGCTTCTGTATGCTGATGATGATGCGACGGGAAAATGCTATTACAAAGCGGCCCAGCCCAGCCCAGTAAATATCACGCGCAATATACGGGCCATACTTTACTTTGGTCGAAGGTCCCATACGATGCAATTATTCTCACACGAAGGAGAATCATTCACAATAAGTCTGCCACCTTGAGGAAAACCCGAAAGGAAGAACGAGAAAGCAGAACACTTCATCGAATAGACGATGCATGATGACGTTTTGCATCATCAGCATTCCTCACCAACACTCACCTCAAGGTTTGGTGGAAACAACAAGGTCTCACTCCTTCATAACAAAATTCCCCGCTATTACAGAATATATGCCTGTATGACGACGGCTGTGGCGCGGCGGGCGAAGGTTCGCCTGCGACGCAGGAAATTGCGGGTTCGATTCCCGCCTCGGAACAAATATTTGTATGATCTGCAGATATTTGTTCAGGGTGTTCTTGGTATTTTCTATGTATAGTAAAAAATATCTATTTATCTAATGTATTGTATTAAGTATAATTATCAGTTATCTAGTACCCATAACACAAGCTCTGCTTAGCTTGGCGCTAGATAATGTTGTGAACTGTCCAGCATTATTTTGCCGTTTTCTCGTGGTCCTACTATTTTGTCCTACTGGTAGGACCACGAGGGAGACGTTTCTCTTCGTCCTATATTTATTTTATTTATTTATTTATTATCGATGCAATAATAAGGTTGTAATAGTTCCTCCGAATAATTTCACTTCTAAAGTTCCACGAGATTCTATTAATTTTGTAAATAAAGTTACGTAGCGACAGTTCAATCAATAACAAATACTTAATCCCTAATTCAATCAACTCAAAGTAACATACGTGTAATACGAAACTAACGAGCAATTTTACATGATTGGGTTGTATTTTATATACATCAACACACACGCCTTTTTCCCCGAAGGGGCAGGCAGAGCCTCAATGGGCCGCTTTTCACAGTGTTGGTATAGGTGGCGCTGCAGTCGGGTGACCGGGACACTCGAACAAAGTTGCGAGCGGACCGCCTTGTTAATACTTGTATATTGTAATTAAATAACTAAATACTAACCACTTGTACTAACCAACTTACTTTGCGCTTAGGCAAATTGAGGGCTTTTCAATAAAAAAAAGTAGTTCAGTTTGGCTCGATAGATGGCGCTGACTCAAGTATACTTGTCAAAATAACAAATGCATTGTCTATGCTTTTGTGTGAATATCACGTTGACAAGGCTTCTTATCCTTGGCGGCAAACATGCTTTTCTCCTTGTGACCCGACGGTCTGTGCTGATGCCGTTTCGGAGGTGATCAAAAGAGCAATGGAGTATTTTATTCCATTCTCCGATGCTTCACCTTCAGGCAATGCTCGCCCATGGTTCAGTCCCGCGTGTGCAGAAGCGCTAAAACATGTGGCTTACCTAGCCTGGGTTGACGCAAGAAACGGTAAAACCTCGGATGCACGGATTAAGAAGAAAGCCTTTAACAAAGCCGCCAAGTCTTGCAAGAAGGTGATACGGAAGGCTCGCTTCGATCGGATTGACCGTCTGGGGGCTAAGCTTGCCGCATACCCTGCGGGAAGTAAAGCTTTCTGGTCTCTGGCTAAGTCCGTGGAAGCGAACTTCAGCCGCCCTTCACTCCCTCCACTACTGAAACCGGACGGGCAGCCTTCCTCGGTGCGAAGCTTCAATGCAGGAAATTCGCATCCAGCAAAAGTAAGTGCTCAGAACGCTACGTAGTCTCGACGTGAATAAAGCTAGCGGTCCGGGTGGTATCTCGGCTATAGTGTTGAAAACCTGTGCCCCTGAGTTGTTTCCAGTATTAACGCGACTTTTCCGCCTCTCTTTTAAAACTGGTGAAGTCCCTAAATCTTGGAAGCTCGCAAACGTGCCCAAGAAAGGCAGTCGTGCTGACCCTTCAAACTACCGCCCTATTTCGGTCACCTCCCTACTTTGTAAATTTATAGAGCGTGTAGTGAATAGGAAGCTCCTTGCATACCTCGAAGGTAACGACCCCCTCAGTGATCGCCAATACGGATTTCGCCGAAACCGGTCTACTGGGGACCTATTTGTGTATGCCACGTACATTTGGAGCGAGGCCATCGAGAAATACGGTGAAGCACTAGCTGTTTCATTAGACGTCTCGAAGGCCTTTGATAGGGTTTGGCACGCTAGCCTTATTGGCAAGCTTTCTGCCTACGGACTGCCAGTTCAACTCTGCTCCTGGTTCGCAGACTTTCTGAGGGAAAGATCCATTCGAGTAGTTATTGACGGCTGCTCGTCGGATCAATTGGCTATTAACGCCGGGGTACCTCAGGGGTCAGTGCTATCTGCCTGTTTCTGTTGCACATTAACGATCTGCTAATGCCCGGTATCATTGGGTATGCAGACGACAGCACAGTTGTGGAGAGATATGTTTCTACTGCGCGAGCTAGGCAGAATTAAATTCAGGAGTTAAGAGATGAGATGCTGCAGCGTCTGAATTTGACTCTCAAGGCTGTATCCGACTGGGGTGATGCCAATCTAGTCAAGTTCAATGCCTCTAAAACGCAGGCTTGTCTCTTCTTGGCGAAAAAAAGTCCGTTTCTCCAAGTTCCTGTATTCCGTGATGTACCTGTAGCTATAGGAGATCACCTCGAGCTCTTAGGTGTTTCGCTCACGTCTACTCTCAACTTTGGCTCTTACATCGAGTCTAAGGCAAAAACAGCTGCCATGAAGCTAGGCATCCTGAATAAGGTTAAGCGTTACTTCACACCAGGACAGCTTCTCAGTTTATATAAAGCACAAGTCCGGGCTGGTATGGAGTACTGCTGCCATGTTTGGGATGGTTCGGCCAAATACCAGCTTGCTGCCTTGGACTCAATCGAACGTAGAGCTTTCAGGCTTATAGGTGAGCAACATATGGCGGAGACTAAGATCCAGAGTCTCGAGCACCGCCGTAAGGTTGCATGCCTTTCAATCTTCTATAGGTTACATTTCGGGGAATGCTCCCAGGAACTGCACGATCTGATCCCACCATCTCCTTTTCATCATAGGACGAGCAGGCGTACGGCTCAGTACCATCCTTACCTCATTGGTATACCTTCTATTTGCACAAAACGTTTCGGTTCTACCTTTATAATGCGAACTGCTAAGGAGTGGAATAAACTGCCGTCGTCTGTCTTTCCTGAAAACTATAATCTGGGTCTCTTCAAGTCTAGAGTGAATAGGTGCCTTCTAGACCTTTGTGCTCCATCTTCGGCCACATCGTCACTTACCAACAGGTGAGATCGCAGTCAAACAAAGGTCTATCAATGTTAAAAAAAAAACAAAAAAAAAAAAAAGACAGAGTGTAGTATATTCTCACTCTACGGAATATCACAAGAAATATATCACTAACGTAGTGATATATTTTCGTGACGTTTCGTTGACGTTGACATTTCACTTTATTTTGACAGAGCTACTTTAGCTTGTAAAGAGCTGGCGCCATCTATTTTCAAGCCTATAAACATGATGTGAAACAGCCGTGAAAACCCCTCAATGAATCGTCTTCCTTTTGCCGGCTTCATTTATAACACGGAACGTTCTATCTTTTAGGTTGTTTTGTCAAAAATTTAATTAAACAAGTCTTACAACAACATCAAAAAATCTCGTTTATTTATTTTATCAATACACACAATTTTTCGTTCTATCTATGTCTATAACAAACTCTTTGCCGCAGTCATATCAAAGGCATTTTAAACGTTTAGCACGTGTTATCAATTAGAGGAGTGTACCGGTAGGGCGCTTACGTGCAACGTTTCGCTTGTGGTGCGAAATTCAAATTTTATTGCGTTTTTGCTCTTTACAGCTCTTCAACACATTTTCAGATAGCGAAACCTGACTTTGCGAAAACTAGACCTAACACTCATATTTTGAATGAAAGTATCTCATAATTATCATCAGATTAGCTGCAAATGTCATTCAATTATTTTTACAGTGTTTTTTTTGGAAATTCCTGTCTAAACTTACGATAATTATGTGACACTTTCAATAGTAGTAGAGCTTTTTTGTGAAAGAGTTCGTCCGGGGAAGTACTACCACCATATACCTATTTCTGCCGCAAAGCAGTAGTGCTCGCATTGCTGTGTTCCGGTTTGAAGGGTAAGGGTGCCGGTGAAATTACAGGCACATGAGACTTTTCATCTTTATGTCTCAGGGTGGCGGGCGCAGTGCAATGCCACATAGGGTGCGTCCTATGTGGACGTGACCTATGAGGTAATGCACTGTTCATAGGCAGAGGTTACCCCTTAACATCAGGTGGGCCTCTAGCTCGCTCCGTCATCCAAGTAGTATTAAAAAAAAAAAAAAAAAAAAATCCATATTGTAGGTCTCCTAGTTTTCGCAAAATCAGGTTTCGCTATCTCAAAATGTATGGATGAGCAGTGATTATCAAAAAACGGAATAAAATTTGAATTTTGCGCGCTCTAGTGAAACGGGCCATTTGCACGGGAACAAAGTTTGCTTCTAGTTTGGATAATATCAATCACATCAAACTCCATCAAGTTTTGTTCTCATGATCACAGTACACTAATAGTACACTTGATCACAGTACATTAATAGTACACCTACACATGATCACAGTACACTAATAGTACACCTACACATGATCACAGTACACTAATAGTACACATGATCACAGTACACTAATAGTACACCTACACATGATCACAGTACACTAATAGTAGGTACACCTACACATGATCACAGTACACTAATAGTACACCTACACATGATCACAGTACACTAATAATAGGTACATCTACCCATGATCACAGTACACTAATAGTACACATGATCACAGTACACTAATAGTACACCTACACATGATCACAGTACACTAATGGTACACCTACACATGATCACAGTACACTAATAGTACACCTACACATGATCACAGTACAATAATAGTACACATGATCACAGTACACTAATAGTACACCTACACATGATCACAGTATACTAATAGTACACCTACACATGATCATTGTACACTAATATTACACATGATCACAGTACACTAATTACACTAATAGATCTGTATTCATAATCTATCTAGGTAGGTATATCTAGACAACCTCATGACCGATTTTGCTCATAACCTACTTACCGAATATTTCTGATAAATATTATAAAAATCAGTCAGTAAATGGTGCCGCAGCAAACTTTACCCCTACAAATACATATCACCCCCCAATCAAAAATGCTGCACGACAAAAAAAAGAAATTGTAGAATTTATATGCATAATGTAACTAGGTATAGCAAGTTTCGACAAAATTAGTTGATAAATACGACCCTGTACGCGAGTACCTACATACAGACAGATGAAAGCAAACTTTGCCGGTTGTTGCAGCCTTTGGTTTGATATATTGTACTGTCCTGTACTGTCCATATGTACAAGACTTGATGGAGTTTGATGTGATTGATAAGCCAAAATAGAAGCGATCTTATTGTTCGCGTGAAAATGCGCCCTACCGGTAGGTACATTCCACTGTTAAGCCACTGTAACTAGGACTTCTCAGCCATTAACGCGGGCCATTCCCGATCAAGTTCACCGTCATGTTTGCAGCGGACTTGATGCGGCGTCCAGTAAACTTGACGGTATATGGCTATGTGTGTGCATGACAAGTCTACTTGAAGCGGAAATAGAATTTCTGCTGGCTTGATCAAGTTTTCTGCCTCATGTAAACTTGAAGATGTGTGTGTGAGCGGTTTAATGCATGACGATTAATTGCGAGTACTAAGCCTTAGATGGCAAACCCGTCGTCGTCCGTCACTGGTGACGCCATGGCTTTAACTGGCAGCCATCAAGCAAACTTGCAGCGGCTTCAGTCGGATGCAAACTTGACGGTGAACTTGATCGTGAATTGCTTGCTTTAGGTACGATAGTGACGTTGCTAGGTACGTGGTTTGCCGACACAGATGTCTCCTGTTCGTTACACTACGTCAAACTCGCTAACTTGCGCTTCCACCAGCTGCTTACTCCTTAGCTTGACCACGGCATGGCTTGGCACGTCAGGATCATCCATTTCAAACACAATTAATCCTGAAAAGAAAGAAATTAAACATTTCAGTGGAATGAGTACTAAGAATTTTATACAAGTAATATCCCCTTTTTCCCCGAAGGGGTATAGGCAGAGCCTCAATGGGCCTCTTTTCACCGTGGGTTGCACCATCGTGGGAATATAGACGTGACAAGTGGTGAGCTTATCGCGGGGCTTCCCACTACTGACTCGGCTAACATGCACTTTATTTCAGTAATAACACGCTCCTTAAAAAGCTAGCAGCCAGGACAATTCTTATACCAACGAATCTTTCTAACAAGTCCCCTTGATATCGTTGTGTGGCTGACTGACTGACTGACTGACTATCAACTCACAGCCTAGACCATAAGTCCTAGAGACCTGAAATTTGGAGGATACGTTCCTTTTGTGGTCTAGGGGTGCACTAAGAAAGGAATTCCAGAAATGTAACCGCTAAGGGAGTGCAGCGGATGGTTTAAGTTGGTATGGAAAAGTACACGCGGACGAATTCGCGGGCATTCCACTAGTAGTAAATAATATCTCCTTGATATGGCGGATGCGCCTCTGGTCACCACCAGATCAAGGAGACTATCGTGGTAATCTGTCAATAACTAATTTGAATATACGTAGCTGTAAACATTGATTACATACTAGCAGCGCCCTGCGGTTTCACCCGCGTAAGTCTCGATACCGTGGGAATATCGGGATAAAAATATGTCTATGTGTTATTCCGGGAGTCCAGTTATCTTCATTCCAAATTTCATGCAAATCCGTCTGGGCGTTTCAGCGTGAAGAAGTTACAAACACACTCACACACACACAAACTTTCGCATTTATAATATTAGTAGGATAGGATATAAGGTAAAATAGAATACAACAACAGCATAAACTTATTTTATGTAAGGTTACAATAGTACATTATAGTACTAGTGTGTAATGTTGGTGATTACCGCTGAGGTGCCATTGAGTCTTAAGAGAGCCGAGGACGGTAATCATCAATACACACGTGTATCATACGACGTTTTTCAACACACTTGTGAAGAAAATAATAATAAAACTGAAATACACACTCTGTGTATATGTTCAACTGTCTCTATAACTCACTAGTGAATAATAGCAATGAAAGTCACAGTTTCATTACAGGTGTCATTATGTGCCTAATTGCGGTGAAATTAGAGCCACTTTACGAGTGTCTTGAAAAAATATTTAATAAGGTACATTGTGTTTAGTTATTCTATGGTACACGTAAGCATATAGGAGAATGACGATAATTTTTTTAAAAATAAGTTATAAGCGTTTCTTTAGAAATATTAGAAATATTATTACACAGAGACAGAGATTAACTAACGACCTGAGGAATGTTATTTTTGTAGTATACATACTTTTTCAATACACTGTTACTGAATATATTTGCATGCCTGATTATGGAGAGAGTGTAAATGGATTTGTATTAATTGTGTCTTCATCTACAACATGTACCTACCTACTACACGCTGACAAATAAATTGTGTCTTCATCTACAACATGTACCTACCTACTACACGCTGACAAATAAATTGTGTCTTCATCTACAACATGTACCTACCTACTACACGCTGACAAATAAATTGTGTCTTCATCTACAACATGTACCTACCTACTACACGCTGACAAATAAATTGTGTCTTCATCTACAACATGTACCTACCTACTACACGCTGACAAATAAATTGCTATGAAACTTTTGTTATTATCCTTACAGTCGGTACTTTGGTAATTATAACAAATAATTAATTTTGTAAAAATTAAAAAAACCCAAAACTCAATGAAACGGCTGTACCGATTTTGATCAAACATAGCTCAGGAACAAACCCGAAAAATTAACCTTTCCAACAAAAAAAATCGAAATCATTTCTTCCGTTCGATAGATACGATGCCACAGACACACACACACAGACACGTCAAACTTATAACACCCCGTCGTTTTTGCGTCGTGGGTTAAAAATAAGAAATCGTACTAAATCGTGCTATGCTTCACACCTCACACCTATAAATTTTGTAAGAGATTGTACTTCTCTAATTTTTACCTATAATTTTGGATTTCGCTGATAACAAACCGAAAATAGCCAAAAATTCAAGGTTATTATTATTTTTTAGGTACTTATCGAGTAAATGAAGTTTTTACAAAAACCCAGCCGTCTTTAAGAATTTTTATCCATGTTCATTTTTATTTTCCATTTGTACCTGATTTACTGACACGTGGCATTTCGCTTTATACCCCCTCCTCCCTCTCCTCAAACCTTCTCAAACTAGAAAACAGTAAGTGCCTGCTAGTTGCAGTGCTGCTAAGGTGCTTGAGACCTCTGAATTGACATTTTGTACACATCAACGATAGCTAAAGGTGGGTATACACTAGAGCATTTTCCCGAGCATTTCCATGTAATGTAACGTTCCTGCGAATGGTCCAATACAGGTAAAAGCTCTGTTTCCCGAGAATTTCCATGTAGTGTTACTTTCCTGCGAATGCTCAGCGCTCTGTTCGGCTTAATGCTCACAGCGAGTGTGCATTTACCCGTAACATTTCGTTGTACCTTGTGTTCACTCGTTCTACTTGAACAACTGACCGCATGCGTCGTTCGTCCCTTTCCCTCCGCGTCACCCACGCATCGCCCGCGCTCGTGCAAAGGCTCGACGAAATGTTACACGAATACGCTCGTTGGTTTGTACAATTAAGTTGTAACAAAACGGCGAGCGTGCTTGACGTCTGGTTCGTGTGGGTGATACACTAATAAGAGCGTCTCGTTGTTCTGTTACAAGTAAATGCTCTAGTCTATACTCACCTTAATATTACTAATATCACCCTTGGTTTGTACGGAAATCTTATAACCCATGCTAGTTTGATTCTAAACAATTGTTTTGTCTGTCTTTTATTAAGACATGTGGGTCTCTATTATTATTATTAGTGTCTAGATTATGTCTAAAATTAATTAATATCCAAATGAGGAGCTCAGACAAATAGAGAAAGAAAGACGAAACATTGCCATATAGCAAACTGAAAACAGTTTTCTATGCGTGTGTACAACACACAAACACACCCTACACTATAACATACCGATACAAACTAAGGATGATGAGCTTAGTTTGGATGGAGCTTTCTTTGTTTCGTTTCTGTGTGAGCGCATGTACGCATAGAACTATTAGTTATTCTGTTTGTGTGCGTAGTTTTCGGCTTCACTTGTTCGTACGCCGTGTTCTGTCTGTACTTTCCCTGTTTGTCTGAGACTAGGAGCAATTCGGTTTGTCAGGAGCGAGCAAGCGAAACAGTTCTCATAAAAGCGCCGCTAGATGTGAACGGTAACTTGCTGTAGGTACACATGAATGCACTGCATGACTGCACGCTATAATAATGTTGACATACGACAAAGAGCCTAATTGGCATAATAATGTTTATTGGAAAAAGAATCTGAGGAGTTGCCAGTTTGTGAAACCCTGCACCCTGCACTGCACAAACATCAACTTTCGTCGTAGCTTGGAATCTTGTTATGTTATTGTAGAATTTTATTTATTTATAGTTATAATAATGCAACTAATATCATCATCATCATCATCATCATCATCCTAAAGAGGTCCACTGTTGGACATCGGCCTCCCCCATAGAATGCCATCGATTAATCGGTAAAAGCTATTTTTGACTTGACGAAGCCTTTGCTGACAAAGATATTTTTAAACATTGTGACATTTGATCAGACTTTGACATTTCATGTATTTTTTTTAATATATAAATGCGTTAGGTATAGGTATAATAATTAGACAATGTTATTGCAGCTACGGAGTTTGATTGTTTTATTTTATTTTGTATAATTTGAGTTTTGTGTTTTGTTTGACTTGACTAAGTATCTTGTCTTGCATGTTAGTTCCATCCGATTTGTATACCAACCATCTGAATTAGTTCAAGTAAGTAGGTACACCTACTTACCTATCTAAATTTTTGCATGTAGATCCTATATATACCTACCTCATTTAATATCAATTCTCATTATAGACTCCTGGAAGAGACTAACCACCCACAACAAAGGGAATCCTAGTGTGGGGGTTAGTAAACAACCTGCTTAGTTATGTATAATAGAGACCTCAAAAATTTGAAGGCAACATTCCTTTTGTGGTTTGGGGGTTGTATTTAGAATCAATTCCTAAAATTTACCCCCTAAAAAGGTGCTGAAATTTGTGTGTAAAAACACTAATAAAATGTTGCTATAATTTATCTGTAGAATGAAATGTATGTAGATGATAGAAAACTACATACATTTAATCCTACAGATAAGTTGGTGGATCTGTACATAAGTTATCTTACATTTGCATCAAATGTCATGTTTACATTTAGGCTACCTACATTAGTTTTGGCGAACTAGTGCCAACACCACTCCAAACCGTTCATTAAAAAATTGAATTGAATTGCGTTAGTTGATTATAAGCTAAGCATTTAAAAAATGTTAAATTTAAGTTTTCTCAAATAAATGTTACTACTAAAAGTGTTCCAAGTGAGCCTATGGTGTGAATAAATGAATTGAATTGAAGTTGAATTGAATTTGACGACGCGCGGTCTTGAGCAGCCTCCCCCACAAGGGCTCAATAATGTTTTTGGTCCACCAAAAGGGGGCATTTCTCTTTTGCCCTCTATAGTCTCAGTAGTTCGGTTGTTTTGTTCGTTCCTGGACTACTGATACTAAAAAAGTTTCATTAGTTCAGCTGTGACGTCTAACCGAACTATTGAGCCTTTCTCTGTAGTTCGGTTAATGATGTGGAAGAAACAACTTTTATTAGTTTATTATGATTAGTTATGTTTTTTTACAAAGAAAATTATTTAGTTTCCTAATACCTACTCTTTGTGTTTTTTGTTTTACATCCCTTTTTTAGTCTCAATAGTTTGGTTAGACGTCACAACCGAACTACTGAGACTATTTTAGTATCAGTAGTCCGGGACCGAACAAAACAACCGAGCTACTGAGACTAGAGGTATTTTGCTTCGTCCCGTTTGTGATCGCCTCTCGAGAACCTTTCTTCTCCAACGGTTATCAGTTTATTGAGCTAAATGGCTGCCAATTGCCACTTCAACTTGCTAATTCTGAGAGATATGTCGGTGATCTTGCTTCTTCTACGGATCTCCTAATTTCAGATTCTATCACGTATGAAACTGTGGTGTGTCCGGCCTAAGAATAGACCCCCCGTCTCCTCCCGTGGATGTCGTAAAAGCCGACTAAGGGATTACTCGGACTTGTTGATAAGATTCGTTGGTATAAGATTTGTGCTAGCCGCTAGAATGTGTTATTACTGGAAGAAAGTGTTAGCCGAGGTAGTCATGGGAAGCAATGGCGGTGATGAGCTCACCACGTGTTACGTCGATATTCCACGATGGTGCAGCCCACTGTGAAATGAGGCCTATTGATACTCTGCCTACCACCCTTCGGGGAAAAAGACGTGTGACTATGTATGTATGTATGACACTCCGAGCATATTAGCTATGTTTGACTATCAAACATCCAAATATCGTAACTTTGACATAAATTTTATGATGTTAGTGGGATCTTCGACCAAAGTAAAGTGGGATCATAATATCCCACGGCACGATAACCCGAGTCTTCAGATGTACACCATTTTTTTTTTTTATTATGTAATGCTATTCACGACATGCCGTGAGCTTAGATGTGAGTCAAGCGCAACCAGAACGTAGGTGGCTGAAGACCATTTTTCTCCGTAGAATTTTATGGCAGAGGCCTATATCCGGAGACATTCTAATAACTCTACGATGGACTAGCATTCCAAACACTATGAACGCCAAAATATGGCACCTTTGAAAATTGGAACGCTGACAAATGAGTTCGATACGCTGCCGGTTTACGCTGATTACGCTCTACCCAATAATAGTGTTCAATAATGAAGCAGCAATGGACGGATAAAACTTGTTAGAATTATCTCTCTTTATGCGTTTTTCTCTTTTGTTTACGTAAACGTAAAGTAATATTTTACGTTGTAAAGTATTTTGCATTAAGCAAATAGTAAATGAGTCTCGAAAAGTATTTCAAATAAAATACTAAATGTTTTTTTTTAAAAGGTATTAAAATTCAAAATAGGTATTTTACATTTTGTATTCGCATTTTAAATACAAGGTTTTCAAATAAGTCGCATCTCCGCTTAATCTCGCGGATTGCGGATTTGATTAAAGATCGCAGGAAGTCCGGGAAGTCAAGACGTTCATAGTGGCATTCTATCGGAGAGGCATATTGACCAGCCGGTGGATTCTAGAGGTTCTGATACAAATGTCTAACAAAAAAAAACAGGCCAACATTCCCAGTCAAATTCCAAATAAAATTAACTATTGGATACTAGAGGCACTGCAAGCCTTGCAAGTGACAAATGACGAACATTAGTAACGGTGTTTTTTAACAACTTGTAATATTAAAATCTTTAATATATAAAGAAAATTGAATTCAACCTAAAGTATTTATTTAAAAAATATTTTGCAAAATAAATACCTGTTTTGCATTTAGTATTTAAAATGAAATAAGCAAAACAATTTTGTATTTTGCATTTGAAATCAAAATGAATTTGCATTTTTTTTTCTTTATAATTGTCGTCGCACGGCTTTTGCGTTTGCCATTTTCAAGTAGGTAGGTACAATTTATTATTGTATTATATAACTTGCAACGTTACAATCCTTCCAAGTCGTTTAGTCAAGTCATGTTTTTGGCCGTTTTACAAAAAAAATTGGTAGACAATTTCCTCCAATTTGAAAAGTCACGCAATTCACTTACATTTCATTTCACTACACTTGTGCTCTAAAGACGAGCTACATTGGTTAAAATGCCACCAAAATTAACTAATTCAAAAAACACTAAGAAATGAAATGAAATAAAAGTAGACGACGTCACTTTTCTAAAATGGCGGGAAGAGTCCCGTTTTGTATTTAAATACTTCTTGTAAACCATTTTGCTGCCAAACATGGTGGTTACGGCAAACACCCTCATTAAATATTTTATTCTTTGAATATACACTGTATATGCTATAATTATTATTCACTCGAGTTATAATATGTACGTACCTCCCTCAGCCACCACCTCGTCCTTGTAATTGTCCCTCATGAAGCTTGCCAAGATGTTGTGGTAGAAAATGTTCGCATTGAGCCTTACTTCCGGCGTAACCTCCATCTTGGATATGGCTTGCATAAGCACCGTCAACTTCTGCTTCGCCGTTAGAATTAACTTGTCGACTGTCAACAAAGATTTAAATCGTTAGATACGCTCAGACACCAAAAATTGTTGCATTGTATTTAAATCAAATGTCTGACGGACGGACGCACACTAGTAAATAGTTAAAAATCGAGATTTTGTCTTTAAACTTAACTGTTGATATTACCATTTATTGTGAAATCATATTGCACGAACTTTTGTAAAAAAATAAACGCCCAGCTGACACTGTGTCTAGATGTGCACTAATTCCAAATGAGCGAGCTATCTTATTTCACGTGGAAACATTACGGCGCGGTCTCTCAACGGTATGGGCATATCTAGTGTCAAAATATAAGTTTTTTGTGAAAATGTATGTTTCAATAAAAGCTTTTATAAAATGTACATCTGACTAATGATGATGATGAAATTAAAGTAGAACCGTGACCTGATCAAAAGAAGAAGGCTTACACGGGCGTTTTCCTTTTACACAACTAACAACTTTATCTAAGTAATTTTCAATGTATTTTGTAAATTTTCCTTTTCACTTCTCCAAGTACATTTTATAAGGTGTTCGACTACTACTCGTCAACTTGAAAAGCCTACTAGCGATCATAGTTTTCATCATAAAATCATGTGTGTTGTTAGGGATCCCCCTTAAATATTTACTTTATTCTATTTTTTACTATTTGTTGTTATAGCAAAAAAATGTGGATTTAAATTGGTTTCATAATAGCATATAAGTAACTATAAGATAACTGTAATTCCTGGATTAATAAAATAAGTAAATAGCGGCAACAGAAATACATCATCTGTGAAAATTTCATTTGTCTAACTATCACGGTTCATGAGATACAGCCTGGTGATAGACGGACAGCGGAGTCTTAGTAATATTCTTAGTCTTAGTTTAATTTGTATACCCATGCAAAGACAGCTATCCAGTGTTAAGAGTTTCTGAGCTAAGCCGCGGACAGACAGACAGACAGACGAACGGACGCTGGACAGTTCACACAAACACCCTGAACAAATATATATGCAGATCGTTTAAATATTTGTTCCGAGGCGGGAATGGAACCCGCAACCTCCTGAGTCACAGACGAACCTTCGCTTGCCGCGCCACAGTGTTAGTCAACTATCAGGCTTGGCGAAACTATAAGGCTTCCTTATTGACTAAAAAACCCTAAAAATTTAATAATATTGTTTTCAAATACCTATAATTGGTGGTGAGGAAAACTTACAGTCAGCCTCTAGTTCGGGTACTGCCTGCACCATATCGTCCAGGGCGTACTGCATTGCTGGCGGAACGTTTTTAAATGGTCGCGGCGCGTTAGGAGCACCTGCAATCATGGCGTTTACTTGTAAGTCATTGTGTGCTTTAGAAGCACCTGCAATCATGGCGTATACTTGTAAGTCATTGTGTGCTTTAGGAGCACCTGCAATCATGGCGTATACTTGTAAGTCATTGTGTGCTTTAGAAGCACCTGCAATCATGGCGTATACTTGTAAGTCATTGTGTGCTTTAGAAGCACCTGCAATCATGGCGTATACTTGTAAGTCATTGTGTGCTTTAGAAGCACCTGCAATCATGGCGTATACTTGTAAGTCATTGTGTGCTTTAGGAGCACCTGCAATCATGGCGTTTACTTGTAAGTCATTGTGTGCTTTAAGAGCACCTGCAATCATGGCGTATACTTGTAAGTCATTGTGTGCTTTAGAAGCACCTGCAATCATGGCGTATACTTGTAAGTCATTGTGTGCTTTAGGAGCACCTGCAATCATGGCGTATACTTGTAAGTCATTGTGTGCTTTAGGAGCACCTGCAATCATGGCGTTTACTTGTAAGTCATTGTGTGCTTTAGGAGCACCTGCAATCATGGCGTATACTTGTAAGTCATTGTGTGCTTTAGAAGCACCTGCAATCATGGCGTATACTTGTAAGTCATTGTGTGCTTTAGGAGCACCTGCAATCATGGCGTTTACTTGTAAGTCATTGTGTGCTTTAGGAGCACCTGCAATCATGGCGTATACTTGTAAGTCATTGTGTGCTTTAGAAGCACCTGCAATCATGGCGTATACTTGTAAGTCATTGTGTGCTTTAGGAGCACCTGCAATCATGGCGTATACTTGTAAGTCATTGTGTGCTTTAGGAGCACCTGCAATCATGGCGTTTACTTGTAAGTCATTGTGTGCTTTAGGAGCACCTGCAATCATGGCGTTTACTTGTAAGTCATTGTGTGCTTTAGGAGCACCTGCAATCATGGCGTATACTTGTAAGTCATTGTGTGCTTTAGGAGCACCTGCAATCATGGCGTATACTTGTAAGTCATTGTGTGCTTTAGAAGCACCTGCAATCATGGCGTTTACTTGTAAGTCATTGTGTGCTTTAGGAGCACCTGCAATCATGGCGTATACTTGTAAGTCATTGTGTGCTTTAGAAGCACCTGCAATCATGGCGTATACTTGTAAGTCATTGTGTGCTTTAGGAGCACCTGCAATCATGGCGTATACTTGTAAGTCATTGTGTGCTTTAGAAGCACCTGCAATCATGGCGTATACTTGTAAGTCATTGTGTGCTTTAGAAGCACCTGCAATCATGGCGTATACTTGTAAGTCATTGTGTGCTTTAGGAGCACCTGCAATCATGGCGTATACTTGTAAGTCATTGTGTGCTTTAGGAGCACCTGCAATCATGGCGTTTACTTGTAAGTCATTGTGTGCTTTAAGAGCACCTGCAATCATGGCGTATACTTGTAAGTCATTGTGTGCTTTAGAAGCACCTGCAATCATGGCGTATACTTGTAAGTCATTGTGTGCTTTAGGAGCACCTGCAATCATGGCGTATACTTGTAAGTCATTGTGTGCTTTAGGAGCACCTGCAATTATGGCGTATACTTGTAAGTCATTGTGTGCTTTGGAGCACCTGCAATCATGGCGTATACTTGTAAGTCATTATGTGCTTTAGGAGCACCTGCAATCATGGCGTATACTTGTAAGTCATTGTGTGCTTTAGGAGCACCTGTAATCATGCCGTATACTTGTAAGTCATTGTGTGCTTTAGGAGCACCTGCAATCATGGCGTATACTTGTAAGTCATTGTGTGCTTTAGGAGCACCTGCAATCATTGCGTATACTTGTAAGTCATTGTGTGCTATAGGAGCACCTGCAATCATGGCGTATTCTTGTAAGTCATTGTGTTCTTTAGGAGCACCTGCAATCATGGCGTATACTTGTGAGTCATTGTGCTTTAGGAGCACCTGCAATCATGGCGTATACTTGTAAGTCATTGTGTGCTTTAGGAGCACCTGCAATTATGGCGTATACTTGTAAGTCATTGTGTGCTTTAGGAGCACCTGCAATCATGGCGTATACTTGTAAGTCATTGTGTGCTTTAGGAGCACCTGCAATCATGGCGTATACTTGTGAGTCATTGTGTTCTTTAGGAGCACCTGCAATCATGGCGTATACTTGTGAGTCATTGTGCTTTAGGAGCACCTGCAATCATGGCGTATACTTGTAAGTCATTGTGTGCTTTAGGAGCACCTGCAATTATGGCGTATACTTGTAAGTCATTGTGTGCTTTAGGAGCACCTGCAATCATGGCGTATACTTGTAAGTCATTGTGTGCTTTAGGAGCACCTGCAATCATGGCGTATACTTGTAAGTCATTGTGTGCTTTAGGAGCACCTGCAATCATGGCGTATACTTGTAAGTCATTGTGTGTTTTAGGAGCACCTGCAATCATAGCGCATTCTTTTAAGTCATTCACCGGTGTGTCGTTTGAAAATAAAAGTTCATCCTAACCTGGTCATCGGGTCCTACACACTTAACCTTACTGGGTACCTTCCTGCGTCGTCCAGTTTATTTGTGCATGTTTTTAAAATTCTCTCAGGGTTTAAAAATTGGCGTGAAATAGTTTAATTAATAACCAAACAACTAATATGAAGTGAAACTTAATTAATATAAGCGTATTCCCTTATTACAAGATTGAAGGAGTTTGATCAGATTCATGACCACTTCGACCAACTCATTTCACATTTCGTTAGCAGTATTAAACAACTTACATGAGAAGAGAAAATACTTGGTTATCACAAATCTTCAACAGATCAGCACGGCTATTGTCTAATCAATGTCGCTTACCAGTTTTCTGTTCATTACGCTGCGTGCTTTAGATTATTTACAAAAGCGAAAAGATTTAACACACGCAGCGTAATGAACAGCAAACTGGTAAACAAAATGGAACTTCAGTCTATTACACAATAAGACCGCAGCTCACAGTGACTTTGATATTGCATTATTATTAGAACTACACAATTGCGCAACCTTCAACATAGTCATATAAAACGGGAAGCGGGTGAAAACTCCATTAGAAGTTTTGATTGTCAGGTTGTAAAATAGACAGCGGCCACACATACAGAATTGATGATTTAACTACCTACTACTCTTACATATTATTACACAGGGGGCTTAATACGAGAATTTAATAGTATTCGTAACTAAGTTTCGTTTCCTTCAATACATTTACGGGGGGCTTAATACGAGAATTTGATAGTAATCGTAACTAAGTTTCGTTTCCTTCAATACATTTACGGGGGGCTTAGTACGAGAATTTGATAGTAATCGTAACTAAGTTTCGTTTCCTTCAATACATTTACGGGGGGCTTAGTACGAGAATTTGATAGTAATCGTAACTAAGTTTCGTTTCCTTCAATACATTTACGGGGGGCTTAGTACTAGATTTTGATAGTAATCGTAACTAAGTTTCGTTTCCTTCAATACATTTACGGGGGGCTTAGTACGAGAATTTGATAGTAATCGTAACTAAGTTTCGTTTCCTTCAATACATTTACGGGGGGCTTAGTACGAGAATTTGATAGTATTCGTAACTAAGTTTCGTTTCCTTCAATACATTTACTGGGGGCTTAGTACGAGAATTTGATAGTATTCGTAACTAAGTTTCGTTTCCTTCAATACATTTACTGGGGGCTTAGTACGAGAATTTGAAAGTATTCGTAACTAAGTTTCGTTTCCTTCAATACATTTACTGATAGCATTTTTTAATGTTCTCCTCGGTTTCGCTATGGGCGCTGCAAGTAAATGTATGGAAGGAAACGAACTTAATAGTTTCGAATACTATCAAATTCTCATACCTACTAAGCCCCTAGGTGACGTTTGTACAGACGCCAAATGTGTGTAAATACATAGGGCCAAAAATGGCGCCGCATCAAACTTCCCCCCTTTGTGGAGGAAATTCAACAAAAAACAGCCGACGACAAAAAATATATGATATTTTAAAACACGTCTAGCTTCGTCACTGTTAGTTTAAAAACCTGTACCTGTACGCGAGTACCAACGTACATACATCCGGAAAGATGAGCGCAAATTTTCCTAGTTGTTTCAAGGACGCTTCGCTCGTTTCACTCGCTCGGTCAGTTAAAGGTACCTATATATATTTAAGAGCCATTAGAATCATCGACGATGCCAAGCTCACCAATAACATAGAAAACCTGCTATCATCAGAAATTACACTAGCGCTACTGTCGCACGCACTCAAAGCCGCACTAAGTACCTACTCACTTGTTACGTCCAGGTCAAAATAATTAATAACGGCCGGAAGCGCGAGGCGGATCACGCGTCAAGCAATAATGTTTTAGAATTTACAATATCGCAAAAAAAGGCAATCAAGTGAAGACATCTAAGCTCAGGAGTGGCCAAAAGAACATACATACACCGAAAAAGATAGCCCTCCTTTTGTGTAGTCGGGTAAAAATAAAACACGGTAGACAATGCTACCGTATCGCTTTTGTCTATAAGCGATATCAAACTGTAACTACATAGGTAGTTTGTCAATATATATGTATCAAAATAAAAAACATTTTTTTTATGGTATTACAAAAGATGACATTATTAATCTCGTCAAAACATAGTCAATAAACAGACCTAAGTACCTATAGCAGCAGGTACTACTTAGGAGCTCTAGTAAAAGCAGTTAGCAATAAGTTTTTTGTGAAAAATATATTTTTCAATGCAAGCTTTGATAAAATTAGTGATCGTAACCGTGTCCTGATCAAAATGAGCCTAAACACGGCCAGTCTACTATTATCCATCGAGGGGTTCCGTTGTACACCTTCCGCCTCCATCATCAGATCAGCTCGCTGTCACCATCATATTGTATTTTCATCGGCACTTGACAGGTATGCCAAATTTCAGCTCAATCGGTTGAGGATAACCGCTTTATAATTCAGCTGCAAGATTCCACCCGGACATACATTGCAAGTTAGTAAAAAGCATGTAAAATACTCACCAACGCTTGAGAGCAACTGATTGAGTTGCTGCAAGGAAGTCTTCATTTCTATTATCAGTTTTCCTTTGTCGTCTAGTGATTTAGTCAAGTTGATTTCCTCCCGAAGCTCTGCCTCCGTTTTCGCTTTGCAATCGCTCTTATTTTTTAAATACCTGGAGTACAAAAGCGGTAATGATAATATTTTGCGTAATTTAACGCGCGTTTGTATATAATGTATGTATGAATGTATGTATGCATGTATGTATGTATGTATGTATGTACTATAAATGAATACATCTGTTTTATTTTTTGAATTGTTCGTAATAGTCCGTATAAGGTTATTAGTGTTTTTTTTAATGGCCCACAAAATTTGAAATAACTGGAATAACTGAAGATGCTTTTTCAAAGTACTTTGCACAGGATAATGCCTGTCGGGTCAACGACAGCGGATTATGATGATATTTTGTGTGTGGGTGGATACTGAGGGAGAGGGGCGTAGGAGGGGGTAAGAGGGACTCTTTTTATCCCGACATAACGCATCCGTAGCCTTGGGCAAAAGACTAGTGGAAAATATAATATAGTTTGCAGTTTTAATATTGATTTTACATTTGTTTGGACGGTAATGGAGCAAATTCAATCCAAAGCTATATTGTCATCTGCATAATCTGAGATGTTAAAGTACACTATAATATTTATTTAAATAAATTACATTTGATAATTTATCACGTCGCTTGGGATTTTATAATAGAAGCGACACTTTGTCCTAAAAACGATAAATTCGCTTTATGAAGTCTTATGCCCGTTTCCAGTAAACATAAAGTTAGGCTTGTCCTAGTTAGTTGTCCATGCTTTTTACACGCCTAAGAACAGCCTAGCATAGGTGGACTAAGAAATGACTTAGGGTTAGTGCAAGCAAATTTATCGTTAGGAGTAGTCTAAACAAGTTAGGAAAGAAATTAGGCGATTCTTATGTTTAGTACAAGCGGGTGTTATCGTGGGAATAGCGGGTTTATCTTTGTTTCTGGTTGTCATTACGATTGTCAGTTTTTTTGCAAGTTTTTAATTTTTATTATTTAATTTAAATTTATTTCGAAGACATTATCTGGGCCCAGAAGGGCCTAAGCGCCCTACCGGTATACTCCTCTTAGCATTACATTGAACTAAACACTGAAAGCGTAACTTCAAAGGGCTGCATATCAACTTTCATATTAACTAGTATTTGATACTGGACGTCTCGAGATCTGTGCAATGAAACGAGTAGGACGACGATTTAAAGTAGCACCCGAACTCAAATAGGTACCTACTATGGGAAGGCATGTCCAACTTTATTGTTTGAGTAGCCTCATCTTCGGTCTAACGTTTGTTAACTCCTCACCATCAATTCCCTATACCCTATACCTAGACAATAGCAAATCAATATACATAAAACAAAGTCGTGTTAGTTACACCACTTATAACTCAACATAATATATATAAAACAAAGTCGTGTTAGTTACACCACTTATAACTCAAGATTGTATATAAAAAACAAATTCGTGTTAGTTACGCCACTTATAACTCAAGATCGGCTGGACCGATGTTAGTTATCTCTTTCTTGGTGGATTATGCTCCGCTCCGAATAGCAGAATAAGTAATGAGGGGGGGGGGGGGGGGTTGTAAGGTGGTGGTAGTAGTAGTAGTAGTCGCTAGTAGGTATATAAAATTGAAGCCATATAGGCACGTTTTGGTTTGTGAATACGGTTTTTAGAGCTACATTATTTTCTTAGTATGTTTAAACATAACATAACATACCATAAATAACCTAACACACAACAGTCACAGACATAGTCCTGATCCCACACTCGTCGTTTTAGTAGTAGTAGAACTTTATAGTGGAGCCCGTGATAGAATTCGCCGGGGAAGCCTTTGCTACTTTTCTGTTCATGCAAATGTCCCGTTTTCAGCATACCTTACTAAAATGTTGTTTTTTTATCAAGGTTCAGACTAAAATCGAAGAATAAGTATAAAACGAATAGTGCTTGTTTTAGAACACATTACATAATAATATGATTAACGAGTAATCTAGTGTTTCAATATTCACAGTACGCAAGTTTTTTTTTTTTTTAGAAAAAACAGTCATTTGTAAAATAAAAAATGCAGAATATTATTTTTGACAACGGCAGTCTCCATGTTCGGATGATGACCAGCATAGGATGAACAGGATCTACGGTACTGCTAAATCTTAATCTTCAAGTTGAGCTTAAATTTCAAATTAGGATGTGCATGATATATGCCAAGCGAGCTGTGGGCGAAGGTGGCCACCGAGTGGCGTTCTGACCTAGCGAGAAGGCGACGCGGCACCAAAACAGAGATAGCGAGATGAAATTGATAAGTTTCTGGCTGACACTGGGCAAACATAGCTTTTGATCGTGATGTCTGGAAGGAGTGCGGGGAGGCCTTTGCACAGCAGTGGGACACAAAGGGCTAGAAATATAATAAAAATAGAATGTCATAACAAGTTTTCCTCACGTAGACTCCATGGTCTGATGATGACCAGCACACGATGAATATGATCTAGGGTGCAATAGGTGCTCCGATTTCATTTAGGTTTTATTTGAATGAAAACTGGTGTAAGAAAACTGAAAAAAAGTAGGGTGTTTTAAATGTTTATTTCAGAAATATGATACTTTGAAAATAAAGTATCAGCCTCTAGAAGTCTAGAGCCAAAGCAGAACCAGACAATAAAACCTAATTAGCCAGTTCCGCTTTGCCTCCTTTGTTTGCAAACAGCAACCACAAGACAAATACAGTAACGGTCAGATGCACCTATTTGTCTGCCTACCTATTATGTCCAACGAATTTTCCTCCCATGTCACGAGGTGCACAGTTCAGCAGGTTGAATTGTTTATCGAAGCATACTAAACTAGTTAGTGCTTCCGGGAAATACTGGAACCCGGATTTAAGAACCTGGAATTCCAAACGAAATACCAGTTCTTTTACTACTTTTGCGATTGTAACGCATAAAGTTCTGCCAGTTCTGCGTCAAAAACATTGTAGCTATCAATATTATTGTAACGCCGATCGAGCTATTGGCGTAAACGCATTTAGAGCCTCTTAGCACCATTTGTTGACAAATAGACGCGCTATAGAAAATGTAGAGTTACTAGCGCTATCAGTTGACGAGTATACGTAGAATAACTAGCTGGCCACTGATACTAGAGCAGGACACATGTATCATCTGTCCTCTTTGGATGTTTCGAGACAATTCCACTGAATGCTCGTTAGTACTAGGACATTCGAGATCTCTATTTCTCCCTTAGCTACATAAGTGGTACTCGCTCGGAAGAGTAGTCAGTCGTTAATTGGCTTGTTAAGTGAAGTTGAACTTAGTGAAGAGTGAATTAGGGTATTCTGATAACTTTATTAAAAGTGTAATTTTGGTAACCGCTGTTCAGTGTAATTATTTTATCCTGAACCCTAGCTCGTATCAATATATACAATAGTAGCGTAACTGAGTAACTGACTAATCAACGCACAGCCTAAACCGTAAGTCCTGGAGCTGGAAATTATAGGAGGGTACAGGGTAGTGATCTAAGAAAGGAATTCCTAAAATCCACCCATATAGGAGTGCAGAGGGGTGTTAAAGTTTGCATGGATAAAGCTCCACGTGAACGAATTCGCGAGCGTTCCAAAAAGGAACTAGAACTAAAAACCTTCAAAACTAAGTACTAAATAAAATATAAAAACTCAACCCTTATAGGATCACTTAGTTGTCCGTCTTTCATATCATGCTTCCTCGGAAATGTAGTGTAGTATCCATATATGTTTTTAATTTGATTTTGTCTGTTAAATAGCAAATCTAAGACAAAATCTATCAAATTTTGCGGCAAAAACCCAACTTAAACGAAAATAAGAAATTGAAATCAGGAATAATCCTGATTATGGAAATTATTCATTGGATTTCAATAAAAAGCTTCACCAAACACAAAAAACTTTTTCCTGTCGCATGCTTTCGGAAGTTGGCGTTGCCTATAAGTCAGGCGATGATGGCCTCTTTCAATACAAGCTTTTATAATATTAGTGATCGGAACCGTTAGCTGATCGAAATGAGCCTTACTACGGCCAGACTATACTATCCATCAAGAAGTTCCGTTGTCCACCTTTCGTATCAATCATCAGATCAGGATCAGGGTTCGCAGCTAGTTTGTTTTTATTTGTATACAGGGTGTAACATAATATCCCTATAAGCCCGGGGAGGGGGTATACTACACATCATGGCGAATGACTTTAGTTCTACGTCTTTTTAATTTTCGATGTTTTTCATTCATGAAGTGCCTCGTAAAAATCCTGAAATTCCTGTATGAATTCCTGAAATTCCTCCAGAAAATGTACCTAACAGAACATGAGGCAGCCCCACGCAAGGTACCCTAGCGTACCGTAACGTCCTGATATTGTTTTACGTGCGTTTTTGGAGGAATTTCAGGATTCTTGCAAGGCATTTCATGAATGAAAAACTTCGAAATTTAAAAAGTCATAGAATTAAAGTTATTCGCACTGATGTGTAGAATACCCCCTCCCCGGGCTTATAGGGATATTATGTTACACCCTGTATAGTAAGTGTATATATTAGTTAGTATATTTTAAAGATATGTATTTCCTATTCAAAATATATGTATTAGTAGTAGAGCTTTTTTATGAAAGACTTCGTCCGGGTAAGTACTACCACCATACCTATTTCTGCCGCACAGCAGTAGTGCTCGCATTGCTGTGTTCCGGTTTGAAGGGTAGTGTGCCGGTGAAATTACAGGCACATGAGACTTTTCATCTTTATGTCTCAGGGTGGCGGGCGCAGTGCAATGCCACATAGGGCGCGTCCTAGGTGGACGTGACCTTTGAGGTAATGCACTGTTCATAGGCAAAGGTTACCGCTTAACATTTGGTGGGCCTCTTGCTTGTTCCGTCATCCAAGTAGCATAAAAAAATAAAAAATAAAAAAATAAAACTGTGTATTAGTACGTTTATTTTAATTAAATTATGTACACTAACTTTGTATATCACATTAGTTTATGTGCGTACTCAAACCTACCTCTATAATCACCACTCTCTAGCCTCGAAGGTTTGCGGAACAAAACTCTTTGTATAGGGTTAAGCTCACCTTTATATATATTGTTTCTTTCTGTCATTTGTTTATGTGTATTTGTGTAAAAAACACACTCACACTAATATTATAAATGCGAAAGTTTGTGAGTGTGTGTGTTTGTTACTTCTTCACGCTGAAACGGCTGGACGGATTTGGATGAAATTTTAAATGGAGATAACTGGACTCCCGGAATAACACATAGGCGCATTTTTATCCCGATATTCCCACGGGATCGAGACTTATGAGGGTTAAACCGCGGGGCGCTGCTAGTAATGAATAAAATTGACTTACTGCGATGTCCTCTCCTGACCGACGTTCTTCAGCGTGTCCAGCATCATCATGGCGTGCATCTTGTCCTCAATGAGGGCGTCGCGCTTGGTGCTGTTCAATGTAAGCTGCAGCATCAGACGTTCTGTTTGGTACCGTTGCTCTTTTAGTCTGAAATAAATACACAATGCTTGGAAGAGTATGGATTCCAGTGAAATTACAGTCACATGAGACTTTCATGTTTTCTCAGGGTGGCGGGCGGAGTGCAATGCCACGTAGGGCGCGTCCTAGGTGGACGTGACTTGTGACGTAATACATGTTAAAGCAGAGGTTACCGCTTAACATCAGAAGGAGAAACTGCTTGTTCCAAAATTCGTATAAAACGAGTTTGAAGTATGACACAATAACTTTTTTGATAGAAATATAATTCTCAATATAAGCTTTTATAAAATTAATACTCGAAACCGTGAACTGATCAAAATAAGCCTAAACACGGCCACGTCTACTATTATCCATCGAGTAGTTCCGCTGTCCACCTTCCGTCTCCATCATCAGATCAGCTCGCTGTTACCATAATATCGTAATGTTGTCGGTACTTGATAGATAAGCAAAATTTCAGCTCAATCGGTCAAGGTTAGGTTCAAAATTCAGTTTTAATGTTTCTCCCACTAACTAACATACACACATATTAACAGGTCAAGTTAGATAAAAGCTTGCAACAAAAGAGACTAATATTACACACAGGATCATGTTGAAGATAGGGAAAATTCTTGTAATAGGAGAAATTTGTTCCCATAATTAAAGTAGGTAAATTGTTTAGTTTCCATCGACAGAACTACGTCACAGAAGAGGTGGGAATATTAGATACTTGAGATTGAAGCTAGGTGTAAAGAATAGTCTTATAAGTCACAGAACTAATGGAAAAAAAAACCCAGTAGTTGTTCTGCCGGCAGAACTACTCAACAGAACAGGTGGGAATAGACGGAATTGTATACCTACCTGAGGAGTATCTTATCGAAGGTGGAGACCAGGGTCGCCTTCTGCAGTCGCTTGCAGATGCCCATCACCTCCTCCAGCTCCCAGTGCACGGAGTGCTGGCTGACGGCATCCTCGTTTTCGTACAAGTCGTCCAAGTTCGTTGCTTCCTGTAAAAAATAAATAAAGAGCTAAATAATCGTACAACGGACATCTTAGTAAAAACGCAAACTAAATAATGGTACAATATACATTTAAGCATTATGAGACATCTCAAAACGGGTACAACGGATATCTTTGCAAAAATTTAGAGATAGGTAGCTAAATAACGGTATAACGGATAACTTTGCAAAAATGAAGAGTTATCTAAAGAATGGTAAAACGGATAACGGATCTTTGCAAAAATTATGAGATACAATGGTACAACGGATATCTTTGCAAAAATTAAGAGATAGCTAAATAATGGTACAACGGATGTCTTTACAAAAATGTAGACTTACTTGATTATTGGCACAATGTAAAAAATTTGCTAATTGAAAAGTTATCTGAATTAAGTACCTCCGCCCTTAAAAGATCTGGAAACGAGTCTGTCAAGAAAGCGATCTCTCGCTTTGCCAGCTTCAGCGTTCGTTGTCTCTCTTTCATGTTAGCTTTTATCTCTTTCTCTAGCTTGCTGAACTCGAACTTCCTGTCATCAAGGTACTCCATGGCGAGTTGGCCCATCTCCGTGGCTCCCATCAGGCATCTTCCCTGCGCTCGGCAGTCGACTTTCAAGGCATCCAGAACCACGGTGAAATATGATGAGTCCTAAATAATAAATGGTTATTTGAACGGTCCATAGCCCGCTCTATAAAAACCGATGTTCCTTTACATTTGGATATGAATTAATTTAAGTCATTCCAATTTCGTACATAATCTACAGACCAATATCTAGACCTGTGGTTTGTCAGCTTCCCATTAAATTACTACCACTAATTTGATACTTAAACCAAGAACTAATAAGTTCAATTGGTCTAGTTCTCGGTATGGTAGCCTACTTGTAGATACGGAACCCTCTCCACGCGAATTCAACATACACTTGACGAAACTTTCTAATAACTCTATGATGGACTTAGCTTTCCATACACCAACAACACCAAAGTATGGCTCCTTTGAAAATTCGAACGTTAGCAAAATTAAAGGAGTTCGATACACTGCCGTTTCACACTAAAGTCTATCAAATGTGTTCAATAATCAAGCTGCACTGGACAGATACAACTATTTATTCTTTTTATTATCGAATTATTTCTTTTTATGGGTTTTTTTATGCGTTGTCTTTTGGTTCGGGCACTTTTTGAGCGCTGACCTGACGGCCATTTACTTACCTTTCTCATTATTTCCAGTATTTTCTTATACATTACTTTGATGGCCAAAGCTGCATTCTTCTTGATATTGGCCCGTTGGACATAGTTTGCCACCGCCTGTTCCTTCTTTTCTGCCGGCAGCTTGGCCCCCACTTCGTAAAGCAGTCTGTCGCGGAGCTCAGCCGACTCTAGCTGAAACACATTACAATAATAACTTGAAAATGTAATTACTTGCATTTGCAGATCCTTCCATCATAGGTGCCCTTATTGCCCTGCGCTGCCATTGCGTTCCCACCATGAAAATTACAATCAATTTATAAATCAATAGAGAGTAAGCCTTTGTGCATCCGGCCTCAAGAATATTTCCCTTTTTTTTCTTTTTTTTTTATGCTGGACAGTTCACACAACTTTATCTTGCAGAGCTTGTGTTATGGGTACTAGATAACTGATAAACTTAATACAATATATTACACGCAGATAGATATTTTTATTATTCATAGAAAATACCCAGAACACCCTGAACAAATATTTGTGATCGCACAAATATTTGTTCCGAGGCGGGAATCGAACCCGCAACCTCCTGCGTCGCAGGCCAACCTTCGCCCGCCGCGCCACAGAGGTCGTCCTTCATATAGTGGATTGTTGTCCTGTTGTTGTTTTGGATCCTGTGTGTGTAGTTGGGCGGCAGCATACACTAAGTTGTTAACCAATTACTGCGATCACCAATCCGCCTGCCAAGCGTGGTGATTATAGCCTAGCAAATACTCCCATTGCCATGGACTTTATATATTACTAACGTACAGACAGGGCGGATGACGTGATAAATGACGGTCAGTTTTTCGGGATTTTGGACACCAACGACAGCCAGTCTGTGACTTATTTCGCCAGCGACCAGCGAGCGACCATGTTTGGTGCTAAGACAAAATGCAAAATATGTAGAACGACCGTATATTGATATTTAAATCTATGTCTATTGCATTCTATGAGGGAGGCCTTGTCGAGCAGTCGATGTCTGCTGGCTGCCCAGTAATAAATAATTCAATATGATATTATACATAAAGGAGAAGTCAAAAGTGGTATAATAATCCGAGAAAATTCCATCAGTACGAAATATATCCCAAAAAAAAGGTTATTTATTGGGCTACTCGAATGTATTAATTTTATATTTTATAGAACCTCCGTTTCCGAGAAAATAATAAAAAAAATCTTGAAGGGAAAACATAATGAAACAAAGATGCCCCAACCACACGTGTGTAATTGTGTAGTCTATGCAATACTTCCAACATAGGTACCTACTTTGAGGTTTTACTCAAACGAAGTAGGTACGGAAAAATCACTCAAATCCTTTACCTCCAAACTCAAACAAAAAAAAACTATCATCCATGTGTCAGTAACGTTATATTGTCTTGTAAACTAAACTTGTTTAAGAACTGAACTGAACTTAAAATTATTATTTATACCATAAATAAAATGTTATTTAGAACAAGATTGAAAGTATGTAAAATGTAGAGGAGGACATGTATACATCGCCATCTCATGGGCACGGAAGCAAGTTGATAGTGCTATCCCTATCTATTATTCAACACGAAAATATGCCATTTTGTCTTCTTCTGCCTGTGCCCAAAGATATGATGACTAAAATATTCTCCTTGAATGGAATACCTGCATGAATACACATGAATAAAGTACTACTTCTTCTGTGCTAATACACAATTTACAATAAATTTATCTGTGCCCTGAGGTCACTGACAACTAAAAATGTTTTTATGGAAGCGAGGAATGTAGGTACTTATGCATATTTCTATAGGTACCTACTATTATCAATATAGGCAGCTCCTATCTATTAGTGAACTCTCCAGCAGTGTAGGTAGGTAGGTATCTACTCAGAACGTTTCCTGAACCTACACAGAACGGATAAACTAGTAAGTGAAGTGAATTATCTGTTCATGTTGTGTATCTATCAGTAGTAGGTAGGTACCTACATTTACAAAAAACTTATTAAATAATGGAGAGCAGTAAAAAATAAGAGATGATTTATAAAATATTTTGCTTTATTATTTTTTCTCATTGGACTCTACGGCCGATGTGTCATTTTAAATGTCATCTCTTACTTAGATAAATAAAAAAATAAAAAAATAAAAAATGCTGATCAATTCACACAAAATTATCTAGCCCCAAGCTAAGCAGAGCTTGTGTTATGGGTACTAGATATCTGATATACTTAAAAAAATACATTACTTTTTTTTTATTATGCATATCAAATACCCAGAACACCCTGAACAAATATCTGCAGATCTTACAAATATTTGTTCCGAGGCGGGAATCGAACCCACAACCTCCTGTGTCGCAGGCAAATCTTCTCCCGCTGCGCCACAGAGGTCGTCATCTAAAAATCTGTCCTTCCACTCCGACCAACTGAACCGACCAACTGGTTGTGCAGAATGGAACCCGATGAGGGGTTTTATTCCAATCTAACCAACTAGTTATGCCAGAAAATATTAATTTTAAATATTTGAATATGCCATCTAAAAAGCTGGCAGGTGGTAATATGATAAACTAATAACTGAAATTAATTATCTGTACATGTTCTGTATCTATCAGTATCGGTTCGGACCCACCATACCCCTGGCCATACCCCTGGGGGTATATTAGGTACCTGCATTTATATAAGACTTATTTAATAATGGAGAACAGTAAAACCTAAATAAAGATTTAAATAAAATATTTTTTGCTCTATTCTTCTTCATTTTCAATATCATCTCTTACTAATATGCCATCTAAAAACCTGGCAGGTGGTAAGATGGTATGTTGGTATCGTGCCTATCCTAAATACCATACAATCGTCATTACATGTGCACAGCTCCCAACAGTGCGTTTTCCTATTATACAGCTACAATAGTATCCAGCAATTCGTTGACACCAATCATTTATAACATAATTTAAATGGAGCAATATATATAAATAATATATTTTGCTGCCTTGGTGACGAGACTTTATCCTTCCTCTTAACAAAACTGAATTTTCTGAGTGCCTGAGTGTCAACTTCTACTATAAACGTTCCATTTTCTCGAATGTGTTGTAGACAAAGCACAAGAAAAATCTATATATTACTTGTCGGGGAAATATTTGGTTCTCTACATAGTTTTTCTCAACAGATCGTTCTAATAGCCTGTAACAACGTCTTCCGGTGCGTCTGGATAAGGATATGCCACAAGATATGCATACACAAATATGACCTAATTGTTGGTTGGATCTGTAATTAGGATCCTCAATGCGGTTGTTTGCTTCTTCTATCACAAGTTGCACACACTCTTGGCACAACCGATCATTAATAGTAATCTATAGTAAAAGATAACCATATTAGTACTTAAAATAAAAGTAGACATTATGGGAATAAACCAGGGGGTGGGCAGCAACATCCACTTGAGTAAAGCGATCAATAATGTGAGAAAAAAATAACCTACCTCACGACGACACCATTCCTCTATTATTATAACTAGTTCAGGTCCTAAGTCCAGAGCTAGGTATTCATGTTGCTGGTGGGAAGGTCGCAAGATAATAATTATGGCAGTTAGCACATACAGCCATGGTTAGATATAATCAGAGTCCAGTAAAACAAGCGCCTTGGTTGATCGCAATAGAGGGTTCGGAGTCCGTATAATAAGCAAAGGTCAAATATAAAAAAACGCGGGAAGATATTTAATAATAACGCGACAACACGGTACGAAGGTAGGATCATAGAGGAAAGTAATATATGGGGGGTAGGATAGCCGTATGAAAAGTTATCTGTGGTCACCTGTCTGCCCATGCCATGAAGTTATAGATATACCTCTTTACCTATAACTTCATGGCCCATGCTGCCGCCAAATTCAAGCTTCTTGCTGCCGCCTGCATGGACCTAGTATGCCGCCTGCATACTACGCCTGGACGTATGAATACTGTCCATGGCCGCCTGTCTCGGTAGCTAGAGAGTATTAAAATTCAATAGTCTGCCTGCCAAAGAGAATCAAGTTCACCTTTCGGGAGTGTTGTAAGTTCTAAACTTTTGTTTGCACAACACAACAGTTAAATCAGGTTTAAAAAAAAACGGAGGTACCTTTATTATTTTTCATAAGCTTAAAAATAGCCAAATAATATGCCCTTTCTCCGTAAATAGCTATTATGTTGATAAGAATTTCGAGTTATTTTTATACCGGCCTCCATATATTTTTTGGACATCTCCTTTCACATAATATTTTTTACTCGATTTCGAAACATACCTGAGTTAGGCGAAATTTTTCCATTTTCTTTTTCTTCGTATACCGTATCCTGTCGAGTTGTTTCCTCTTATTAAAATTCTCTTGGTGGATGCTTGCCAGCACTTTCTGGAATTAAATAAATATGATGTTTTTTTAATTTAAGTTATAATGTTGCACTGCTGGACAATAATGCCACCCCTATTTTCGGATCTGGGTGTTGTACCTTAGTACTCGGTAGTGTCTGCCTGATACCCACGACACAGGGGATCCTAGCGTGGAATCAGGTCTATGTATGTGACTGTTGGGTGTTATTCCATGTCATGTTGTTATGTTATTTTCTATCACTCTTCCCGGTTACATAATGTAATGATGAATAACATAAATACATATTTTTTACCGACTGTTTTTTTCTATCTTCTTAACTTCAAAATCTATCCTAATAATTATTTTCGGAAAAGAACCGACTTCGAAGCTAGGAATTTATCCCCAATACAATATTTTATAATATTAGTGATCGGAACCGCGTACTGATCACAATGAGCCTAAACGTGGCCAATCTAACTAATATCCATCGAGGAGTTCCGTTGTTCACCATCCGTCCCCATCAGCAGATCAGCTCGCTGTCGTCATCATGTTTTACTGGCATAGGAACTAGACAGGTATGCTAAATTTCAGGTCAATCCGTTATCGGAAAGTCAACCTTGTCACCACCTATGAAATACTTATCATTGAGAAGTTCCAATGGCCATCTCTGGTCTTCTTCATCAGTTCCAATGGCACTTTCTGAAAGCACATGCCTGACTTGTTGCTAAAAATACCGAAATCATTATATGTGTGCCTATAATATTTGAGGAGTTCCCCCAATTCCTCATGGATTCCATCATCAGAACCAGATTTTAATGAAAATGGGACCAATTTGGAAGTATATCCAGACAAATAAAAAAAAATGGTTTATACATGACGGAGATATGATGTAACAAACATTTAAAAAAAACAACAAAAAACACTAATTTAGAACCTCCTTTTTGGAAGTGAAACCTTCATTAAACCTTCAGCTGTGTGCTGGCTGGTAGACCACCGATTCTAAAGGTGGCTTTCCAGCACAGTTTTACCGTACTGAATCCTCAGGGAATGTCAGTCTCGCTCGCAGTTGTCTGATTAATCAAAGTTTGTTTTTTTATTCCAGGTCCTAAATGAGCATTTTATACAGAGCATCAGGATCAGGCCAGTTGATGATTAATACAGAATTGGAGCAATGGAACAAGGACATGGCCCTTTATGAGAAAAAAAAAACGTTCGTAAATAAATTTGTTACTAACCTGACTTTATACATTTAAAGGGATTCGTTAGTAAATAAATTACATAGTTACTGAAGTAGTAGGGATTCACCGGTTCTGGCTCTTGAGCCAGAACCGGCGAATCGGCGAAAAAATTCGTCGGTCGCGAACTTCGCTGGCTAAAAAAAAAAAAAGAAAAAAAAAAGTTTGGTGTCTTTTTCTATGTTTTGGCACACGCCCGATCGATTGCGCTCATCCAATTTGTTCTAGCTCAAACGGTTCGCAAGATAGCTTACAGACTTAATTGACTCTACATCATCTAATTACCACTCATTAGCCTTAATGAATGCAATGCTTCCTTAACCTGCACTCGACGAACGTGTGATAATTACACTAATCACCTAGCATAAATGTTGTCCTTTCGACATCAGCGATTGAGTTATCTAAATAACCAGTGTGAGGAAAGGATTCAATGCACCTTGTAAAGGCTACTGAGGGCAATGAGGGCATTACTAATAAAACCATGTGATGTCCTATTCTTTATTGCTTTTAAAACATGTATTAAACAATTTGTGTAAAAATATATCATTATTAATGTTATTGCTACTGAATAATGTAATAAAATCCTTCATTGTACTGCCATGAAACTTATAGTACAAATATGTTAAACTATATTCTCCACACACTGAAGTTAAATCGTGCTGCAATCTAAACCGATTAAAATCCCACTGTTTTGCGTTCCTGTTCATGAAGTCTTTGTGATGGCCTTTAGGCGGTCGGCCATACGAATCAAAATACTGACCAACTCTATTTTTATCGATGTGTATGGCTATCTAATGTGAGCCTGGCTGATTGTCTGAGTCCAAATTGCTTATTAGATACATGGGTGTTTTTACATGTAGCGGTAGTCTGTTTGCAGCAAAAACATGTTTGTATAAATTTGGGTGAATGTTGTGTAAATATCTTTGAACATCAATTGTATTCATTATTCTGATAGAAGTGTATCAAGGTCAATCTTCAGATCAAGAATGTTAAGCTAACATATGTATACTACTTTATAAAGTGTATTTAAAATTGACGTAGGAAATAAAAGATTGCATGTACATGTCCATGTTTTATTTAATAGCCCTTATATATCTAAACACAGTTTTATTACATCTTAACTACTATAATCTACGGTTACATTACGGTTCTTATCTATTTCAATAACATTATCGAACTCTGCATAAACAACACAATTTATAGTCTGAGTAAGGGCAGATTCAAATCGAACCTCTAATAGAACACTTCCATGTTTTATAAGATTCCAATGCGTGTTTGAATTTGAGCTGAGGTCAGCTGTTAGATCAAACGCAAACATACAGTAACCTTTTGCATATTGCTCCCTAGATATACCATTACCTTCATTCAGAAAATGTATACCTGTTCCTGAAAATAGTGTGTGATAGGCTGTCGTGAAAATATTGCTATCGAATGATGGCTGCAAAGCTTTCGAAGGTATTTGCTCACCATCAATGTATAAACAAAATGAGTTTATATTGTAGTTTTCAAAATTGAATGGATTTTTAGACAAACCACCATTAAACGCTGCATTGTTTACGAACCCAACTATACACCTTTTGGGAACTTGTCCCAGAAAAATGTTATCAAGAGTCTTGCCCTGAATCCCAGAAGGAATAGTTAAAACCTTGACTTCAGCACGAGTAATAGGGTATTTCGCTGTAGTAGAGGCTAAAACTTTTTGATGCGCTAGTAATACAGTTGGATTGATCCGTGCTCTACGAATAATAAGTGTTGCATCTGTAATGCATACTTTAAATTTCAAATCAGTAGCGGATGCCATGAGATTAAATGTTTCTCTGGAACGAACTAATTTGACACTCATTTCAACACCATTTATCAAAAACTTTTCTTGATTAAATATGTCACCATGACACAGCTGTATCTTGATACCGAAGACCACAAGTTAGATGTGATTAGCCTTTTGATTGTGTTCTACAAATAACTAAGAGATGCGTCAGAAAGTGAATGTTTTAAATTACTGGAATGCTGTTTAGAGATAACGAGGTTGCCTTTGACCAGTTGATTAGGAACATTACCAAATTGATTATTACTCAATGGTCTTTATAAAACTTGCATATAAGCTCGAACGTTATTGGAATATCTACAGTTGCGTGCTTATAGTCTGAAGTGAACAGTTATTATTATTTGGTGATCTGTGAGATAAAAAGTGATCTACATACGATGGAGGTAAGTGACTTTAAATTTACTCATAAATGTTGTTTACTGCTTGTGAAAGTCAATTAATTAAAGTTCTCATTGTTTAAATTATATTGTTGCAGAACTCTTTCAATTTAAATGATATTACTGAGGAAAATACTTACACAGATTATTATTATGCTGGATTGCATGATGACAATACGCAAGAATTGGAAATAGTGTCAGAGGAACCAAAAATTAAGAGAAGGAAATCAAATGACAGCATGGATTTATTGTTTGATCTACCTACGAATAACGTAAGTTTCCTAAAGTAGTATACATATGTTAGCTTAACATTCTTGATCTGAAGATTGACCTTGATACACTTCTATCAGAATAATGAATACAATTGATGTTCAAAGATATTTACACAACATTCACCCAAATTTTTACAAACATGTTTTTGCTGCAAACAGACTACCGCTACATGTAAAAACACCCATGTATCTAATAAGCAATTTGGACTCGGACAATCAGCCAGGCTCACATTGGATAGCCATACACATCGATAAAAATAGAGTTGGTCAGTATTTTGATTCGTATGGCCGACCGGCTAAAGGCCATCACAAAGACTTCATGAACAGGAACGCAAAACAGTGGGATTTTAATCGGTTTAGATTGCAGCACGATTTAACTTCAGTGTGTGGAGAATATAGTTTAACATATTTGTACTATAAGTTTCATGGCAGTACAATGAAGGATTTTATTACATTATTCAGTAGCAATAACATTAATAATGATATATTTTTACACAAATTGTTTAATACATGTTTTAAAAGCAATAAAGAATAGGACATCACATGGTTTTATTAGTAATGCCCTCATTGCCCTCAGTAGCCTTTACAAGGTGCATTGAATCCTTTCCTCACACTGGTTATTTAGATAACTCAATCGCTGATGTCGAAAGGACAACATTTATGCTAGGTGATTAGTGTAATTATCACACGTTCGTCGAGTGCAGGTTAAGGAAGCATTGCATTCATTAAGGCTAATGAGTGGTAATTAGATGATGTAGAGTCAATTAAGTCTGTAAGCTATCTTGCGAACCGTTTGAGCTAGAACAAATTGGATGAGCGCAATCGATCGGGCGTGTGCCAAAACATAGAAAAAGACACCAAACTTTTTTTTTTTTTTTTTTACCCAGCGAAGTTCGGGACCGACGAATTTTTTCGCCGATTCGCCGGTTCTGGCTCTTGAGCCAGAACCGGTGAATCCCTACTACTTACTGATCTGACTTTATATATTTTAAAGTAAACATTATTAAATAAATTATTTAAATTAATAGTTAATCAAAAATAATTAGTGTAGGTGCGTGAATGCAATCGCACAACTACACACACCTACATAAACACACACATACACATACACATTCATATACATACCTAAGCTAGAGAAAAAAAAACAGACCGTGTTTGTTGGGGAGATGGGCCTCGTCAGCATTGGTCTGCAGCCTGTCTAGGAGAAGGAAAACTCTGAAATCAAACCCGGGGAGATGGGCCTCGTCAGCATTGGTCTGCAGCCTGTCTAGGAGAAGGAAAACTCCGAAATCAAACCCGGGGAGATGGGCCTCGTCAGCATTGGTCTGCAGCCTGTCTAGGAGAAGGAAAACTCCGATATCAAACCACGACGAAGGGAGCATACCCGAAAAAAAAAACCCCGATCCAAGGTGTAAACCGACCCGTGCCGAGGGATTCGTAACTGGTTTTTAACGGAGGGTGCCTGTGTTGGCGGTCTCGTGGGAACGCAATGGAGATATATAATTATAATAATCATCCGCATGGCGGCGACGCGGTCCACCACCCGTCACGTCTCGTTTCCCGCGGGGGCGAAAAGCGGTCTACGGAGAGCCGTTTCGCTACGTTGAATGTTGGAGGAGGAATGGAAGAAAAGTTGAATGAGGTGTGTCAGTTGATGGATGAAAGAAAGATTGATGTTCTATGTGTAAACGAGACGAAGCAGAAAGGCTGTGACACAACCAAGCACGGACCCTACACGGCATATTGGTCTGGAGTACCTAGTACCGCCAGAGCTTGCCAGGGAGTTAGTGTTATACTTTCCGCGCGAATGGCTGAGTGTGTGAGTTTGAATGTGTAAATGCGAGATTGCTTTGGTTAAGAATGAAAGTCGGCCTCACTCGTATCTTTGTCCTAGGGGTATATGCTCCTGTTGACAACGGTACAGGTGGGTCTCAGCGTGCACAGGGAGAAAGAGAAAGTTTTGGGAGAGTTTGAGAGATGTTCTGAGAATATGCAAGGATAATGAAAGGTTAATAATGTTAGGTGATTTTAATGGTTGGATGGGGGTAAAGCGGGATGGATTTGATAGTGTTCTAGGAATGTTTGGTGACGAAAGGGTAAATGAGAATGGTAAAAGTTTGCTTGAGTTATGTTTGGAATGGAACCTTTGTGTGACAAACACCATGTTTAACCACAAAAGGATCCATATGTATACGCGAGAGGCGAAGAATGTGAGAAAAAGTATGATTGATTTTGTTATAGTGGATGAAAGAATCAGAAAGAAAGTTTTAGACACTAGGGTCTACCGTGGGACCAGCATTCATACAGACCACTTCCTGGTAATGAGCCGTTTAGTGGTCTGTTTCAAGGATGGCGACATCGGGTGCGTGAGCCTACAAGTGTTTTAGAAAAAATAAAAGTAGAAAACTTGCAAGAGGAAGAAGTGATAGATGAGTATAAAAATAAGTTGATTGAAAGGTTTGATAGGTTCGATGACATTTCTGAGATTGAAGAATTGTGGAAGTCATTTAAAGAAGAAGTAGTGAGTGTTGTTATTGAAGTATGAGGGGTGATTAAGAGGAGGAAAGGAAAAAAGGTGAAGAATGTGTGGTGGGATAAAGATGTACAGAAGTGAGAAGAAGAAAGCGTCGATGGATTGGCTAGCTGTCAGAGCTAACGAAAGAATGCAGAAGGCAACGAATGCTGATGTAGATGAAGCTAAGAAATAGTTTAAGAGACTGAAAGGCAGAGTGAAAGAATTGGTTAAAAGAAAGAAGAATGCGCAGGAAGATGAGTTTGATAAAAGGTTATCTGAAGATTTTCGGCCGAACATAAAGTTTTTCTGGAAATCTATTCGTTCAGTTAGAGGTAAAACTCAAGGCTCTGAGCTGAACTTGATCAGAGATCAGAATGGAAGTATAGTGAAAGGAGAAGAATGCGTATTAAGTAGATGGAAAGAGTATTTTGAAAGTTTGTTTGAAAGAGAGGATCGACAGGCACCTACCTCAGTTATGAATGTAAGCGATAACCATAATGAAAGCATGGATGAAATCGTGAAAGCATTGCGAAGTAAGAAATCAGGGAAGTCTGCAGGGTATGATAGGATAACAGTTGAGATGCTGAACGCTGGACATGGTATCGTAGCGAGTCAGCTGTACCGCCTTTTCAATTTGTGCTGGACCACCGGTCAAGTACCAAGGGATTGGAGCATAGCTGTCATCGTACCTCTTTACAAGGGAAAAGGTTCACAGCAAGACTGTAAGAACTACAGAGGTATTAGCCTACTCAGCATCGTCGGCAAACTGTATGCAAAGGTGTTGATTGAAAGAGTTGTGAAAGAAACCGATGAGAAAAAATGGGACGTACAAGCGGGATTTCGAAAGGGTATGGGATGTACGGATCAGGTCTTTTCCTTGCGATGCATAACCGTTTTTTTTTTGGCTAAGGGTCGAAAAGTCTATTGCGCTTTCGTGGATTTGGAAAAGGCCTACGATAAAGTGATGAGGGATGAACTATGGTCGGTACTGTCGATGTATGGGGTAGACAGGAACCTCATTCGAGCTCTGAAATCTCTCTACGAGGATTCCAGTGCTTGCGTAAGAATACACGGGTCATACACTGAATGGTTTAGCATCGAAAAGTGTGTTAGACAGGGATGTGTAGCGTCACCGTGGCTGTTTAACCTATTGATGGACAGTTGTTTGCGAGATTTGAAATATAGTGAATGTGGGTTAAGAATGAATGAGTTACTCGTCAAATGTCTTCTCTACGCCGACGACCAAGTAATACTTGCGCTGTCCGCGGATGAGTTACAAGAGATACCCGTAGTAACAATTGCGCATGAATGTTTTGAGAGGAAAGGAATGAAAGTAAACGTAAGTAAGACGAAAGTAATGGTTTTTGAAAGAGATGAACTAATGACGAAATGTGAGTTTTTGATTGGTGGAGAAAGAGTGGAACAAGTAAAAAAGTTTGTATATTTGGGAACTTTGTTCACAAGAGACGGCAAGCATGAAGATGATATTAAAAGGAGAGTAAATGCTGGAAACCAAGTGAGCAAGGGGCACTTCACGCCTTTATGAGCAGTCTGAATGTGTCCAAGAAGGCAAGACTGGCCACGGCCAGTCGTGCCTTCTGGGCACGCAATATGCACGCATAGAGGGGTGTTAGTACCGACACTAATGTATGGTAGCGAAAGTTAGGTATGGCAGAAGAAACATGAAAGTAGAATAAATGCAGTGGAGATGAGAGCTTTGAGAAGTATGTGTGGTGTGACTTTGAGAGATAGAATAAGGAATAGTGTGATAAGAGAGCGTTGTGAAATTAAAGAAGACGTAGTGACTAGGATTGAGAAAGGTATGCTCAGATGGTTTGGGCATTTAGAAAGGATGGACGATAGTAGATTGACGAAACGGGTACACAAGACGAGCGTGAATGGGACAGTGGGAAGGGGAAAACCTCGGCGAACGTATTCAGACCAGATCGGAGACGTTCTGGAAAAAGCCCAGGTCAAGAGTACCCTTAACCGACGAGCATGTATGAAGAATGTGGTGAGAGTGAATGAAGCAAAAGAGGTGTGCCAGGATCGTAGCAAGTGGAAATCCGTGGTCTCTGCCTACCCCTCCGGGAAACAGGCGTGAGTTTATGTATGTATGTATGTATGTATGTGTTTGTTGCCTGATTCTTCTAGGTCTGGTTGCGTTGGAACAGGAGTAAATGTAAATTTATTTTTTAAGACGATTCAAAATGATCCTTGTGGTTTCAATGAATAAAATACTTTTTGACTTTGACCTTGAGACCTTTTAACTAGAAACGGCAATCTAAGCACAGAAATTTCAATAGAGAAGATGGTTTCTTGATTATCTGGAGTATGGAAGCCTGTGGTAAAAACAAAAGTGTGGTACCTGCTACGCGTCCGGATACCGTTAGTGTTGTGTGTCGAGGTGGAGTGAAGTGTGTGACAATGAACCCGATGGCAGTGGTATCGTTCGTAATAAAAGAGTGAGAAAGAGGGTAGATCGATATATCTGCCAATAACATCTACTCGCAAAGACTTTACTAAGTTGTCCCGTGATCATGGCGCATGCAACTATGCCGAAATATCGGGAACAATCAAAACTCAAAAATCATGGTAAGGATGCTGTTTCTGGTGAAAAGTACGTGCATAACCATGGCAGTTGCAAAAGTTAAATTTAAATTGTTATTCACCTTCGGAAGATGTATTATTGGTCTTGTTATAGCATTAGATATGCAACAATCGAAACTGCATTTGCTGTTAATCTTCTAAAAAATAAGTAAATATCATCATCATCAGCCTACAGAAGTCCACTGCTGGCCTCTAAATATCTCCACAGATGGTTAAGCCAAGCTCCCCGGTCCACGTGACCCCCTCGGAGTGCACGCTATAGTCAGTAGGTACTAACCTCGGCCTGGCTGTTCATGTAAGTGAGCTGCAGCCGCCTGTGCTCCTGGAAGGCGTTCCTAAAGAACTGCTTGTCTCCGTAGACGGCCACGCAGAGCTCCTCGCGCCGCGTGACCCCCTCTGGGTGCACGCTATAGTCAGTAGGTACTAACCTCGGCCTGGCTGTTCATGTAAGTGAGCTGCAGCCACCTGTGCTCCTGGAAGGCGTTCCTAAAGAACTGCTTGTCTCCGTAGACGGCCACGACCCCCTCTGGATGCACGCTATAGTCAGTAGGTACTAACCTCGGCCTGGCTGTTCATGTAAGTGAGCTGCAGCCGCCTGTGCTCCTGGAAGGCGTTCCTAAAGAACTGCTTGTCTCCGTAGACGGCCACGCAGAGCTCCTCGCGCCGCGTGACCCCCTCTGGGTGCACGCTATAGTCAGTAGGTACTAACCTCGGCCTGGCTATTCATGTAAGTGAGCTGCAGCCGCCTGTGCTCCTGGAAGGCGTTCCTAAGGAACTGCTTGTCTCCGTAAACGGCCACGCAGAGCTCCTCGCGCCGCGTGGTGATATCCTTACGGAGCATGCGGATATCGCGCGAGTAGCGCTTTTTCTGCTTCTCCAGATCCCCCTCATGGATCATGCGGTCACGTTCTGTATTATACAGAAACATTAAATTCATTAAAAAAAATTGTTTTCTTCGGACGGTGATCCTTAAGGTGGATGCTCACGCTTGCAGCGCGAAATTAATTTTTTTTGGTATTTTCTGCCCATTACAGCTCTTCAACACTTCTTCAGATAGCGAAAGTTTGAGTTCGCGAGAACTAGGAGACTTAACACACATGTCTTAATTGATAGTATCTCATAAATATCATCAGTCTAGCTATGATACCCCACACATTTTTACAGTGTTTTTTTGTTTAGGGGTATCGTAGCTAAACTGATGATATTTATGAGATACTAATACTATAAATTAAAACATGTGTGTTAAGTCTCCTAGTTCTCGCAAACCTCAACTTTCGCTATCTGAAGAAGTGTTGATGAGTAGAAATGGGCAAAAAACACCAAAAAATTTGAATCTCGCGCCGCAAGCTTGAGCATTCACCTTAAGTTTTTTTTTTTACTTTGATAGAACTTTGTTTGACCACGATCTCACCTGTTGATACAATTATTGAATAGGTGATAACTGAAGTAGTACCTACCATACCTAATTATGTGTTAGTAGTAATAGAGCTTTTTTGTGAAAGAGTTCGTCCGGGGAAGTACTAGGTACCACCATACCTATTTCTGCCGCAAAGCAGTGGTTCTCGCATTACTGTGTTCCGGTTTGAAGGGTAAGGGTGCCGGTGAAATTACAGACACATGAGACTTTCCATTTTTTTGTCTCAGTGTGACAGGCGCATTGCAACGCCACATAGGGCGCGTAGGTACTTGGTGGAAGAGTCCTATGTAGGTAATAATGCACTGTTCATAGGCAGAGGGTACCGCTTAACATCAGGGCCATCTGCATGTTCCATCATCTACAGTTGTATTAAAAAAAAGTAGGAATGTAAATATTCTAACGGGTTGTTGTTTACCTAGTAGATACGCCGAATGGCAATGTTTTTCTGACATTCTGCTACTCGGCACTAGAGGCGCTGCTTTCCGTAACAATGGAGGGAACTTACGAATTACCTTTTTACATCCTTGAATATCTTCGTCCTGACACCTTGTCTTCCTTTGGCGTCTTGTGAGCTGGTTCCTTATTTCCTACTAAATGCTTTTCTAACCGTTTCCTATCAAGAGCGCACTTTTAGCGTTCATCCCGTCTGTTCAAATGTTGTCAAACTGAACAAACTGAAAAAGTCTGCACGAAGTTGGCACTACAGAAGGCGTGCGGAGAAGTATACGTAACTTATGTATTTATTTATATACTTATTTTATGTATTTATTTACCTTAGCTCTGGGAAGGGAGGGAACACGGAACGGTAAGGAGTCGGTCAGCCCGGCGATGAAGTACGTTTTTGTGTATGACCATGCCCCAGAATGGGGAGAGCGACAGGACAGCGTTTAGGTACACATTTGTTGAGAGATGAACCGCACTTATGTGGCGCATCTCTCGCAGTTTCGGTCCGTATAACCGTAACGTAAGGTTGGTAGGACCATGGGAGGTTGGAGGGATGTTCAAACTTTGTATGGCAACACAGTAAAACCTATCCCCTTATTAAAAACTGTGAGCAATCGGTCTTGTCTTGTTTACATAACATTGTACAGGCACTGCGTATCTACTAAAAAATAACCCATTACAATATATTTACCATAGAGTTTTATAAGATTCCGATATTGGTTGATCTTATCTATGATAACCCAGTTCTCATCCTGCATTCCATGAATGCGAACTTTGGCTGCGGACAGCATCTTCGCTCAATTTAGTTTATCTAATTAATACAAGAAAATGTAAACATACAATAGGAAATAAAATGTTTTTGACAGTTATTCAGTTTTTTTGACAGGCCGAGACTCCGATCTTCGATGGATGGACAAAGAGGCTTGATAACAAAGAGGAAAATATTCACCTGAAAATAGCATGTGACATCTTCGATGAAATACACACACCGGCAAAATTAGGGGAACAAGAAAAGAAAAATGATTTATTTTTATTTACTTGGGTATTTCTGCAAGTGGTTTTAGTTTTTTATATTGAATGAATGAATGAATGAATGAATGAATGAAAATACTTTATTGCACACCTTACAAACTAGTTAAAAACAAGACATAATTTTTTTTTTAAAAAACTAAATGTACAATGGGCGGTCTTATCGCTAAAGAGCGATCTCTTCCAGACAACCTTTTTTATTGCTAACCTCTTAGGAAATAACATTATGATAAATAATGGTGTTCTCTTATGTTAAATAAAAGTTATACTCTCTTATGTGTTTGTTAACATTTTTGCGATCTTAATTGTTTTCACTAAGAGTAGGTATTGTTTAAATGGTTTTTGTGACTCCTGGATCAATCTACTGGTAACTTTTGAGGAGTTCACATTGTAGGTACTGCATACAAAATGGGTGATTTACCAGCAATTGAAGTTGCCAGAGCTGTTACAATGATTGAGAAAGGTCACACCTACCGAACAGTGAGTATTGCATTGGGTGTGTCTGTGATCTATTGCAATGTGTAAAAAATAAAATAAAATAAAACATACAAGCAGACGCATTCTTACGTGCGAAGACAGGGACATGGCAGAAAGTGGGCAACAAACGCCGTACGTGACCGTTTTATAAAGGTGCAAACTCTGAGAAACCGACGCCAAACTGCTGTTCAGACCCGAAATGTCTTAGAAGAAGTGCGTAACGTGCGTGTATAAGTGAACGAACAGTGAGACGACGACTAAATGAAGTCGGTCTCAAGTCATACGTGCCAGCCAAGGCACTGAAACTCGAGGTAGGTATGTCATCGAGTAGCCAGATTAGAGTTTGCTCGACAGCACCGTGATTGGACAGAAGAGTGGAGGCGAGTTTTATTCACAGATGAAAGCCGCTTTTGCGTAAATTTCATAGATGGGAGAGAGAGGATGTGGAGGTATCAAGGGGAACGCTACAACCAAGCGAACTTTACCGAAACAGTGGCATATGGTGGAGGCTCAGTAATGGTGTGGGGCGGCATATGCTTGGGAGCACGAACGGAGCTGGTTGTTATTGAAAATGGATCTCTGACTGCACTCCGATACATCTCAGAGATCCTGGAGCCTCAGGTAATGCCTTTTGCCCCTTTTATAGGCAACGGTTTTGTGTTTATGCACGATAACGCTCGGCCCACACAGCGCGCGTGGTGCGCGATTACTGTAATGAAGTTGCCATTACGCAAATGGATTGGCCAGCACGTTCTCCTGACATGAACCCTATTGAACACGTTTGGGACGCCATCGGAAGAAGGGTACATCAAAAAATCCCAACTCCCAGGAACGTTGAAGAGTTAAAATTGGCCTTAGTCGAAGAGTGGGAGAATTTGCCCCAAGAAATGATTGATGGCATCATTGGGAGCATGGGAAAACGCATCCAGGCTCTCATAAGAGCCCGTGGAAGCAATATACGCGTTATTAATGTGTTGTTGTTGTTTGGCAAACTTTATAAAAACTGTATAGAACTTGTAAGCTTTTAATTTCAAAATTTGCATTTATTGGTTTTGGGTTTTTTACACCTGAAATTAAGGTTTACAAAACCGTAATCTTATTTTGTATTAACCTCTTATTAATAATATCACAGAGTAAGGAATAATACTAACGTACAAATAATATTAATACTAAAATCCAAAAAACCCCAAAAATAGACAAAATTCTTGAAAAATTTCACATTTTGTCTTTGTTCCCCTAATTGTGCCTGCGTGTGTATAATTATAAATCATCGAAGTGTGACATGATTACAAGCTCGTTCACCGTAAGATGTCACCTGCCTTGTATGGCGTGCCAACCAAGGCAGGTGCCATCTTACGGTGAACGGTCTTGTATGTACATTTTTTAACCGTCTTCAAAAAAAATTAGTTGATACGTGTTTTTTTTTTATGTTTGTTACCTCATGTCTCCGTCACATAAAGTCGAGGAGTAGGCAGAGGCTACATCATAGAGGAAAGTAATAAGGGGGGGGCCAGAGACATGTTATCAATAGACATGTTTTACTCATTCCCACTCCACTGAGAAAGTGGCGTTTTATGTACTATAGCTACTTACTTTGTGTTTTTATATTGACGAAAAAGATGTAAAATCACAGCGCTATACGGAAACCCTGTTGTGAGAACGAGATAAACATATGTTCTAAGTTGTGTCAAGCAAGGTTTAGCCAATCGCCAAGCTAGGGTAAGTTGGGGCCATGGAGGGTCGGGTCGATTCATTTTAGCTCGAATGCCAGACACCTGTTTTTAAACATAGATTATTACTATAACTTAATTTTTTTTAAAGTAAAAACCACACTTATTGATAACTAACTTTAAAAAGCGGGTTCGAGTCCCGCGGGATCGGATTTGTTGGAACGTATGAATTTCGTCCTATGAAATATTTGTGCTGTTTCTTTGGTGGGTCTGAGGTAGGAATAGATGATGCACCTATCATCATCATCATTGGACCATTCCTTCCTCCATACCTATCATTGGACCATCTGCACCTATGGATTTCGTCTTAAGAAATATGTGTGCTGTTTCTTTGGTGGGTCTGACGTAGGAATAGACCCCTCCATCTGCACCTATGGATAAATATTAGGAAAAAATAACACAATGGATTACAATTAAATTGTTTATTTACAATATAAAAGGCTACGTAATATTATTTACAAAAATTTCTTAGGGATCCCACGTATAACGTCGTCGTGCTTTTTGGTTGAATTACGGTGTTTTTTTTCTGGTTCATTGTTTTGGGAATCGCCGACGCGACGAACTTTGATTAGTCTTGTCAGATAAAATATCTGCAAAAAAAAATTGTTTTTTTGTTTTTATATTACTTTTTTCATTCCACCTGGCTCTATTTTCGCTTCTATTTAAAAGCACAGGTCAGGTCTTCCAGGAATTTCGTATATTTGGTCGGATAAGACTAATCAGGATTTGAAGAGTTCTGGATTTAGTCTTCAGTCTTATTTAGTCTATGAACATTTTTTTTCGTCACATAAACATCTTGAGCCAGAAAATGTTAGGAACAAACCCTAGAGTAGGACGTTGGCATCCAATCATCTTCATGTCTTTGTTTTCTGATGACTTTAATCCATTTCTCTTTTATCAACCCGTCTCGAGGAAGTCTAAAAATACATTAATAACATTATTTTGAGTCAGTTTAGTATGTACTAGCTACCTACATATTATACAATTAAACAGAATAAATTTAATTAATTAAAATATCTAATAAGAATAGTGTAAGTAAAAAAAAAAATTGATGTGATTATTGACTGTCCTAATTAACCCATTCTACCCTAACATGACGGCCGGCCGCGTGCGGTCGTGTCTCTCTGTCGTACCTTGGCGAATTGTATTACGCATCACGTTCGTGTAGGTGTCAGAGCGGCAACGCCGCAAATGAATTGTTTTAATGAAACAAACTGTTAAATAAACAAATTTCAAAGAATTATGTAATACTTACGAATGAAATGAAATGTCTTTCTTTCCTTTTATGGTCACCGTATAATTTTTGCACTTTTGAAAGACGCATGATGGCATTTTGTGTTGGTCAATCCTAATTGGCCTATCAGTAGTGGCGTGCGTCGTAGTTCACAGTCCGCGAGCGACTAAATGAACTTGCGGCATAATGCCTCACTTTTTTGTCGTCACTCTGAGCGCGGAATAGCGTATCTAATGTAATTTAATATATCGTTGGGGGGGGCTACATTCTACTGCAAACTCGTCATACACACTACGTCACCAATACCTACTATTATTTATTCTGTGCCAGAACGTCTTACCACTACAGTGCCCGCGACTCTGTCCGCGTGATTTTATGAACCGACTTGGTTTTTTTAATTTTATTTGACTCAATATGGTTCCAGATTGGTCCCATTTTCATCAAAATCTGGTTCTGATGATGGGATTCATGAGGAATAGTGGGAACTCCTCAAATATTATAAGGTACGAAAATAGCGATTTCAGTATTTTAAGCAACAAATCAAGCATGTGCTTTCATAAAGTATCATTTGGTGAAGTGGAACTGATGAAGAACACCAGGGATGGCCATTGGAACTCCTCAATGATAAGTATAACACGGGTGGCGATAAGGGTGATTTTCCGATTCATACTTGTCAAATTCCCATCACAATACAATATTGTGGTAACAGCGAGCTGATCTGATGATGAAGGTGTACAACTGAACTTCTCGATGGATAGGTAGGTACCTAATAGTAGACCGGCCGTGTTTAGGCTAATTTTGATCAGCTGTCGGTTTTGCTTAATAACTTCATCATCATCATCGGTTGGATTTACACTTCTTAAAAGCTTGTTTTGCAAATAATAAACAATAAACTTATGTGGTTCCAGGACATGCCAGTTCCTTTACGATGTCTTGCTTCCCGTCTTAGATCACGTGCGTTCATTTGCGTACATTTATTTTTCGAGTGATACATTCCATTGGTGCACGTCTGCATGGGATTTAAACCCACATCCTCTCCTCGTTCGGACGTGATCGTGATCGACGATCGGAAGTCAAGGCCCCTCCCTAGTGGGAGGGACAGCGCCTTTGATGATCTAGTGATCATCAAAGCTCTCAGCCGCAACCAACAAGCAATTGCAACAAACATTGAACAAGGAACTTAATAAAAAATCTGTCAAAAGAATAAACAGATTTATTCGAAATATTAAGATTGTGTACGAATTACCTATGGACTATCTAAATTGCTACGACCATCAGGATCCCCTTGGACCGAGCAAAGTGCTCGATGCGTGCGGTCAATGCATTTTGTGCCTTGCGGGCAGTTGGCGCAAGTAGTCCCAGCTTCATAAATAGGGAATCCATCTATATTCCCAGCCGGCCCGTAGTTACAAAACGTAAAAACTATTATACTTCGTTCTCTACGCTTTTTTTCACCCTCTACCGAATCTCTAATTCCGCGATGCAGAGGTGAGCCAATAGTACTCATCTTGTCGGTCTTGGTGAAGTCTTGGAACTTAGTAGGGGTGGTCATGAAGTTCGAGCGACGTAGAATATTTTCAGTGCTTGAAGAAGGCCTCGTAGCATTATCCAGCGTTTCATCCAGCTTTCGTCGCTTACGAAAGGGGACACAGGACCGCTTCTTAACCGTACAAAGAGATTGCGAGCAGCCGACGCGCCAGGTGGACGCCCAGGCCGCGGCCGAGTACCAGTGGGCGTTGCAACCCTCCGGTGCGCTGCAATTGCTATGCTTGAACGACCAAACGTGTTCTGGAGGTAAGACTCTCGACCCTGAAAACCAAGCTCCGACAGCGTCTGCAAGCAGTTGCGCTTCGGTAACCCTCGCGAGTACCGGACGTACATCCATGTTCTGCAACACGTTAAAACGGATCGTGTTCCTGCATTCATCGTGTCGTTTCTGGCACTGTCTGGCCCACACTTCTGCCATCTGCTCGAGCTCGTAGTCCCAGTACATTTTACGCATGTTCGAGGCCGGTGGCTGTCCGGCTTCCAGGCCCATGGCTATATTGTCTCTATGTCTGTTGTGAAGCAGTAATATCTGATATCTCATCCAGGTAGTCATTCCGGAAGCGTAAAGCCTTGGGCTATGCGTGTGCGAAGCTACGCACATCGTGTGTTGGTTTATCAGAGCGCAGTCTGGGTGGGCGCAGTATTCTTCCCGTAGAGTATTGGCATTCGTGTAATTACCACAAAACACAAGCCTTAAGAAATGTATAATCAAAATAAGGTAATGAGTGCGCATTTTGTAATGTTAAATTTTATTAATGTCAATTTGGCTAAATAATTTTCAATCGTTTTTGCCATTTACGATCTAAGAATATAAAACAAACACAAACGAGTGAGCCTTAAGCGGCCCCTGGCGGCCGGCGGCCCCTGCCTCTCACTCAGTATTATTGTTCTGTGCTCTAGCTAGAGAGTATTATTATTCTGTGGCCCCTGCTGAAGTAGTACATGGATAGAGTGCTAAAATCATGAAGTTATTTATAACTTCATAGCTAAAATAGCATAGTCAACCTAGTCATAGTGGCATAGTAGTCCTAGAAGATAGCTTGCTATCCTATGTTAGAGAGAAACAAATATATTGTCACACCGCAGTCGTTTTTCCGTTCCGTACCCTGAATATTGATACCATGAATGTGAATGTACATCTCCCTAGATTGGTACTATGATGTACGGTGAACGGTCCGGCTCATTCACCGTAAGATGGCACTTGTAAATACTCCATGGCAGGTGCCAACAGGGGGAAAATATTCTTAGGGGTTTATAAATAAACTACTAAAAATATTTACCCCCTATTTTTCCCATCATTCATAGGGGAGTAGTCATGTAACTGCCTGCACTTAGACAGATCATACCCGTAGTACGCTCAGAAGCCATTTAGAAAAGAAGATGGATCAACGTCAACAACGCAGTGATATTTTATCGCACCCTCAGAAGAAGAACTAAAGCATGGAAGTAAGGCTAAAACAAACCGGTATCGATTATACCAGTCTCATTATTATATATGAATGTATTCATGTGTTGGAATGAGACAAGCATATTTCTATCTGTTTTTTTTTCTTTATAGTTGGCGCCGTACGGCTTGTGCATTTGCCATTTTCATGTGTATTTTCACTATATTGTATTTTCAATATATTTTGCAACTTTACACTCCTTCCAAGTCGTCAAAGTCACAGTCGAGTCATGTTTTAGTAAAACGGTGGCCAATTTTGCTAAAACTTTGGTAGACAATTTCCACCAATTTCAAAAGTCACGCAATTCACTTCCATTTCATTTCACTACACTTGTACTTTTTAAACGAGCTACATTAGTTAAAATGCCACCAAAATAACACAAAATAACTCAAGAAAACACTAGGGAAATAAATAAAATAAAAGTAGACAACGTCTCTTTTCGAAAATGGCGGAAGAGTCCTATCTTTTTTTATTTGTGTAAATAGTACCAGGCCTAGGTGTCAAACTAGGTACCAATTACTACTACATTCATGGTACCAATCCAGGGAGATATACATTCATGGTACCAATATTCAGGGTACGGAACGGAGAAACGACTGTCGTGTGACAATATATTTGTTTCTCTCTAACATAGGATAGCAAGCTATCATCTAGGATAGGAGTAACAAGGAACACTCTATGCTATTTTAACACTTTATCCATGTACTACTTCATCTGTGTCTTCCTTCACCGTAGATCTAGTATGTACGAAAAAATTCTACGTCTATGGTCTTCACACAAAAGCACAGACAATGCATTTGTTATTTTGACAAGTATACTTGAGTCAGCGCCATCTATCGAGCCAAATCGAACTACTTTTTTTTAATTTTTTACTGAAAAGCACTCGTTCTCATTGTGATTTATTAATCTTCTGTTATCCAAATAAATAAGTAGTTTCGATAAAAAATTATAGGTATGCCCCCACATGTTATGATGTCGTGACGCCCTGCATGTTAAAGTGGATTCTGCTGCTGCCCATCCCCTGGTGTGATGATCTCTTGCTTGGCATTTACGATATGCACGGGAGGAGACGAAAGTGTTATTTCTATGCTTACGAAAGGTACCAAAAATACTATTAATCGATTAATTGATCCTGAGGGTAAACTTTTTTTGGAGTTGGCAAAAATAGTTGGTAGTATTAAAAAAAGACATTGTGAACTAAACTGTTTTTTTGTACCATTGTAAAATAAACTATTTGTCTATAGCCAATGAGTGAAAATTAAGTAGCTTTGTTTTGATTGAGAATAACATCGGTCGTTTCGTTGTGCTGCAGCCAATAAGCTTGAATTTGGGGAGTCTGGAGGCCACACACTCTAGACCAATATGAAGCAAATCGACGGAATTCTATCTCGCTCCACTTAGGTCCCCCTCCTCTCTTTCTAGTACGGTGTCCACACAACTACTAAGTAAAAGAGAAAAGTTCAAAAACGATAGGTATAGGTGAAAACCTAACAATGTGGTAAGAATGAATATTCGTGCCATTCTTTTATACGTAGATAATATTGTAAACTGAGAGACGTTAGAATGGAAATAACAATTAATCATAGTATCCTGCCAGCAATTAATTCCGTATCACATTCCTCTTCTTCCACTCTTATAGGTGTGGTTGTCATTTTGCAGATAAAAAAAAAAACAATGTAGGTATTATAATTATATCATCTGTAGGTATTAGTTGTATTATTCTTTCTGTAAATAAATGCATATCTGTAGGAACAAAATGATAAAAGATCCACCAAATAATCTGTAGAATGAAATGTATGTAGATGATAGAAAACTACATACATTTCATTCTACAGGTAAGTTGGTGGATCTGTACAGCATATTTTTGCTGTTTCATAAAATAAAATAAAATTGCCTCTGGATAGCCCTACATACATTTCATTCTACAGATACGTTGGTGGATCTGTACTGCATATTTTTGCTGTTTCATAAAATTGATTTTTTTATTTGACTCTGGTTAGCCATTTTCTTCTCCTTGTTGGATCCTTAGGAAAGCTAAAAAAGGAATAAAATAAATTTAAATAACTGAGTAATAATATAACAAAATCTATATACCTAGGTAGTTTAAGCGAGAAAGAAGATCAGAAAGAGATGCCTGAGTGCCTTTTAGTATAATGGCATAAGATCATAACCATGCTAGCTGGTCGGATATCAGACTGCTAATCAAAACGGGAAAGAAACAAAGTTTATTAAGCATAATGGTCACTATAGTTGGTTTCCGTTTACAAAGCAAATTTTGTTAGATTCTGAAAAATAACTACTAGAAACCTTTTGAATTATATGTTGGAAACCACGTGTGTACTTGTTTATGGACCAGACATTACTAGATGCTGGAAAAAACAAAAAAAATTGTAAAAAACAATTTTTTTGTTATTATGAAAATATTCATTTATTATGATAATTTACTACTCACCTGTGAAATATCAAATTTAACAACCAGGATACCATTTACTTCCACAATTTAGTACTACACATTTTTGAACCCTTTTTCGTGTTTTGATAACGAGTAATATGTTATTGACAATTCGCCATAAAGAGGCATTCGGTGCTGCCATAGTTTCGGGATGCCAATTTCCTCAAAGATGGGACAATTGAAAAATATTTATTGATCGTTAAATTATATCGGTTTGCTAGATCAGTTAAAAATTATTTTACAAATTACTTATAGGTTGTAAAAATTAAACGCCATAATTATTAAATTACCAATTATGAAATTCTTTGCCATAACAATGAAAATTGTAATTTAAAGGTAAACAAAGGGCGAATAAAGATTTCTGAGATAGCATCACAGGAGTCCAACAATAGGTCAATGTACTTTGCTTCAACATAAAGTACAGAGTGTGGCCTCCAGATTTACCTGTAACTTCTAACTTCATAGCTGCAGCCTGCATGCATGCATTCACGGAAGAATAGCTGTATTCCATCCACATTGCATCGGCCAACCCACAGACCAAGAGACTACCTACGGGAGTCAAGTTTATGCCTACGGCTAATACTAATATTTATTCTGTGCCTACGGGCCAATCGCACAGAACACTGAACTGAACGCACCCCATGGGTGCGTACACTCTGGTGAAACCAACACTCAGAGTGTACGCACCCATGGGGTGCGTTCAGTTCTGGTGAAACCAACACTCAGAGTGTACGCACCCATGGGGTGCGTTCAGTTCAGTGTTCAGAGGGGCAAGTCCGAGTTTACACACACCATCGTAACGATGATCGTAACGGCGAGTGTACGTGTATTGCGTAGTAACTAGCCATTAATCTGTGACGTTTTTGGCACAGATTAATAGCTAGTTATTATGTTATACACGTGAGATCGTGTTACGTTCACCGTTACGATGGTGTTTGCAAAACTCAGACTCACCCCTCTGACTCTGAGTGTTGGTTTCACCAGAGTGTATGGTTGTTCCGTTCACAGACTCGGTTCGAGCGTTCGGTTAGCATCACGTGACCCTAACCGAACAACCACCTCTGACAATTCTGACGTCTGTCAAAGTCAAATCATGTGCTTGTCGCCAAAGCGTATGGGTTGTTCCGTTCGGAGGCTCGGTTAGAGCGTTCGGTTAGCGTCACGTGACCCTAAATGAACAACCACCTTTTTGGGTGGGTGTTGGGTTGTTACGATTTTGACGTAAGATTGCTGTCAAAGTCAAGTCAATACCACCCTTCCCCCCAAAAAATCCTGTTCCATCCATAGATGGAGAATATTTTATGTTGGCCCAACGAGTAATATAGTAACTGCGAAAATTCCAGTTTCCAGGAGAGTGTTTTTTTATAAAGTGAAACAGGACTTGTTGACTCCTGGATTACTTTGCTATTAAATGCTGTAAGACTTTGCTAATCAATCAAGCCGTAACAGCTGAACTGATCTTGATGAAATTACATCCACAGATATGTTCAGATATCCAGTAAGTAGCAGTTTATGTGGGCTCATGTTGATGTTGCTAACATCGCCAATATTGTTTTCTGTGAAATATCAAATGTGAATAAATATCTAGCTTTTGTCAAATTTGTCAGTAGGTAGGTACCTATCAAGGCTGGAAGGATCTTTGTTGTAAGAATCATTAACCTGCCTAAAAGGGTAAAAAAAACACATCACATCGCAAAGTGCACATCGGATCACGCGCATTCAGGGTTTCGAACCATATGTACCAGAAAATTCTATTCAGTAAATGTTTCAAGTTTTTAGTATATTTTGGTAAAATATAAATTACACACTTCGATAATGTTGCCCATTTTATTGTATTTTTTTAGTTATACATAACAAGTAGCATATTTACAAATCAAGTTCCTAGGTCGAATGGAAAACAAAAAAACTTGGTAACAAAAATTTAAAAAAAAAACTAAAAAAAAATGCTTTTTTCCATTACAATAATAACAGTCTTACTTTTTATGAGTCTTGGTCAATCTAAAAATGATATGTTTTTTCATGAAAAAAAAATTGGTAAAAAAGAGTTAAAAATAAGGCCAATTGTTTTAGTAAAAAGGAGCTAAATAAACAATGCAGGTTATGTGATTTAACAAATCATTCTACTTCGCTACACAGCAACATTAACAACTTTAGGCTTTGTTTTTTTCGTTCATTCGATCATACTATGTACTAACTTCTTTGGAAAAAAGCTGCTGAATAGAGCTGAATTTAGCTCTAAAAGAGCTAAATTGGCAGCACTCGGTGAAAAAAGCGTTTGTGTACATCAAAAATTGACATTACGTGTCAATCCAAGTCGTTCTGAGCCTCAGAGCGTGGTTAAAAACAACTACATCCTTGGAGTGGAGTGTACCCATTGAACGCACCCCATCTCTACTATCTTTAAACTATGCCAATTGTAATTGTAGTCTGTGTTTGACAGCCTTATCATAACAACATAATTGTAACCTATAACAAAATAAATATCTTGTGAGTATTTCCCAAAGTTTCTTCTATCCTGGCGTCTTCCACGTGAATCAAAATGAGTTTACACAAAGCAAGGTAAGATACTGATAAGTAAAGTAATGCCTAAGTACTTGGTACTTTTATTTATTTTAGTTATACAAGACACCAAAGTTACGATCAATCTTTGTCTGCAAGGCAACTTTTTGGTACATAGATTTGTCTTGGTATAGAAATTAATATAATTTTTTGGTAAATTGTTTAGTTTGATAGAATTCAAAATTTGAATCATTTTCAGGTGTGTGATTATAAAGTGGATACTATGTATATATTTAAAACAGTTAAGTCCCAGTCAATAAGTAGAGTCCCTGATTTTTTTTAACATTGATAGACAGCTTTTTGACGTAATTTTATTTATTCTGTGGTTTGACTACGGACTTACCTGTTGGTAAGAGACAGTGTGGCTGACGATGGAGCACAAAGGTCTAGAAGGCACCTATTCACTCGTTAGTATCCTCCTATGTTAGTAGTAGAGCTTTTTTGTGAAAGAGTTCATCCGGGGAGGTACTACCACCATACCTATTTCTGCCGCAAAGCAGTAGTGTCCGAATTAGTGTGTTCCGGTTTGAACGGTATGGGTGCCGGTGAAATAACAGGCACATGAGACTTTCCATCTTTATGTCTCAGGGTGACGGGTGCAGTGCAATGCCACATAGGGCGCGTACTTAGTGGACGTGGCCTATGTGATAATGCAGTGTTCATAAGCGGAGGGTACCACTTCTCTCTGGGTCTCTTCAAGGCTAGAGTGAATAGGTGCCTTCTAGACCTTTGTGCTTCATATTCAGCCACATCGTCACTTACCAACAGATGAGATTATGGTCAAACAAAGGTCTATAAATGTAAAAAAAAAACATTGATTTTTTGTAGATTCCCAGTAAAGTAATACAGTGCCTGGCCCACTATCGAAAATCGCGGTGCAGGCGGCGCATTCAGGAACACCGCGATCGCTATTGGGACACTCTGCTCTCGGGGATCGGGCCAAGTCATCTGGCTTACTGGAACTTGGCTCGATCCATGAAATCAGATGAGGTCGCCACCATGCCCCCTCTCATCCGTCCTAATCAACACCCAGCGTTCGATGACGATGAAAAAGCCAACTGCCTCGCTGAAACTCTTGAAGCTCAATGCTCTCCCAGTCTTGAGCCAGTAGACCTTGCTCACCTCGATACGGTGGACAGCGAAATCGAAAGGCTCATCTCTCAGCCCCCCTCTGACCCAGCTTATACATAGGTTGCGCTCGAACTAAAAAACTAAATTAAGGTCAATGAATATTTTATTTTATTAATCTAGTATTCACAGTTATCTTATAGTTAGTTATAAGCTATATACTATTCTGAAACCAATTATAATCCACATTTTATATTCGGTTTGTTTACAAAATAGGTAGGTACAGGTACGCATGCAAGGTCAACAAAAACGGCAGGAAAGCCGAATAAGTTTTATATAGGTAAATTAATTACCCAAAAACAATATAAGTAAGTACCTAATTGTACCTATATATATAATGTAGTTGTTTGTTTTTTATTTAATAAATAAAATAAAATAAGTAGCTACTTAAATCTGAGAAAATACAAACACATTAAAACAAACAAAATCGTAGGTAAGATATACAACGTATATATGTATATAACATAGGTATTCATAGTCGCATAAGGGTGTCTGTAGTGATGTGTGTGTGTATGGGCGTGTGTGAGTATTTTTGGAGTGTGAAATGTGTGTATCGTGTGAGATGTACGAGTAAGTATATATATATATAATATAACTGGTATGCATATGAAATTTAACAAAGCTGACAAAACTACGACTGCAACAACTGCAACAAAAAATATATAAACTGAATAGTAACCAATGAATGAATAATGAATGAATGGTCATGCTAGAACAAAATAAAGTTTACAACGTTGGGTATTAAGTACCTAGGCATTATCAAGCTGTATGAACAGGTTGATATTGCCTGTAATGATTATAAAAGGTGAAGTTCGAAAAACCCCTACCCTCCGAATTAGTTTGAGACTGTATCTCGCCGGGCAGTGTGCCTCTCACTTAGACACCCACCAAGGCAAAGAACAAAAAAAAAAGGTGTTATGTATGAGTACTTGACTAGCAGGTAGACACTATTATTTCTTTAGCGGTTACATGTATATATACAATTATATTTTGTTATTCAAGAATTTCTTGTTTCACAGTTTGAAAACTTACTCTAGAAAAGGCCACACTTTTACTGTTAGTGGTTTTTGGATCAACGATGGAATTCTTAAATGTAACAATACACAATTAATCTGGAATTTATATTCTTCCAGAATTAAATCATTTGAAGAAGTGCTTGACAAAGATGTTGTTGACATGTCAAAATTACGAGCACTGGCTTTCAATGGTAAGTTGTATCTGGTTTTATGATTAAAATATTTAGGATTGAAACACATTGACAAAAGGTATTCCCAAATGTTGAAGTATTTTAAAGCCGAGTTTTCACGATAAGGCTGCGTCCCCAGTAGGCAAACTGTTATCTAAAGTGATGCTGGAAAAACGATGTGTCATTGCAAATATAGGTGGGTGGACTTGTAATCAAACATTCCAGGAAACTTTAATTGTAACCTAATACTAATAGAATGATTAACTCATTCAATGCCTAAGCGTGGTTGGTCGGTTGGTAATAGACGCTAGTGATGAGACAAATATGGATTACGAACATTCGGCAGAATATTCGGTAAAACTTTCACCGAACCAAATATTCGGTCTACCAAAACCAAAACAAAAACAAAAATCTTGATCCAAAAGAGGAGCTGTAGTCAAAATTATCTATATTGTGTAATTATTATTTGTATAATATATGTATTTGTTCACTAACCATATTTTTATCTGCTGTTATTAAGAAATACAGCTATACCCTGGTTCAGAATTCGAGATATTTTTTGTAAACAAACAAATGTCACTGTTAAATAGACAAGCCAGTAGTAAAAACATTTTTTTGCGTGGATCATGTTTTACTAGTAGTGACCCGTGGTTTCTTCTACGTCTTAACAATTGTATTAATTTTTTGTAATATCCGCCAAGCAGGTTCGCTCGCGCGGTATGTACCTTCAATTTGCGGCAATGTATCATCATCATCATCATGGTGATCGTTACGGGACGCCCGGCTAATGTGAAACATCTATGTTAGTATTAGAATTCTTAATTCATATGGCAATAAGATGTTTCACATCAAAAGTTCAAGTTGTGGCCCTTTTAGATAACGTCACGGCCGCACGTTAGAACCAGATTTTGATGAAAATGGGACCAATCGGGAAGTATATCGTGTCAAATAAAAAAATAATGTTCCTAATCAGAAATTAAATGACGGAGATACCAAACATAAAAAAACACGAATTCAGCACCTCCTCCTTTTTTTCAGGTTGGTTAACAAAAAAGTTCAAAACTCGATCGACGTTCTCACTTCTTAATCATTTATTCATAGATCATGAGGAATTTAGCATTTAAAAACTGGTAATAAAGACAAAAGAGCCAAGCTTGAGTTTAAAAATCGGGGCTAATAAGTCGATTGTTTTTATGAAATACTTTCGAAAACCTCTACTCCAATATGTTCAACTATCTGTTCAACCAGTTGAACAAATTGGATGAGTTTTCTCCAATTTTTTCAACTTCAAAATGTAGTTGAACTCTTTGGACTAAAAATTACAATCAGTTCAATTTCTATGTTTTTATTAATAAAACAGGGTACTCCTGCAGCTTAATTTTTGACATTCTATAGAGTGCTTTTGATAGAGTCAAATGCTGGAACTTCTGAAATTTTATCGAGACCGATATCTTTTATAGATTAAACTACTTTTTTATAAATTTTGGGAACCGTTTCTGTTCCATCTTATAATTTGATTTTCTGTTTACTTTCTTCAATCTTTTTCTCAATTTCAATTCTTCCAGTATCTGTAGGTCTACCATGAAGCGAAAATCCGAAGTTTCGGACCGAAATTTCGGGCAATTCGTACCATGAAACACACTTATTCCGAAATCGGGCCAGATGACGGCCCCTGACGTTTCGTTCGTCCCAAACCCTACCATGAAGTGGTCCGACAAACGAAGTTACGGTACTTTGACAGCAAGTTCTTCGTGATTTTAACCTCAAATTACACGAAAGCTCAAGAGGTAACTTTTTACTTTCGTAAATACTAATTTTATTGTTAAAATGGTTTCAATGCATCTAAAAGTGGTTGAGTAATGATTGTGATGATGTTTTGAAGTTATAAATGTGTTAAAAGTGAACTTATTTGGTGTGAATGCACTTTTTTAATATAGACATACGATTTAACATAGCTTGCTTTGCTTTATATTTTAGTTATATTTTAGGCTACAATGGGAAGATTAGCTTTGATTCTTGAGGCAATCTAAGAAGAAAATGTTGAACGTCGCAGAAACTGACGCTAAATGAGTCTTAGGTACATTCCTCGAGAAACCCAACCATTTAGGTACTAATATTATTATTTAAGTTTAAAGAAAATTATTCCCAATAAAACATATTTGTACATATTTGTATCAAGCAAGCAGACTTAGGTATAGCCACTATTTACTGAGTTTTTGTTTCATATCTTGAACACCATGATAGAATAAGAGGAGAAAAAATTTAAATGTATTTAATAGATATTTAAAATTTATTCCAAAAGTTAGCTAGGTACTAACAAAAATTGAATTATTTATTAGGTACACTATCTACGCCAAGTTCTAACTTCCGCCAACATTTCTTGTAAGCCGGCTTGTACAACCCTACACAGTTCCTGATGATGACGGTGATGCAGGTGATGGTGGTTCAGGGGATGTGAGCTGCGTGCTTCCACCTCTTGAAAATATTCATGGAGAGTAGGGGTCTAAAAATAAAAATAAAATAAATAAAAATAAATAATGCTGGACAGTTCACACAACATTGTCTAGCCCCAAGCCAAGCAGAGCTTGTGTTATGGGTACTAGATAAGTAAAAAAAAAAAAAAATTGGTAAAAAAGTAAATTGTATGCTTAACTTACATAGACAGTCACTAAACTATGTAAATTGTATTACTTAAGTAGCACTATACCGGTGGGAATGCAGATAGATACACGAGCATCTGACTCTGGTTCACCGTAACCCTCTCCCATCACCGATATGATCGTAGATCCTGTGCTGACAGTAGCCCGGCAGTAGACGGTCCTCCCCCGGTGGCCGAGGCAGATCGTCGAGCAGCGGGAGCAGCTTTTTTAGCTAAGTTCTTGTTATCGCAGGCCAAACCTAAAATGTTAAAAGTTAGATAGAGACCTATTTTACATATAGTTACTAATAATAGACACAAACTAATGAAATACATGAATGTTAAACCAAAGAATTAAAAATGTTAAGCATGTCTGCCATTGCTTAACAATTTGTATGCATCCGCCTATTGCATTCAGCTCTTCTGTGAGCCGAGCCTACAAGCTCTTCGAACGGCTGCGCCCTTCTGTATTCCGTAAGTGAACGCGAGCTAACTCCCGGTGCTCTTCGAGAAATGTCAGGAGGGCATCCATTTGAGCTGTGGTGGGAATGATACTCATCTAAAATATTAAATACATAAAATTTTGTGAGTTGGATTTATTGGTCCCTGCAGATTTATGCAACTTATTAACAAAGCAATTACTTACCATAAGATTTTTCCTCCAATATACACTTTCACAATGATATACCGAACATAATAAGTAACTATGTGGACGAGGAAGAGAAATAAAATTAATCTCGCGCCAAAGATACCATACTGAGAATACGCCATGTCTACGTCAGTGTGGTAAACATTTTTATGCGACAAATTTCAGTGGTTTATAAATGCTACAGTGTACTTCACAAACGAATATATTTTTAATTTATTCGTTTTATACCATTTCATTTTTAGCAGAGTTAGATTGTAAGCGAAAACAGACTAGTCATCCTTCATTCACTCACGAACATACGTTATGGTTCCCGAACGAAAGAAATAAATCCGATGATATTTCATGGTAGCAAAAGCTACGTCTTTCGTTCGTGCTTCGTTTCGTTCCGAAGTTGCGGATTGTCATCTTCATGGTAGACTAGTTTGCAATGATCACTATGTTTTTTAGTTTTCAAATTTTTTTCGTTCTGTAAACATGTATAAAATATTTAAATAAACAAAAACTTGCATGAAAAACAAATTTTGCATATAGGTAGATATGTGGATAGTTAGGGCAATGGCGCACTAGCGGCTAGGCCGCAGCGGCCAGGTCACGGCGACCATGGAGATAGATACATTAGTATGAAATCGCCATAGAGCACGCGCACCTGGCCGCACGCGGCCAGCGCCCACACCAAGCCGCAGCGGCCAGCGAGATCGAAGCGACGCGTTTGCGGCCCGTGTTCAGTTGCTGATCGCTGCGGCCACTGAGATCAATTACATTGTAGTTAAATCACCAGTGTGCGCGCCAGCGTTGCCAGATACACCGCTTTTCCACGTTTTACACCGCCTTTTTGCCAATAGATCCGCGTTCCGCTTATGAACTACACGGATGCGCTTTTTTGAAATCTGCTCAAACCATAGACATAGAATCTAAATCTATGGCTAAAACACCCTATTATACATTAGTAACACGTCGCGTCGAGAATACAACCTGATTCCAGACTTACAAGCATGGACACGTCAACCCAGAAAACATCTATTATGGCTAAAAAGCTGAATGCAGATGAAAAGGAACATAAACAAGAAAATACGATTTTTTTATTTAGTTTTAAACATATTCAGCATGTTATTTGGATAAGGTGCCCGCTGGTACTTTATTGTAATAAGATTTCCTGACATGCGTGTTTTTTTATTATATTATTTGTAAATTCCCTTGCCCTTGTGTGAATAAGCAATTAAAAATATAAAACAAAGCGTATGAATTGAGAGATTATCGATGTAAACGTTAAATCAATATGCTCCGCTTTTTTTATTAACGATCCGCGTTTTGGAAGCACCGTTCCCGCCTCTTAAACATTCTCATCTGGCAACACTGGTGCGCGCACTAGCCGCGGCGGCCGCACGTATTGTGGAACTACAGCGTGATTTGGATGACAGCTGTCAAAATTGAAACAGTCATATTTCGGAAACTACTCCTGCTAGAGTTTCGTTGTTTGGCTCAAATGAAAGGTGATGACAAAATCTACATTTTGGATGACAGCTGTCAAAATTGAAACAGTCATATTTCGGAAACTACTCCTGCTACAGTTTCGTTGTTTGGCTCAAATGAAAGGTGACGACAAAATCTTCATTTTGGTTGACAGCTGTCAAAATTGAAACAGTCATATTTCGGAAACTACTCCTGCTAGAGTTTCGTTGTTTGGCTCAAATGAAAGGTGATGACAAAATCTACATTTTGGATGACAGCTGTCAAAATTGAAACATTCATATTTCGGAAACTACTCCTGCTAGAGTTTCGTTGTTTGGCTCAAATGAAAGGTGATGACAAAATCTTCATTTTGGATGACAGCTGTCAAAATTGAAACAGTCATATTTCGGAAACTACTGCTGGAGTTTCGTTGTTTGGCTCAAATGAAAGGTGATGACAAAATCTACATTTTGGATGACAGCTGTCAAAATTGAAACAGTCATATTTCGGAAACTACTCCTGCTAGAGTTTCGTTGTTTGGCTCAAATGAAAGGTGATGACAAAATCTTCATTTTGGATGACAACTGTCAAAATTGAAACAGTCATATTTCGGAAAGTACTCCTACTAGAGTTTCGTTGTTTGGCTCAAATGAAAGGTGATGCCAAAATCTACATTTTGGATGACAGCTGTCAAAATTGAAACAGTCATATGTAGGAAACTACTCGTGCTAGAGTTTCGTTGTATGGCTCAAATGAAAGGTTATCACAAAATCTACATTTTGGATGACGTCAGTTTTCCAAGAGTACAGCATTGGATTTTCCTTGCCTGTTTTTTTATAAATTGCAATGGAGATCGATGAAGATTTGTGTTTTTTACAAAAAGGCAGAGGTCTAGTGCTAGTCCACTGCGGGTATTGATATTATCGTATAAGGAAATATGAAAATGGATCGTCTATTCTATATGGAGGTGTTCAACGAGAGCCGAAGGAAAATTTACTTGCGTCGGTTCTTTAACTCTAGAGGTGAGAGCACTAGCGACCTGGCAGCGCGCCCGCGGTTACGTTTGCACCATTGATTTGCCCCATTAATGGTGCAGACGTTACTAGTTAGCACCATTGATTGATAGGAAAAAACAGACCGTATTAAAAAACCGGCCAAGTGCGAGTTCCGGGTTCCGTAAATAACCTATAAAAACGGCAAAAAAACACGGTTGTTGCATGGGAGCCCCCTTAAATATTTATTTTATTGTTTCTTAGTATTTGTTGTTTTAAACTTTTCAGTTCCATATGGTCAACAGTTAGTGTTGACGGTACGTGGAGGGAGTAAAATCGCTCTTTTGTCACCGATTGCAGCAATTGAAAACTGTTGCGACCACCGAAAATCGCAACTAGAGTTTGCTACGTCTGCACAATTTCCCAAAATTTTAAGAAAATATCGTGAAAATCGTCGGTTGCCGCAACTGAGAGCTCAAAATTGCAACGAGTTCTGAGTGCCTCAGATGAGCACAAAACGAATTTTTACAGCTGTCATCCAAAATGAAGATTTTGTCATCACCTTTTATATGAGCCATTCAACGAAATTCTAGCACGAGTAGTTTCCGAAATATGACTGTTTCCATTTTGACAGCTGTCATCCAAAATGTAGATTTTGTCATCACCTTTCATTTGAGCCATACAACGAAACTCTAGCACGAGTAGTTTCCTACATATGACTGTTTCAATTTTGACAGCTGTCATCCAAAATGAAGATTTTGTCATCACCTTTCATTTGAGCCAAACAACGAAACTCTAGCAGGAGTAGTTTCCGAAATATGACTGTTTCAATTTTGACAGCTGTCATCCAAAATGTAGATTTTGTCATCACCTTTCATTTGAGCCAAACAACGAAATTCTAGCAGGAGTAGTTTCCGAAATATGACTGTTTCAATTTTGACAGCTGTCATCCAAATCACGCTGTAGTTCCACAATACGTGCGGCCGCCGCGGCTAGTGCGCGCACACTGGTGATTTAACTACAATGCAATTGATCTCAGTGGCCGCAGCGATCAGCGACTGAACACGGGCCGCAAATGCGTCGCTTCGATCTCGCTGGCCGCTGCGGCTTGGTGTGGGCGCTGGCCGCTGCGGCCTAGCCGCTAGTGCGCTATTGCCCTAACTATCCATATACCTACCTATAGGCAAAATTTGTTTTTCATGCAAGTTTTTGTTTATTTAAATATTTTATATATGTTTACAGAATGAAAAAATTTTGAAAACTAAAAAACATAGTGATCATTGCAAATCAGATACAGGAAAAATTTAAATTGAGAAAAAGATTGAAGAATGTAAACAGAAAATCAAATTATAAGATGGAACAGAAACGGTTCCCAAAATTTATAAAAAAGTAGTTAAATCTATAAAAGTTATCGGCCTCGATAAAATCTCAGAAGTTCCAGCATTTGACTCTATCAAAAGCACTCTATACAATGTCAAAAATCAAGCTGCAGGAGTACCCTGTTTTATTAATAAAAACATAGAAATTGAAGTTATTGTAATTTTTAGTCCAAAGAGTTCAACTACATTTTGAAGTTGAAAAAATTGGAGAGAACTCATCCAATTTGTTCAATTGGTTGAACAGATAGTTGAACATATTGGAGTTTCGAAAATACTATGAATTCTGGATACGTACTGATGGTAGGTGTCTTTACCATTCGTTTTTAGACGTTCTTTGTAGTTTCTGCACACACAACCTTTAAAATGAATGAGGTATAGCTGTTATTAGAAGAAGGTGACGCCGGAGAAATGGGCAGACTGTGTACGTCATGCGATAAAAATAGAAGATGAAATTGTTAAATTACATAACACAATTGATGGTGTTTCTGATAGATTTGTTATTAAACAGAGTAGTCGTGATCTTTGATTGTTTATAGACTTGATTGTGCTTCACGTCACAAATGCGTCGAAAAATATACCGGCCAACTTTGACAGTCACAGCGGATATCCCTAAGAGATCAGCTGTTTTATTTGCACAGTCTGTCAGAGTCCAAAATTCGCCCTCTGGCCACTTACTGAATGTTTGTTTGTAAACATTCATCACCATCAGTTTTTCAATGGCTGTCATTGCTTTTCGTGACCGCTTTTTTAGTGGCGAGAGATTCGCAGAACTTGCCACTGATGGACCTGACGACGAAGGCCCGGGTGCCATCTCCGCAGAACTTGCCACTGATGGACCTGACGACGAAGGCCCGGGTGCCATCTCCGCACGTGCGGGTGAAGCCTCCATTTTGCACAACACGCCACCAAATGTGTATTAAAAGGCAAAACTAAGATAATTTGGTTTTATTTAACATAAAACTTCAGTGAAAACTTCTGGTTTGAAGTAGGATGACAAGTATCTTTTCTTTTCCACATATCAATCATAGATGTTATAGAAAGGAGGTAAGTATACTACAAAATGTTCCAGTTTTACTAAATAAAACTTGACAAAAACAACAGCAACAAGAAAATAACGAAATAGCAAATAAGGAGAAACGAATGAAATTACAAAATGGGGACCGGCTTGTTATGTTGGGGCTACACATGTCCCACCACTATATAGCTTGCAGAGTGCGCGCTACAATGTGGAATGCAGTAATATGACGAAAACAAGTTGGTAGGTAGGAAAAAACGTAGATATAAATAAAAGCTAAGCTTGAGCTTGTATTTCGTTTTTATTCACACAATGACAGTTGTCACACGCTCAAAAAACAGAAAAATGAATAAAAAGATCAATATCAAAAGCATGTACTCTTTTTATTATAACAAGACTTTCAAAACAAAGCCAATTGTTTAGAATCTCTGCAGTGTTCCAAGTGACATGAAATATTTTATACTAAGATATATATTTTTGCTTGATAACTTTGTTAATAACCAAAATAACTCAAAAATATATACGACAAAATATTGATTACATTATAGTTTATCAGATCTGAGTTAGAACAACACGCCAAGCCTGTTCATTGGCCTAATTTAATAAACTAACTTATTAGTACCTATTTTTTTGCTATGGTATCCCCTTTGTTTACAAAAAATATCTCGAATTCTGAACCAGGGTTCTACAGTGTCACAAAAACATAAAGCTACACAATAAGTAACTTATAGCTACAGGTCTAGCGCTTAACTGAGTCAGTACCTGAGGTATGGGAGCGGTACGGTAGGGGTGTTTTCGTTACGTCAACCTGAAGCGTGGCTTCATGTTATCTGATAATTTGAGAGACCTGTAGCTACCTCTTTATAATAACTAATAACTATAGGTACAATATGTCCATGCATTGTTCAATCAATAATTTCTATTCTAACATAACGTACAGCACAGTTATTGTTATTAAAACCTATGAGTACCACTAGAAATGTTCTAAAATTCTCGAAATTTGTATAAGACTCTATATTTGCTCCAGCCGAATGTTCGTTAGTGTAGAACCCTCCATGTCCTCCCGTGGATGTCGTAAAATCTGACTAAGGGATTACACAAGAGTCTTGGGAGCAGCACCCCACCTGAGTACTTAGCACCAATAGTGACGACCTCTGTGGCGCGGCGGGAAAATAGCCAGCTGAGTTGCGAGAGGTTGCGGTTTTGATTCCCGCTGTGGTATAAATGTTTGTATTATCTGTACATATTTGGTCCGGGTCTGGGTGTTGTGGTAACATGGCACTCGTAGTTCCTGTCCTGGTACCCACGACACAGGGGATCCTAGTGTGGGATCAGGACTATGTATGTGACTTTTTGGTTTGCAATCACCAATCCAGTCCATTGCCAAGCATGATTATAACGAAATCCTCTATTGCATTTTAAGGGGGAGGCCTCGTTCAGTGATGTTGATGATGATGATGATAATGACTGGGTCATATTATTGAATTGAGTGGAGTTAGAATCAAAACATAAATTATATGTTCTAACTGTTCCAGGCATACCACATGAGAAGGGCCTGCGTGCATTTGTGTGGAAGATCCTATTAAACTACATACCACTGCAGAAAAGTGCTCAAGAATCGGAACTCACCAAGAAGAGGCAACTGTACCAATCATTCTTAAGTATGTAAATGTTACATGTACAGTGATGAATCCAGACGAAGCAGTATTAGTTCAAGTAGTAGAAGAGTTTATTTGTGAAAGAGTTTACCATCCTTACCTCATTAGTATACCCTCTATTCGTACTAAACGTTTCAGTTCTACCTTTATAATGCGAACTGCTAAGGAGTGGAATAGACTACCGTCGTCTGTCTTTCCTGAAAACTATAATCTGAGTCTCTTCAAGGCTAGAGTGAATAGGTGCCTTCTAGACCTTTGTGCTCCATCTTCCGTCACATCGTCACTTACCAAAAGGTGAGATCGTGGTCAAACAAAGGATGATAGTCGTTAAAAGTAGTTACTTAAAAGAAAAAAAATGTCTTTGGTATTACTATCACCATACCTATTTCTGCCGTAACATTCGCAGTAGTGCCGGCATTGCTGTGTTTCGGTTTGAAAGGAATGGGTGCCGGGGAAATTACAGGCGCATGAGTATTTAGTTTTGGTATTTATGCACAGGGTTCATGCCCAAACATCACAATCTGTGAACATTTCAACTGGCTACCTATTTCGGCTGCCGAGAATCCCCGTGACAGAATCCCGACAGACTGACGGACAGCGTAGGCTTAGTAATAGGGTCCTGCAGGCACCCTTTGGCTATCGGGACCTAAAAATAGTGCCCTGGTAGGTAGTAAAATTCTTCTTCTTCTTCATCATCGTGTAGTGTTCCCATGGATCATTAAATTTTTTTAGACCAAAAGTTAGCCACGTCACGGCGTCGATAGATTTTCAGTGGCTTCGCACAGGTCACTTAGGGTGCAGGTGTTGGTGCACAGTGGACAGGACAGCAACTGAGATATCGTCTGAGGAGTGAACCCACAGTCACATTAGTAAAATCATTTGTCATAAGAGAGATCAGTTGTTATGATGTAACTGTAAACCATAGAACCGTGGCAAATAAATGAATGTACAGCTTCGGCCAGCTCTACATGAGTCGAGACAAAAAATATAATACAAATTTGGACATTCAAATATGTTGAAAATTTGGACAATCAAATATGTTGCAATATTTCCAGAAGATATCGTGGTATTGCCACAAGGTCCGCCATCCGACCACCCTCTAAGTATAAGCCCAGACAGCGAATGGAACACCTACTTCAAGGACAACGAGGTTCTTCTGCAGATTGACAAGGACGCGCGCAGACTGTGTCCAGATATCAACTTCTTCCAAAGTGCCACGGAGTTCCCTTGCGCTGAGGTATGTGCTCGTTAAAACATCAGCTCCCACAGCGAATGGAACACCTTCTTCAAGGATAACGAGTTCCTTCTGCAGTTCGACAAGCACGCGCGTAGTTTTCATGAAAGACAGACGACGGGTTTTAAGTAGATAGATAGAAAATTCTTTATTGCACATAAAACAAAGAAGTACAAAGGCGAACTTAATGCTAGAAAGCATTCTCTTCCAGATAACCTAGTAGTAGGTTTAGAAGGCACCTATTCACTCGTTAGTATCCTCCTATGTTAGTAGTACAGATTTTTTCTGAAAGAGTTCGTCCGGGAAGTACTACCACCATACCTATTTCTGCCGCAAAGCAGTAGTGCTTGCATTACTGTGTTCCGGCTTAAAGGGTATGGTTGCCGGTGAAATTACAGGCACCTGAGACTTTTCATCTTTGTGTCTCAGGGTGGCGAGCGCAGTGCGATGCCACATAGGGTGCGTCCTATAGGCGGACGTTACCTGTGAGGTAATTCATTGTTAAAGGCGGAGGTTACCGCTTAATATCTGTTGGGCAATCAGCTTGATCCGTCCTTCAAGTAGCTAAAAAAAACGGTTTAGAGTTCCAGTCCTTAGTTCGCATATAGTAGTAAAACAAATATTTTATTTATGACATGGTCACAGATAAAATAATACTAGACTAGTACCTAAACCTTACTAACTAAATTTGCCTTTATTTCATTCATTTTGCTTTCTTGTGTTTAATTAATTATGTGTGTTATTTTGTACGTGTGACATGTCTTATTGAATGTACTTGTACATATTATGATGGGTCTTAGTTACTTTAATTAAATAAATTGTGATTTCGTGTTTCACTGTAAGTAGTTGGGCTTATAGTTGTTTACACACATTTCTTTAATTCGCTTTCACGATGGTTTGCTTGTTTGTCTGTTTTCTGGAATCAAGTCTGATGGTTGAATTTCCGAGCACTTCCCGGTATCCGATTGTGCAGAAATATCATACCTGTCAGCCCCGCCGCACATGCCAACACTTTCGTTGGCCGTCACGAGCCGCGTGCGAGTGGCAGTATTTAAAACCTATGGCGCAGTAGAGCTCGTCCACCGTAAGATTGCACCTGTTTTATACTCTTAGTCTGTGTCCGTGCCTTGGGAATAGTACCAACCATAGAAAATGTAATACTAGTGCAATCTTACGGTGAATGGTCTTTACCAAACTCCGCATTTGCTATCACGTATCGACGCTGGCACGTACATGAGCGTGCCATAGGTTTTAAATACTGCCACTCGCACGCGGCTCGTGACGGAAAATGCGAGTGTGCAATGGGCATGTGCGGCGGGGCTAAAGTCCCGATGCCAATGCAATGCCATGGGTAATAGTAGACAGGCCGTGTTTTTACTCATTTGCCTGCGTCGCAGGAGGTTGCGTGTTCGATTCCCGCCTCGCAATAAATATTTGTACGATCTGCAGATATTTGTTCAGGGTTTTCTGGGTATTTTCTATGTATAATAAAAACTATCTATCTATGTAATGTATAGGCATATCAGTTATCTAGTACCCATAAAGCAAGCTCTGCTTTGCTTGGGGCTAGATAATGTTGTGTGTACTGTCCAGCATTATTTATTATTTTATTTATTTTGATCAGCAAATGCTTTTGGCTTACTAATTTCGTCATCATCGTCATCATCATCATCAGTCGGATGTACACTTCTTAGAAGTTTGTTTGAAGAGTGTTTTTACACGACTGCGCTATGTTTTTCGAGTGTATGTATGTATGTTTTTGGCACGCTCTGTAGCCTAAACTGCTTGATGGATGTTAGCTTGAGAGGTGTCATTAGATTCATCTTAATCGTGAGATATCTACTGGGCATATCTAAATAATTCACGCAATGGGGTTTTTTGTTTTTTTAAATAATTGTGCTTGTTATTTTTTTTAACTATAGCTTTGTTTATTTAACTGTACACTTGTGTTACTGTACTCTCCATTACATCACAGATAGTGAACAGCAACGGCCTCAAACGACTGCATACCAGGGTCGAGCAGTGTACCCTGAATATCTCGACAATGGAGCGCAAAGGCCTCGGTGTGTCCAAGGTAGTTATATCTCTCTATTGTAACGAGCTGCATAACATTCTTATTATTTTATTTTATTGTGTGTGTGTGTCCGACCTAAGAATAGTCCCCTCCGTCCGATATCGTAAACGCCAACTAAGGGATTATCAATTATTGGGGGGGAGAACTAATACACCTGTTTTGATTGATACGTGTCTCATAAATATTATAAGTTTACCTGCGAATGTCATTCAATGATTTTTACAGTGTTTATTTGTTCATTGACATTCGCAGTTAAACAAATGATATTTATGAGACACTTTCAATCAAAATATGCGTGTTGGGTCTCCTAATTTACGCAAAATCAGGTTTCGCTACCTCAAAATGTGTTGATGAGCTGTGATTAGCAAAAAACAATAAAATTTTAATTTCGCGCCTCAAGCGAAATGTTCCACCTTAAGTAATAGCTTTTTTTACTCCTCTGACGATTTCGAAATAATTTATGGATCGGAACCCTCAGGGCGCGAGTCTCGTTAACACTTTTCCGTTTTATTTACTTGACTGTTTCTATTGCTTGACCAGCGTCATGAACAGTTTTTTTTCTTTATAATTTTGGCGATGCACGGATTGTGCATTTGCCATTTACAAAGTGTTATTTGAAATTTTTCGTATTGTTAATATAATTTGCAACGTTAAACTCATTCCAAGTCGTCAAAGTCAGTCATGTTTTACTAGAACGGTGGCTGGCCGTTTTATTAAAACTTTGGTAGACAATTTCCACCAATTTGAAAAGACGCAATTCACTTCCGTTTAGTTTCACTAGGCTTGTGCTCTTTAAACGAGCTACATTGGTTAAAGTGCAAAATAACACTAAATAACTTACGAGTTGAGTGCGCTCAAGTGCGAGTCGGACTCACGCACGAAGGGTTACGTCCCATTATCTATAAAAAACCGGTCAAGTGCGATTTGGACTCGCGCACGAAGGGTTCCGTACCATTATATAAAAAAACTGAAAAAAAAACACGTTTGTTGTATGCCCTCTTAAATATTTATTTTATTATGTTTTTTAGTATTTGTTGTTATAGCGGCAACAGAAATAGGTACATCATCTCTGGAAATTTCAACTGACTAACTATCACGGTTCATGAGATACAGTCTGGTGATAGACGGACAGAAGGAAAGCGGAGTCTTAGTAATAGGGTCCCGTTTTACCCTTTGGGTACTGAATCTTAAAAAATGAAAAACCAGCTTAAAAGTCTTAGGTAGGCAGTCAAAAGTAAGATGCTAGTGAGACTCAGCAAAAGTTCATAAGACACAAAACAACACAAAATAACTCAAAAAAACAGTAGGAAAAAAAAAATAGAAGTAATTAATTTTGTAAAAATAAAAAAAAACCCTCAACGCAATGAAACGGCTGAACCGATTTTGATCAAACATAGCTAAGAACACTCCCGACAAATTAGCCTTTCAAACAAAACAAAAACGAAATCGGTTTATCCGTTCGGGAGTTACGAGGCGACAGACAGACAGACACACACACACAGACACGTCAAACTCATAACACCCCGTCGTTTTTGCGTTGAGGGTTAAAAAGTAGACGACGTCTCGTTTCTTTAATGGCGGAAAGTCATGAACAGTTTTATTTGTATGTTTGTTTCAGCTGATGCCAGAGGTGCGCCGCTCTGACAGCGGCTCCGGGGACTACCGGCCGCTGAACGAGGGCAGCGAGGCGCACTGGGAGGTGGTGGAGAGGATGCTGTTCCTCTACGCGAAGTACAACTCCGGCCAGGGCTACGTGCAAGGCATGAATGAGATCATCGGCCCCATTTACCACACGTTCGCCTGCGACCCCGTTAGAGAGTTCAGACGTAAGTACGCACCAATGCGGCCGACATTGCTTCCCCAAAAATGCTATGGATTTTGGACAATCCACCAAAAGTCGCGTCGGTGGGTGTAACATAAGCCCTATAAGCCCGGGGAGGGGTATTCTTGACTATATTTTATATGGGTATATTGGCGACCTCTGTGGCGCGGCGGGCGAAGGTTCGCCTGCGGTGCAGGAGGTTGCGAGTTCGATTCCCGCCTCGGAATAAATATCTGTACGATCAGCAGATATTTGTTCAGAGTGTTCTGGGTATTTTTTATGTATAATAAAAAATATCTATTTATTTAATGTATAATACCCATTACACAAGCTCTGATTAGCTAAGCAGAGCTTGTGTAATGGGTACTAGATAACTGATATACTTAATACAATACATTACTTAAATAGATATTTTTTATTATACATAAAAAAATACGAAGGAATATGGATGGAAGATACGAAGTGTACTCTCTCAAAATGGCTCTGCCTCAGCATGAGTTGGTTGACAGCAAGCTAGCAACCAACCCTGGTCTTCCAGCAGAACCACTTGTTGGCGTTACGGCTAACTACTCACAACGACTATACAACAGAAAACACACCAACATAAAGAAAACTACTAATAATATAACTTTTGAAACTATCACTAATAAAACTAATATACCGTCGTATGTCTTTCCTGAAAACTGTAATCTAGGTATCTTCAAGGCTAGAGTGTTCAGGAATAGGTGCCTTCTAGACCTTTGTGCTTCATCTACGGCCACATCGTCACTTACCAACAGGTGAGATCGTGGTCCAAAAAAAACTATAGACTCCACGGTGTTTGATAACCTGGTTGGTAAGTTATGGAGTTCTATAAAATCTCCTGTGCACTACCAATACCATTGCTTCGTCAAGTTTTCTCGTTGCCCATCCCACAATGCCTAAAGACAAAAGTCTTTAACCAGTGCGTCCTACCAGTTATGACTTACGGAGCTGAAACGTGGACACTCACTGGTGGACGGGTCCATAAAATTAAAGTCGCTCAGCGAGCTTTTGAGAGGGCTATGCTTGGAGTCTCTCTGAGGGATAAGATCCGAAACGAGGTTATCCGACAGAGAACCAACGTTCTAGACATAGCCCAGAGGATTAGCTAGCTGAAGTGGCAGTGGGACGGTCATGTCTGCAGAAGAACCGATAACCGGTGGAGTAAACGAGTTCTTGAGTGGAGACCGCGTCTTGGCAAACGTAGTGTAGGGCACCCTCTGGCTAGGTGGAGCGACGACTTGCGCGTGGTGGCTGGCAGAAACTGGATGAGGAGAGCCGAAAACCGGGCTCAGTGGCGTGCCATGGGAGAGACCTATGTCCAGCAGTGGACTGCAGTAGGTTGATGATGATGAATACCATTGCAGAGCACGCGGAAGCTGACTGTTTCTTCTGCTTCACCAATCTGATGGCTGAGATCCGTGACTTCTTCATCCGGACGCTGGACGAGGCGGAGAGCGGCATCAAGTTCATGATGCAGCGGGTGAACGAGCGTCTCCACAAGCATGACGTCACTCTGTGGAAGTGCATGCAAGCGCAAGGCCTGCTCCCGATGTATTACAGCTTTAGGTATATCACAGCTTTTTGAGGACTTCTGTAGCGCGTCGGGCGAGTAGCCGACTGAGATGCGACGGGTTGCGGGTGCGATTCCCGCTGCGGGACAAATATTTGTGTTATTATGAGCCAGTGGTGTCCCACTGCAGGGCAAAGACCTCCCTTCCCTCCTTCCATTCGTCTCTATTGTCGGCTATTTGGGACCCAATCCTTCAAGTAGGAGTCGTGCTCATCCCGCATGTTTGTATGATCTGCATATATTTGTTCCGGGTCTGGGTGTTATGGTACCATGGTACTCTTAGTTCGTGAATCCTAGTGTAGGATCAGGACTACGTATGTGACTGTTAGGTGTTCTGTTATGTTAGGTACATCATCATAATTATAGGCATCGTATAAAAATTATTATTCACAATTTTTTTTTCTTTTTTTTTAACATCTTTTATGATGGTTCGAGCAGTTGGCCCACCTGATGTTAAGCGGTAACCTCTGCTTGTAAAAATGCATTACCACATAGGTCACGTCCACCTAGGACGCGCCCTATGTGGCATTGCACTGCGCCCACCGCCCTGACGCATAAAGATGAAAAGTCGCATGTGCCTGTAATTTCACCGGCACCCATACCCTTCAAACCGGAACACAGCAATGCAAGCACTACTTGCCCCATAACACAGCATCAGAAACTCAGGATTTAGTGTACAAAGTAACAGGTAACTTAAGTGGCCGCAATGCGGGCACTACTGCTTTGCGGCAGAAATAGGTATGTATGGTATAGCTATGTCTAGCAGTGGACTTCTACAAGCTGATGGTGATAACGATGACGACAAAGTTCCAATACAAAAACAACGTTTTTTTTATAGGGTGTCATAGGTATGGTTTCTCGAAAGAGGGTTAGATTAGAGGGTTTGTAAGTAGTAGAGCTTTTTTGTGAAAGAGTTCTTCTGGGAAAGTGCTACGACCATACCTATTTCTGCCGCAAAGCAGTAGTGCTCGCATTGCAGTGTTCCGGTTTGAAGGGTATGGGTGCCGGTGAAATTTCAGGTACATGATAATTTTCATCTTTATGTCTCAGGGTGGCCGGCGCAGTGCAGTGCCACATAGGGCGCGTACTTGGTGGACGTGACCTATGTGATAATGCACTGTTCATTGGCAGAGGGTACCGCTTAACATCAGATGGGCCATCTGTTTGTTACGTCATCTAAAGTTGATTAAAAAATAACTAGTGGTTCGCCCCGTACTGAGACCTCGCGAATACACGCGGTATAGGTAGGTTACCTTATTTCTTTCGAAAAAATATACGTACGTGTGGTTCGAAAAGTTAGATCTACGACGTCGTTTAAATTCCTAGAAACGAGATGTCAACAATGGATGAAATACTGGTTATTGTTTTACAGAGTACATGTTTCGAAATTCTTCAGTTTTAGACTTTTCCCATTATTTGTGTCATAAAAGCTACAAACATACCAAATTTCAGCGTTGTAGGATTAGTCGAAGTACCCTAGAGGTTTTGGTTTCTTACATTTTCGATTTGCCCTAATATCTTAAAAATAAATATGTTAAAAAATTATAAAATATAGTTTTGAAATGTCGAAGCGAGGGGCTTTCATATGACACCCCATTTGATCTGATATTCTCACTTTTAATTTGTTTACCCCTTTTTGACCCCACTATCTCAACAACCCCCCGACCGATATAGCCCATAACCTTACCAACAAATTGTACCAATACTTTCTACTGCCCAATCAAATTTCATGAAGATCGGATTAACGGTTCGGAAGTTATGCTCGGACATACATACATACATACAAACGCCGATTCTTCCAAGTTGACTTAGAGAACTCGCATCGCACGTTCAATAAAAAAAAACCCACTAGCCCCGTTTGGCAGTTCCTTTAAAGGAACTAATGGGACATTTTGTGTCCCACTAGTTCCAAAAAAAAAGATCCTGGGTGGGCTACGATCGTGATTCCGGGGCGGGCATTTAAAGAGTGACACTTGCAGATGGCTGACCCTCCTGCTGTCCCGTGAGTTCGCGCTGCCGGAAGTGGAGAGGATCTGGGACAGCCTCTTCTCTGACTCGGAACGCTTCGAGATGCTCATCAATACCTGCTGCGCCATGATTGTGTGAGTAGTACATGACTATTTTTAAGAATAGGTTAAAACGCTTATCGTGCAAATCTTCTATACTCGTACCTATGACGAGTTCATAGCGTATAAATGAAATGAAAATGTACATCAGTATAAACAGTATATATAGTATTTTGACATGAATTTAATTATTAGAATTGAAACTATTGTGGTTGGGAATCATTTTAAATAAATAACGGCGAAATATAGTGGTAATAAGCCGTTATTTATTTAAAATATAATTGTACTTGTTATGAATGTATTTAAACAATAATATAAATTGATTTTATAATTATGTATTTGTAAACTACTAATTGTGTGCTACTTTAAGGTAGTTGTCAGACTCGCCTTGACTTATAATAATTTATATTATCAATAAATAACTATTAGTTAACTTAGCGGTAACTTGAGGGGTAATTAAGGGGTTCGAATATTTTGACGCAGCCATTGGCTGCCATTTTGAATCTGCGGCGTACAGTGATATTTGTTGCAAACAGTTGTAGAAAAAAATTGGCCAAGTGCGAGTCGGACTCGCGCACGACGGGTTCCGTATCATTATCTATAAAAACGCAAAAAAAACGCGTTTGTGCCGTTTAAATATTTATTGTATTCCTTTTTTTAGTATTTGTTGTTATAGCGGCAACAGAAATACATCATCTGTGAAAATTTCAACTGTCTGACTATCACGGTTCATGAGATAGAGCCTGGTAACAGACGGACACAGCTAAAAAATCACGTTTGTTGTATGGGAGCCGCCTTAAATATTTATTTTACTCTGTTTTTTAGTATTTGTTTTTATAGCGGCAACAGAAATACATCATCTGTGAAAATTTCAACTGTCTGACTAACACGGTTCATGAGATACAGCCTGGTGACAGACTGACAGACAGACGGACGGACAGCGGAGTCTTAGTAATAGGGTCCCGTGTTACCCTGTGGGTACGGACCCTAAAAACGGCCTTTATTATGTGAATTTTGTAAAAGCCATCCCCCCCATTCCAAAATTAAGTGTTTTTATGTGGATGTCGTAAAAGCCGACTAAGGGATTACCCGGACTTGTTGATAAGATTTGTCCTGGCTGCTAGCTTATTATTATGGAATGTGTTATTACTGGAAGAAAGCGTTAGCCGAGTCAGTCGTGGGAAGTAATGGCGGCGATAAGCTCGCCACTTGTCTCGTGTATATTCAACGATGGTGCAACCCACTGTCAAAAGAGGCCCATTGAGACTCTGCCTACCCCTTCGGGAAAAAGGCGTGTGTCTGTGTATAACAATGTATATGTATGTGGTCAATACAGCAATAACATGTCTTGTCTCATTACAGGTTGGTGCGGGATATCATTCTTACAGGAGACTTCTCGTCAAATGTCAAATTGCTACAAAAGTATCCACTGAGCGATGTGTCTAAGATTATGAATAAGGCGATTGAAATGGAATGACTCTTCTTTTGCTTCATTTAAGCTTCTGAGGAGTGCTCCAAACAATTTCGCCACTGGTGGTGGCGAGTGGTATTAAAATTAGTCAAGTCGTCAAGAGCCCATATAAATCAAAACACAGTTTAAAAAAAAAGTGGCAGATAAACCAAGTACTTTCAGGAAAAAATCCACTATTTCAAAAAGACACGCAATACCCTTATATTTAACTACACCATTTAGCACACATGTGCTATTTATCCAAGTTACACAGGTTAAAACGCCACCAAAATTACACGAAATAACTCGAAAAAACACATTAAAATGTAATTAAATAAAAATGACGACGTTTCTTACAAAAATGGCAGACTGAATCCGGAATGATTCTTGATGACTTGATTAGAAAAAAATATCTTCTTCTTCTTATCTTAGGTAATGGCTTATGTGCGTTATTATCATGGAGGTATAATAGTATGGAGTGAGTGCTAAAATAGCATAGAGTGTTCCTTCTTACTCCTATCCTAGAAGATAGCTTGCTATCCTATGTTAGAGAGAAACAAATATATTGTCACACGACAGTCGTTTTTCCGTTCCGTACCCTGAATATTGGCACCATGCATATACATCTTCCTAGATTGTTACCATGAATGTAGTAGTAGTTTGACATTTGGCCTGGTACGACTTACACAAATAAGAACAGATAGATATATGCTTGTCTCATTCCAACACATGAATACATTCATATAAAAGAATGAGACTGTTATAATCGATACCGTTTCGTTTTTAGCCTTAGTTCCATGCCTTTAGTCCATCTTCCTAGGTTATTATC